>OZ037775.1:39198818-39216318 GCA_964035525.1 Porites cylindrica | reverse complement strand
CGCTACCCAGTCTTTTGGAGCCGAACATCATTCTTTTGCTGCTACGCCATCGTGTACCAAAGGCGTCTCGGTGTCGTGGACAAATCGACATTTTAATATGATTATCATCGACTTCGAAAATCCTTGAAACAAAATGTATAAAGAAGCTGCAGTGAATTCATGTAGCAATCCTGAGATAATCGCAAAATGTGTTAGCTGTTAGTATCAAAGGCTAGTAAGTCAAATTCCGGAACTACGTTGCTGCCTTTGAGAGGTCTTTCGAGTTGCGTTGCCACGCATAGACAAATTAATATTAATGAATAAAATGAAATAAAACGAATGACATATAATAACAAGCAGTAAAAGTGCATCAACTTGATTAACTCACCTGAAAGGCTTTATTTATTTACAGGGCAAATCAGTTACCTACTATTGCGAGAAGAAGATCTGCTTCCGTTTTCAAGGACGAATCAAAGCAGTCATATTGGTTTAAGTGAGACTTGACGTCTTTTGTGCATTTGTCTATTGCTACACACGTTGCATCTGCAGGATTTGAAGGGCTAGCTCCACAGGGCCCTCCAACAAACGTGGAATATCCACACGATGCCATACGTCAACGAGTGTTGGCTTCAACTCGGAAGCAAGGTGGCTTTGGTACTGGCTCTAAGAATTACTCAACTATCACCCGTTTACTTTGAAAAAATTTTTCAGGGTGGAGTTTTTCTTATCTGATTTATCTGAAAGCATTTTAGACTTAAAGTAAATATTTCAAGATCAGCAGACGAGATAACCCAAGAAAGCAGACAACAACCTCGTTCCCAGGTTCTCTCTCCTACCCTTTGAGCAGACAGCACATGTGGTATTTGGTCCTGGTGCTATATATTTTTGGGGTTTCTAAAGTTTCGCAATCAGTCTGTTTTACTTTTGATCGGCCCCCTGATTTATCATTTTCACTTTGATCATTGTTTAGTTTCAGGGAGGGTTTAGTGCATTGTGCATCACAAATCTGACTTACTCCACACCCATACAGCTGACATTCCTCTCCCTAGCCCCTACAGCTGTGTAACGCATTGTCTTATTGCTCCGGAACAGATGTGAAGAGAACGTGTATTTAGCGGTTTTATTTCCAATACCTCTTCAGTTTTTGACAGATAAGTAATATATTTAGTCATATATCCTTATGTAAGCTGACGGGGGCTAAATTGTTCTTTTTAAATAAGCAATGGATAGTCAGTATTGAAACGTGTTGATCTGTGCCGTTCAAGGCTGTTAATTCATTGAACAGCAAAAGGATTTTGACTGTTAACGGGTTCATTTAAGTAAAAAACTGGCGAAACAGATGCAAATAAGTCGAAAATAATAAGTATTGTTCTGTTGCAAAGAGATTTGAGGGATTTTGGCCATTCTTTGCCCCAAAGAGCATTTTTGTTGATTTAAAGGGACTGGTTCACTATAATGCGCATGTGTGAGTTCTGACAGTAGCTGATTGTTTTTCAACCAATCGGAAGCGAGTTAGATGCACGCAAGTAAATTTACAAAATTCAAATTAATTGTTCGCGACACGAGAGTATTTCCGGGCATTTGGTTTGATTTCATTTATCCCCATAATTCAGGTTTTTTCTTTGCTACTCCTCAGATATATGTTGCAGCCGATAAGCATAAGACTTACAGCCCTGTCCTGCTTTGAAACAAACATTTACCAACGTGTATTTTTACGAGGTCGTACCCACGCTAACAAAACAGTCACCGATCGGCAAACAAAATTTGTAAACAAACATCTTTTAGTATTACTGTTGTCTCAGTTCGCCTTATATAAACCCAGAAATACCTACAAATAGCGCCTGACCGGTGACAAAAACACACAATGTATGAGTATAAAGATTATCCTTAATTGAGCATAAATTTCAATTGCTTATAAGCAAGTGAACAAATTATAAACAGAATATTCAGGCAATAATTTATTTTTAAAACATCAATTCTTAAACGGATCAAACATATACGATCATAAAGCAAAGATACAAGGAACACTACAAGTGTATTGACAAAATTCGGACTCAAAAATCACTTCTTGGTATACGCCTTTGAGGCATAACTTTCCTACAGATAGAAAGAGCAAGGTGTCTTCCTCAAATTAATGCAATAAAATTTTTGAGCAATCCAACGGAGAAAATATTCCAGCGCCAAATGAAAGTTGCCCTTGAGGTCAAATTCACGCCACTTTTGTCACGGTATTCCAAGTTGTTAAAGGGACTGGTTCACGATAATGCGCATGCGCGCCATTTGTCTCTTCAGAATAAATTTGTCAGGTCAACACTAAATTCGAAATCGCTATTACCGGTACAATCATTGAAAATCCTTCGTTTTATTCGGACATCTGTCGCTTTGGGTGGTCTAGTTCTACTTCGGTAGTGGTGATTAACGTGTGGTTGTGTCGTTTGACTGGTTACGTTTTAAGAAGACGCAAAAAATAATGTTTTGATCATGGAGGTTCAGAAGAGCATCGTGGCCGTCCGGCAACAGGAGATTCTCAAGAGTCTCTGGAGATAGAGAAGCTTAGCCTCTTGATCTGGTATGGTTCTAGGACTAGTGTGTGGCATACGAAAAGAGTACACGACACTTGGAAAGTAGTTAAAGGCATGAGTTTGTTCAACTTTGATTTGATTTTTGACTCTGACCTGTAGTTATACTGCAACAGGCCGTGCAATCTTCACCGATCTGGTACGGAATCCGGATGAATGTCAGACAGTTCGCCCCCCAGACAATTCGCCCCCGACAACTAGCCCCCAGTATACAGACAATTAGCCCCCCACTATCTAGACGATTAGCCCCCAATGTGTAAACAAACTTCAACTACCCGATTTAAAATATCTTCGAATCGCTCGTTTAATAAATGAACTGTTTTCAGTTCCTTTCTAACTGGCTAGTTTGCGTTTAGAACGTTAAAGAGACTGTAATCCTAACAACAAACCCCTGAATAATTTCTACAAATCTTACTGTTTTCGTTTTATATGCCCTGCCTTTCTGTTTTGAAGGAAGTTCCAAAGCACGTGCTGAAGAACCATCACATGGTTGCTAAGCGTAGTTATGACGTAAATGGCATATCTTTACAATCATGTTTATTGCTAAGCGAATTACAGGCGGGGACGTGTGGGTTGTCCGAGTGACTCCCGCCCCTTGAAAAACAAATTCTTAACTAAAGCTAAAGCGAATTACGGGCGGGGATGTGTGGGTTGTCCCAGTGACTCCCGCCCCTTGAAAAACAAATTCTTATCTCAACTAAAGCTAAAGAGATTCGAAGTTTGCGATTGGAATATACTTACACAAAGTTTAAAGTCAAACTTAAGCTAAATAAGTGTGCGATTCGAAACTACTTAAACAAAGTCTAATGTTAAACCTAAGCTAAATTAGGTTGCGGTTTGAGCAAATTCAAATTCTTATATTAACTAAAGCTAATTAAGATCGCAATAAACAAAGTCTAAAGTCAAACTTGAGCTAAATAAGTGTGCGATTCGAAACTACTTAAACAAAGTCTAATGTTAAACCTAAGCTAAATTAGGTTGCGGTTTGAGCAAATTCAAATTCCTATATTAACTAAAGATCATGGAGATTGCGATTAGAATCTATCAGAAATCTACTGTAAAAAATTCTAATGTAAAACTTGAAAAACAAATTCTTATATTAACTTAAGTCAAATAAGTTCGCGATTGGAATATACTTAAACAAAGTCTAATGTCAAACTTAATTACGCTAAATAAGTTTGCAATTCGAACCCTTGAAAAACAAATTCTTATAATTTTAAACTTACGGATACGACTTACAACGGATTAACTAAATGAGAGCATGCCTTCAGTAGCTGTTTTGAGTTTTTCTAACCGTCTTCATAGGCTTTCCATAGGCTGAAGAGTGTCTTCTGATACTTTCGATAAGTCTTACGCTGATGTCTTCTCAGTCTTCTGTCGGACACGAGTCTGATTTGAAGGAAGACAAGTGCTGCTTCCTTGTGGAGGAGGTGAATCAGTATGTAGAGGGGCAACTGAGCTCTTCCCTTCGCTCGTCTGTTGAGGGCGTTGTACCACCCCTCCAGGTCATTGTTTGTTCTGACAGCTTCCATATACACACTCCAAGTTGCTGGTGGGAAGGTACGGCTGATAATCCAGTTGTCATTGACGTATTGGCTAAATGTTTTCAAGGCCTCTGTTGTCGCTCGTCGCTGGAGGTGACTGAAACGTCTTTCTATTTTTTCTGCTGGCAGGAACGGTAAAGCCATCATTTTTCTCACGTACTCGTACGTGCCGCGGTCTCTGTTGTATACCTCCTGAAGGCCAAGCTCTTGTACCAAGAAGAAAATGAAAAAAGGTTAATTAATGTTTAAGTCTTGTTATTGTACTGACGTTTTGTTTATTTGATTTTTCAAAATTTTATGTTTGTTTGATTTTGTTTTTTACGTGTGTTGACAATTAGCTAGCGGTACACATGCGCTTTGGTATTTTTTTTCAAACCTATCATACTTAGAAAACTTATTATCATACTAACCTTCCTCATAAGGCTTGCGTCTAGTGGAACAGCCCATCAACTCCACATTTGGCATCACCTGCCAGATGGCGCGCCACATTGCCTTTTCGAAGTCAAGAACTATCTTCTTCACTTTTGGCTCGTTTGGCAGGAGGGAAATCACTGTCTCCAGCATGGCTCTGTAGTTGCGCTTCTTCCTCCCAGACATAACAACGAAGACAAGGGGTACTTGCTTCATGTGGTCATCGTTTCGCACAAAGGCATTGACGGTGAGCAACTGCGAGAAGTTTAAATGTGCCATCGATGTACCAGGTTTTTGACTTGGTCAACACCTCTATTTGTCTGTCTGATGCAAAGACCAAATGACGGCGTCCACAGATCTGAAACACAAAAATCGTTTGTTAGCCCCTTACTTTAATTAACTAAGCACACACTGGTGAGTCTTATTTACAAATTTTATAACATATTTTCCGAAGTTGCTAATTACGGTCAGTCTATATTGGGAAACAAAAGCGACAAACAAAGCAGAAAAGTCACACTTTTGGAATTGAATTATAACGTCCTTTCCAAAGTTGATAATTACGGTCAGTTTATCCCAGGAAACAAAAGCGGAAAAGTCACACTTTTTGAACAATGTTATACGCATTAAAGAAGTAATTTGGAGCAATTCACTTCACTTCGCTTTTTAACCAGAAAAAGGTGTAACTTGTGAATTTTTTCTTTGCCATGTAATATATATATATAACTTATTTGTTTAACCAGTATGCTTACCTTGATATCTTCGCGAAAAAAGCCATCAGGGATGTGCTCTGTCTCCAATTCAAAGTTTAAGTCTTTAGGGTCTTGTGGTCGCAGCTGTTCGCGGACTCGGTTAGCAGTTCGTTGAAGACTGTCCAGATTGGGTAGGCTGGGACAAGGAGCATCCGTCAATTCATTTAAAAGAATATCATTGACCACCTCAGATGCCGGTTTAAAGACGTCCTTTGAAGCTTCCTTCTTTACCAGGCACTTGATTTTCGTGGCAATCATCGCCCCGACTGGTGCAGCGTGATTATGTTGGTTCCTTCCCATTTCGAACACGTTTTGCGATCGCTGTATTACAGTAGCCTTGCAGCGGCTACCCTAAAAAAAGATTAATTCTGTGTTAAGTAAATTTCACTTACAGCCTCACATTCTCCGTTAAGGAGGATTTCAACTGTTGCGTAATTTTTGCCTGCGTACGCATGTAAATTTTACGTGCGTTGGCACGAAAAAAAAATTGAAAATGTACTTTATTAACTTTTGTTTAATGAAATGGATCGTACCATAGGTCGCACCGTGCATTGCCAGTCTGTTGCATTCACACGCTGCCTCTTCACGTTATAACTGTATCCCCGGTTGTCAATCAATTTCCGTTTTCCTCTCTTGCTACCAACCTCAAGGGACTGAAAAGTCAGCCGTTCAGTTTCGGCTTCCACTGGGTTTGGCGTAGGATCGTCTATGGTAGATTCGTCGAGGGCTGGCTGGGCTGGGGACTCGTTACAGACAGTGGACTCAGTTAAGTCGGAATCACTTGACGGCAAGGGAGGGTTGAATTCTTCTGATTCCAAGATGTCAGTCTCAGACTCTGTTATCCTGGTGCTCTCAGCCACTGGGTCAGCATCAAGACGGCTACAGGTCGGACAAAACCAAACGATATCTGCACCGGCTCTTACAGCAGCGCAATAGTCTTCTTGAGCAATACCTGTGAGAAATCAGAAGAAGACATATCTATAAGAAAAAGAGTCCGAAATGTGGAAACTTTAACAATCATTACAGTCAAGTATCACCAGAAATAAAACCTTGAATAAAGATTCCATGGCCTGAATTTCAGAGATACCTGTTGTCAATGGCAGATCAATCGTCAGTAAATTTACTGAATTTAGTTTCCGATCTTAGGAAAATAAGTTTAAAATTATTAAATGTTACCTACCAGTATTACATGTCCGATGGTTCCATTTCAGGCAGCCATCGCACTGGATGCCTTGCTGTCTGTCTCTTACTGGTTGTTTACAAAATATACAGTTGTCGGCCATTCTGGTTTTTCCCTTCTGTAGATTACGGTAATAGATTTCTGAGTTGTCCTGGGACGGTGACCAATGATCGAATGACGTTTCCATTCAAGGTCTCAGCTTTTATACACACGATCGGATCACATTAATTCATCTTAACCTTGATTTGTTAGTTTCTTTCATTCATTTAAATAGGTGATAACTAGTGATAATTTGCTAAGGTTTAACGGTTTTCAATAGAACTCGTACGTGTTTTCTGAGAGGTAAGTAAAGTTAGATTCTCTTAAGTGCCGGAATTTATGAAGTACCAACCGTCTTTATCTGACTCACTAACATTGGTGGATAACTTTTCATAAAACAATACGGCCTTCCATATATTTCAGTTTAATGAGCTTTTTGTTGATGAAAAGTAAAGTGAAAGTAATATGCTTACAATCACCTGCACATATGTCAACCGCACAGTCCTACTGCACGTGGAAAAGATCGTTCGAAAAGACCTGGGTTCAAAGAGAAGTGTTAGGTTAGGTCATGTCATGCGTCGATCGACTTTAAGATTTCCTTCAGACTTTAGGATTTCCTTCAGTGCGTCGATCGACTTTAAGATTTCGTTAAGACTTTAGGATTTCCTTCAGTCTGGTTCTCCTTTAAGATTTGAAACTGTACTCTGTGCTATCCCGGATGTCAAGGATATTTTGCGTTCTCCAAGACCACCGTGAAGTTAATCGATAACAAAATCCATCGACTGAAACATCAAGAGAAGAGAAGGCAGGAGTATAACTGATTTGGTAAATTTATTATATCATAACTCACAATGTTGTGTTTTTTTAACTTTATATATCACAATGTGGTTGGGGGCTAATCGTCTAGAAAGTGGGGGCTAATTGTCCATAATGTGGGGGCTAGTTGTCAGGGGCTAATTGTCTGGGGGGAACCAGTCAAACGACACAACCACACGTTAATCACCACTACCAAAGTAGAACTAGACCACCCAAAGCGACGGATGTCCGAATAAAACGAAGGATTTTCAATGATTGTACCGGTAATGGCGATTTCAAATTTAGTGTTGACCTGACAAATTTATTCTGAAGAGACAAATGGCGCGCGTGCGCATTATCATGAACCAGTCCCTTTAACACCTTGGAATACCGTGACAAAAGTGGCGTGAATTTGACCTCAAGGGCAACTTTCATTTGGCGCTGGAATATTTTCTCCGTTGGATTGCTCAAAAATTTTATTGCATTAATTTGAGGAAGACACCTTGCTCTTTCTATCTGTAGGAAAGTTATGCCTCAAAGGCGTATACCAAGAAGTGATTTTTGAGTCCGAATTTTGTCAATATTTTGTCTGTCAAAAATCAGCAAATTAGGTAAAATAATTAAAAATCTGAAAAATATCGAGTTTGTTGTCGAATAGGAAAATTTCACATTGAAAATATTATTTAATTTGCACTCTTACTATTAAGGTTTTCAGAAGCAGAGTTTGTTTCTTCTTTAATTTTTAAACGATTTTTAAGTAATTCACTGTCTTTATCCCGTGAAACCCAACCTGTGAGCCCCCAAACTGACTCGGTCACCGCACGCGTAAAAAAAATCTAATCGAACTAAAAGTTATTTTTCTAGAAATAGTTTACCTAGAGCTATATTCTGACAAGGTTTGAGGATTTTCGAGTTTGTCATTTTGCACGCCCCCAGGCGATATTTACAGACGGCTGCTGTTAAGTAGTCTAGGTAATTTTTATAGTTTTAGTATTGACATAATTGTTTTACTCTTTTTGGTAGGTTCATGCTCTTTTTGCATGTACACTTTATGCACTTATTATTATTTTTATTTTATTTTATTTTATTTTTTTAATATTTTTACTTTTAAGCGCTGATGAAAATAGCAATATTGATATCGGCGCTATATAAGTATTATTATTATTATTATTATTATTATTAAGTGAAATCTTTTCACACATGTGAAATGATTTTGTCATAAAATGTCACTAAATTACAAATATATATATGCATTACAACAAACAGTAGAACAACTCTTATCTATGATGCTCTGTTTTCATTTGATTTATTTATTTAATTATTTATCAGTAACACGTGAGCTGCAACTTAAAGCTGTATGTAATTGTGATGAATTGATTCTATTACAGTGCTATAAGTAATTTAATGTATTTATATAACATTATATTTTGCATTGCATGAATGCATGTTTCGATCATGTTTCACTGCCTGTAAGTGCTATGCATACATTTGTAAGTAAATCCCATTGCACAATCAATCTGAGTAAACATGTATGCCGACAATTAAAAAATCTGTAAAGGTTGGTATACAGTGGTATACCAAGAAAAGAGTAACTCCAATTCATATAGCATTATAAAAAGTGACAAACGAAATACTATTTTCAATGGATTTTTAAGATGTCATAAAATTTAAGAAAACAGAGACTATATCAACGTCATCGAAATTAAACATTTTTAGAATTGAGAATCCACATTACATGGGGGTTTTCATCATCTGTTGCTTTGACCATTGGTTTGGAAATGTTTACTGAAGAGAAAACCTTCTCTTCCATTTTTCTTGCGTCTGTGTAGTGGACGTCACTGTCTTTGTCAGTCTTCACACTACTGACATATAAATCAACAGGTACAAATTCAATTGTTTCACTTTTATTCTGCAACGAAATGAAATGCCTAACTTGTCCAACCCTTCCAACACATTTAGAGCCGCTCTTTATCCTCACAACAGAAGATATTGTTCCATCAGTGCTAGTGTTTGCAGCATGACCTCTCTACAACTCCAGTTTACCTGTTGTTTTGTTTCTTCTTTCTGAGGTAAATGCCCTTTTTATAAGCCATCCCTCGTCTGACACTTTGCTCAGAGCAAATTTAAATGAGTCAATGTTTTTCTTACGAAAGGTCAATTCATGAGCAGTAAGTTGGTGCTCATTTCCTCTCTGCATACTGCTTCTTGGTGGTTGTTGTTCGCCAACATCGGCAGTTATATCCTCTTCATCTATAAGGATGTACTGTTGTTTATCATCATCTGAAGACAATCGTCCAGAGTGGTGCATGTACTGGACCCAGTCAAAGGTCTGTTTGTGAACAAGTTAATATTTACGATGAGTATATGCAATTAAGCTGATCATGATTGGTGAGCTACCAAAATAAAAACATATTATTGCATTACTTATCTTTTCTTTGGGGAAACAGCGATAGACAAATAGATACTGGTATATAGAGTGTTGCAGTGAATAACAACAAAAACCATAGCAGGTTTAAACAGCAGCTATCAAAATAATGCATTAATTAACGCAACAAAACGAGTGTGTGTGTGTGTGTGTGTGTGTGTGTGTGTGTGTGTGTGTGTGTGTGTGTGCAATGATTGCTTACCTGTAAGCCGTTCTGTAGATGCAGTGCAATTGTGAGTAGATATTAAATATAAATCTAACAATTCCTTTTTTGAACTTTGGGTCAGGTTTATAGGGTTAGGGACTAAATAATTTATTGTTAAAACACTCTCATCTCAAACAGTAAGAGAACTACAGGGAAGTTAAAGTTACTTTACCCTCTAGGTTTCCATGACAGTTGCCTCTGGGTGGAGTCGGTTGATCACCCTTTGGGAAATCCAACTATTGAACCTCTCATACACGTACATTGTCCAACTATGCACTGGGCCTTGTTCTTGAATCCCTTGAACAATGTGGTGCAAAAGGTGAAGACTTATTGTCTGTGTAAAAAATCATCTTTAACCTGTTGTGAATTTGCATCTCAGACAAATAGATTACAGCATTGAATCAACAATCAGTAGAGGTTTGTGTGTATAACAGCTACGTTTTAACAGTTTATACTAATAACAATAATTATAAATTTATAATAATAATGTCCCCAGTAGCATTCCTGGGGGTGCAGGGATAATTATGCATTATGCATTACTTATACTTTATCTTGCCTGGAAAATATATTGTTAACATAGAGAAATTTACCTGGACACTGATAGGAAAATCTCTTTCAATCAGTGCTAACACTAGGTTTACCTCCCTGTCAAGGACAGGTAAATTATCAGCCGTTATTGAGCCCTGACACAACAGTGCCAGTACATCTAGAATTTTGAAGAATGCTTGACGCTGCTTATTACCAAGGAGACCTCTCAAACAAAACTTCATGATGCCATCAATTGCAACCTTAAGAACAAAAGATTAGATACACATGCAGGTCAATGGCTTTGTGCAGAACATTGAGGCTGCAGAACAGTAAGACTTTTACTACAATTTTGCAATATTTTACACGTACTTTCTTTAAGAGACCATTTGTAATCCCTTGCAAGGCTTTCAAACCTGTTTCCAGTCATGAGATGTCATGTTGGTCTTCTTTGAGAAGAAACATTCAGATTTTCAACCATATACAGGGGCACACAGACATTCTTTACTCTCATGTCCGCGATTTTCATATCACTTTGAGAGAGACGAAATGGTGCTGCTGGCAAATTTGCTGGTTTTCTCTTCTTTGATTTTTGAGATTTAGGTTTTCTTTTGTTACCTGAAATGAGGATTTTTCTTATAAAATGAAGAAAATTCCTTCTGTAGTTTTCTTAAAACTCTTGATTATTAAGCTATGACTCAGTACTCGTGGTCGAAGGAGATGGGCTGGGATTTGCTCGATCATTAAACGTGTAAGGGCCTGGCAAAGGATAGATCCATCCTGGTGGATATTGTGGATATTCGTTCAGAAAAAATTGGTCACCTGCGTCGGGATTCATGTCGTTGCGAAATGAGAACGTGATTAATTTTACAATGAAGTCTATAGCATAGAGACTCTGCTACATATCACCTCTCAATTTGTCTCAATTTGGCCTGCACCAGAGGTAGTCAACGGCATCTTTGAAGTTTGTCCGTCCACAACCAAATTTTGTGCTTTGGTGAGCAAACCAGTTACACTTGGTTTTTCATTGTGATGACAGACTTTTGACATAAATAAGCAGTTTTTTCCTCTAGTGCCACTTACCCCTAAAATAAGTCAAACAACTACAACTTCGATTCAACACAATAATGGAATTCTTTTACATAAACATGACGTTGCGTGGGTTGCACAATAATAATTTAATAATAATAATAATAATTTATTCATTTATAATGCGCTTTTTAACATGCTAGGTGATCAAAAGCACATTACAACAATAAATAGCCTAAAAAAATAGTTTTTAGGTTATTTATTGGGAGAATAAACAATAGGATGCAAACAACCTTCAGAATTTTAAAGGGCAATAACTTGTTAAAAATAACAGGTTAATTATTTTCTCTCGAAACAATAACCAATGTAAGGCACATGCAACCCATCATTACGTATCTGTAATGATGTCATTAACTCCTTCAAAGTCAGTCTTCCGTTTCCTTACAGACAATTGCTGCATCTTCATGACGCTGTTGACTGTTAAAGGGTATGCTAAAGGACTTGTCTATTCTTGAATAGCTATGGTATTGTACTACATGATTTATATTATATGAAATTGAGAACGAAAAAAATCCGTACACCCTTCTCGACTACGTGGTATCTGGTATATTTCTATGGATAAAGCATTTAACAATAGCAATGCGAAAACACTAAAGAGTACATACTGTTTATTCCCCTCCCTGTACCTTCCGGCAAGCTTGGATCAGGCTTCCAGTAATCTTTGGTCGTTATTGCAAAGTTGTCACTTTACCCACCTAACTTTGTTGCCATCTGGTAAATCTTTAATTCGGAATCGCGGAGGCCGTATTTACCTACTATCTCCTTGAGACTAAGAAATGAAACAAGGTGCTTTTTTGCTTGAGCACCTCGGCCTAGCTGAGGGCAGTACTCGACAGGACAGTTTCTCCCAAAACAGACCAACCTAGGCCGGTGAATAACATTTTTATTCTTTTTCTTCTGAGTTTTTGCTCATTCGCAGACTACAAACAAACTTGTCAATGAAGTTGCCAACAATTCTTGACGGGTTGGCAGGCAAGATAGTAAAAAACCGCACACTCTCGGAACCAATCAGGTTGCAGGATTTGGAGGATTCCGGCGACTCGCAAGCCTACAAAAAAGTAGGTAACTTTGCATAGCACTTAATCAATAATTGCTCCAGGCACTTAATAATGCTAAAATTACAAGACTAAAAGGTATATATGTAAACAATAATTAATTTACAAGAATTCACACTAGTATATACTATTCTTTACAAGAGTGCAATGGTTGGTAGCTATCTAGTAATATTAATATAAAATTATACTGTAAATGTACTATTAATCGTAAGTACTTATAAATGTACAAATAATAAAATATATGTATTTATATATCTGTCTGAACTCGCAAAAAGGTACCTCCAGGATTTTTTAGCAACAGTCTCATTTGAGGCTCGTTAAGTACTAGACCAATTTTTTTTATTAAGATATTTTCAGTACAAAAAAACCGTAACATGCTGCAGTAAACAAAAAAACGTCTTTATAATGCTGTTTACATCTTTCTGGCCTCAAAAAGTAGTTTTTTCTGCGAGAGTCAAATTGAAGCTGATTTCTGACCAGGCCAGAGACTAGTAAGAAATTGTTTTGAAGGCCAGCCTCTATCTGTCCCTTTCAAAACCACTCGTGTACATCCAGGATGTTGAGTAAATCAACTGAGTCAGGAAAGTTATCATGTGATGATTTATGAGGAGAAAGCGAGAGTAATTTGATGACATTTCGCTCGTATTAAGTGGAGAAACATTGTGGCTGGTTGGTTGTGGATAGTTTTATCAGTGCTGCGAATGTGGTTAATTATGTGATTTCCTGAAGTTGTTGACAGACAGAAGTCAGGTATGTCATGGTGCTCATGTTATAAGAATATTGTGTACAAGCATGAAAACCCTTTCGTGAGTGTTTAGTTTAAGTGATTTTGTTTTGGGCAACTGATTCTGGGCTCAAGAAAGGTAAATTTCAAGTCTGTTTTTAGTGGGGCATCTCGCTATGAGCCTTATTGTTTGGAGACTGAAAGGTCAATTTCAATTGTGCTTTTAAATGTTGTTCATTTTGTTACAAATCTGTCGCTTATGCGAAGAACGACTCGTCATGTGCTTCCGGCGATTAATTTGCCCTTTTTAAAGCCCTTACTAGCGACTTTCAACCATTTTTAATTCACCTCAAGGGTCAAATTGTTAAAACGCACTTGAAATTTCTCTAGATACCTTGTATAAATTCAGAGAGCTATACAACTAATCTAATCCAAAACAGTGAATTCTTCACAGCGTTTCCAAAATTAATGGAAAATATCTGGACAAAATTCTCAAATATAGTACTTCTTGGAGACTTACCAATCTATTACAGGACGAACGTGGCGACACGTTATATGAAGGAAACAAGATGAAAGGGATACTCGGACAGTTTAATATGAAAAACATGGTAAAAGGACCAACACGAACAGAAAAGATCTGGTCAAACAAAAAGGCATATGTCCCCTGGGTATCTCAGATCACGACATCCCATCAGTCACATACATATATGTAATGAGACCTAAATATAATATATTCTCTCCATTTTGTCCTATGAAACTTAACATAAAAATTAAAGTGAAAATAAACAGCGATAGAATCTAATGAATTAGAATAACTATAACTATAATGGAGACAAAACTACTCCAAGGTTTCTGGCACTTAAAACACGCTTAATGTATTGATCGATAACATTGATGCAATTCAATTCAGGCTCAGCACGGAACTTGGGTGTAAAGACAAGAAGTTCCGATTTATCTCGTTTTAGCTTTAAGCCATTATGAACCATCCAAGTATAAATGCCTGTAACTCACAACTCAACTTTTGATTGTGCCATCAGCAACTCAAGGCTCGCGTCAGTCCTAAATGAGATATTTATTTGAGAGTCATCTGCACATAGGTGGTACTGAATACCATGGCGCTTAATGATTTTTGCAATCGGAGAGGTGTAAGCCAGATAAAGCAAGGGCTCCAATAAAGACCCGTGCGGCACACCTCGATCCATGCTTCTGGACTTGCTACTCTGAATACAGATATACTGCTTATGCGAAGTAAGGTATGACTGGAAGGAAGCCAAGGCATTCCCTTTGACACCAGAACTAGTCAAAAGCCAAGTACGCAAAGTTGAGTGTTCCACCGAGTCAAAGGCAGCCGACAGATCTAAAAGCAGCAATATAACTGACTGCCTATTATCAATTGTGCATAAGATGTCTTTCTACACTGTTATCAAAGAAGTCGCGGTTGATCGGCATGTCTTATAGGTGGATTGCAAAGTCTCGTGAAGATCATGTTTTGCACATGCTCAGTGAACTTGGCAGCAAGAGCCTTCACAATTACTTTGGACACCAACAGCAGATTAGATATTGGGCGAAAGTTAGAATATTGCTTGTGGTCTGCATTTGTTTTCTTAAGAGCAGGATGCGACTCTGCCACTTTAAAGGGATCAGGCATCACCCTAGTCTAGAGTGACATGTTGATCATCAAAGTTATAATCAGAAGTACTGGGTCAAGTTTACAGGATTTAAACATCGGTTTACATGCAAATGCCTTCACTTCACATCCTCCTCAGTGATCTCATTGAACTCACCAAGTTCTGCAGAACAAATATCATCAACATATGGCGTGGGACCAACTGATGCTCGCAAATCTCCCAAGCCTTGGTGTATTTTAGCAATTTTATTACTAAAAAGGTCAGCAAAACAGTTAGCCACCACTTCATTGTTCCCCCCACAATGGAAAGTGCCGCACAACTTCCCTCTCGTAGCTTCTCTACGGTTGTAAACAGCATCGTTTGATCATTGGAGTGAACTTGAATTAGAGAGGTGTAATAAGATGACTGTGAAGTTATCAATGAGGTTGGTGATCACCCCACATTGAAACACATATTAAAGTTTAAAGGGTTTATTCTTGTTACCATCCACCTTTAAAAAGTCTTTCCAGTCTGAACGAATTCTGGTCGACGCAAGAACTTTTCTACTTCTGCCATATCCCTTCTTCTCCCTTGCGCATCTCTTCAGAGAGTCTTCATGTTAAACGTTTCATACTACGTCCACTTTCTGGACTGTTTCCAGCTGTCTTGCCTTGTAAGTGGCAAAAACATAAAAGTAATGTTCAAAAGCTTGAGCTGTGCCCGCTTTCAACTGTTGAACGATGACAACCTGACAAGCATTTGATAAGATCTGCTTTCTGCACTCCGCTGAGCTGGATAGGGCTGGTGGCCAGGGCTGATTCTCGAATTTGAAAGGCAAAGTCCTGGTTCAGCAGTCTGACTTTCGTTTCTCCTTTGAAACGACTTTCTTGCTATGAACATTAAATGTTGGATGGTTGTTTTTCTTAAGAGTTTTTGTAATGGGCTTGTTTCGTTCAACGAGTCTTTCTTTAATAAACGTGTTTAACTGCTCCTCGCCAATCTTTCTCGTGTTTAGTACAGTGTTCACAACAGTGCTGTCTATGATTTCCTTTGAATGAATTGCCATGAGGTCCCCACCTTCTTCAGAAAACGAATTTTCAGTTTCTTCGAAGGAAGATACTAAATTAAAAGGTCATTTGGAAATACATTCTGGAATCCTGGATTTCCCTGATGATGTCCATGAACTATAGCGGGAAATACACTGCGTAGCGAGAGATTTCTCAAAACCTCCTCAACAGTCTGGGCTGCATGGAGCCGTATTAAATCCAGTCGGCTTATGCGTACCTGATGGTTAGTTAATAGGAAAGGAGGGAGACTTACAGCCCCGGGGGGTGCTCAACAAATGGTTATACAGGGAGGCTCAGCCCCGTGGTCCAACCCCTACCCTTTTATACACCATTATTCACGAAAGAGGCACCCCTTTCGTACACCTTCTATTGACAAATAGCACGCCTTTCACATCCCTTGTTTAAAACTTGCTTTCCCTTTAACTTCTGTAAATGGATTGTCTTGTAAATAGGAATCAATCACAAAAATAGAACGTTCATCTGTTAGCCCTTGGGCCCTTTCACAGACCCAAATGACAGAATTCCTTACCCTTTTACATATTTCAAAGAGTGAAAACCCTACCCTTGCATATACCTGAGACCTGAAAAAGATATCACTTTCGGGCGGAGCCTCCCCGCGTATGCCATCATAGGGAGTACCATGGGGACTTGTAGAAGAGAGTGAGAGATGGCGAGCAGAACGCGTCTCACTCAAACAGAATTACTGATAATGAAATGTATAAATTGAACACTTTCAGAGTGAATAACTGAGCGAGTTTGACTTGTGAAGAATCTAAATTTTAATATTTTAATTTCCTTTTTTCACTATTTAAAGTACCTTTTTCAGCTTTTTGAAGGTTTAAGTCAAGTTAAAAAATTATTAGACGTAAAAACTACTCATTTCCTGTCTGGTAGTACAACAACGAATTGATATTCTTCCAAGATACGTTTAGAAACTGCCTTGGCATCCCCTCAAGAATCCGAGGATGAAAAACTATAAGGGAAAGGTACCTTTCCTACTAGCCCGGCGACAATGAGTGAAGATGGTCCCTTTATGACACCCCCGCCTTCTTAAGCGGCTGATACGCGGCTAGGTCCGCAAGAAGACCTTAAAAAAATGCCGCGGGGGACCGGGAACCCTCATCTAAAGGTGAACTGTCTTACATACATACATACTAACTTTATTCAAGATGTAACAAAGCTTATATACAGGAAAAACATTAGATTAAAAGACATCTTGAAAAGGAAGTTGAGAGGTTAGCCCTATATTAGAACTCCCAAACAGAAATAGAAATTGCTAAATAAAAAAATACAATACAATACAAGTATTGAAAAATCAAGGCCTTAACTAAAGCACAGTTCTAGTTTAAAATGTATTAAATAGATAATGATGAAGCTTATTGTTAAAATATTGATGGCTTTCAGCCTCTACTATGTCTCTTGGTAAATCGTTCCATTTTGAAACATTTTAATAAAAAAAAGAATATTTCTAACAATGAAGTCTTGCGCTTTTCACTTACAATTTGAAGGGGCGATTCGCTCTTGTAG
>OZ037775.1:39168818-39191318 GCA_964035525.1 Porites cylindrica | reverse complement strand
AGCGTTGAATAGAATATTGAAAGTGAATCTGTCGTTAACACCGCTGGCGTGACGGGCCTTGTCACGCTATTTTTAACCACTGAAATATCGCGATTTTTCGCAAAATTAGGGTTGAACTCGGCGTCTTGCGGGTTACTTAAAATCGTTTGCCCAGAGATTTGTTTCGATTTTCTGATATATTGGGGCCTAGTTAAGCCGTAGAAAGTCAATTTGCGAAAAGTTATGGCGCATTGTAAAAATTTACATTATTTTCACCCTAAAATTTTGAACGGTAGAAATTGTCAATAGGGCCTTTTTTTAACAATACCTTTTTGGCCACAAACTTATTACAGCTTTCACAAATTTATCGCCTTATAATGAAGAAAGGGTCATAAAAACTATTCGTGTTCTTCAAAGGCTGCCATATCGTTGTGGTTTGACGTACGAGTCAACGGAATCTGTGTAAAATTTCGCTTTACCGGAAGTGGATTTCGAGCTCCGAACGGGCAAAATGAGTTTTCTCGAATTTTAAAAAAAGAATACGTTATTTAGGAAAACTAACTACAGCATGTTTCATTACTCATTAAGAGTTATCGATGAGGCAAAAATGAGCGAAATTCGAATTTTGAACTTGTGCCACAAAAAGTCGATTTTGGTCGATATTTACAGACAGTCGCTCTTAAAGTGGAAAAAACATGGGGTCGTTAAGACGGTTTTGGGAGTTTAGCTCTTACAGATTTTGACAAAAAAAATGACAGTGCAAAGGTACTGCGACTGTTAAGAAATGAGGCGATTTTTATAAAAATTTACCGAAGGAAACGCGAGAGGTTCACGGTTAATTAACTGCGTTGGCGTCACAAAAATCCGAAAAACACGCATGGTTCGGGGTCGTGTGAGCAAAATACGCTCGCGAGCCATCACGCCCGCATGCGCATAATGACTTAGCTGTATTGAACACGTGCTTTCTATTTTACTAGTATAATTACCAGTGTTTACAGTGATATCTCACCAGTTATGGAACGAGAAGATGGAAAATTCTATTTAGTTGCTTACACTAGTTATTTTCTTCAAAGTATTTGACTATTGTTGTGAAAATTCGAGCGGTGGTGGTCACTCGTGGTGATTGCAAAGGCGATGAAGAAGGTGGTTGGGAAAGTGTCGCAATAAGCCCTTCTTTTCCAAACCTGCTGTACACTCTTTGGAGATCTTGAAATGCCAGCCCACTTCCGCATATTTTTTCAGTCATGTTCTTCTTGAGGTATTGCAAATGATGAAGATTTCCTTTGAAAGTCTGCATTAGAATATGGCAGCGATCCAAATAAATCACGTCCTCAGCTGCGTGGCCTGCAGTTACAACACTGGAGTTCTTGACTACAGTTTTCTCCGAAAGGTCTATCCGTGACTCAAAAAGTATTTTTCGTAGTGCTAAAACATCTTCTAAAGTATCGTGTGCGTTGAAGGACTTTTGGAACAGGAAAGAATAGAATGATGATTGGTTCATCTTTGGAAAGGTTCCATTAGGATTTTGCAAGAAGGAAACTTTTTTTCTGTCAAGTGTTTTAAACAACGTGAGAGAATCGGCAGAGAAAACGTCCATTGCCTGTAATCTTTCTTAACAGGACTGCTTGTCGAATGTGAGAGAATTGTGACCTAGGAGCACCGTTACGACATTCTTGTTTGTGCGTGACTTGGCTCTTTCTACTGACCGTGAAACAAAGCCAAGAAACTGTGACATTGCTTCCTTCAACGGTAGTGTATGTACTTCTTTGTTGTCTTTGTAAAGTTTCCTTTCATTATTTACCTTGAGTTTACTTTTGAAGCGAAATGATCAATGTCATGGACAGGTAAAGTGTAAGTTGAAAATTGATAAAGGTCGGTTTGGTCAGTAGCTGATAATTGACAGAGCTCAGCAGATTTTCCTGTAGTGTTTGTTTCAGTGTCAAAAATTAAGAAGTTGTAAAACTTGTTTTCATCATATTTCACTTTTGTTGCCAGTGGTCGTGGAGTGTATGGTGAAACAATGGTCTCAATTTCTGTCAGGGCACTTGCAGGCAGGATGCTCAGATCTAGGTTCAGATCTAGGTTTAGCAGTTTGTGCACTGTTCTGCTTGCGGGCATTGGCTCTTCCCTGTTTATAAGCGAAAGAAGATTTTCTGAGTTTTTCTATTTGAACATGATTAGTCATTTTTTCTCATACATTTCATAGAAATTGTCAGGCTCAATATTGAGTGCCTCAAGTGTACTGCTAATATAGGTATATCTTAAATTTGTTTGAGCGACTCCACAGGCCACACGAAAATCATTGCTTTCACTTCCACCATAGAATCTGATTTTACACTATTAAGTGCCTCATTTCGCTGGGAATTTGTCAAGGGTGCAAGCTTCTCTGCCACAGCATCAGTAAAGTAGTCACTGAAGATGTTGTCTAGTGCTAAGTCCAATTTTTTTTCCATGCAAGTCTTTTCCATATGGCAGCTCTCTTTGTGTTTGTAGGATGCTGGGTTGCTTTTAAATTTACACCAGCTAGTTTCACAGTTGGATTGATCTCCAAAGGCGTGGGGAACAATTGACTTAATAGCAGCCTAGATCCCTTTTGAATCTCCTTTGTTTTGAGCAGTAGCAGTATGAAAAACATTTCACTAAATAATTTATCACCCTTTGAGATAAAGGGGAACAATTGTCAAATTTTTCATTTTGACTAAGGTTGTATAAACGTGTTGTGAGGGATCATATGTATAATGTCACTGTTTTTTTCAACCTCATTGGTTACTTTTTCTCGCATGTGTGCCTCTGTTGTGGAGTCATCATCACCTGTGTAAACTGAAAACTTAACTCTTTGGTCTGGAGCTCTGTTAAACAATTCAACTGCTGCAGCGGGCTCCATTGCTTTTGACAAAGCCTCGTGATTGTTTCGGCAGTCATGAGCTTTGGGTTGTTTTCCCATGGCTTTGGCACTGTCACAAAATCTACAACTTTTTGTCCTTGTTGTATAGTCCAGCACTTTACCAGAAGATAACCCCATAAGTGCTCCTTGCCCAGTGTGAGAGTTATGGCCCTTGCCGCGTTTCTGCCAGCCCATGTCATAGGAACATGAAATAGGAACCAGGTTATTATCATCAACCTGAACACCATTTTGCAGGGCTTCTTGTTTTTCTACAGCCAAATAATCCTGGCGGCTAGTTTTTGCAACACCTTCAACAGCGTTTCCTACTTCTCTTTCCCTCAATTTGAGAGTGACAGAATTATAGTTGGGGCATTCAAAGTAGAGAGCAAATTGTTGATATGGGTTTGGCCAATACCCACATGAAGACAACCAAGGGCCACTCGTGTGTTTACGTCAAAAGCAGGAGGACCACGTTGACCAGGTTTGTGTTGTTCAGAAGTTTTTATTTCATTGTTTTTTCCAGAGACTGGACAAATAATCACAAATGTGCTAGCTAGGCCATGGCGTACTTCATCCCTCACATTGTTAAAAAGAAAGTGGACCTAAATGACCTAAACTGAAATAAAAAAGGCTTTGTGTGAGTAAAAAATCTAGCATGTTTGATGTATTCTAGCATAAGAAGTTCCTACTCTTTTTTTGCTCCTACCCGTAGTATTTTTCAAGATGCTCTTAAGAGGGTTTGGTTGTCAAACTAGGGTATAAATTATACCTGGAGTAAATGGAAATAATACTGGTCACTTGCAAACAATGAATACTTAGAGGGGGTAAACATATGCATGTGCAGAATATAATGCGTTATCCATTTTTTTTTGGACTAGGTTGCATGGTAAGTTTTACAAAGGACCGAAACAGAGTCTTACGATAAACAAAAACTTGTGGGTTTACAGTAGATACCAAATTCAATAGCAAACACAAAATGGTAGATTATGTTAAAGTCCAGTCCAGCAAAGTCCATTCAGTTCAGGCTTTATTTAGAAAGTGTACATACATTTACCAGATTGACAGTGAGTGCAGCTTTGGAGACGTGTCCGAAATGTGTCAAGGTCAATTATACCAGTTCCATGGGGAAGAGCTGCTTCTTTTTCGGCAGCAGCCTGTTATAAGCATAAAGATTTTATGCTTCCAATGATTAGCATAAACACACGCTTGGTACTTTGACAAAATTTTTGTAAAGATAAAAAGTCACCGCCATGCTTACCTCAGTACTCCCTTTGTTGCGTTTAGAGGGTGGTTCGTTTTCGTCGGTTATGTTTTCAAAATCCAGCTTTCGTTTTGCCATGTAGTTTTGGTATCCCTGTTGCATCAGTGCCATTTTATTAGAAGTTCCTTTCGCTGCTTTGGCGAAGCGACCACTTGCGCTACGCTTTATCTGGTGCGAAGGAGACGAAGGAGTAGTAACAGAGGCTGCAGATTTTAGAAAGCACGACATACAACAATCCAGTTGGCGGCCATTAATTTTAACTGTCGGCAGTCACAGGCCTTTATGATAGTCGTTTTCCTCTTGGTGCACGTATGTTTCTGCTGTTACAGCTTGAAAAACAAAAAAGATATCGAGCTGTACATCAAAGACCTGACTGACAAATTTGAAAAGGATACAAGGGATTGCGTTTCTTTGGCATCATCGAACCTCTTGTGTCAGCGATTGGAAGACTGAGGCAGTGGGTGAAAGCAATGGTAGGAGACCAAGGCTGGTCCATGACCTTTTTGGCAACGTTCTACTCGTTCGGAGAGTTTGTTTGTGCTGTCAAAACTCGCAAGATATATGGCACAACTCTGGATCTCTGAAACGTGTTACCCAAGAGTATAAGAGAATTATTTCCAATGCAATTGTTTCAAAGAAGTGGATGCTCTAAAAGGCTGCTGTTATATATAAAAAATCAAATTTATGGAGGTGTGAATTTCCTAAAAATCAGACAAGGAATTGCTGGCTTAAATCACGACGAGTCCATGTGACTGGTGAAATGCACAATGCTGCAATAAGAGATGGGCTAATAGAAGATGAAACCTTTGATGAACTTGAATTTTACGCAAATGATTTGTTTGCATTTCCTAGCAGTGACCAGACAACAAATTTGTTTTTGGATAACTTCAAAACCTACTAAAACTTCTACACAAGTAAAATGTAGAACATTTCAGCTACACGTATATCTTGTGATCACACTTCTAAAATCAGGCGCAATATTGGTTTTGTTTCTGAAGGAGAGAAAAACAAGTTCGTGTCGCTGTTCAAGAACGTTTGTATTGTTCTTAACGAAAATGGTGAAATTGTGGAGTGGAGGTTGACTAAATCTTCGGCATTCCATGAGATTAGCGATCTTTTGACTTCCCTAAAGGAACGACTGAGTAGGAAAGAAACATCTTTAGCCGTGATATGCATAGATGACTGCTGCAAGTATAAAAATCAATATCTGAAAATTTTCCCAGACGCTGAGATTATAATTGGACTTGTTCCACTCATGCCAACGTGTTCTGAGGACCATTGAACCCGCCCCTTAGATTTCAATTTGGAAGAGTCTGGCTTCACATTTAGACAATGGAAAGATCTTGATGAAGTGCCTACACGAGATACTGGAAATGAGGAAGAGATAGAAGCTAATTTAGAAAGTCTTTTTGAGAGGTGGAGAAACGTCCCTTCTTTGTGCCTGATGTGAGAAACACTTAAACAAATAGAAAACTTAACAGAGCATATCAAGAAAGGTTGCTTGTCAGGAATTCCACCGGGATTTGGTACTGAAACAGATCGACGACTATTAAACCGTTCACTATTACCAGGAGCTACACGAATTTCGATCAAATTAGCAGTAGCTTTGCTGACAGTTTCGTTCTACAGTATAAGTTGCAGGGCACCTAATATGAACCACGAGTGTAGCGCAAAGGTGCATTTTATTCGGCCTGCACAGAGAAATGTTGTGTCAACTGACGAAACGTCGTGGTCCCCCTTTAAGACTGCATCTTCACCAATAACTGTTGCTGCTGCTTGTCAAAGTATACTAAAACGAGAAACATCTCAACCTTCGTCTCCTGAATTGTTAGTCGCAGAGGACATCAATGATGTATGTACAGAATCTGTAGCGCAGTGTATTCTTAATGTTTCAGTTTCCGCAAAGAATATCATCAACAGTCTATCAACCAGTAACTGCAATCCATCTTACCATCCAGAACATCTACTGCTTATTACAGACGACCTGGACGGATTGAGTGTACATCATAGCTGGGCTGATGATAGTGATTTTAGCTCTCTGGGCGATCCAGTGTTTATCCTTCACAGATTTGCTGATTTCTCCACAGGTCTAAATTGTTTATAACATAATTCAGGTCGTGTCCTGTCATCACGTGATTTTTCCCGCACTATTATTAGGCTGTGCATGCAAGTATTCTGGAAAGAAAATAATTATTGACCCCCACTCCAGAAAATAATTAATAATTAACCTTTGCTTGCTCGAGATCGGCTGAACGTCAAGAGATTGATCATTATATTTCATTTGAATAGTACCTTGACAAGTCAAAAGGTTTTGAAAGTTAAGCCCAGGCTAAACGATCAAACTTTTTCATCCAACATTGTGTTGGAAGAACATTTTGGACCTTTTAGCCACCTCTCTCAATTTTACATTGAAGTGGTTTTTTAGATCAAACATTTTTGTCCAACATTTCGCCACCCAAACCCACAAAGCGCGCATAGCCGGTTAAAAGCAACCAAGTTAACCAGAAGTTATCTGCACAAATCGTTCTGTGGACTCACTTCATCTGATGTTTGGTCAAACAATGTTTTTCCATTTAGCAACCCAACATTGCATTTAGCAAACACGATGTTGCACTAAAATGTTTAATGGTTTAGCCAGGGCCTTAAGTAAAACCTATTTTGACGCTCACTTTTGGAGACTGATGCCTAACAAAGAAGGAAAGCTAGCAAGCAGCGACCTCCCCATAGCCGCATCAGAGTGGTTTCGCATGAATTACATTTCCGCGCACCTTCCACTAGCCTTCAGTGATTCCATTTTTTTTCCAGAGGGTGCTTTTGATAAAGGTCACTCTAAATAGATAAATGTCCTCTTGAAAGCATGCTCACTATAATGAATAAGTTCATCTGTTTGCTGTAATGCCATGGCTGACATGTTCAAAGTGTGGCGTGGTGAGATTGGGTGGACGCAAATATGATACAACGAAAACGTCAAAAGTCAATCATATGAATATGAATGAAATCTGCGACAAAATATCCTCTGCGTAACGATGTAAGTATGTTATGTTGTCATTTATTTTATCATTCCTGAAAGGCAGGCTATGGTCAGTGATCTGGACACAGAAGTTGCGCGTTTTGAAAGTTGTAATGATTTCTTGGCGGTTTTCAGGATTCAACCAAATGACTATCTGCAAAGAATCGTTGATTTTGCCGCTGAGGGCAACAACCTTTTGATTACGGGACTAACAGGAGTGGGGAAATCCGAAGTTGCCGAGCGGATAATCGTAACCACAAATGCTCGTGGAAGGAATGTCGGTATCGTCTGCTCCGGTGGCATAGCTTGCCAAGTGTATGATCACAGGTTAGCATCAACCATTCACTCGTTCTACGGTCTTATGACTGCTGATTTACCATGGCGTCAACTGATTGACAGATCGGTAGGCAATTCTTTAGTTTGCAATCGTGTCAAGTCCTTAGATGTAATAATATGGGACGAAGCGAGTATGTCCAGCCAAAGGATGTTTGAGCTTGTGAACTTTATGCACCGTGAGCTGACAGACAGCCCAATAAATCGCACCCTTCCATTTGCAGGAAAACAGATCATCCTTGTTGGGGCATTTTTACAGCTACAGCCAACAGCTAACATGTTTGACGATGGATGCTACATGTTTAAATCTCCCTTATTCGATCTTGCAATAAGCCATCGTTTTGCTCTTACTAAATTGATGCATCAATCCGAGAACGACCAGCGTTTTCTAAAAGTGCTTGCAGACATAAGGTTGGGTCTTTGTAGCATGGAATCAGAGGAATATCTTTGCTCCCTGAAACGGACCTTACCTGCAGTGTTGGAACAAAGTGCTACGCATATATTTTTTCGCAAAATACCTGTAGCACTCTCCCCCTCCCCCATCCAATAACCTATAACTGCAAATGGCCAATATGTACTATTAAAAACACCAGTTATTTTAAAATTGCACTTAATGATAACATTGCATCTAGTTCTTACCCTTTTCAAATGTGATGCTTTTTAAAAATTTATTTACAGAATAAATAGACTAATAAGTGCCTGTATATAGTCATTACATGCAAACCCTGTAACCATAAAGAGGAAAACTTTGTGGTAACTGTGTGAGACATGCTAGTGAATCCCTTTCCTGATGCATTAAAATCTTTAGTTTAAACCATATCAATATAACAAGCTAATAGCTTTTAGTAAGAACAACGTTTTTAATTAAAATAATGGGCTCTTTTTTTTAGGAAATTCTCAAGGACCGAAGTGACAACAAGAAAGTGTCTCATGATCATCTTGTTGCGTCCTTAGATCAGCACCAAGGTACTGGTCCACTGGCGCGAGTTTACAGCAAAGCGCAGTTGATTTCCCTTTGTGAAGCGTATGATTTGAGAGTTTCTGCAAGGTCGTCAAAGTCAGTTCTTGCAGAAGCCCTGTCAAATGCTATTGGACAGTATACGCATGTCCCATTAATTCCTTCAGTGGACGACAGAATATTGTGGATAGCAGAAAGCACAGAATTAGATAGACACATCAGGATAAGGATCTCAAGAGGTATTGGCAATAATAGTACAACAGAAAACGTTCCTAACAGATGCTAATTAACACTTGAATGCATGACAGTCTATCCGAAAATGTAAAATAAAATAGCTAAACCTGTAACGCAAACAATCACTTAGAGAAAAATTAATAATAACTTCACAGCCTTTTTTCTTGCTTTCCTTCAATTGATGGCTTCTTGCATATGCAGGTGCTGTTACAGGATGTGTTGCTCTTTGAACGGATTGTTGTTTGCCCTAGCCTAATAGAATTCTGGGTTGACTGCTGCTGTAAAAACGTGGGATTGTCATTTTGCCCATTGCAAGAACGTATCTGGCAGAAATGATTCTCCACGCAGTCTTGGTTCACTATTGCAGGCTTGATCACTGAACTTGGAAATTTGCTAAACTTATAATGAACCAGAGACTGAAAACCAAGGCACATAGACTGTAAGTTGAACCAAAAAGTGGCTGTTATGTCCTTGACTTTCATTGGCCCAGTGGCACATCCAGTTATAGAAGCTGTTCAGCTTATTCAGTCTGGCATCATCTGGTGAAGTAATAAAAAGCTTATCATTGAATAGGCTAAGAAGCTCACTTGTGTGATGCAACAGCTCAATTACTGCTTCTAGTACACTAGCATCATTGGAGTTGTGTTCTTGGTACTTCTGCAACACAAGGACATATAAAATAGAGATGAGCTTAAGAGTTATGTTGTAATGATGAATGAATATACAGTAGCAAAAATAATCTGAAACATCAATTTGGTTGAGGTTGATCCATTGATTGCACATGTATTTGCGTAAAGCGTTGGTTACCTGACCGATATTTATAAGCTTATTTATAATAAAAACAAAGTTATTTCAAATGCAGAGGATTAACATATATTTTCACCTGCATCAAAAAAAGCATCTTGGAATCCAGCACATCTTCTGCAAGCTTGTTTCTCATAATGCTTGCTGAATCAAGGTCAAAGTGCTGAACAGTTAGCTTCTCATGTAGTGGGAGGCTGCAGCTCTGCTGGTCCCAGTTAAAAGCTTCTCTGAATTGGCTCCAGGTGATACATTTCCCACCAATCTTGAGGCACCTGGGCTTGCCATTTTTGTTATTTTTTTTGGATATTGTTCCTTATTTTTTGATGTTATGCTGTTGAAAAGATAGCAATTTCCAGTTTTGAAATTCATTATGAAACTAATTTGTTTGTGTCAGTATGAATTGCTATCACACAATATTACACTGATTAAAACAATTACTTGATTAATAATATACATGGAAAAATTTCTCCATTGTGATTGGCTAAGACAAGTGCAGTTTTTAGGTAACACGGTGCAGAAAAACGGTAATTGAGTGCAGAGAAAAGGTAATTTAGTGGAGAAAAGAGTAACAAACGCGACACTCTGATTGCCTAATAAACAAAGGAACTCACTGAGAGCCAATCAAATGCGCCATCTAAATGGCGCAAAATTTGGATCTGCTCCAGATCAGTCTCGAGCAAAAACCGCAATGGTTGGCATTCGCAGCACATTTGCTTTTGCGACCGAAACAACTGTAAAGGAGCTGAGAAACTGCTCTAAAAACAAAAACACTGCAAAAAGCACTGGTTTTCGGCTCTCTGTTTCGAAGGATTGGTGCATAGATAAGGAAAGTACTGATGAAATAGAAAAATATGAGCCGGCTGAGCTTACAGCCAGCTTAAAACTTTGCTGGAGCAGTTTATGCCGAAGACAATAATAAAAAAAGTGAAGATTATGAACCAGAAAGCCTTAAAGTAATGATGGCATCGCTTGATAGACACTTAAGGAACAAAGGCTGCACCGTGTCCATTGTACGTGACAGCTTTGCTTGGCTGGCTGTGGTAAGTGCCCAAACAAAGCTCGCGAAGTATCAGAGGAGGAAGAAGAAATTCTCGGGAGGAGCGGAAAACTTGAGGTAATAACCCAGAATCTTTAATTCAAACACATTGAACAATGCCATGAACTGTTCAGCCCGTTTCTGCAGCGTGCAAAATGTTGTTTTGACTTCACGTGTGATGATATTTGCAGCATTTGAATAATTTATTTTTGCACGTAGTTTACGCGTGTTGACTCCCCATCAAAGTGATTTTAAAGCTATCTCACAATTTTTTCATGAATATGTAATCACATGATTTTTCTCGTGCAATTTGGAATAAATAAGCACTCGTAAATTTTTTCAAAGACCACAAATTAATTTTGTTAGTCTTTGAAAAAATTTACGAGTGCTTATTTATTCCAAATTGCACTCGAAATCATGTGATTACCTGTACAAACCGAAAATTACCTAAGTCCAGGACCATATAAAAATTAATGGAAAGTAATTATGTGTTGCAGTTAATTTTTATTTCCAGTTACATTTTAATTTTCTTTTGTTTCAAACTCATTATCATACAGATATTACTTTGTATTGACTATTCCTCCCAATAAATTCGTTTAGAGCAGTAACTGATTACATGTACAATGAAACAATAGATGTAATACTGGTGTTTCCATTTTCCAGCCCCTCAATTATACTCCTCATCTTAATGCCCTCTAGGAACACTCTAGGTAAGGGGTAATTTGAATAAACAGAAAACGATTTTTACCTTTGGATCCAGTACAAATATCATTGGACCCCCAGTGTAAATGTTGGTGGTGACAAACTTGCTTTCAGCAGGGTCTTTTTTCTTGACATGCAATTTAATGAATTGCCTGTTACAATCTGCACCATCCAATACACACCAGTATATCCTTTACATTAGAAAAGAATATCAATAAAGTGATACTCAGTTATTAAGGATAGACTATTGGTACTAGTGCCTTACACGTTCTATTGTTCTTGTCATTTTTTGTTATCTTGTCTTGTTCCTTTTTCCTTTTTGTCAGGTACGACTTGAATTCTAATGATGAACAGACCAGCCATGCAATCAAGCAATGTAAGTATATTGTCTAGCTGTATATACCTATTGTTGCCTTGAATTGTACCAGTATGCGTGCAGTTGAAAAATAAACTAATCAATTCACTCACTCAAATCCAATTTCTGACATCTTCAGGACCCCCTCCCAGAACAGATGATACAGATCACTTGGAGTACAGTTTGCTAACGGCCATTGAGCTAGTGGGAACCTGAAGCCACCGTCACTCAGAAAGACAAATTAGGGAGCTTAAGATGCGGACGTTTTCGCGGTGACGGCGACGTGACAGCCCAGGTGGACTGGGCCAGAGGTTGCCGTTCTCGCGCCAAAATTAATTTGCTTAAGATTCTCATGACGGCTTCCGCGACTTCGTCGAGTACATCGGCTGTACTTTCTGAGATTCAATCGCTTTTGTTCGTAGCATGGCCGCATTTGAAGATTTTCGACAACTTCTCATTCTTTACTACGACGCTAATTTGATCAACGATGAAGATTTCGTTCTCCTTTACGACATGTTTCCGTCGAGAAATCCAAGTTTTCCTTACTACGAGTACGCTCGCTTTGACCTGAACAACATGAGTGAGGCAGAGTGTAAGGCCGAATTTAGGTTTGACCTTCCGACTCTGGCAGAAGCCTTGCAGATCCCACCATCCTTCAAACTACGCCAGGGAAGCATAGTAAGTGGAATGGAAGGCCTCTGCATACTCCTAAGACGGCTCGCCTATCCTTGTAGATTTGGCGACATGGTACCTCGTTTCGGCAAACCAGTACCAGTGCTATCCATGGTCACAAATCATGTGATTGATTATATTTACACCATCCATGGACATCGCATAACCCGCTGGAATGACGCACTGCTTAACCCACCTGCATTGGATACTTATGCTCGATCAGTTCATGCTAAAGGGGCTGCTCTACAGAACTGTTTTGGCTTTGTTGATGGCACTGTGAGACCTATAGCCAGACCAGACGAGCACCAGGGAATGATGTATAATGGTCATAAACGGGTGCACGCCATTAAATTCCAATCTGTTGCCTTACCGAATGGATTGATCGCAAACCTTTACGGCCCCGTAGGTAAAGATCTTTTTAACTTGCTCTTATTTATAAATAATCAGGTTTATGAAAAGAGCAACTCAAACGGAAAAAGTACAAACATGGTTTCGGAAGGTATTTGTTTTCCCCTTCAAGTGTCTGTTTTATAGTATAATCTACGACAAACGCCTTTAGTGATCAGGGCAATGAAAGGTTGATCTCATGACACCATTTAACAGAAGCGTTGCATGATGAAAAACAATGATATTCCATGAAACAAACCTAAGAATTTTAACTTCTTCTTCCAGAGGGCAAAAGGCATGATGCAGGTATGCTGGCAGAATCTGGTCTCTTGCATGACTTGGAACGCCATGCATTTTCGACAGGGGGTCAGCCTCTATGCATATATGGGGATCCTGCATATCCCCTCAGGGTTCACCTGCAAGGACCATTCCAAGGTGCTGCTCTCACACCTCAGATGGAGATGTTCAATGGATCCATGAGCTCTGTTCGAGTGTCAGTGGAGTGGCTGTTTGGAGACATTTTAAACTATTTTAAATTCCTTGATTTTAAAAAGAACCTAAAAGTTGGCTTAAGTAATATTGGCAAAACATATGTCGTATGTGCTCTCATGCGAAATGCCCTAACATGCCTATATGGTAATCAAACCTCAGAATTTTTTGAATTAGACCCCCCAAGCCTCCAGGAGTATTTCAGGTGACCTAAAAACGTTTGCTATCTTTATTCTTTATTTACTGCCTGAATATACACTGAAGCAGTGATAGTCAAACAACTGGTTAACAGGTTAACACTTTCCTCCCAGAATCAGCCCTGAGGGGTGGGGGGAGGGGGTGGTGGTACTTTAGGATTTTTTGTGTGGGGGTGTGCCACAGAGACCCTGGAACCCTTAACCTATACCAGAGCTAGTTCAGCTGAATTTTGCTACCCTATACTAGACTTAACTTCCCAAATCCCCCCTGCCACTATCCTAGAGTAGCTTTTCGGCTGAGTTGCGTAAATTCAAACTTGTCGATTTGATTTTTATTTTTAGTGGCAATTCCCAGTTTCCCTAATCTAGACTAAAATCTCCCCGTCCACCCCACCCCTGCTTGGGGAAACAGCACAAGCTATAAAAGATCATACACTGTATTATACAAAGCAGACATATTGTTCCACAAAAAATAAAAGCAGTTGTTACTATTTGCATCCACTTATACAACAAATGGCATGCCATTTAGTTCAATGCTCAGTTGTTCAAAAGTTAGATAGTGTTATCCAGCACATAAATCACTATAACGGTTTCTTTAGAGGATGAGCACTTTCCGCCATTTGAACAACTGGTCCCAGTTTAATGCTGATAAAGGCACATACTTTCAAAGTTGAGGCACCTCTAATATCAAGTTTAACAACTTATACATTGTTTACACAAATGTAAGTATTGAAGAAATAAACCTTTTCACAATACAATAATTTTTGTCAGTTCAAAAAATCAAATCAAATTTATCTTTTGCAATGTAGTCACGGCTTTCAATAATCACTTGACTCAATTTAATATATGACATATTTTCATAGCCCGTATTCTGAAAGGGTAATCACCTGATTGACACATGCATAATACAGCTAAATTGAAACTGGATCAATGAAACTAGAAAAAAAATGTGATTATGATAATGATAACTCAACAATCAACCACCACTCTAGCAGAAATGGAGTTAAAAGAACAGTTGAATGCAAAATTATGTCACTAACAAGAGAAAAATAATTGCAGTAGTGCAATAGTTGAAAAAGAAAAGTTGCAATAAAAAATGTTAACGCTTTTCCTTGGGAGCCAGCCTCTCAATCAAAGCTAACATAGCCTGTGATTGCTGCTGCTGCTGGTTCAACATAGACTGCATAAACTGTAGTGTTTGCTGTTGGTTTCTTTGCTGCTGTCTATGCTGTTCTTCTTGTTGTTGCTGAATAATCTTTAGCATATCTTGCTGCATTTTTGTTTGCTGCTCCGATATCCGAGATCCTCTTGCCTCTTCCTGCTTTCTTATTTCAATTTCTTCTCTTTTTAATGCCATCTCTTCTTCTGCTTTCTTTTGCAAGTATCCAATAGCATCTCCTGTACTTTTCCTGCTTTTCTTTGGTGGAACCACTCCATTTGTTTTCTCCATCCGTTTTTGAGTTTCTCCGATGGTTTCCATTGCCTTGAACCGCATCTCTTCAGCTGTTGCCTTCTCTTTCTGAAGGCTTTGCTTTTTGTTGCCAGTTGAAGGCTTATTTTTAGCTTCTTCCTCTTTTTCACACAGCTCCTCCAGCAGAGTATCTATCTCTTGTATTTCTGGACTAATACCACTTGCTCTTTCTTCCTCCCTATTTTTTGCTTTGAATTTGGACATTAGAAGATTGAGCCTGTCTCTCAACGACCTTTTGTTCACATTGAACTTGCATTGGGTGAGGTTATTGAGTCTTGTGGCAATCTCATCCCACAATTTTCCTCTCTCAGGGCTCCCCTTTCTGGTTTCAAAAAGATCTGATCCCCTGACCTCTCTCAAAAATAATGTGTCATGTTGATTTGTCCACTCCATTGTGCTGAAAGAGGGAATCAAAGTTTATTTTAGCACTTTATTTCAAAAACGGTGGAAACAGTAGTTTTCCTTTTCCAGACTGAGTCCTTGCATTGATTTACTGAATATTTGCTGGATGAAATTGTTCTGTTTAATACGCACTGTACGTATCCACATAAAGTATTGCTCTAAATTCACAGCACTTCATCGAAGAAATATTTCAAGTGTGGTTATACAAGCCTTAAGAGTACATTTACATATCGATGAGCTATGTAGTGGATTTGTTGGCTAAGTGTAAAAAAATTCAGAACAAAATATTTATCTCTGCACTTTTTAGCAGCCTTCAGAACTCCAAAATTCTTTATCGCCTAAGAAAATTCGGATTCAATATGCCACTAAGAAATTAAAAAATGTATTGGAGTCGGTAAAATATATTATATATATATATATATATATGTTTTACAAAAAAGAATTCGTTGAACGTAACAGCTTATTTATCTTTACAGACTTACTTAGATTGTTTTGTCTTCACTGAACTAGCTTCAGACTCTTCGGTCATTTTCCAGAGTTTTGTCTGTGAAGAGAGCACAAAAAGCCGCTAGAGTTACTTGGCACATCCTCAGGTGGTTTGTGCTAATAAAGAAACTGAAAACAAAACAAGGAATGAAGAGTACAAGAAAGAAATAGCGGTATAAATACTCACGTTTTCACAGCGACGGCAAAATCCCCAAACTGACGTCGCCGACGTGAGGGCGACGGCAGGAATGTTGGAAATCGCATGCGCAGTTAAACTCGCCCCAATCCTAATCGGTCTTTACGTCGCCGTCGCGTCGAAAACGTCCGCATCTTAAGCTCCCTATTGTAGCACGTGTTGCTAGTTCTAGAGATCATTGCCTTGGCCTACAAATGTTAAAGTTTTGAACATGTCTTTTAATATTTATATTTAATAATGCACTGTTCTACAAAATAATAGGACATGAATATGGCTAATATACTTGCAGTAAAGTCCAACTTAAGTTTTTTAATGGTGCAGTTGGATGCATTAAAAATTAGTCAAATTTTTCCCTAGAAAAAAAGTTACCCATAAACTTAAGCAACCACAAGTGAAATTATCACAGCCTTATATATACAGTCAACTATCTCTTAATGGACACCTCTATAAGATGGAAACCTATCTAAGAGAGAGTTGACTATACGTGTAATTTTCTGGCACAAAAATAATGTTAGTGGTTCAGATGTTGCAGATGACATACAAGTTATTGATAAGACAAACCTGACAGACTCCTCATCAGTTTGTGACCCTTTCCTAAGTCAACGAAGCCTTCAAGCTTGAGTTTGCCACCTACAGAGGTCATCTCTAGGTTCTCCTATAAGTTAAATGGGATAATCAGTATTAATGCTGTGTAATTAAGCGATCTACTTTGGAATTGAAAATATTGAACTAGTTTTTTCAAAAAAACGACAACAAAAAAACACACAGTCAATTGACTTTGTAGTGGTCTAGTTAAATATGTTTCTGTTGTTGAATGTATGCCTATCAAAAAATAATGATGGCAGAAAATATCTGATCTCACTTAAAAGTATACACTGCAAGTTTTGGATTACATTGATCAATTTATTATTCATTATGAACGTTTGTTTATTTGTTTATGGTATGTCTGATTTGCTGTTCTAACCAATGCTTATTAAGCTAAAATTCACCTGAATCTTCATCTCATCAATGGCAAATCCACCCCAGTAATCTCCTGGCTTCAGACCACTTTCTTCAGCAGCATTTAGTCACCATCTAAGGATTTCATCATTCAACCGTGGCTTCTCTTTAACTTTGCTCTGATAAATTCTGTAAATATAGACCAATTATTATAGCTATCTCAATGTTGCTGTTTTATTTCATATCACCGGAAAGGGGAATAATGAAGACACCAGGAAGAAATTATTCTTATCAATAATTTATTCATAAATACTTTTCCCAATAACTGTGCTTGCCTCTCTTTTTGAAGTTGCTTCTCTACTTCGTCTTTGGAGAGGAAGCGCTTGTTGGTAAGGGGGCTGGCTACTCCGTTGCTTTCAAGTTTTCTTTTTTTACATTTCTGAACCAAATGATGCAGTTTTTTGGAACAACACTCCCCTACACTAATCAAAAGTAATAGCCACTTTCATGGGAAGTGTAGTATGGAGTACCTCTGTAACTGTAATGCCACGACATAATGGGGAGCTATTAACAATGGACAAGATCAATTCTATGCTGCCGTGTTGGTTTTTAAGGCAGTCCAGTTTGAACAAATAGGTGATGTCAGTCTGGCATCCATGTGACTGTAGTGAAATGGAGTTAAATCAATTTTTGGTCCTTACTTTAACCTCGGTAATCACTCTTTGCTTTCTAAAAGACCAAGACTCGTGGCGGATGAGAGAGAGATCTTCTCCTTGATCAAGTAATAAGTGCCATCCGTTTTTTAACAGCGAGATCTGCTGGATCGTTGACCTAAGGTCAACCAAGCTGGTGTTGCAGGGCGATTTTCGCTGCAGATTTTCATAATAATTCACCCGCTGTTGCTTGTGTGAGCCCCGTTTTACTAGCTTTACTCTACTTCCTCAGATTTGCTTTATCAAGAGTCCGTATGATGACGAGTTGGGAGGGCAGGCAAAATTTTCTTTTACTTGCTCTGCATCAGAAATTATATAGTTGACCCCTAACAGACCTCCCCCACAGTGTTCAAAGCTCGCTAGCAACCTACAAAAATATGGTCAGACAGAAGACTCATGAGATAATTGTTTAACTTGTAATATTTTATCCCATGCCTTCCATTTCAGCGATGAAGTCATCACTTTAAAATGGTCAGGAAGAAAAAGAAACACTCCCGCGAATTTGGCGATCAAAACAGCAAGGAAGATTCTATATTCACTCCACGATCCATGAAGCAAATTAAAAGCGATCTTTATTTTTGAATTTGTAAACACATTTCCAGTCGATTTTGATTGGTCGATATAAACAATGCAGTCTGGACAAACCCTCTCGAGAGGACCCAGGCAACTAACGGGTTTGTTTGTCGACTGTAGGCCTCTGGCTACCCTCGCCGGGCTTATTTTAGTTACCCGACATACTATGTGATCGGTGAACGGGTCCACAGCAGTTTGGAAGAGCCTAGTTTGAAATTGGGAAGCCGATTGAGCAAGAGATAAAAGAATCGCTAGTGAACGATCTGTGGCAAGAATTGCCAATCAAGTGGATGGACATGGAACTGCAGCATCTCTGCTTTGAATTTCTGGAGGAATAGAGGTCAGGGGTAATTTTCCAGCGGAATTATTTGCCTCGAGCGACCGACACTCCGTCAGTCACCGTTCTGCCTTGTCTTTCTTCTAGCAGTGGAACACCAAAATAGCGCTAACTTGCCGAAACCGCTTCAAAACGGCCTGAGACGCAGGCAAACAACAAAGAATACAACAAAGCAATAAGGTAAGTCGATTTTATTTAAAAACATAACATTTTTTCGCTCTTTTAAGAAAACCGTTTACATCCCATACAAGCCTTTGTAAATAACCACTTGTAACACAACACCGCTTGCAAGCAAGAGTCATGTCCGCGTTCATGTAATAAGCTTGGGCCGCCTGTGGATCGACAAACTGAAAGAGTCTTTAGTGCTAAATTGGAGAATAATACCTCGTAGTAAATTTGCGTAATTCCGGTACTATTCTCGATCAGATTTAGCACTTATCACACTATTCGCAGCCACTATTGCAATCACTTTTTCTAAACAGTGCCGTATGCCACTCGTCAAAACATGTACTCTGTGGACTTGAGAAAAAGTTGAAAAAGTTGTTTAAAGTTTCATTTTATTATACTTGCAGATGCCATGTTACTCTCCATCTCGGCCAATGTGGCGAGAAGGCAGTGCAGTCTTCCGACAAAAGGACTTTGAAGACCACGTGGCAACAGCGGCATCCAGCCACGTGATACTTCAGGCTGGAGAGGTGGAGTGGCTGCGTAGAATTCTGTACCATAAGGTTAGTTTTCATCAATTGGCACTAAACGCTTATGTATCTTTGGTTAGGGAGTATTGTACATTGCGATTTGTAATTTTAGTGTAAGCAATCGCACAATACTGTCTTTGAAATTGTCTTGAAAGCAATGTCAATAAGGGCCTTTAGCAATGATAAATGGCAACTAATCTGTATTGGCAAACTGTTTTCCTATTCTCTTTAAACAGAGCTACGCTACAACACCCGCTATAACGCTACAGGAGGCGAACACTATCTCATTTAGATGGGAGGTCAACAAGTTCAACCTGTACGCCAACTCGACCATTGCCAGTCCCTGCTTTGTCTCTCCTGAAAGACACAGGTGGAGAGGAATCTGGGAGAACTCCGCCCTCTATCTCCAACTGCAGTCAGCAGTACACCCGGTGACTGCAAAGATCAGGTTAGAAAATTCAGCTGAGGAACAGGTCGATTTTCCGACTAGACTCCCTTACTAGTGCAATTCGTAGTTTATTTGATTCACACAGAATAATACCAAAAATTAACATTAATTAATTAAATTAACATCAACTCACTGTTTCTTTCTCACAGGGTGGTTCCGTTAAACGGCAATGAACATGGCCATAATGACTCAAAATCATGTAAAACACTGCAATACAACAACTACAAAATGGTAATGACTTTTATGCCACATTTGCTTATCAGCGTGTTTCCTTATGTTTGCTAGGTCAATGTCATAGCATTTTCTAAGTTCTTGTTCAGATAATTACTATTAACTTGTTTATTGCATCGTGCGATTTTTGAATTAATAAAAGTGTTAGTACGTGAACAAAATTTATCTTTCCTTTAGTGTAATCTATGCAATCCCACCCGATTTCCAGTTTTCCTGCTTTTCGGCCGCTAAGACTCAAAATTTAGACTGGCAATCGGTGCATTCAAGATTGAGCTGCTATCCCAGTTTAAATCCGGGGGGCTGTTTCTTGAAAGGCCCGGTAACTTAACGGGCCTGACACCATATTTTGAAATCAAAATTTCAAGAATAGTAGGGTGTGTTCTGACCTCTAATGAAGTCCATTTAGTTTCTTGAGCTTATAACTTTAGTGTATAATTTTCAACACTTTTGAAACTCCCATCTGGAGTGAAAAACAAATTACCGGGAGCTTCGAGAAATGGGCCCCTGGAGATTTTAAACCAAAAATATCTTACTTTGTGATGTAAATGACGTCATCATGACAATACTGGCTACCATTCCAAGAACGGGTAGGTTTGGTTGTTGCGAGGTAGTGATCATAGCTACACAAACCACTCTGCATCAAAAGAAAGTTGCATTGAAAGTAGAGTTGTACAAACTCCATGCAAATCAATTGATGGACAGTGCCTCCTTCCGGTCGCTGTGCATACACAAGCCCTAGCAAGGGTAAAATAACTGGCGCGCGAAAACCTTGGCCTGGCGAAACTATCCTTTCTGCTGAAAAATCAACTTTTGGTAGTGTAAGATGTCAGGTCGGCAACAACAACACCAAGCAAAAGGTCTGCTAAAACATGAACTGTACACCTGACGTTCGTCGCACTTTTAGGTATCTTTCTTAGCCGTACCTGTACGACTATGAAGTGAAATTTCCAACTGAGTTTCACGTTATATGCATGATGTAAATGTTTTTTCACCTTCTAGAACTTTGTGATTGAAGGCAGAAGTCAAAGACTGATTGTTTTACATATGAAGTTGTTTTAATTCAACATTTTTGGTAAGATAGTTGGGCTCCCTTCAGCAGCCCCCCCCCCCCCCCCCCTCCACCTGCCCCTCCTGCTTCCTCTCCTCGTGCTACCCTGCTACAAGCCTGATACACCAAGCTTTGTTAAACGATTGAGGGGAAAATTTTTACCGATTTTAGTGCTATAAGCACTAGCGGCGAAATGATGGATTTGTTTGGTTGGTACTCCGGCCCACTGAGTTACACACAAGTTACACAAATTTGGACGTGTTATGAATAAAAGGTGTTTGGGCATGTTGTTGCTTTAAGACCTTGTTAGAAACTATAACCTAATAACTTGGGCATATTTTTAATATCGTTACCATTACAACTTCACGCCGATTTAAGTGTGTATTTCAGAAATGGGCATAACCGCTGGATTTTGTTCCCTGAAGGCTCAATTTATTCCTCCGGACTTTCCCTTCGAGAGTGCTCGTTTTGACTCAGTTTAAATAAGGTGAGATTTTACGGCGGAAGACTCAGAAGCAAATTCAAAGGAATTGAACAATGGCTTAATTAAGCTGCCCAGGGCCGCGAAGTTTTAAAGGTATCCTTTTGTTCTAAATGTGTCAATAAAACTGCCGAGAATTGCACATATTGCGGTGGAAGTTTATGGATTTAAGTCTTTCGCAAACCTTCTTTGACTTGGATACGTATTTTTCAAAAAGGAGAGTTTTGAGAGCTTCAAAAAGAGATCTTGAACGAGAATTTCGAACACTGTGGACCGAGATTGAATTTTTTTCTTGCCGAGGTTTCGAAGTACAAAGAAAACCGCTAAAGCATTTTTTCTCGCCTATAGCTTAACAAAATCCAGCCGAGAGTTATCCATTCATTCAGTCATAACAGTTATTCATTTCTCCAGAGCAATCAAACTATACAAGCGTTTCTACAAAATTATTTCAAGGAATTATGAACTCCGCAAGTTTTGATCTGTCGATTACAGCTCTTGTTTTGATTTTAGATATTTCCTGTCTCACACGACTACTCCGCAAATCAAGTTGTCATGCAAATCGGTGAACTGACAATACGCGGTAATTCCGGCCGTGCAGTCACGTAACTGAAACGCTAGGTTTTGTTCAACAAAAAAAAACTGAAAGGCAAGCGAAAACGTCCAAAAAAAGTGAAATTATAGTAAATCTGTGTCATCCCGTTAAATGCATTCACCGCTTGCGATGTTTACATTTTGAAGAGAGTTGTTTGCTCTTGATTGCAGAGCGCTGGTTTTGATTATACTCAATGAATTAAAAGTTCTAATAAATACCTTCTGCAGCAATTCTTTAAACGCCAAATTATTTTCAGGGCAAGGGAGTATGTGATAAAAAATACTATAGGAGACCAGGTGGTATTTATAAGCTTTAATCAACTTCAAATTTATCAGGCTTGTTTCCTCTGTAATACGGTACGTGACCGAAAAAATGTTATGCAACCAGAGTTGTCCGCCAAACTTAAAAGACTTGTAAGCGTTCCCACAGACTGCAGCAAATTTAACAGGCAAGTCCGAGTATTTTAATGGATAAATTTAATACTCATCAGGTAACAATGGGGATTAAAAAGTCAATCAAGCAACAAAATTCGAAACAAAAGAGACATATGGCACCTAAATCAAAGGAATTCCGCTCGTGGATTCTTC
>OZ037775.1:38983818-39163818 GCA_964035525.1 Porites cylindrica | reverse complement strand
AGGGAAAAAAACTTGAACGAGGTAATTATAAATTTTTAATATATCCAGAAAGGTGTCATTTAAATGGGAAATTCTTGAAAAACAAGGTCCATACTGGACCCGAGACACACCCATCCTGACCAGCACCCTTCTCCTATCCCTTAACATGATCGAGATAGCAAGAATATGAAGAACTCGTGGACGCCTGTAAAAACACAACCGATAGCTAAAACCACTAGACTACTAAAACAGCAAACGTCCTCTTTCCAACAAAGGGGGGAATTTGCTTTAAGAAATATACCATGGTTAGTTACGTCGTTTCTGCTTCGAGGAAACTATTATAACTATTGTTATAGAGAAAGACCATCCTCGGTAACTCGGATATTATCCTAGTTATCTTATACCGTGTTCGGAGTAAGGCTCAGCCTATGTACTTAATCGCCAAAGGCCATTAAGTCCGATCCGCACTTTGTATTACTCTGAAGTCGAAACCTTCAATAATAGAAATGACGATGCCTTTGAAATTTGATACAGTTTAAAAAATCTGATTAAACTTCAGTTGTTCAACATAGCAAAAAAGGTGTAGTTTGTGTTAATTGGCACAGTCCGGATGCTATATGATGATTTACTTAGGTTTACAGATTTTACCGTTTTCCTTTAAAGTCTTTTGCCATTTTTCTCACTTTGTCTGTTAGCCGCTGTTTTGTTTTGCGTTCCTCTTCCTCGTTTTCCCTCCCAGTAATCAACTCGAGTTCCAAAGACTTTTCATTCTCCTTCACCCTCTGCCAGACAACTTCCCTCTTTACTGCATCACTTTCGATCATATCTCTTGTAATACTGAAGAGAAAGCTCGCTTGCTCATCCGAGAACTTTCTCCAGAACCTGGAAGATTCAGTGGAAACAGATGCTGTCGAATTCACTTCGGATGGAGGTGCAGGTGGCGCTGCTGAGCTGAGAAATCTGGCCACTTTCTCATGACTTGCCTCTTCTTGATTAGGGGGTTCAACTGATTCCATGTGTTCTTTTCTCAGCCTCCTGAGCTTTAAGACTACCGCCTTAATGGAACGATCCTTGAGAAGGTCTTCTGATAACAACTTTTCTGTCACTTTAGGTTCTTCAATTGCTCCAGTCTCAATGTCTTCACTAAATAAACGCTTTAGCTGCTCCGTCTCTTCCACCGACCATGGTTTTCCTGTGATTTCTTCCTTTCCGTCCAAATGAGCCTCATGAATGTTGTGAGTTTTAAGAGAAACAAGTTTGTGAACAGCTCTGCGACCTAAATCCGTTTCTCTAACTTTGTCATGCACACGGTAATACCTGGCTTGAGTTTGCGTCTTATGCTGAGCCAAGGCAGCGAGATGATCTTTCTCATGTGGCATATGTACATGCATGCCGGTTGCAAGCGACTTTCTTATTGTTGTAGCACATATTCGCCCCTCCTTAAAGATGCCCTCTCTCTGAAAAGCCCTCCATATGGAAGTTGATACTTGTGAAGACGTCAGTGACATCCCATAACTTGAAATAAAAAACTGCTCAACCTCCGTGGCAGCTGTCGCAGCGAATTGGCTTCGTACAGTTCTAAGGTACATGTCCATCAGGTTGTAGAGGTCATCGTACACCCAAACAACTGCAGCGCCGTAGACACCGGCGGTTTTGTGATCACTTACAAGGATTCTGTAACGAGCAAGGTCTTCGTCTGTGCCCGGGTAAAACACCGCAGCCTTAAACTCGCTGACTTTCATGCCTGAAGCAACACCGCTTCTTCCACTATTATCGATCAGTAGACGAGTTATAAGCCAGTCTCGCACCTCACAGTGGGTCTTGTCGTTGACAATTCTTCGAATATCAGTGCCTTTATTCGTTTCTTGTGAAGAAGTGGCCAGCTTTTTAATGGCATTTATGCGTTGTTCACCATGGCAGACCTTGTAAAACTGTTCACTTGAAATGAGCTTGTTGAAATCCTCGTCGTATTTTTGGAGTTTCCTCTTTAAAACCTTTTTCTTTTGGGCCGCTGACCATGAAGTCATGAGATCCCGGCGTGCATTTAAGGTATCCACACTCACATCAGACATCTCAGATTTTCTTTCTTGCGTTAAGAATTTATAGAACAGACGCAAACTCATGAGATAAGATCTCACAGTTCCCGGCTGATACTTTTCCACAGCATATGACAGCCACTTTTTCAAGAGATTTACCCCTTCTTTTTCCGGACGCACTAGCAGGTACACTGAAGGTTTTGAGTTTTGGGCTTCTTTGGCTGCCGTTTCCTCCTGTTTTAGACGGCGAACGACACTCCGTACCTGGGATTTGTACTGCTGCGCCATTTTTTCTGATCTGTACCCTCCATCCACGTCAATTAACCATTCATAAAACTCCGTCAGCAGTTGTCCAGTAAGCTCATCATTGACATCGTTGTTCTCTGTCTTTACGTCTGCTCCTTCCTCAATGTCACAATCGCTTGGGTTCCAATCTGTGTCGAGCGCATCATCATTATCGCTTTGATCTCCTCCAATCACACAACACAGTTCCTCCTGTACGTATTTATCGTACTCTTCCGCCGATCGTACCAGTTCCTGCGTTGACTCGACAGGTGTTTTAAAAACGTGACCATGCGATAACTTGTTTTCCTTAAACTCCGTCACTTCTTGGAGCCAATCTAATTCTTTATCCAAAAGTGATCCTTCGTCAACATTACTTTCCCCGACAATCTCGACAAATTCGGTCAATAGTTCCTCGCATTCAACAGGAAGAGAAGAGGAGTCGAGGGATATGTCCGATTGACTGGAGTCACTTGAATTAATCTCTTCTTCGCATTCGTAGTCAGGATCCGAGCCAGACTCGTCGCTGTCGGAAATTTCAAAACATTCTGTCTGATTACAACTGACTACGTTCTCCCCGTTAGCACCGTCAAGTCCTCCGTCGCTGATCTCTTTTGAACCTAGATTCTTTCTTTCCTCGTCGCTCCTTTCACTCTTCTTTTCTTCATGACTATTATTCCATAATCTTCTTGTGAGATTATCGTATTCTTCATCACTGTCTGTAATGGTTTTCATCGCATTATCTTCTCTTCTGTCTTCCCCTCGATGCTTCCTCTTGTTGGATGTTTTCTTCATCTTGTTTAGTGCTCCTCTTGCAAGTGTTTCATAATCTTCTTTAGTTACCCTGGCACTGTCTATATTTGGGCTGCACGGAATAATATCCTCGACTGTTTCATTGTCTTCAGGGTATGCACCATCGCCCTCGTTAACTTCGCTTGCACTGTTGCTTGCCTCTGAAATGGTTTCTTGCAGTTTTCTGCTTCCACAGTTGCTTGTCTCTGAAATGGTTTCTTGCGATCTTCTGCGTTTGGGCTTGTGTCTCCTTTTACTCTCTGCTGCTCTATCCTGTCGATGCTTAATCTTCCAGGCTGCTTTCTTTAATTTTTCATCAGCCTTTGTGGCTAGTTCCTCATAATCTTCATCCTCGAATTCGTCACTTTTCCCTGGGCTGCATCGTTTAGACCCCACCTCCTCGTGTGTGTTGTTATCTTCATCTTGCCAATTAGCCTCCTCGTGACTTTCGCTGTACTGTTTCTCCTGCCTACCGTTTTTCCTACGTTCTAAGTGGGATTCTACTTTTTTGAACGAAGCTCGTGGAGCGTGCGATAGCGCATTTAAATAAGCAGGTGTTCCTGGTTTTAGTTTGTGTATACCAGTCTGCAAATGTTTGTGGAGTTGAAATATCGGTTTCTTCTCCCTCTTGCACGGGGATAGAGGACAAAATTTTATCCTTCGATTGGGTGGCTTTCTTTCTCGAGTTACATAAACATCCAGTTTTCTTTTCATCTTTGACATTTTATGCACATCGCTTTGATGGCGGCTTAAGTTCTGAACTATGCTTCCACATTTCTTACACTTCTTGGATTTCCTTTTCGTGCGACTGGACGAACTGGCAGGTACGCCGGACACTGAAGCGCTTTCATCATCAGCAGCAGTAGACAGGTCTGCTTGACTTTCCATTTCCTTCTACTTCGTCTCAACTCTAAGAAAAAAAAAGACAACAACAACAACAAATTTATTACCACCTTGTAGTCCTCTGCAGCGTGTCCCTAATTGCAAGCAATTTGTCGCAAAGACGAAATTGAAATACACAAAATAGTGAGCAGCCCCTTGCGAATTGTAGCTGCAAATACTGTTTTACAGGAGAAAACTAGATGAAAGTGATCAGGAAGTTAAAAGCTTTTGTATACCTTAGGAATCTTACGGACTTACTTCTAAAAACCCAGCTTAACGTTTTGGTTGTAAGTCAGATGACCACTTTAGTTTTCATAAATAAAGTACCATGCGTTTCAATTAAGTCTCAGCGGTTTTGCGTTTGACTTTAGGGTTGCGAATTACAGTCAGTTTTTAGCTTAGAATCACAGTGGTTTTAAGACAACGACACTTTTATACCACCTGCGAACAACAAGCTCGCTAGCATGTTCTTGTGGTCTTACGCTGAGGAGAATGCGCACTTGTTAAGTTTAGATACTCATGATACTAACTAGTACTTAACTTCTTTTCCGAACTGTCTATTGTTTTCTGTTTGTTCTTTTATAACATAAGTTGAATACCCGATCGTGAGACATACTTATCATTGCACGCATCACTTCTGCAAAGGCGTCAGCGAGATTAATAAAATTTGTCCTTTCGGGTTCAGCAGCTAGTGAATTTTATTTGAAAATATGTGTTACTATTTATTTTAGATAGATAATGAGTGACTTTGTAAACAATTATTGCCGCAGTAATCAACGTCGAAGTAAGTGTTATCAACCGAGCCGAAGGCCGAGGCTGATAACGGAGACCTTGATTATTTAGGATATCAAAAAAACCGAATCTAATAATTGTTTAATAATACATTGTTTTAAAGAGAATAACGACAAACACACCGTTGCACTTAACCTGAATTGATATTGTTATTGGAAATCATGCATTTGGCGCGTAACCTACAGATTAGTCAGTTATCTGTAGGTTGCGCTGAAAGGTTCTGGCTTGTAAGCTAACGAGCCAACTAGGAGCAGGTGGCGTTGAATTAGTTCGTTATAAACCCGTGAAAGGATGATGATGAAGTTGTGAACTGCGGAGTGAAGAATTAAATGGGGAATGATCATCGCAGTTATATACGCAATTTTTGCAGTTGCGTAAAGAAAGCTTGAAAAAAATTCAGGCTTGTACGGGATTCGAACCCTTGAGCTCTACGATACTGGTGCAGCGCTTTACCAATTAAGCTAACAAGCCAACTGGGAGCAGGTCGTTGAATTGGTTCGTTATAAACCCGTGAAGGATGATGATGAAGTTCTGAATATATGAAAATCATATATGTGATTTGCGGAGTGAAGAATTAAATGAGGGATGATCATCACATTATATAATCAACTTTTGCTGTTGCGAAAAGAAAGGCCGAAAAAAAAATCCCGTACAAGCCTGAATTTTTTTCAGCCTTTCTTTTCGCAACAGCAAAAGTTGAGTATATAACTGCGATGATCATCCCTCATTTAATTCTTCACTCCGCCGTCCACATATATGATTTTCATATATTCAAAACTTCAATAAAGGTTATTTGCGTTTATGGTCATCCAAAACCACTAGGCTCTAACGGTGCATGTCATGAGTAATAGACTTTGTCTTGTTCTGAGGATATTCCGATTTTGGTCGAATTTTACGTTGTAAAACAGTAATTGTATTTTGTAGCGCATCATTTACATCACGATTCCATTTTTCCTAAGCACTCGCACGACAATCTCGCTTATCAGTAACTCCGTATTGGAGAGTAAATTTTGAATGGTTGCCTAAAAATCGGCGGCATTGGGACAGAGTTATACGCTTCGGGTTATGTGCTTCTGGTTTGATGTAACATATCCTACTCGTGATACTAGCTTGTGTGCACTTAACGTCTTTATCAAACTGGCGGACTGCGCGCCTCATACAGTTCCATGTGACATATCCTACTCGTGATACTAGCTTGCACTTAACGTCTTCTTCGAAGTGACGAGCGGCACACATCATACAGTTCCATGTAACATATCCTAGTACTCGTGATACTATCTTGCGCGCACTTAACGTCTTTATTGAACTGGCGTACTGCACGCCTCATACAGTTCCAGGCAGGTAAACATATGCTACTCGTGGTACTAGCTTGCACTTAAAGTCTTTTTCGAACTGGCGGGCGGTGTGTCCCATACAGTTCCATGAAACATATCCCGGCTTCTTGTGATATTTAGTTTGGCTGGGTTAAAGATCGGTGTTTGAATCAGTTCAGTCGGCCTTAACTTATTTAGGCCGGACTACTACGGTTTTTGCGTTTTTTTTCCGCGATCCGCGAAAAAAAGTTCCAGCCAAAAAAAAAAAATAATAATAATAATAATAATAATAAAATACCACTCCTAGTAGTAGTAGTAGTAGTAGTAGTAGTAGTAGTAGTAGTAGTAGTAGTAGTAATAGTAGTAGTAGTAGTAGTAGTAGTAGTAGTAGTAGTAATAATAACGTACTAAAACAAAAAAAAGTGTGAAAATGAAAGCAATGTTATCAGTCCATTTGAACCTGAGCGCGACTTTTTAAAAGAGGGCCAAGATTTAGAAACCCATGCACTCTGTCCTAATTGCAAAAAGAAGTTCCGCAAAACACCAAAAAAATCGTCCATCCCCAAAAATAAACTCCCGCGAATATTTCGTGTCATTCGGCAAAAATTTTTCCCAAAGATAGGCGATCAGAACAGAACACTTATCAGCCACGGAGTATCATTTTCATGTACATGTAATTTCAAATTCTCGTAATTAATAAATTACACAATGTATGGCTTTGAGATGGGAATCGCTAAGGAGTTATTTGGAGTTAAGGAGTTAATCTGTGAGCTTAGAGAATATATAAACTTTCTGCCAGTTTCTTCATAGTTTCAGGAAATTTCGCCGAACAAATGCAAAAGAGAAAATCAAGTCTTCTGAAAACTATTTAGTAGGGGTTTTGCTTCAACACATTCATGATAAAACAATAAATGTCGAAGACATAAAAAATACAATAACATTAAAAAGAAAAAAAGAAAAAACAGCTCGGAAACGTTTATTCGGTTGTATCAGAAACCCATTATGGGTTTCTGGTTGTATATTGTTTTTAAATGGCTTGTCAGTGCGCGCGTTTTGCATGTTAAAAACTCATGCACAACAACAAAGGATTTTGTTAAACAAAAAAGTAAACGCACTTGACCCCTGAATTCCATGTTAAATTTGAAAAGCGCATTCATCCTCATCGCTTCATAATTTGTGCGAAGTCGGATTTTTCACATTCTTTCTTGTATTAAAGTACTGATGGTTTTTTCTATAGAATCCAAACCGTGGGTTGAAGTAATTATTATCATAATTTATCATAATAGCATGATTAGAATTACTGAAAGTATTAATCAAAGAAGAACGTAAATTGAACAAGGAGGGATTTATCAAACTGGTTTTCGATTGTCCCTACTATGCTCTTTTTCATACCAATAAACCGTGTAAAGATGGTCGGTTCTTTACTGGTTTGAGCATCTTTGTCGCGTTAGGTGGATGAGCACGTGCTCCTCGTCTCATTGAGCAAGTTTAAATCTAGATTTTTCCCCTTTGCAGCTAATTTGATTAATTTCCTTCCTTACCGGCCTGGTTAGAAAAGATACAATTCAGCCTTTTCGCCTCTGTAACCAATTTACTCTTTTTTTTGCCTTAATTGTTGAACTGACTCTGGTCTAAAAATAGCGCTGTGAGACCTGAAAGAATAATATTTTCTCGCTATCGATCCCTCTCTAAAACAATCACTAACCCTATGAATAATTACTAAAATGCTAATTTGCATTGCTGACATTCTACGACTGTAAGTAACTTACCGTTAAACTTCTCTTCTCGGCATACTTCTCGAAGATCAAGGAACACCGGACATCGAACATCAAACCACGATGATGCAGATATAAAGATTGTCAATCACAAATTCACAAATCACGTGTTCTGCTCAAAAGGGCTTGGGAACTTCTTACAGCGAAACACCCCCCCCCCCCCCCCCAAAAAAAATGTAAATAAATAAATAAAAATCAGCCCTGTGTGAAAACAATTAGGCAAAACTTTTATCGAAAACAAAAACACTTCAGGCGAATATTTAGTCGTAAAGCGTAACCAGTATTTTCTACACAAGAAAATGACAATATAATGGAAGCAAAAATAGAACTTACAAATGAAATGAGTATTACTTATTGTTGGCAGCACATACTTGTATCCACTGATAAGTTTGATAATGTGCTACGAAATCGAATATCCATAATTATGGCAACAAATGCCCCTTGTTAAGTTCTGTGAGTATTTGCTACGGTAGCAAATACCCATTATGGGTAGCAAATACCCACTTTAAAATTTAATGGATATTTGCTACGGTAGCAAATACCCATTATGGGTAGCAAATACCCACTCGAAATGTCAATGAGTATTTGCTACGGTAGCAAATACCCATTATGGGTAGCAAATACCCACTCGAAATTTCAATGAGTATTTGCTACGGTAGCAAATACCCATAAAATGAAAAATGAGTATTTGCTACTGTAGCAAATACCCATAGATCGTAGCAAATACGCACATGAATCTGCCTCTCTCTCTCTCTCTCTCTCTCTCTCTCTCTCTCTCTCTCTCTCTCTCTCTCTCTCTCCTTTACCCTTAGATTGGTCAGTCCGTATCTGCTACGTTTTCCCCTCTTATAAATTTGAAAACGTTTTATACATCAAACGTAACTTTTTCGGGGCAAGGCAATGAGCTAAGCTTTTAAATACCCCAAATATCTTCACCCTTCTTTAATTTGACTTGCACAGTATATTTTTTTTAGTAGCAAATACCCATTTCTTGGCACATCAACTGAAAACTTTGTAAATAATGCTTACTGTTAAACCCCTCCGTGTTTGGAAATATTTTAAATTTTGCCTTCACTTAAATTAGGGTCTAAACGTTGTTGTGAGGTATATGTCCAGGACCAGTTTGAAGCTCAAGATTTTTTTGACCAACCCAAAACGTTTTTCCTGCACAAATAATAACCCGTTGTGATACCTTCTCTAATTTTCACATAGAAAGTCAGCACTTCGCAAAGTAAACTCTTCCAAAACAATTTTTGAACGCATTTTTTATCCAAAAAACCTGTTCTGTAGAAGGTACTTGTTTTTGATTCTCGTGCTGAAAAGAAATTTCTAATTTATTTCAAAGTTAAGTCGTGACAAAAGAAGGGAAACAATGCATAATGATGCCTACCAACCAAGGCACAGCGACCCAAAGGTAGCCATGAATATTACCAGCTGTAAAATGCAGATGATATGATAGCAGATACTTGTTATTGCAGCAAATACGCACATTATTTTTCGATATGCTATTTATTTAAAAGTTGTCTTGGAGAAGAAAGAAAACCAATGGAAGATGATGTTCACTTTCAAATAACCATGCAAGGGAAGACATGGACATAACCTTTTAGATATCCTTAAATTGGAAATATCACATGATGCAGTTTGCAGCAATTGCGCACTTTCGGTTGGTGCTATAAACACCGGCGAAAAGGTATGAATAGAAGAGAGCATATTAAGCATTCAGCCTGCAGACAGGAAATGACAATCTCGCTTGGAATGGCTGGATAAATCGTGTATAATTTTTGTCTGGTAACTTTGTACCTAGTTAGTACTGAACAGCCTTGTGTGTGGTTGAGCGCATGACCCATACTCGAGCTAATGATCGCACACATGATGGTAATAAACCATGCTTGTAAATTGTTACTGCTTTTTGAGCTATTTTGAAAAAATAGCTCATATGTCAGTGGTGTGAGCGTATGTATCTTTGTGGCTTTGTAACTTTGTATCTTTGTAACTTTGTATGTTCGGATGTTTGTTGCAAGAGCCAATAAGGTTGAAGGTACTATTAGTTGATGCTTAGGAACCAATGAGATCTTAGCATCTACTTAAACATGACATTGGTAAAGGTCTAACAAGGGCACTTTGAGACCGCCATCTTGATTCTTCACAATTTTTTCGTCTTTTATTACGGCTACAGGTGTTTGGAAGAATTACATTAAATATCTTCATGATTCAAACGCTGTGTACAGTGATGCAGCTGTTTAAGGGTTCATATTTTAGTATGGATGCTGCTTCAAGGCATTTCTAACCTAATTCGGCTATCTGTACAACACACGTCACTATGAGTTCTGTTTCACCTGCTACAACTGGGTAGAGTATAAAAGATCATATATTTTCAAAGCTCTTCCAATGAAGCAATAATTGATATTTAGATATGGACTTTAATTCGAAAGTATGCGCCCTATAAAATGTGGTTTTAGAAGTTTAAAAAGGCAGCTTATTTTTGTGAAAGCTGTACCGAGTATTGTTAATCCTGTAAACAAGCTTTAAAAATATTATTCTCTCGCTTACAAAGTTCAACAGACCTTTTTCGTTCTGGCAAAACAAAAAAAAAGAATAATAAGTCAACAACATGATACATCCTTCCTGCATACTAAGTATTATAGTTTCTGAAACGTATTTTATTTAGTAAAGATGCTTAACTTGAGTAGAAACAGTAGCGTTAGGGAATAAAATTGGAAGAAGCTAGTTGACAAAATAATTAGATACTGTTGTATTGAGTGGAGTAACATGATACAAGTAGAAATATATTTCTGCAGTTAGACAATTTTCTTGGAAGTTAATAAATGTTAGGCTATCAACCTTGACGTTGCATGAAACATAATTTAATTGCAGATGTTGTAATTAAGCCGAGGTGATTTCTTAAAATCGCTTGAGGAAATTTTGTAGTAAAACAATTTGCCTTTTTCTACGTACGAATTGTAAAAGGGCCAAAGACCAACATCTTCACATGCAAATTGTGCATGAGTTATTTTTATAATTCTGTTTACTAGATTACTTTGTGATAACTCGTATTCCCTCACGTACGAACCACGAAAGGGGGCAAAGTCCAACACTTTCACGTGCCAGCTGTGTGACTGTACATCTCATGCAGATTGGCTTTTCACAATAATAATAGTAACTTGGACGTATGAAGACCTGTTTCGTGTAGTAACCAATGCCCTAAAAAAGGCTCTTGTCTTTTAAGAAGCAATAGCTTTTAAAACATAAAGAAATAAGTTGTCGGAGTTAAAGACTGTCTCACAAATGTCAATAAATGTTAGGTATCAACCTTGACGTTGCATGAAACATAATTTAGTTGCAGATGTTGTAATGAAGCCGAGGTGATTTCTTAAAATCGCTTGAGAAAATTTTGTAGTAAACAATTTGCCTTTTTTTTACGTACGAATTGTAAAAGGGTCAAAGACCAACATCTTCACGTGCAAATTGTGTGCAAGAGTTATTTTTATAATTCTGTATACTAGTTTGCTGTGTGATAACTCGAATTCCCTCACGTACGAACCACGAAAGGGGGCAAAGTCCAACGCTTTCACGTGCCAGCTGTGTGACTGTACATCTCATGCAGATTGGCTTTTCACAATGATAAATAGTAACTTGGACGTATGAAGACCTGTTTGGTTTTGTAACCAATGCCTTAAAAAAGGCTCTTGTCATTTAAGAAGCAATAGCTTTTAAAACATGAAGAAACAAGTTGTCGGAGTTAAAGACTGTTTCACTGAGTAGAATCGCACGTGACAACCTCGTGAATTATGATGATGCAACCATCTACCACAATGATAAAAATCCTGGTATTTCGTAACTATTCAGTATTCGATGAGTCACATTTTGGCTTAAGAAACTCCGAGGAAACCTTGGAGTTTTCCTTCTAATCAACGTTTGGTGAGTAGAAATTTATTTTACTTTAACAATTTGTTTAACTTGCACCAGATGTAACAGGGAAAGACAGAGGAAAGTGAATTTATAGGTTGAGGATCGACTCAGCTGAGCGTTTCGCGTTTTCATTTATGTAGCGCAATACCCAATTTCGCACAAAAACCAAATCATCACTCTTGGTAAGGTTACACCGCAGTATTATAGTTACACTGAAGCATTCAAAATAGCTCATGCACGTTTAACGTGCCTATGTTCTACTTTAGTCAATGAACAAAACAGACTTAAAGAATTGCAAGGCTCAGTTTTGCCTTAAAGTTTAGTGCATGACAAAGGTGCACTTGCAAAACAGTAGTTGTTGATTCTGCCGACTTCTTGTTATGTTCCTTTTTACTAAAGTTAATCTATTATCTTACATAGTTTTGTCGATAGTTTATTGGGGCGTTTCCAAATCAGTTGTTGAAGCCTAATTTGGGCTTGAACAGGATGGGCTGGAAGCATTTTTCCTTCCGAGTTAAGAATTCAGTAAATGCATGGTTACCCAACACAACTCTGTTGCTCGGTTTTCAGGATTCTTTCTTTCTTTTTATATTTTTCGACGGACAATTCCGCCTTTTTAGCTTTGCAGATAGCAATTCTGATTTAGGTAGTAAATTTCCATCATTTCTTTGCGTTTTGGTGGGCTAGAAATACTTTTGGTGTGATTTTCTCCCTTGTTTACACGGTTTTAAGAGGGGCTCTATTTACATTTTTATTATTCACAAGCGTTTTAATTGCAGAGCTGAAACTTGAGGTCTAGTTAAAAGAATCACAGCTCTTTCATGTAACATAATCTCATTTTAAATTTGCGACATACCAGAATGGACTTTTTGCGGTTAAAGTTGTGTTATTTCGACTGCCAAAACAGCACATAATCAAGGGAAACAATGAAAGTCGAAAACTGTATTACAAAAGTTATTTTGCGATACATTTTTATACGGTCTTAAAGCTTTGGGTTACTGGTAAATGCATGCGCAACATCAAGTCAATAGAAGTTGTTCCATGCTTGTACTGCTTCCTTTTGAAGATTGTTGACATTTGCAGCAATTTCTGGAATTAAAAAAATGTATTTTTCTTGAATTTTCGAACTGTTTCAAATTTCTCCAAATGTAAAGCGCTTGAGGATTTCTTAATATCATTTCTTGAAATAGTTCACCTAAAGGGTGGTTTGGGTAGTATTAGCCAAAATTCGAATTTTGCGAAGTGAGATTCTCTACATTGGCCCTTAGGTAAAAAAATAATTAAGTGTTGATTGTAAAATCTTTTTTGCAGCCTCCTTTTTTTAATTCGTGTCTCGCTTTATCTTTCTACCGCTGTTTAGTTTTCTGGATTTCCTCTTTGTTTTCTTTGCTGGTTATGTCAATCTCCACAGACCTCAGATGACTTACAACCCTTGGCCATACGACCTCTCCATTTGTGTTGTTATACTTAAACATGTCATAAGTTAGGGAAATCAGATACCTTGTTTGTTCATCAGTTGAGCTTGACTCTGCTTGTGATGTTGAACGAACTGCTGATTGGCATTTTTCCAGGTAATTCCTGATCTTGTCTTCACTTGTTATTTCATCACAGGGAGGTCCCACATTCACATGGCTTTGTGATGTTGATTAAAAGGATTTCTGAGTCTTTGGAACCACCACAGAATTTTACCCTTACTTTTGCGTTCTGTTGAAGTGGGTGCCTCACTAGGTGGTGTTAACCCCTTAACCGGCAATTGGGCGAGTTAACACCAAGTAATAACCGTAAGACCCCTGCCTGTAACAACCCCTGGTTATACGACCCCTGGTTGTAACAACGCCTGGTTGTAAGAAAACCTTGTTGTAATACCCCTGGATGTAAGAACCCCTGGTTGTAAGACTCCTGGTTGTAAAAACCCCGGGTTGTAAGACCCCTGCTTGTAAGAACTCCTTGTTTTAAGACCCCTGGTTGTAAGAGGCCCTGGTTTAAAGAACCCCTAGTTGTAAGACCCCTGGTTGTAACACCCTCTGGTTGTAAGACCTCTGGTTGTAACAATTCTTGGTTGTAAAAACCCTTGCTTCTAAAAACTCCTGGTTGTAAGACCCCTGGTTGTAAGAACGCCTGGTTGTAGGAACCCTGGTTGTAAGAACCCCTGGTTGTAAGACCCCTGGTTGTGAGAACACCTTCTTGTAAGACCGCTTGTTGTAAGACCCCTAGCTGTAAGACCTCTGGTTGTGAAACCACTGGTTGTAACAACCCGTGGTTGTAAGACCCCTCGTTGTAAGACCCCTGGTTGTAACAACCCCTTGTTGTAAGACCCCTGGTTGTAAGAACACCTAGTTGTAAGACCTCTGGTTGTAAGACACCTGGTTGTAAAACCCCTTGTTGTAAGAACCGCTGGTTGTAAAACCCGTGGTTGTAAGACCCCTTGGTTAAAAGACCCCTGGTTGTAAGACCCCTCGTTGTAGGACGCCCTGGTTGTAACAACCCTTTGATTTAAGACCCCTGGATGTAAGACCCCTGGTTCTAAAAACCCCTGGCTGTAAGAACCCCTGGTTGTAAGGACCCGTGGTTGTAACAACCCCTTGGTGTAAGACCCCTGGTTGTAAGAACACCTTCTTGTAAGACCACTTGTTGTAAGACCCCTGGTTGTAAGAACCCCTGGTTGTTAGACCCCTAGTTATAAGATCCCTGGTTGTAAGACCCCTGGGTGTAAAAACCCCTTGTTGTAAGAACCGCTGGTTGTAAGACCTCTAGTTGTAAGACCCCTTGTTGTAAGATCCCTGGTTGTAACAACCCCTTGTTGTCAGACCCCTGGTTGTAAGAACATCTTGTTGTAATACCCCTGGTTGTAAGAACACCTTGTTGTAACACCCCTGGTTGTAAGACCGTCTTTTTGCAAGTCTTCTGGTTGTAAGAACCCCTGGTTGTAAGACCCCTGGTTGTAAGAAACCCTGGTTGTAAGACCGCTATTTGTAAGACCCCTGGTTGTAAGAACCCCTGGTTGTAGGACCCCTGGTTGTAAGAACCCCTAGTGGTAAGAACCCCTGTTTGTAAGACTCCTGGTTTTGAGACCCCTGGTTGTATGAACCCCTGCTTGTAAGACCCCTGGTTGTAAGAACCCCTGGTTGTAAGACCCCTGGTTGTGAGAACACCTTGTTGTAAGACCGCTTGTTGTAAGACCCCTAGTTGTAAGACCTCTGGTTGTGGGTCCCCTGGTTGTAACAACCCTTGATTGTAAGACCACGCCTTGTAAGACCCCTGGTTGTAACAACCCCTTGTTGTAAGACCCCAGGTTGTAAGAACACCTAGTTGTAAGACCCCTGGTTGTAAGACACCTGGTTGTAAGACCCCTGGGTGTAAAAACCCGTTGTTGTAAAAACCTTGGTTGTAAGACCCCTCGTTGTAAGACGCCCTGGTTGTAACAACCCCGTGATTTAAGACCCCTGGATGTAAGACCCCTGGTTCTAAGAAGCCCTGGTTGTAAGAACCCCTGCTTGTAAGGACCCCTGGTTGTAACAACCCCTTGGTGTAAGACCCCTGGTTGTAAGAACACCTTGTTGTAAGACCACTTGTTGTAAGACCCCTGGTTGGGTTTAGTGCATGACAAAGGTGCACTTGCGAATAGAACAAACAACGACAACTCCACAGACCTTGAACTTTTCTTTTCTTTCTCCGCTTTTCTCTCTTTCTTTCATGGACTCCTGTACATAAATTTGCAAGATAGTTAGCTCATAATTCTGAACATGATAGAAACAGACAGATATAGCTGCTCGAAGTTTTAGATTACTGTTTCACACATTCTGATCTATTCAAAACCACGCCGCCAAAACATTTCCATCACAAAGTCACAAACACCGAATTTATAGACGTACGTACCTTTCCGACTCGTGCTTTTTCTTGTGCTTCACCATGCTGACAAAGATTGATAACGATCGATTGAGAAAAAAATTCAAAGTGATCTCTCGAGATGTCTGATTTCGACTGATTGAATCTGGACTGAATGAAAGACACCACGTCGACACCACGTGCAGCATGTCATTCTTTGAGTGACACTGATGACATGTGCCTGAAAGAAGCCAGTAACTGCAATTACCCCGACTACTGATACTACGGCCAAGAATAAGGATACTTTATATTATTATTCTTTTGACGTTACCTGAAATCCAAAAATTAGTTCCAATTGCGCCCAAACAGGAAAAGAATCTAAACCTCCGATTCCAAAAGCGCAACGGGGAAAAAGGTCGAAAGGCCCGGTCGAAAGGGTGTCTTATAAAGAGCTCGAACGAGCGATAATATACAGTAATATGAATCACTCCCTGGGATTCTGTCACGTCATTATAATGTGACCATTGTTTCAAATTGATACCCGATATGTCACAATGACAAAGGATGTTCCTGCGAGTGAAACACGCGTGAACATGCCTGTTGCGCGTCCTTGCGACATGAGATTTTCACGCAACAGTCGCTAAAGGAAAAGAAGAGGCCCTGGAACCATCACAACAGAGTGGATTCCAGCAACCTGGATTCTGGATTACAATGCTTGGATTCCGGATTCCATTAGCTGGATTCCGGATTCCAAAGCCGTGGATTCCGGATTCCACAGACCAAAATTACCTGGATTCCGGATTCCGGATTACCTTACATGGGGCGAGGCGTGGGTGATATTGACCTTCCAGTTTCTACCAAATTTGTTTACCTTTTAAGTACCGAAAAAATGCTGTGAGAAGTTATAGCCGTTCGTACCTGAGGCTTAACCATTTTTAGATAAGAGTAGGTAAATGAAAGGAGGAAGAATAGCTCTTTGCAACTTTATGAGTGACGATCAAGTTATTTTAATGATAAGGCTAGAATTAATTGTTGTAAACCTCCTTCAGTTCAACAACATGGCGGCCCCTCGAGGCCTCGTCAAAATTGTATCCTTGAAACCAAAGAGAATTCGAACCTTAAAATATGTATTTAGTTAGTATTTAGGACACCATTCTAAGACTTGATCGAAAACGATTTCTTATAACATAAGCAAGCGAATATTAACGTTAAAAGCCGACGTTTCGGTTTCATTTTGCCTTGAGAATGGTGTCATGATGATACCGAAACGTTGGCTTTTAGCTTTAATATTCGCTTGCTTACATTCTAAGACTACATGCCAAAAATCAGCCAAATCGACGAGGTACCGTATCAGGCCGAAGTTTGAATATTAGAGAAAATCACTCTTAAAGCTACTGTTTTTTCAAGTTTACTCTTGTATCACTTTCAGTGTGACAGCAAAATTGGCTCGCATTTCACGCAAAGGTTTCGTGTACATGATACTGCCCTTGATGATTGCGCTGCGTTCTAACTAAACAGTTTTCATACTCGTTGGTTTCTGCCTTACAATTTACATAAATTGGATATTCTTGTTTTGCTAATCCCCTTTGATTCTCGCCAGAGGGAAATGTAGCTGTAGCTTGTCTGCGTGCCTCGCAATTTCGTCCGCCACTTTTTGTGTTGTATTCAAACGACGGTGAAGATGTTATGATTTTGTCAGGATTTGAGTAAACTGGGGGTTGCCTTGTTCTTCCGTCTGCTTCTCTGTCGTATTGACTAACACTATGTGTCTGGATCTGTAAATTTTCGCGTACCATTTTCCGTTGTTCCATTCCATCTGTTTCTAACACAACATCAGTATAATCTCTGCAGACCATTTCTGTTGTTGCGGACGAATTCTGGGTTCTTTCGTCGTTAGAATCGACAGTGGAACGATTTTGGGAGGTTTTTGATGTTCGCTTCTTTTTACTCTGACAAAGAATTGTAGCTAAAAGGATCACGAAGCCTCCTCCTGCGGCTGCACCGTACAGGAAATACTTCCAAAAACTTGTGAAGAAGTCTTCCATCTTTGTTCCTTGTTTCTCTTCACCTACACATGTAAAAATAACATTATACTACAGTAGTTGTTAACCGACGGCCACCTAATTGATTGAAAAATGTATCCCCATCGTGATACAACAGGGGCGGATCTAGGGGGAGGGTGCAGGGGGTGCCCCCCCCCCTGACATGACCTGCGGTTTTCGAATACAACTGGTATTCTTCAAAAAAAAAAACTATGTGGTTTATTGGTGTTGAAGTCGAGCAAGAGACGAGTGCAACCCCTCCTAAAAAAAATCCTGGATCCGCCCCTGTACAATTCAGTAATTGTACCCGCTTGAAAAACACAAAGAGTGATCCAAGCACGGTGCAAGGCAGCGTGAAAGACAGCGGGAAAAACATTACCATTTTTCACTCTTTTGAGTGAACACAACGACACAAACCTGAAGCGTTGAGCTAAAAAGTAAAGAATTGTCAACGTTATCTAAGAAGAGACACAACAGGTGGTAAGGAGAAAAGCTGCAGATACAATAAGAGTATTTTGTGACGCGATCATTCAGCAGTTTTGTGTTCTTATAAAGCTTTGTAGGTATCAAAATTGTTTTCATGGATGCTACTAGAACGGGGAACAAGAAAATGAAAAATGGGAACAAAACCTTGAAACAGACTTGAACCCAAGCCCTATCAGTAATCAATTCTCTATTCTCACTGGGGCCATCTCGTACAAACGCCCCAAATCCCTTCGGGATTCAAGGATAAAAATTCCCGCGCGCTCGTAGTCTCCTGGGTGTTCTGTTTCACACAGGTTTTGTATATATAGGCCTGTTCTGGCCTGTTTAATTGTCTTTTCGTTTAACGTTCGCCAGTCGTTAGCCTGGCGTTCTTTTTCTCTTGCCCAGTCATCGCTGCGCCATCTTCGAAGATTCTCTTCGTTCTTCGTTCTCCATGTCGGACCAAGTCCCTGTTGTTCCTGCGGATGGGGCTGTTGTAGCGGCCGTTGACCCTCCAGTTGTCGCGCCTCCGGCTCCAGCCGACGCTGCCGGTGACAACAACGCACAGAACGCTAACGACAACGTGGTTCCTGCGCCCCAACCTGCGGCTCAGGAGGTTGGTGTTTTCTCTTGTCCTTGTATTCGTTTCCTGGGCGCGTTTTTCGGGCTAGGCGTTGTTGGTCTTTTAGCTTGGTTCTCGCTTCCGTGTTATTAGTTTTAGTTTTCGCGTTTGTGCTAATAGTTTAGTTTTCCCATCTGTGTACAAGTTTACAGTTTTCGCGTCTGCATTACTATTTTATTTTCGCGTTTGTGCTACAACTTTAGTTTTGGTGTCTGTGTGCAAATTTAGTTTTCGCGTCTGTGTACAACTTTAGTTTTCCGTCTGGTGGCAAGTTTAGTTTTCGCGTCTGTGTTACCATTTTAGTTTTCGCATCTTTGTTTCAACTTAGTTTCCGTCCGTGTGACAACTTAAGTTTTCCGTCTGTGTGGCAAGTCTGTGTGACATATTTAATTTTCGCGTCTGTGTGACAAATTTTGTTTTCCGTCTGTGTGACAAGTCTGTGTGACATATTTAATTTTCGCGTCTGTGTGACAAATTTAGTTTTCCGTCTGTGTGACAAGTCTGTGTGACAAATTTAGTTTTCGCGTCTGTGTGACAAGTCTGTGTGACATATTTAATTTTCGCATCTGTGTGACAAATTTAGTTTTCTGTCTGTGTGACAAGTCTGTGTGACAACTTTAGTTTTCTGTCTGTGTGACAAGTCTGTGTGACAAGTTTAGTTTGCGCGTCTGTGTGACATATTTAATTTTCGCGTCTGTGTGACAAATTTAGTTTTCCGTCTGTGTGACAAGTCTGTGTGACAGATTTAGTTTTCGCGTCTGTGTGACAAGTCTGTGTGACATATTTAATTTTCGCGTCTGTGTGACAAATTTAGTTTTCTGTCTGTGTGACAAGTCTGTGTGACAAGTTTAGTTTGCGCGTCTGTGTGACAAGTTTAGTTTTCCGTCTGTGTTACAAGTTTGGGTTTCGTGTCTGTGTGACAGCCTTAGTTTTCGCGTCTGTGTGACAACTTTAGTTTTCCGTCTGGGTGACAAGTTTAGTTCTCGCGTCTGTGTGACAAATTTAGTTCCCCTGTCTGTGTAAACTTTGGTTTCCCGTCCGTCCGACAAGTCTGTGTGACAAGTTTAGTTTTTCCCGTCTGTGTAACAATTCTGTTACAAATTTAGTTTTCCCGTCAGTGTGACAAGTTTAGTTTTCGCGTCTGCGTACAAAATTTTGTTCTCTCCTCTGTGTTACAAACTTAGTTTTCTCGTCTGTGTGTCAGATTTAGTTTTCTTGTCTGTGTGACGAATTTAGTTTTCTCGTCTGTGTGACAAATGTTATGCATCCGGCTGTGTGCCGATGTCCTATCAGGGTCTGTGTGACCAATTTACTTTTTACATTTTCGCGTGATTTATGATCGGTACTCTCTCTTAAGATTTGATTTATGTGACGAGTGACGTGACGTGACGAGTCAATGTGACAAGTCTGTGTGACAAATGTTATGAACACGTCCTTGAGCCGGTTTTGTCCTGTCGTGGTCTGTGCGACCAATTTACTTTCCATTCTGGCGTGTTTATGACTCATATTCTTCTTGGCACTCCGTATGGAGATTTGATTTGTGTCTGCATGTGTGACGATTCTTTGTACTCTGTGATCTGTTATCGATTTTTACTCTCTGATCTGCGGCTATGTAATGTTATGAATGCATCATTGGTCATCACGTTAGAGTGCCTTGTGCTTGGTCGAGTTGTTAGCAAATGGTCCGTGTCACTTGTTCCTCGGGTTATCCTTCCTTAAGTCAACCGCTGGTAGGCCTTCGATGGGGTTTTCTTATACCCTTAATTGCTCTGTCCCTGGACGGGGTATTTCGGGGCTGCTTCGCGGTTGACTTTTCCCTTTCCTACCATTTCGTTGGTTAGTGTTGCCCTTTAGTTTTTTCATTTGTAAGCCTCGCCCTGTTACAATACTCGTTACGATTGCCTCCCAGTTCAGATATCGCTTTATACTATCCGATGGAGCAATCGAGAAGGGGAAAGGTCTCGCGTTGTAGTCCCTCTCAGTCCGCCTTCCATAGCGATCACGGTGAATTTACGATCTTTACGCCAGTTTTCCCGTGAGGTTATTTTACTTGTCTCTCCGTTTTTTAGTATCGTGCTAGGACTGTCAAGAGTTGTCAATAATAAACCTTTTCTTTTGAGTTTTGGGGAGAGTTACGTGTTTCTGGTTTATTGTGGTAGTTTGCCCCAGCTTTCGGGAGGAGCAGCCGTAGGGCTCGCTTCTTCCCATATCTTATCCTTGCCTGGGGCGTTTGGTAGTGAGGGATCCCAGTGGGAATTTATTGCTGTTCTCGTTGGGGCCATCTCGTACAAACGCCCCAAATCCCTTCGGGATTCAAGGATAAACATTCCCGCGCGCTCGTAGTCTCCTGGGTGTTCTGTTTCACACAGGTTTTGTATAAATAGGCCTGTTCTGGCCTGTTTAATTGTCATTTCGTTAAACGTTCGCCAGTCGTTAGCTTGGCGTCCCTCCCTCCTCCCTGCAGCGATGACCATTGTTGTCATCCTAGCTAGCTCCCGCTCCTTTTCGCCTCCGGGCTCGCTTCTTCCCATATCTTATCCTTGCCTGGGGCGTTTGGTAGTGAGGGCTCCCAGTGGGAATTTATTACTATTGTGTTATTTTTTTTTTCTTTTTCCCGATTCCTCGGTTCGTTCGCTGTTCCTCCTTTTATTAACACCCTTGTTTTAATTTAATCTTTATTGCGCCACTTTTTAAACGAGAAGGAAACCCGGTCGAGTTAACTCTTGCAAAGACTTCTGGGACTATTATTAGGGACAGGAAAAAAATTGGTCAGCAGGCTTAAACTGACCGGCGCTTCTCCAGTAACGATACCAGAAACAATTCAGCCAGACACATTTTGGCCCCAGTTACCCTCTTGCTTCTAAAGTGACGAATTCTTTGTCGCTGTTGAAGTGAACGTCTAGGAATGTCACAAAACATTAGCGTCGGCTATTTAAACGAAGTCTAACTTATACCGCGGTTTAGGAAATCTCTGGATCTCCAGATTTTTTCTTAGTGGGTCATTTTAAGAAGACAAATGCTTTTATAGTCTCGGCGATATGTTTTCATGAAACTATTGACAATAAATGGCGTTTGCATAAAAGCGTTCGCAAACTGAAAATGGCTGAGGACGGGGTTTTATTAAACACTGGCTAAACTTCAATTAAATAACTGGCCCTGAATGTCATATCCTTCAGGAAACCATTTAGGTTTATTTTCCCTTTAGTCCGGATGATTCTGAGATGAAGTGGCAGCAACATCAGGAGTTTCGGGAAAACAAAAGTGTTTCTACCCGATCTGACGTTAAGTGTATAATAATCAGATCCCTGATGCACTCGATATTTCATTGTAAGTTAATATAGCGATGATTTTTATGTAAATAACAATGATTTGTAGAAAAAGGCTTTTCACTAAGCTTAATTTTAAAAGCAAGAGTTTGGAACTTGGAAATGGCCTACCGTTTACATGTTGTTTTTAGCTTAAAATCTTTGTCATATTTTTGAAAAACTCTGTGATGGCATATTTGGTTGAGTCAGTCTTGCGGAGGCCATATATGCTTACACATAAATTCTGTTTTTATCCAGTTTTTTCATTATTCTTTTGTACATAATTTTCTGTGTAGTATTACTGAACCATGGATGGACCGAAAACTCCTCGTCATTTAACTTGTTGTAGTTACAAGAGTTATTTTGAGTCCATAAGGTATAATTTCTGTTAGAATGTGTCATAGGCTTAGTAATATGCTTTGAGATTTCTTTAGCAAAGGCCAAACCGTGTTATGCTGGAAAATAAGGTTATGGACAAAAAAGTGGATCACTTTTACCCGTTTTTTTCGCACTCGCGAGGTTCTGTGTTTAGAAAACCGCTCCCGTATGCGTGGATAATTCCTTTCACAATGTTGAATTATTCGGTGATTGACGTTAATCGTCCAACAAGGAAAAAAAAAATGAACATCATCTATTAAAATTTGTTAGCTTGTTTGAAAAGATTGGCCAGAAGCTTAAAGGCAGTCAAGTTAAATGCTTTTTGGTTATAAACTTGGCCAGTTAACAGAAAATAACAAAGCTCTACTTTTCTTGTCATGCAAAAAAAACAATTACAACTTTTAACGGGTCCATTTAAGCCATTACGCTGTTGTTTGCGATGTGGTAAACTTGCGAATTGCCATGTTTAAAAATTCTGCAACGATCTAACTTTCGCGCATTTACATTACATGCAAGTTTTTCACGCATGATTTGATCCGTCAATCAAATCGTACTTTTTAATGGTTTCCTTTCTGATTTTAAAGAGATCACTCGGTATGTATATATTAAAACAGAGATTCTTTTCAATCTCGATGAATAGTGGCTTTAGAAATACTTATCTCGCCGCTTCCCGGCTTGGTAAATATTTAGCCATTATTCACCTTGATTTCAAAGAATAATAGTCCTTTTTACCGATACGGCGGCCATATTGAATTACTTAGATTTAAGGAGTATTATGAGATGCCCAGGGGGCATGAGCACGACCTAATATACTGGCTCAGCATTTACGCGCGCTTTTCGGGCCAATTTTGCTTTAAGTTTTCCTAGAAAAAGATTGCAATGGGAAAAAAAGATCGTTGTGCCGTGTTTGGATGTAGTAATGACCGCCTTTTTCCCGAGAAATATACAGTGAAGTCCTCTTTTGGCCCAAAAAGCGCGCGTAAATACGTAGCGAGTGCCCCCTGGGCATCCCATAATATTCCTTAAATCTAATAAATTCAATATGGCCGCCGTATAGGTAAGAAGGTCTATTGTTAAGCGTTGCTTACCTTGCAACTTGTTTTTCTCACACTCCACGCGTATTAGAACTTTTTGTTCTGAGATCTGAAGATTGTTACTTGAATTCTTGCCTCTGATACATCGCCAGGTCCCATTCACGTTAAAACCAGGAGAAAACAACCCCAAATTACGTAGTTCAATGACGGAGACTTTTGTACAGTTGACATCTAAATGTAAATATGATTGTAGAATTCATTGATTTGTTTAACTAAATTATGACCAATCATTAGGAAGCGTTTAAGTCACTTGTACACCTCTATAAACTCCAATACAAGTCAACTGGGTTGATGAATAGGTCATTTCCGCACTTTTTCCTAGGCAAGTTTTAACTTGTAGTGTAAAAAGCAACATGAGGCTTTTATATTTAGTTTACACTAGTTAATTTAAAGGTGTATACAGTCAGTGAAATGTCCCCTGGGAAGATCTGGGGAAGAATACATTTTCTACTTGCATTATTTACCCAACGTGAAGTTTACATGGTTCTATATTCCCAAGTAAACTATTTTTGCGTTATTTTGAGACCGAGAAGAGGTTGTCGTCAGAAAAAAAACGAAATAAATAGAGAATACATGGAAAGTGCTTTGTACGGTATTTACGCACGAGTTGTTGACGTATCAGAAATCGAACGAGTGAGCGCAGCGAACGAGTAAGATTTCTGATACAAAAACAACGAGTGAGCGCAGCGAACGAGTAAGATTTCTGATACAAAAACAACGAGTGCGTAAATACCGTACACAGCACTTTCCATGTGGTATTGTGTTTATTATATACATACTGAGACATTCACCATTTTGACGGCCTTTTCATTTTAAATCTTTCAAAAACGCTAAAATTTGCCGCTACACACTTACCGCAAAATGACAACGAAAACGAAGTATCGGCTTTTTAGTAAAAAGGTTGGTTAAAAACATAAATGACGGTAAGGATATGAGGTAATCCAAGAACTATAAGTACTCTTAACTGTTTGTTCTCAATGCACAGTTGAAAATGAGTGAATTTAAGTAAAATGGCCGGTTTCAATATAAGCTTAAATGAAAGGCAGAGTAGCTCTGATAAAAAGCACAACAAAAGCTTACGTCTCGTTCTGTTTTTCCCTTTCCGCTGTTGTTTCGCCAGCTCTCTACCGTTTTCTTTATCGTCAGTGAAACAAACGAAACTATTCCACTCCATTTCCGAATTTTTTTCACTTTTTTAGCGAGAAAAACTCTTTGAGTAAAACTTTTCTCGTTGAATGTGTGCGAAGCGGCGCTGCAAGCTGCGATAAAAGGCGGAAATTTTGGCGCAAAACTGACACACCTCTGTGGCTTCTGTTTGGACGTGTCATTTTTCTCACACGTGAAAAAACATCGTTCGCGATTCTGATTGGACGTATCATTTTTTTCACGTGTGAGAACCATCGTTCGCTCCTCTGATTGGCTAGAACTAATTTGCGTACGAAAATTTACGACATAGGTTTTTGGTGAGTATTTCTCAGCCTGTATATCCAGCCGAATTTTTCAAAACATACCTCAAAATGCACCAGAATATTCGCACAGAAAGCTGGCGATAGCCAGCTTTCTGGTCACTGCGGTGAGAAAATACATAGAGAGCTTGCTGTCCTGCTTGGTCTCATTGTCAAGTTCAGTGCCTGAGCTAACTCGCCATGGGTTGGAAAGAGGCCTCCATGTCAATCTCTAGGGGGTGAGGGTGCTGCAAAAGCGTTGTACCTTCCGTTACTCCTGGTCTGGGAGAGTCAGTGCACTGGTCATGTCTGCCTTTAGTTTGTCATGTCAAATTCTTGTAACGGTTGAGGCCCATTGGCCAATGAAAGCATTCCCCCTCAAGCACGTGCTAGGCTGGGGGGTGGGGTGGGGTGGAGGAAGTCAGGGGGGGTGATTTAACCTTGAATTCCCTTCTTAGAACTTGCTGAAGTCTCAAGCGTCCTGCGTCATTCAGGGCCTTTAAGCAGCTAGAGTGTATGGACAAGTCCAGAGTGTCTTTTTGATGGACTTGAATGTTTCTTTTGCTAGTCAGGAACCAAGAAGAGAGTCACTTAAGAGAACCATGGGTAAGAGCTGAGTTTCTTGGCGATATTTACTTTAGTTGAGTCAGTTTAAGGTGTGTGGGCTCCTGGTGTCCGATGGTACGGTTTTCATAAATCCGGCTAGATATAATAAAGGCAAAAACGGGCCCATATATGTGTTATTTGATCGACCTGTTTTGAGGTCAACTAGCTGGATGATGGCCTAGATATTTTGTTATCCATGAAAAAACGTCCAGAAAAGAAGAACGAGGCCGCTATTTAGTTAGCACATGATTCGCTTCATCTCTTGCGTTCCGGAAACCAGCAGTGTTATAAAACAGTTTTACGAGACCATACATCAACACAGTTTGAGCGCGTTTGACTTTCTGTAAAAGTATTGGCTTTCCTTCATAAATGAGACTAACATCCGCAATTCGCACCCCGGGTAAGACGACGAGCGTTCCTTTTCTTTTTATGTGCGAGTCTCTCCTGGCTACTGGGTTCTGCATCACGTTTATTAACTGGTGTAATTTGTTAGTGTATTATTGTTTCCATTCTCTTAAATATAGTTATTACCTTAAAATTACAGTTGTACACGTTTTATTGAAACGAACCAAACGCCACAACGTACAAACGGAAGAATACTAAAATGTGTTACTGCGCTTTTCAAAAACATGCGAACTGTAAAGTTCAAAAACCGCCTTCACAATTGCGTTTTTCGCTGCCGTCAATCATAATTACGATCACAAGCAACGAACCTTGAAACACAGAAACACACAAAACGGATCGAAATCCACCAATCACAAATCACAAACCTTGACCTTTTAAACCCGTAAAAGTAAAGTTTTGTTTCCTAAGAGGTCCGTTAAGATGATTGACGGCAGCGAAAAACGCAATCGTCAGTTGACTTTTGAACTTCAGAATTCGCATGTTTGTGAAAAGCGCAGTAAGCTGGCGGTAAGAAATTGGGGAACCTTTTTTTGCTAGAAAGGTGGCGAGCCCTTGTTTCCGTCTTTCCTTTCCTACCACCAACGCACTCATATTTTCTTCCCATTACTTTGGGACTTCATTGTTCGCTAGTATCGCCAGTGGATACCGGACAATAGAAAAGAAGACTTTCCCGCGGCTGAGAACATACTCCTTTTTTGTACCAGTTGTGGGAAAATTATTGTTTTATCCTCCAACAAAGCCACCATATTCACGTGTTTTTAAACTAGAAATAAGCACAGCTTGCGTGACAGGCGTTTAAACGGAAGGGAGAATAATTTTGTCAGTGTAAGCAATGCCGCTGCAGCTTCTAATCTTAATACTTTTGGGCTATTTCGTTAGGAAATCGCATCCTGATCGGCACAAAGAGTGTTATTTTTCATTCAAAATGTTGTAATGATTTGGTCCCATTCACCCAGCCAGCTAGCGTTGACCAAATTTGGAAGACGTTTGCGCCATCCGGTAAAAATGACTCCAAAGGCTCGTAATGTATAAACTACATGAAGGCATGGCAACTGAGAAGCCAGGGTACTACGCTGGCGGAATATTTCACACGTTTTACAAATAAGAATATGCCGAAATCCTGCTTTAAAACATGGCAAGAACAACAAAAATTAAACTCGTTAGATGACTGTTGCTATTTGAAGAATATCTGCTGACTGAATATCTTTTTAAATGCCCAGGAATAGACAAATGAAGTTTTCGTATGATGTTTGATCTGAATCATTATGAAGTTCGAGAAGGGTGTTATCCACCGAGGCCGATAACACCCCTCTCGATACGATAGTCATAAATCTTTAGACCGTACGAAAGTCTAATCCTAAATTTATTAATTATCCTTTGTGCTTGGTAATCAATTTAGTGATTTTAATAGCCATTGTTCTTGATTATGTATGGATGTTGTTGTAAGAAGATGGATGCTAGACACCCCTTGGAGAGTTAAGTGTATGGAATAAATTTATAATTGAGAGCAATTTTATTCCCAAGAGTTTTTTAATTTGCGTAGAACTGTTTGCTCCTAACTCTTGTATGACATAAATGTAAATAGTTCCTTAAATTTTGCTTTCGGGAACTCTTCAAATCACGTCACAGTGTCCTTTCTGATGTTCTTCATAAACAAAGGCAGAGAATCTTGTATCAGATGGTTGCTGAATGGTAAGGTTGAAACGAAACTAACATTTTCCTTTAAATTAACAGTTTGTTAAATATTATCCTTCGTTCGATTTTTACTCGCACACCGTTTTTGGGTATGCTATAAGTGTGTGAAAGGTATGACAAAGTTATACGATTACTACAAAGACAAGTATTATACGAGGCCGGTAAGAATAAAATTTAAGTAAACACATCATGTACAATGAACTGTAATTCTCGGACACCTAGTATGGGTAATTACAGTTAATATACGTTTCAGTAATAGACTCTTGCTGTTCAGAAGTAATGTAAGTTCAGAGGTGCTTTTTGGATATTTATGACACAACGGAAGTAGTTTCCTTTCACAATGGAACAAAATTCCTTATTGAAGAGTTTGTCACTTTTCGACGATAAATTCCACTAGGGTCATTTTATATCAGTAAAAATTGCTTTAACATGATTGCTGGAGAGACCTTTGCTGTTGTCGTGGCATGGGTATCATTGCACTAAGCTTTTTCATGTCGAAAACAAACACGGTATGTAACGCAGCGAACATGGAATATTAAAGATGAACTATGTTCAGAGAACAGAAATAAATCCGTGACGAACATTATCTTTCTTTAGTTTACCTGAGGATCCGTCGCTAAAATCGTCGCATACGGTCTCCTGGAAGAGACATAAAAGAACGAGGATGGGAAGCATGAAGACGCTTGTTTTTCGTGGCTGCTCGAGGACTGATCCAAAATCTCGCCATGACAGCGTTCTTGTTAAGATCATTGTTAACGATTGCTACTCCACGCCTTTCGATACTCTTTAACTGGCTCGGTTTAGATTTTCACCAATTGATCCTTGCGATCTACTCTTGTCGATACGCAACAGGACATTTGTTGAACTAAAGATCGTGGAAGTGATAGCGGTGTTTATTATAATCTAATCGTGGAAAGTGAAAGAGGGCGTCAACATTCATCCGGTTTAACATAAAACATCGCTTGAATTGGATAGTTATTTTGGTATACTGTCAATTTTATTATAATGTCATATGATCGAAATAGAAGAACCGGTGAGCGATATGCTGATGCATTTGGGTTTGCCTTTTTGGGTGAATAATTGATCTTTCTGAAATTATGTGGGGAAAACCCCCTGTCAAGAAAAAGGTCTTGAGCAATTTGTGCAGGCGGTGAGATTTGTCATAGAAAATTGTTTAAGTGACATTATTTCCGAGTAACTTTTCATGTGGATCTTTTATGTTGTAATTATCTCGTACTTCAAAGAATAACAAACTCCTAGTAATTTCTCATCGCACTTTTTTTTGCCTGAGACTAGGGCCCAGTTGTTGAAAAGCTGGATAATGCTATCCATCGGATAAATCACCATCTAGTGGATAACGCGATCAGTACCGCTAATACTTGTCCGGTGGATAATGATTTATCCGTTGAATAGCGCTATCCAGCGTATGAGTACCCTGGTCCAGCATTATTTAATGATGGTTAGCTGATAGATTGCATCTCTAGTTTTAACATGAACACCTGAATTTATCATTATTCCGTCCGTCTCAGTTTGTTATCCTGACCTCATCGACCTCGGTGTACAATACACACTATAACAACATGTAACACCCACTGAAGCACGAAATGGTCTTTCATGAAAAAAGAGCAAACTGTAAATTTACATCTTAAGCAGAGGAGGCAATAACCATTATCTAACCGATGGTTTCTGGGCTTTTTTTTTCTTATATCATCCGGTCAAAAGTTTTGGTTGAATTCTTCCGGGTCTTGGCACTGTACAGTACCCCAGTAGTAACTATAATCAGATCATAATCAAGACCCGGCCACTCATTGCACATCTACTGTTTAATACAGTTTCATTTGCCGACACGAGGAAAAAGGACTGGTTCGACGTTGTCTTTAAGAACGTTCTCACGAACGATGGGATATCTTTACTGTTTGAGGAAAGTGTCACGCTCGCGATACTTTCCAGTTATATAAAACTTGCATAGGCCATAAGCACACGTTTGACTGAACGAGTCATTGATTTCACCTGTTCAGTGTTATTTAGCAAGGTTGATTAAGAAGAGGAAATCGAACTGTATCTAAATGTAACCGGAAATTTTTGCACGTTTGTGTTTCACTGGAGGAAGTTTATTTTTCGTGGAAAATCTTCATTTTTTTTGGGATTTGCGGCTTATTGATGACAGTGAGTTTAAATTTCTGTTTCAGTTCGACTCTGATGTCACACGACAAAATGAAATTTATTCGAATGCCAGGTTTAGTAAAAACGGAACAACCCTTTCAGCACACAATATGGAAAAACAAAACGATCGCTGCGCCCATAGACGTGGTTGACATGTGTGCCCTAGGTGCAAGTCCTTGTATGGTCTAAACAGGGATGGCAGTGTGAACAGGGTGTGGCTTCGAGGGTCTTTTTTTTTAAACAGGGTGTATAATTTCATTACAGTCAAACTCTATTATTACGGACACTGAGGGGACAATAGAAAGTGTCCGTTTTAAGTGGGTCGAGTTTATAGCAGGCGGTGTGCGCACTACGATTGCGATGCATTGTGGATTCAAAATTTTCAAGATGGCGGCGAAGGTCGAGAAATTTCGCAGGTTATATGCTTTATTTTTCAATAGATACAGTTCTTTCCTTAGATCGTTTTTCTCGATTTCATAAGCTAATAATTGTTTAGATTTTTTCTGTGAAGAAAAACAAATCAATATTCTTCATTTCAATCTAAAACGTGGAGCCTGAAGATTCCTCCTGTAAGAGCATGAAATTTGAACCCGGTTTTTAAGAAGCTATAATTTCCATTATATTGCCCGTCGAAAGTCGAAGACAGTTGTAAGTGTTTCTACAAACCTTGTTCTACGCTAATTTTTTATCGCTCCCCAACGCGCCCCACGTTTTGTGATACTTTTTCCGAATTGAAACCGGCATGTTTTCATGGGAAAATGTAGCCTCGCGAAGACCAATGTGACATGTTACTGGAAGTGTTACTGTTGTAATCACAAGCTGAACACAAAATAGCGGGGCAGCTGCGACTGGTTCCTCCAAACAATAGCATTAGGTGAGCATAAAATGTTCGAAATTGGTATATGAATAGGCTGATGAGTACTCTGATGTAGGAATGTCCGTTTTTGTAATAGGACTAAAAAAAGCATAATAAAATTGCAGTCATACATGTGATTCCCTTTATGCAGGTATAAAATCAGTAGGATAAGAATTACAGATATTAAATTAAATGATAAGTTTGATTATACAGTTAAGCCCTGTGCATTTTGAAACCAGTCATCCTGTATGAAAAATGGTTTTTGGGAGAGTTGTAAGAATAGTGCAGTGTAGAAGAAGAGTTTCATAACATCCACCAAGCTTGCACTTTACTTTTATTCAGAGAAATATGCACATCACTCTTGAGAAAAGAAAATCATAATCTACTTCCAAGTTTGGAGTGTGTTGTTGTGTGGATGTTATGACTGTCAGTTTCTTGCCTAGTCCCTGTTTTATTCAGTTGTGATTAGCCTCTGTAGCAGGCATTAAGAAGGAAAGGGAAAGGGGTTTTGGGCACAAGAGAAAAGGGAAGAGTGCATGGGGAAGGAGGGAGTGATTTCAACATTCACCCGGTTGATGTTTATAATGCAAAAAACAATTAGTCGCCTGTATGGCAGGCATTTCCCTCCCTCCTTCCCTCACATTTTTCTTGCACCAAGACCCACTTTCCCTTTTCTTTGAAATGCCTGCCACACAGGCTAAGTGATGCCATTCAATCTGTTTACCCGTTTACACTGTTTAATGTATATCAAGCATTTGCATATTTTGGTGGGTTTAGTTAAAATATAAATTGCTTGATCATTGAATGAACTTTTGATATTTGAAAACCAAGGCTGAAAAGATGGTGACAGGGAAAGGAAATAGGAAAAGTGGAACAATGCGGCAGTAAAATCATAAGACTAAGAACCTGAATTAACAAAGTAAGCCTAAACAGATTCTTATATAAATAGAAGTTAGCACAAGTTTAAGCTATTTAGGTTTTTAAATGGGTTCATATTTTCTGAAGAAAAAATGTAGCTAAGAGTATTTGTGTTTCACCTTATTCCTCATATAAAGTCTGCATACCAAATTAGAAGTTATGTGAGAATGGACATAAAATGAGGAACGTATTTTAATTTAAACATTGGCATTTACATTGCAGTTGGAGTGATAAGACAGCTTTGTCTCCAAAGAAGATTCTAAATGTTCATTTATCTCTGCTCAAGTGTGCAGAATTTTTTCATAGATTTAAAAAATGAGAACCTGTTTCAAATTTTAGGCTAAACAAGTTTTTATATAGAGGGGGGCTCATCTGGCATATTTTAGCCTAACAGGTTCTTAAAATTCAGGTTCTAAGTCAGGGGGTTTTACTGTACTACTAGGATCCACCTCTGCAATAACTGGTAACCTAAAAGCCCTCTTTACGGACAACCACTTCATACAGACACCTGATCAAGGATGTGCTCTAGCAGAGCCCTGTGGCCCCTGGCACCTATCTTTTGCTTTTGGGTGACTAGAAAATCTCAGACTTTTCATACAAATCATATGCTGGGCAGCCTAGATTTCACAGGTTCAGAGAACTGGGCTCCTTTCAATGTTCCTTAGGGCACAGCCTTGCTCATCATTACGGACGGCTTGCTTTGTTCCCTAGAAAAAAGCCCTTAAATTTTCTCTAAATTAAGATGGACAATTTCTACGGTCCCCTCAGTGTCTGTATAACAGAGTTGACTGTGAGTATGGTGAGACCTTTGACACCATATTTAAATTATAAAATTGGGGTGAGGAGAAAGGAAAGGGGTCTCAAGCTATGTTGCCCCAGCCCTGATTACAGGAGATTTGTAAACATGTATGAATTTCACATTTTGAGGAGTTTTTAGAATCCAAAAACATATGTGATAACATGTGTTTGTACATACTGACACAATCATTAAACAAATAGTGGCTGAAGCTTTTAAAATCTATTGACTGCATCAGGCTTTGTAATCACAAATATACCATTTTCAGTTTCAATCCAGTTATAAGACATTCTATGACTCATACCAATAGAAAATATATGGGCAAATAAAGATGCTCAATATTATATTATCTATAAACAGGACACAAGTTCATTGTACACAAATACTCTCTACTTTATTTACTTGTCTTCATGTGATGATAAATACAGATGTTAAGCAAAACGAAGTGCAGACTTGGTGCCAACAGAGAAACAAGTCTTTCAAAAAATGACCCCCTCAACTTCGATTCTCTTATTACAGCTAGCAAGTGAACATCTTGCAATGCTGAATGACAAAACAAAATACGCTCACTGTGTTTAAATACCGTGGCCGGGTATTCTGAAGAAGCTCTTAGTATTTTATGAGCATATCACAGCTATGCTTATCAGTACCTCTTAGCACTAGCTGCACTGATTTCACGGTGAATTCAAAATTTTCGGCGAACCGCGGGTCTTACCTCCAGTGGTTTTCATGATTGAAGCATTGAGCAAAGCGTTTCTGTTTCTTTTCTCGGTCAGTTGCAAACAGGATGTAAGTGATTACGAACAAAATACACCAGAATACACTTATCAACGGAATGAGACCGTTTTTTCCCTGAGAATTGGACAGACTTTCTTTTTCAAGAACTTCCGGAAGAGATTCAAAGCAAAATCCTTTATATCTCCAGCGTAATTAACGAATATTCACTCCGCGGTCGAGATGTTCACTCCACGCCATCTTGACACAAATAATCAGATTTTGAATACCGCCCATGATGCTTAGCGATCGTAGTGCGCACACCGCCTGAGTTTATAGCAAATATAAGAGCTAGGGCCAAGGAAAACTGTCCGTATTAACGAGGTGTCCGTATTAAGAGGGAGTCTGTAAAGCGGGGTTCTACTGGATTTAGCATCGACCGTCTTAAACGGGTTGTATTTCTGGACCGGATGCCTTAAGCAACTAATGAACCTTAGTGGTATCCGGTCTACATGTGTGATAGAAATGCTTCTTTTATTTCATTTAAAATCCAATTCTATCAGAGCAGTTTTTAATAGCTCTTTCTTTTATTAAAGTAACATGAATAAAAGGCATGAAAAAGGTCTCTTATCTCAAACAGTTGGTTAACAGAGAAGCTTAAAGCACAGTTTTTGAATAAAAAAAACATAGGGCGAAATAATTTCTTGCCTAGTTTTAGATAATGTATGTATATTTGTATAATTACATTTTACTAGCTTTTTACAAATTCATAATTCCGATTTATGTTAATTTCCTCATTTTACTTTTATATCAGGCGAAGAGCCATACCATGGATGTACTGATATTAAACCGTTATTATTATTATCACTATTATTATTATTATTAAATCTAGCGTAATGCCGCGCGACCCAACACCTTTTGAGTTCTTTGTTTTTAGTTGGGCCATTTTCCGCTAAATTTCACTTACTTTCCTAATTTCAAACTAGAATTTCTTTCGACAAAATCTTCAAAAATGAGGTTTCTTTCAAACCATTGTTTTAGTTTCTTGTATAGGAATTTGGTTATAAAGATATTTCCAATTTTGCACATTGTTTCCACACGCAGCTGAATTCAACTAACTTTTGGTTTCTTTTGTTCTATCAGGTCTAGCACCTCCTAACACCTACTTTCTGCATATGAATACTACGTAGTTTTGCTAAAAACCAATGAACTCTATTGTTCAGTATAAATACAACCGCTTTGTAAGCTAAACTGGATTCACTTAAGAATTTATTTCGAAAGACATTAATACTTTAATATATGTATATTCCTCTGTTGTGCCCTTGCTGGAGACAGTTACCAGGAATCTAAATCTGGTAACGCAAAAGCGTTTGTAAGCGGTAGTTATCTCGTGACAAAAATCGTAGGAAACCGTCACATTTACGGACGAAAAGAAAATCGCTCATAATTATTCGGATCCAGGAGGCACTTAGAAAAAATTAAACAACCTAAAACCCCTATTTAGCTGCGATGAAGAGCATAGCATTTCAAAAGCGGTCAAAGGAATGCTCTTGCATCAAAGGGCAAATCATGCCGACCAGAAACAATAACCGTCGAAAATCAATATGCGTGCCATGACCTCTCAGTATGAAAAAAGCAGCAAAAATCAAAATTGCTTAGTCAAGAGGTTTTCCTCTAGAGCAGAGCATAATCTAGCCGCCAGAGAAAAAATTCGTTGGAACAAGCAGCATTTTGGCAGTAAAAGTCCTGTGTTGCCTGCCGATCAATTTTTACACTTAAATGTTGTTTTTTTTTTCATCTATTTTTTATTCATGTATTTATTTGAGAAGTAAAGTTTCGCTTTTAATCTGACTTTTTGTAATAATAGTAAAATTGACAAGATGATCCGCTAACTTGAGTCTGAGCGATTCCTATTTTTCTTTCGGGATCATTTGCGGTCGACTTTGGGGATCACTTACGGTCGAGAATCATTTGCGGTCCATTTTTGGGGCTCATTTGCCGTCTTGGGATCATTTGCAGTTTGGGATCATTTGTGTTACTGTACAGAACTGACAATTTGACTAACAATAGACGACTGTTTAACTGTGACAATACACGGATCGAAACGCACCAATTACTGATTACGAGTCCTCATAGCCAATAACGTCACGGCTTAACTGACAGACGACCAACGTAATTGACCAATCGGACCAATAACCAGAGTATAATACCATCAACTGACGTGATACAACTCACTTTGACTCTGAAGATGACTACCGCACAGGTTGTCGAAACGTCAGTCACTGTCAACAACAACAGTCCTATTCAGGACTACGTTCACCCGGACAATCAAACTCAACCTACTTTTGCCTTGTTTAACTTATTAACTTCGCGGCACACTAAAAGGGAGGTGCGATTTTTTCAGTCTTTTGCTTTCATGTTTCTTTCAGTGTATTCATCACCGACGGAGAATTTACCTTTATAGATCGACTTCTCTCTCGTTTAACCCCATCCGAAAAGTTGCATTCAACTATACAGCGCGTGTATATTAGATACGTTCAGCACCAAGCACGTGTAATTTTTAATCGAAGAGTGCAATAAATAATAACAGTGTCGGGCCGCTTTGAGACATGCTTTAGACTTGGCTGGCATTTCAAAAGAAGGTGCGATTTTTTTCAGTCTTTTGTTTACTAAGAAGGAGCGGTTTTATTTTATTCATCTATTGTTTACTACCCTTTTCAATACATAAATAACACGTGACTTTAATTCCAACAAGTCAGTCTTTGTTCTAACGAAAGACTGTAAAATATAAAGTTCATTTGCATGTAGATTAAAAGTTCCTTCGCGCGAAATTTGAATGTTGCCATCTCGGAAACAGAGTAACCGGTATATAAGAAATCACAACCAAAGCGCATGCGATCAAACAAACTGAATTGTAAGTCATTAGGACTTCAACGCGGTCAAACTGTGTAATTCATTATGTATGCATAAATTTTGCTACACATGCGCAGTTTGGTGCTACCGAGGGAGTCTGAGACCCAACTAGTATCGTAGCAACCAAATGCGGGCTTTTCACTGAACCAAAGATACACAGTCCGGTTTCGGTGATCGATCAAAACCAGTTCTGAGTCTGTGAAGTAAAGATTACTTGTGAAATGGCGTTTGGAAAACTCTTCGAAGGCGGCAAAGGAGAAGTGGTAGATGGGAGTGGAGTTTGATGTCCGTCTACGGTTCTTTCAAAAACCGAAGAAGGGGTAACCGTCTCTTTCGATGGATGGAACGCCCACATGAGATCCGAAATGTAACTCCCTTTCAAGCGAGATGAAAACGTTTAATTAATTCCAGCAAGGTAAGATTAACTGCTAGTTAATTTTTTTAGTTCAAATAAGCAAAAACGAAGAAGAATCGAATGTGAACGGACAAATGACTAGGATTATTATGAGACTGTATAGAGGTTTACCACGCTCGCGATCGCTAGCTTGCATGCGGAAAGTCTAACTGCCCAAATGATCAAATCTTAGAAATACTTGCTTCTGTTTGTTTGAAATATGATAAATGAGTACTTAACACTATCAAGTAATAACAAACATAATGATTCATCATAATAGCGTGCTTTAATTCAAGTAGATGGATGCAATCTCAATGCGTAGTTTGTTTACACATTTTTAAAGTCATGTGACATTCAGGACCAGATTTCAGTACCCTGCAATCTTAACTAAGAAACTGCACAGAGTCATTCTACATGTAGTTTCCTTTGTAAGAAATTTAGTTGGAAATAAAAGATTGTACAGCATCATTGAAAGATTGAACCAAATCTTACGAGGTTATGTTTTGTTTTTAGAATCCACAAATCTCAAAAACAATGAAGGATGATGTTCTCTGGATGGGCGAGATTGAAGCAGTGGTGAACGAGGTAGATCCCATCAGAGGATTAATCAAAGTTACATTGGCAAACAATGTTCAACTAGATGTGGCCCGGAAGAGGCCGGAACCACAAAAGTTTCGAAACCTTTCTCGAAATAACTGTATGCGTTACAAACAAGCATGTGAGAAAGTCGTGGTATAAGAGGCACCGAATTATACCGTCAGCAAAAAATCCCTTCACAAATGCTCAGACCGAAACAACGATCGATTTAGTTAGAAATTAGTTTCCGACAGGCAAAACACGACTCATGAGTTCGTGAGGGACATTTTATGCAAGTTGAACGAGAACGAGTTAGATAGCCATGAAAATCACAATTAAAGTGGAGGAGCAAGGAAAGAGAGGCAGGTGGAAGGCTATTAAAGTGTGAGAATACAAAACAAGAAACATGGAGGTTATAAAGTGAATGGTGGGAAAGAATAAAAAGTTTTGAGACTAGGAGGCTTAGAACGTGTTCGTGGAGGAGAAAAGGTGATAATTCGCGCGCGCGAGAGAGAAGATATAAAAATCGATTTGTTCAAGCAGACTCTCAAGGTCATGCTTCACATTATCACGAGCTTATGAGTCGTGTTTTGCCTGTCGGACGCTAATTTCTAACTGAATCGATCGTTGTTTCGTTCTGAGCATTTGCGAAATAGCGTACACAGTCTCTCAAGAAACAATCCACGGATTCCAACAAATCCGTTGTCGGGGAGCCAACAACCACCACTACTGTGAGGGCAATGAATAAAAACCACATCCTACTCGAAATTAACGCGGCCATTGCGGCCATGCTTGATTCAAACTGGAGTTACTTTTCAGCGCCATCGTACATGGAGGGGTTTTTTTCTGACGGTATAATTCGGTGCCTCTCATACGACGACTTTCTGTTACCCCTTGTACACATGCTTGTTTGTAACGCATATATATGGGCTTTTTTGTGCGCATATATGCGCGTTTGTAAGAAAATGGTTAACTACTTCGGAATAAAAACCCCACAAAGCAGGAAAGAACGCAAGTATACGTGACAAAATAAAAACCGCACGTATATCGTTTAGCAGGAATGATTGCAAGTATACGTGGGAAAAAACCGCACGTATTTCGTGTCATAATGTTAAAACAAATGGCCGACCGTAAGATCACATGCATGTTTAGGTACTAGGCAACATGACCAGAACCCGGAATCTTCGCAATACCAGCACAAAAGTAATCCTTGACGGTGCAAGTAACATTCTCTTTTGGTTACATTTCGTTGTTATTGTTCTTTTTTGGTTTTCGATGATAATATTAAAAGGATGCTTTTGTTGATAATACTCCACCATGGAAATTAACTTGCTAGTTTCTCAGAGAGGCGACACCTGAAAATACCTGTTACTTTTATAATGTTTTCGAGTACAAAATTATTTGGTAGCATACGTTTGTTGTTGGACGTGGAAAACTGATTTTATTTATGACTATGACAGGTCAGCCACATTTAAAGTGGGAGAGGAGTGGCTGGTGGCTCAAAACAGGCATTCTTTTTTACTCATTCTTCCGGCGAAAAGAGAAAATTAAGCCTGAACCTACTGAGGAACTGAGAGCCACCATGGCAGTTTGATAATTCTAGGCTTTCAGCCAAATGGCTTGCCCTCGACTTGCAAAGCAATTAAAGAAGAGATAATAGCAGTAAATAATTAAATTAAACCAGTCAGTCTAAAAATCAGTTGAGTGAAAAACTCCAACTGAGATAGGACAGCAGTCTATATTGCCTTCAGGATTCATATTAAAACAATATAGCAAAAATCTGTGTGTACGAACCTACATTTTTTCTAGTCATGTAAAAAAAGGAATTGTATTTCTGGATAGTTATTGGCACTTGAGCCTTGGCAGGTCCTGAATAAGGTTCCTAATTTCTTGAAAAAATAAAAAGAGCTTGTGTCTATTCCTGAAACAAACATGTTTTATAAACAACTGTAAATTGCATACCTCCTTTTTTTACTTTGATGTAGGAATTATAGTAATACTTTTATTTGTGATTACAGTTTGTTAAATTATTTTCTGGTAAAATAAATTTTCAAATTTCAAAGTCAATTTCCTTGGTCAAAATGATAATAATATTTTAACTGTAAACCGGATAAAAGAAGCTGAGTGATCATGCTTGGCTAAACAGATTCGTATATAGTTTTGGAAAATTTGTGATAACAGGTCCCGGAACCTGTCAGTTCTTACACAGTTTTTGTACTATATTTTTGTTCGTATTAACTGCGAAAGCATCATACTGATACAACTGTTGAAATACTTCCTCATACTTATTTCGATACTTTTGCATCACTTATTACTGTACTGAATGTGAGATATTTCTTCCAGCTATCGTCACGCGCAATAGGGTACACCGACCCGCTGTTCTTAGTAAAATTAATTAGATTTGATAGCTGTGGCGACGGTGGCGTCGAAGGAAATTTCAGATGGGGCAGGTTATTACGAAGTTTTCTTCTTTTTCTCTCTAAAACCTGAAATTGAATAGTATTCCTAATTCCAGACGCTCCCTCATTATATTTCCGGCTAGTTAAAGGGATACAGTCAGCTATGGGACCGCGCTGACCTGGACACTTCTTTCTGCCAATTTGAAAAGCGTCTTACATCTAAAAAATCCACTTCCATCCTACCTAGTGTTTCATTCGATCCTCGATCTTTTACTGAAAATACCTTTTCGAGCAAACTTTTACTCATCCTATTAGATTGTTTTATCATATTTGGTTAAAAACAGTATTCAAAGGAACTTGAACAAAAGTGGTGAGAAACGCGTAGTAGCCGGGCGGGAGAAATCGCCTACTTTTACCATAAAAGCTCATAAAATATTAAGAGAAATGAATCAGTAACTTGGCGAGCAAATAATCATTATATATATATATATATATATATTTTGGAAAATCGATGGAAAAGGTTACATATATTTGGAAAATCAAGCTTTCTCTTAAATTCAAAAAGGTTTGTTTACAGTATTCCGGATACTCTTTTGTTTCACGCGCTTCTTGTGACACGAAAATCAGCGAAGAAATGGTATCTAACGCGCATGTGCATCAGCTTAAGGACCTCAAACATCTAGACTATTTACAGAGATAATAACACGCCTGTAAATCATAAATGTACCGACTACTTATGAGAGCTAAGATCTGCCTACCTTTTTATATGGAATAACAAAGTGTCTGAAGAATCATTTCAGAAACTCTTTGAAGAACTAATTTTGTGCATTTTCATTTCCTTAAAGGTTTTTGTTTAGAGGGGTGCAAATTGTCTTTGATAAAAAAAGGAAACTGAAAAGATTAGAGACGTTACTGTTGGGTTTGAAACGTGGTGTTATTAGTTTTTATCGCCCGAACTTATTATACCGCAGATGTTATCAATTTATCATATTTGCACAAGCCTTTTACCTCGTTTAATTTTAATCCACCGTGTTGTTAAACTTGCTTATAGTAACTTAGTTCGTTTTCAGTATGCACTGCTCTTCTACCTTTGTTATTTACCTGGATTTTCTCATCCTATCCTTGTAAGTGACAGTTACAAAATCACTGTATGATGTTTGTAGGGTTGACATTTACAAGAATTCTCTCAAGTTATTATTTTTTATTATAAAATATCTGCCAATTGACACAAGCACGAGCAGGGCACCATAACATTCGATAAATTGACGCAAGTGGTGCGTTGTAAAATGTCTGTAAAATGACAAAAAAAAGGGACACAATAAGTCTCTGTAAATTGACACAAGTTGGGCATTGCAAAATTCATGTAAAGTGACTGGGCTCGATCGAAAAAGGGGAAATCAAGCCAAAAAAATTGACTCGACTAGGGAGGTGTAATTTCTGTCTATGAACAACTGCAGGGTATTCCAATAAATTGACGACAGGAGGTGAATATTACTCAGAGCTTAAGTTAAAGATAGTAAACAAACTTTACGCCAACATTTCATTTTGCCTAAAGTTGCTTAAAAGCTTACGTTATAAGCACAGAATTGCATCAAGTTATAACAAGTTTGCTATAACAGCCTTCAGCTACTTTATGCCAGGCGTGAAGGAAAAGGAAACTTAAAAGATTAGAGATTTACTGTTGGGTTTGAAACGTGGTGTTTAAATTAGTTTTTATCGCCGGAACTTATTATACCGCAGATGTTATCAATTTATCGTATTTGCACAAGCCTTTTACCGCGTTTAATTTAATCTACCGTGTTGGACCAGCACTTGGCTACTATTTCCGTTGGGTAAACTGCTATTATCGCTAGGTTTTGCGTGCGTGTCTTTTTTTTGTTAAGTATATCGATTAGGTTTTCTCAGCTATCAGTACTAGTGTAGACTTCGATCGGTCAACTTCAACTCGGCATTGGGCCATACGTTCTCTCTACACCAGTCTTCATCTACTCAAGCCAAATCAAGTTTTCTGCGTGTGCAAACCAAAGTTAGTACTCCTTTCTTTATTTTTTAGTTCTTCCTTTTAATAGTTTTTGGAAAAGTTTAGTTTAGTAGCTGTTGTTTATTGCTCTTTTATCGTTACCGTGTCAGCTATTCTCGGAATGTTGTTAGGTTAGGTTTACATATAGGGTTTATCATTATTAGCGGCCGCCTTCGTATAGTCATCATATATTTTGATTATTTTCTTAGCCTTTCGTTTAATATGCGTAAATTAGTAATTTGGCATTTCCTAGTTGCTATAGTTATTGCGAACGTTAAGTGTAATTTTCTCAAATACACCAGTTTATCCTAGATTATTAGCTACATTAGTTTTTCCCCTATTTTACTGTTGTATTTCAGTTCGAACAGACAATCTCGACAATCTCGACAAATCACGACATACAGCTTTACAACACGTGGTTAACAAATATTCTTTCATCTTGGCACGCGAACAGCTTCAATTGAACTTATCAAACATTGAACTTTGAATTAACTTGCTTATAGTAACTTAGTTCGTTTTGCAGTATGCACCGCTCTTCTACCCTTGTTATTTACTTGGATTTTCTCATCCTATCCTTGTAAGTGACAGTTACAAAATCCCTGTATGATGTTTGTAGGGTTGACATTTACAAGAATTCTCTCAATTATTATTTTTTTTATTATACAATATCTGCCAATTGACACAAGCACGAGTACGGCATCATAACATCCGATAAATTGACGCAAGTGGTGCGTTGTAAAATGTCTGTAAAATGACAAAAAAAAGGGGACACAATAAGTCTCTGTAAATTGACACAAGTTGGGCATTGCAAAATTTTTTGTAAAGTGACTGGGCTCGATTGAAAAAGGGGAAATCAAGCCAAAAAAATTGACTCAACTAGGGAGGTGTAATCTCTGTCTATGAACAACTGCAGGGTATTCCAACAAATTGAGGACAGGAGGTGAATATTACTCAGAACTTAAGTTAAAGATGGTAAACAAACTTTACGCCAACATTTCATTTTGCGTAAAGTTGCTTAAAAGCTTACGTTATAAGCACAGAATTGCATCGAGTTATAACAAGTTTGCTATAACAGCCTTCAGCTACTTTATGCCAGGCGTGAAGGTTATATTGTCAGACTCCTTACTATTTAAAAAAAAAAAATGACATAAAGCGTGAACTGCCTCCCACAGTCGTGCGCAGAGAACACCAGCTACTTTCGTCATTCGTCCAATTAATGTTGTAAGTTGTTATTTTTTTAAAGTTTCATCAACCGAATTTAAGGGAGCTGTATCGAAAATGTAGCCCATTATACTGGGATTTTTTAGTTATACCTTTATTTGTAAGTACAGTTTGTTAAATTGTTTTCTGGAAATAAAAATTTGCAAAATTCAAAGTCAATTTCTGGTGTTAAAACGTTTATTATAATTTAACTGTAAAGCAGACAGCAAATTTCTGACATCAGGTTCTTCAACCTCTCGGATCGGTTCTTACACGCGGTGCCGTTTTACTGTTTTTGTGTCCCTACTGACTGCAAAAACGTCATACCAATACAATTGTTGAAATTCTTCCTCAGACTTCTCTGGACACATTTGCATCACTTATTAACGTACTGAAGCTGAGATCCCCGGAGTAGTCAATCGATAAAAATCGGTATCGGTACATCTGACTTGATTGATATCTATCGTTTCGTTTATCGATTTATCTACATTTTACCGATTCCATCGACTTATATCGGAAGATACATCTGTTCTTCTGTTCATCCAAGAATGAAAACTGATTTCATACAAACAGTGAATTTTTTGACAATTGATTTGCAATTGAGAGTCGAAGGATCAAACAATCTACTATCACCTTTTTTAAAAACAAGTTTAAAAAAATCTTATATTTTCTTTAAACCCGCTTTTTAAAAAGTCTTCTGATGACCGACATTGGCCAGGTTTGTAGGCGATTTAGATCTGCCCCCCTTTCAAAATAACATCAGTTCCCGGTGTAGTCTTGACTAGAGTAGCCAGTAAATCAAAATCAAAATCAATAAAAATCGTCAGCGATCAAGTGATTTTATCGATCGATAGCGGAAAACGGTTAAAAAGCTATTTAGGGAAATCTTTTAGCCTGAATTTCAGGCATCTCTTCGACTCTAGAGGATTCAGGCTGGGAAATCTTTTACCTAAGGTTGTATTTCTCATGGAACTTGCCTGGCCTGCGAGAACTGCGAAAGTAATTAAACCGAACCGTTTTTGTTATTATGTACAAAAGGGTCAGGGTTTTAGAGAGAATCTTGTGTCTGTAATAGTTTACACATTTCTTATTTTCATGTTTGTTGATCAGTTGTTACTCGTGGATGTGTTTCCTCAGCTGTACTATTTAACTTATGCCGGAAAAGACAATATCGGACTTACCGTTATAAATTTTTAAAATCATGAAAAATCGATAATATCGATTTGACAGAGCAGTTTAGTTTATCGATTTTCACCGATTTCCGTTATTAATCGATAAAAATCACTTGATTTCTATCGATTTTTATCGATTGATTACTCCGGGTGAGAGCTTTCTCCAGCTGTCGCCACGCGCAACAGGGTATACGGACCTGCTGTTAGTAAAACAATTACTGAATTTGATAGCTGAAGCGACGGTGGTGTCGAAGAGAATTCTAGATGGGGCAGGTATTTACAAAGTTTTCCTCTTTCTTTCCTCTAAAAACTGAAACTGAATAGTTACTTAATTGCACACACTCCTTCACTATAATGCCGGCTGGCTAATATTGTTCTTGCGTCATTCCACTAGGGGCCTGTTATAAAAACAATGAAAAATCTCGGCCATTTACAAAGTATTTACACGTCTGTAAATCGTGAATGTACCGACTACTTATAGGAGCTAGCTACATATGGAATAAAAAAGTGTCTTCAGAATCATTTCACACACCCTTTGAAGATTTTGTAATATTTCTATTTCTGGAAAGTTTTTATCCTGCAGAGAAATGGAAATTTTATTGGCTGAACTTAATAAGGAGAAAACTGAAAAGATTAGAGACGTTACAAAATCTCTGTATGATATTTGTAAGGTTTACATTTACAAGGATTTTCTCAAGTTGTTTTGTTGCCAACGAGCAGCCTCGCGAAGACGCGAGGCTGCGAGGGGGCAGCCTAATAGAGCCGTGCCCGGTTGTTCCAGGGGCCGAAAACACCTCGAATAGATGTAACATATAGTAATCTAAGGCAACATTGATGACGTAATGCAAAACAGAAAATGCATTGTTTTCGAGCGAACATGTAATACAGATCAGAGAATCCACGAGTCATGTGCGTGTTTGTGAGTCCCATGCTTATCCCGTCTTCAACCAATCGTCGGGTGGATATTCATTTGCATCACACACGGTAGCTGACGCAATAATCCAATTGCTCGCTGGAATTTTTTATTGCCTGCCGCTAAGAAAAAACAACGCCGTAAAATTGATTTCTTTTAAGCATAATAATTTGGAAGTCTTCATCGCTGCAACATAGATCTTATTTAACTTTAAATAGAGACCAAATACAAATCTATACGTTGAACATTCGCGGACTTAAATACGATTTTTCAAGGATTTTAAATTGGCTTATAAGGCCACTAAATTTTACGCAAAATGACATGTGGGCAACTTTGGACAAAAACAGGAACTTCAATATCTCCAAAAATTTGCTATGTAAAGTCGGGATATTTCAAATTCTTTTTGCAGTAAAACAGTTTAGTTCAGCATTTTCCAAAGACAAACTTATGATCCGCCTTTCCCTCGCATGTCGTGGGAGAACTGCCGTGCGGTTCGGAGCCAACAGCTCCCACGTGTGTTGCGTGGAGCTGGCACTTAAAGAAGTGCTTTGCACTCGCCTCGGCAGTAGAGGGTCTTTGAGACGGAGGTTTTCCCCGCTCATTGACCCGACGGCTTTGCTGCGTGATATAGCTGTGCGCATGTGTGGGTTGGTGTCCCCTTGCTGGCACTATTTAAATGTAATTTTCGCTTATGCAATCGAATTAAGTTCAATCTATTTTTCATAAATTAATGTAATTCATGACATTTTTCAAAATAAATTAAGCAGCGCGCGCATATAGGTAAAATCTTTAGCGATAGCTATAAATGGTTCTATTATAAAATATCTGCCAATTGACACAAGCAGAGCATTATAAAATCTCTTAAACATGACATAAGTAGGGACACAAGTTAGGCATTGCAAAATTTATGTAAAGTGACTGAAGTGGGGGAAATCAAGCCAAAAAAATTGGCTCAACTAGGGAAGTGTAGTCGCTGTCTACTAGTAACAAATGGAGGGCATTCCAATAAATTGACGACAGGAGGTGAATATTACTCAGAACTTAAGTTAAAGATGGTAAACAAACTTCACGCCAACACTTCATTTTGCGTAAAGTCGTCTAATAATTTACGTTATAAGCGTAGAATTGCATCAAGTTAAAACAAGTTTGCTATAACAGCCTTTAATTACTTTATGCCAGGCATGAATTTTATATTGTAGGGCTGCTTACTATTTTAAAAATTGACAAAAAGCGCGAACTACCTCCCACAGACGTGCGCAGAAAACACCAGCAACTGTCGTAATTCGTCCAATTAATATTTTAGGTTGTGTCAGGATAGTTTCATTTTTTTTTAAACTTTCATCAGGCGAATTTAAGGCAACTGTATCGAAACTGTAGCGCTCCAACAAGCCCCTTGGGACGCTGCGTTTGTTTTTGAAGACATCGATGATGTTGTTCATGCTTGGGAAGATATTTTTAATAACGTTCTTCATTCGCCTTGCCCCTGGCGCGAAAAGCGCGTTAAACAGGAGGCCCCTGCGCTTGGATAACAAAGGAGGTGATTAAACAACTTTACACTCGTGGCCATTTACTAAAGGTGGCGAGACGCTCAGACTCTGGGGATGACTGACCTAATTACCGTGTTGCGAGGAACAAAACCGTTTCTTTGATGCGCTCGGCTAAATGTGAATTTTATAACAATTCATTTGGGGACAAGAATAACGCCAGAGCGATTTGGAAGACAATAAAAACCCTAAATGGATCTAAAAGAAGTGCTCAACAAATTACTAGCTTGAGAGTTGACGGGCACGATGTCGATGACGCCACGGAAATGGCTGATCGATTTGATCTTCACTTTTCCACTATTGCTGATAAATTGCCCAGCGGTCCTAGCAGTATCCCAACGGACCTCTCAAAGCTAGTCAGCTTTGTTGAATCCCGAAAGGACCCTAAAGAGTGTTTTTCAGTTCCCACCATATCTGGTGTGCAGGTTAAAAACATAATTATGAAGATAAATGCTCATAAGTCGTCTGGCATTGACAAGATTAACGCTCGTCTTTTGCGCTCTTCTTCTGCTGCAGTTGCACCGAGTATTGCCAGATTAATTAACTAGTCTTTTTCCAGTGGAAAGTTCCCCTAGCGCTGGAAAGCTGCCAAAGTCACACCTTTATTTAAGAATGGATATGGAGAGTGACTCTTGTAACTTTCGCCCTATATCTGTCCTCCCGGTTTCGTCAAAGACAATCGAGCGTCAATCAATCAATCAATAATCAATAATCTTTATTTATACACGATGAGTATTTAAAGCGACGCTTCGCTTGTGGGGTCGTGTCTAAATAATTAAATAAGATAACTAATGAATTAGAAAATAAATAGGATCTACACGAGCTAAAATCATATAACTACTCACTACTTACAAGTCTAAAACGATAAAAGCTTAAAATTCTAACGTACAAGGTGGTACTCTAGTATCGACTTATTATTAACACTAATTATACTTAAAATCTTCCTCCCTTCTAGTTAATGTTTGAGGGGAGATACAGTCGAAATCTAGGTGTAGCAGAGCCTTTGACCGTCTTGCCATAATCGCATATTTCTTAACATTGTCTATATCGTCATTAAGTTGAGGAACGAACGTGTTCCAAACTATTGCTCCTCTACGAGCTACAGAGTTCCTCATGTTGTTGGTGTTAAAACGAGGGACATCAATTTTCAGTTTCTTCCTAAGTTGATATCACTTGATGTTATCATTGTTCTTAATAATAGCTGACATAGCGTCTGGAGTCAGGTTATTGTGGATTTTATACATAAGCTTAGCTAAGCTAATTTTATACATAAAGGCTAAAGAAGACCAATTAGCCTTTTTCATAACATCTGCATTAGACATCTCCCAAGGTAGCTCAAAGATAATTCTCGCAGCTCTACAATGCAGTGCTTCTAATGCCTTAAAATCTTCCTTATTTGTGAGGCCTCCCCATACTGATATACCGTATACGATCGACGGCATAATAACTCTAAAATACAAGTCTAATAACATATTCTTTGGAAGAAATTTGCTATGTTTTAACAAATTTAACTTATCAACAAAGCCTTTTTTTAACAACACTAACATGTCTAGACCAGTTTAGTTGATCATCTATCAATACGCCTAATAGACGAGAGTGTGTAACCCATTTGATGGTGTGCTGGGCCAACGTTAACTCTTTCAATGGGCCAGTGAATCTTCCACGATGGAGGAACATTGCTTCGCATTTCTTTGGATGAGGCACAAGGGAGTTTGTTTTGCACCAGTATAGAAGCTCTTCCAAAGCTTTGTTAAGTTCAGAAATTATTGCGTCGATAGAATCGCCAATGCAATATAGGGTAGTATCATCAGCATACATGTAGGTTGTCGCAGTGGTTATAGCTTCATGTAAATCACTTGTGTAAAGAGAAAATAAGGTCGGTCCTGTAACGGAACCCTGCGGTATTCCAGATTTAACAGTGTCACTTTCTTGACCCATTGTACGATTTCCTTAATGACAACAATCTAATATACTCTAGACAGTCAGGATTCCGAAGAAAGCACAGTACCGAGACTGCTCTTATCAATATAATTGATGAACTATTGTTTAACCTAGACAAAGACAGGGTGTCAGGCATGGTTCTAGTGGATTACGAAAGACGTTCGAGATGGTTGATCACGAATTTTTGTTGAGAAAATTAAAGGAGTATGGCGTTGCCAACCAGGGGCTCAATTGGTGTCGCTCATATCTATGCAGCAGCAAACAAGTGGTTCATGTACGAGGAAAGGAGTCGGGTGAGGCGATGTTAAGGCATGGGATCCCGCAAGGCAGTATTATTGGACCACTGTTCTTTATCCTTTTTATCAATGATTTGCCCCTACATGTTAGTGCAGATGTAGATCTTTACGAAGATGATATGACTTGACGGCTTCGGCAGATGTGAAAAACTTGGCCCATCTAGACCTGTCACTAAATAAATCTGTCAGATAAATTCAAGCCTGGCCCAGCGGTAACAAACTGCCTCTAAACGAGGACAAAACCAGGGTTCTCGCGATTACTGGAAAGAGGCTTAAATCAAAACTGAATAGCGAGCTTTCTGTTAGGACTGACAGCGATAATACCCTATGTAATGTAGAAAGTGCAGTCTTGTTAGGTTTAGAAATTGATGGCAAGTTTTCTTTCAATGCACATGTTGATAAAATATGCAAAAAGCGCACCTTACGAATTGCGGTGCTGCGAAAAGTAAGAGCCTTCCTACCGCTTTGGTCAGCGTGCTAAATACTATAATGCGGTGTTCCGTCCCGTTATGAGCTATGCTAGCGTCATCTGGTCTTCATGCGACAAGAAGCAGCTCCAGGGGGGGGGGGGGGGGGGAAGGTGTCTCCAAGGAAATCTGTGGTACAGTCCGCCTGCCAGTATGACGTCACGTCTCGCGTCAGTAACTTTCAAAATGGCGAGCAAAGTGTTAATCGAAGAGTCGGATAAAAATTTCGATTTTATCTATTGTCATAGAAAACTAGACTTAAGCACTTTTTGGAATGAAATTTCCAGTGGAGAAATGAATTTCAAAGATTCCTTTCTATCGTCGAGCAAATTTTACGGGCAATTATACCGACCGGTCACACTTTTGAGGGCCAGTACACAGCTAGATTGAGGAGTTTAGACACAGCAAAGTTGAGAGAGGAAGCTAAATGACGAGTATTTGTGAGAGACAGTGAGCATTGAGTCTTGTTGCTTTACCCCACTTTAATACTGCATTGGGTATACACCTGTAATTCTGTAATTAAATCCCAAAAACCAATGAAAGGTTTCGTTTAATTATTTTTTGGGGGCAACTGACCTAGTAGAGATTATAGGGTAATAATATTGATGATTATGACGATGTACAAAGGTACTGGTATTTATTTTTTTTCCAAAATAAAACTCCGGACTTAAGCTTAAAATATATATTGATCCAAGTACATGACCAGCAGGGTTAGCAGTAACAATGAAGAGGCCAAAAGGAAAAATAGTGTTAAAAAAAAACAGACCAAACAGAAACAGAAAACAGCGTCGCTGGGAGTCGAACCTGGTTTATCTGCACGTTCAAGCAACTACTTGACCACTGCACCATAGTGACATACACAATTTGAAAAATTAATTTTGTCATATTAAAACATTTTTTCTCTGCCATAGACGCTGTTTGAAGCTGGTGGAGCTGTATTTATCATGAATTCAAAAATACAGTTGAGGAAAATTAGCAGCTTAAGCGCGTATTTCAAAGCTATTTCGCGTTATTTCGGCTCTGAACGGGCCGCCTCAATGTAGATAATCGATCGAACTAGCTTTACTGGATTTTGTGGAGAATTAGGAGATCAACAGAGGCCCACACTCGAAAGGAATGATATGAAGTTTGGCCCGTTTAATTAACAAAAGAATAGATGAAATATAAACATGTGTGATCTCTGAATAGAACCTCCTATTCTGGAGACTAGACCTTGCTTATTCTAGAGCAAAAAAGATTTAAGTTTTGATGACCTTGGCTGTCCCGTGAAACAGATGGCGATCCCGCAACACGGTCGGCAAAACAAATTAAGAAAATTATACAATCACGGACACAAAATATCAAAACGGTTTACACAAGCAGATTATAGCAACACCAATGCTCAAACACATTCGATCAAATAAGCGATATATAGCCATATTTGCTAGCTTCTTAGCTTTTCCTCGACCTCGCTCGTCCAAATAACTGTCGTATCCCTTGCTAATTTGTACAAGCGACCCGAGGCTCTTGCCCGTTACTAGGTGACGTCATATTGTCAGGCGGAGTGGGTCTAGGCTTTTGTACATTATGCTAGCATTTTTTCGAGCACTTTAGTGGCATCTTCCCTTAACTTTTAACTTTTTTCAGGAGCCCATGTCCCATGAGCTCCTGCCTTTTTAAACAAAATGAAGACTAAAACTCAAAATTCACAAAAAACCAGCAAGCGCCGGAGACGCTGACTTGTAGGGGGTTCTGGGGGGAATTCTCCGCCAGAAAATTTGAAATCTTGAAGCTCGAAAATGCTACTTTCAGCATTGTCGACGATATATCAAAAAATAAACGTAGATCAACCGTAAAATGACAGATGTTTTACTTCTTATTTGTTACATCATCCATATATAACTTAATACATATATCCCAGCCTTACGTATATTGCGTGTGCGTGCACTAAATTGTTTTATTACAAACGCTCAACGTGTGTAGCAAGAGGGAGAATGTTCAAAATTAGTGGTGTAAAATCACTTGTGTTACATTAAGATGCTAATCTTGACAGCATGTGACAAATTTCAACTACCTTATTCTTACTAATTTTCGCGCGTACTTAATTCGCGAATATTCGGGAGCCGGATTTAGTGAGTACTAATTTTAGCGATTGCGAACAAAATCAGAGAAAAAGCGTACTAAATTTCGCGATTTTGTCGTTGTTTTTATTTTCGTAAATCCTGAGCAGAGGGCGCTTGTCACAAATCAATAAAACTATATATTTCAAACAAGTCAAAGCAAGCTAATTATTATTGTAAACTTACAACTGCCCTACATATAAACTTATAAACAAGACAAAATATAACCGTTTGCTGTGTATGTTGTCGATGCAATGTACGGTTCAGTGCTTAAAACGCAACTTAAGATGCTCAGTTAGTGTGCACAGCTCAAAAAACACCCGTACTCAGAACATGTTCAAAATTCTCGTTTTGTTTTTGAAATTGGTATTAAATTTCGCGAATTTTTTAAAATCGCCAAAATCGCGAAATTCAATACTTGCGAAAATTAGTAAGAATAAGGTATAAAACAAATTGCAAAGTTTTGACAAATCGGAGGGTGAAGGGCTAATGCAAAATCGCCTGCGGGAAAGGGCGATGCGATTTCCCTAACTCGTCCCTAGTCGTCTCTCGTTTTTTATTCACAAGCTGAAACGTTAGACTACTAAGGGAAAAGAACAAGTTGATAGGGCGCAGTCAATTTCCTGGAACAATGCATGTACAGTGAGGGACTGTGCATTAATTATCTGAAGGGGGGGGGGGGGGGCTGAAAAACTAGAGTTATCTAGCAAAAACTTAGACAGTACCCCCCCTCCAAAACCAAAAAAATTAGGTCTAACCCCCTCTGTTATGCTAAAAATAACGTCGCACCCCCCTCCCACCACCCATCCACCCCCCCCACACACACACACACAACCCTCACCGCCACCATTACCATAGATGCCTTTAAGTAAATACCTTTCATATTGTCATGCTACTGTAAGCGTACGCTTACTTGTTGGATGTCTGTGATGACTACAAGCCAAACCCACATGACAGTAATATCACTAGAGGTAGAAATGAGGCAAACGAAATCAAGCATAAGCTTCGAGCTATCAAAGATAAGATATCAAAACACGACGACAGCCTCTCCGCTGAAAGCACTGGTAAACTCAAAACTGGACTGAGCTGCCATAATGACTGAGCTTCAATAATGACAAACGTTATTATGTAACATCTAGTATCGAGAAGGATGTTGATCGCTTGATTGAAGATTTAGACAAAGCATTTGCTAAGTACCGTGGTGCTTACCACATTGGCTCAAAATCTAAAACTTCTGAAGCCAGAAAGAGAAAGGAGCAGAGAAAAAAATCAAAGAACAGAAGATTGAACGCTTCAAATAACAGACGAAAAAGAGCTTGCATTATATTTAGATCCTTGGGAGGGAGCCTGTTGAACTTTGTTATGAGCCAGATATATATGGAATTCAGCAAATCGATTCAGTCGATGAAGAAACATTACCTTTATTCACATCAAAAACCGACAAAGCTTGTCTACGAGATCTGTTTGATTCCCATTGTTTTATGGGGGAAGCTGAAAAACAAGTTCATGATTTTTGCTTTACATATAGGATCAGCTCAATTAATTAGAAGACGGGTTAAAATTGATCAGTTGTGAATCTGCTTTTCATTTTGATGAAATATTTTCAATAATCGTTTAACAGCTGTTCGTATTGATATTTGTTACAGTCTATCATGATGCCTGTATTGAGAATCTTTTATTGCGTTTAATTTTATTTACATTTCGAATAAAACTTAAGGCCCCCCCCTCCGTCAAATGAGTGATTTTACTTTGAGCCCCTCTTATCTTGGCAGCAATTTTATGTAATGCCCCCCCTCTAGTTTTTCAGCCCCTCCCCCTCCTGATAATAATTGCACAGTCCCTAACAGCAAAGGAAAACAACAAGTTGAACGGCTGAAGTTAGCAGTAGTAAATTTGCCGAAATTCCTTTCACGATTTTTTCGTTCAGGGATACAAATGATACAAATGCCACAGAAACTAAACAAGACTTATGAAATCTATCTTTATGTGTTCAAGATCGCGAGATGGTTGAAACGTGCTTGCAACATTCTTGATCGAAGCCACGTCTTCATTCGTCTGGCTGTTGAGAAGGACCTCTCCCCTGTTGCACTTGTCGCAAGATTGACGTGAATCATTATTTTTAATTTTTATATATTTTTAGATTTTTATTAATCAATTACTGAATTTGATAGCTGAAGAGACGGTGGTGTCGAAGGAAATTCTAGATGAGGCAGGTATAGCAAAGTTTTCCTCTTTTTCTCTCTAAAAACTGAAACTAAATAGTATACTTAATTGCACACACTCCTTCATAATAATGCCGGCTAGTTAATCTTGTGCTTGCGTCCGTCTACTAAGGACCTGTTATAAAAACAATGAAAAATCTGGACCATTTACAAAGGTAATAACAGAAATGTACCAACTACTAGTACTTATGGGACCTAAGATCTCTCTACTTTTACATATGAAATAACAAAGCGTATTCAGAATCATGTCAATATGAAGATATTTCTGATGTTTTTATTTCTCGAAAGTTTTTACTTGGAGAATGCAATTTTTCTTCGCTGGAGTTAAATAAGGGGAAAACTGAAAAGATTGGAGAGGCTACAAAATCTCTGTATGATGTTTGTAAGTCTAACATTTACAAGGATTTTTTCAAAGTATATGTTATAAAACATCTACCAATACGCTCTTCTCACGTATGGTAATATGCCCGTCTAACCTCGTTTTTGAGTAAAAAGTCCTTTGAAATGCTAATCAGACGACGTTTTCGTATCTGAATTTCAAAAGAATTTTTACCCGTAAGCGAGGTTAGACGGGCATATTACCATAAGTGAGAAGAGCGTATTGGCACAAGCAGGACATCATAAAATCTCTGTAAACTGACCAAAGTGGGGCATTTTAACGTTCGGTAAATTGACGCAACCTAAGTGGGGCGTAAAATCTCAGCAAAATGTCTTAGATAGGGACACCAGGTCTCTGTAAACTTTTGACACAATCAGGACATTGCAAAATTTTTGTAAGTTGACTAGGCTCGATTGAAGCGGGGGAACTCGAGCCAATTAAATTGAAACAAACAGGGAACTGTAACATCTGTCTTTTAACACGTGCAGGGCATTCATTAAATTGGCGACAAATGGTGACTGAATACTACCAAGAACACGACATGAAAATTGAGACTGACAAAAAGGCGAAGTTTTCTTAAATTTGTTAAAGATTGTCAACAAACTTTCCGTCAACATTTTATTCCGCATAAAGTTTTCTAAAGCTTTATGTGATAGTTGTAGAGTTACATAAAAACTAGAACAACTTTGTTTAAAAAACCTTTTACTTTATGCCAGGTATAAAGCAAACAATGTAAAGTTTGTTTTCTATTTTAAAAAAAGTAGCACTAGGTAAGCTATTAACATAAATGTCATTTTTACTTCGATCCGATAATTATTTTCCACGTACGGGGGGTCATTGGTTTCGCGGCTCTCGGACCGGGTTTTCCAGACCCGAGACCATGTGTCACAAGAAAATCGTTTTAAAATTCAAATCCACTGTAAAATTTTTGAGGTCAAAAATACAAGTAATACTTTTCTGAAATTTGAGCTTTCCAGACTCGGCGGGCCGATGCTAAAAACTCGGAAAAATACAATAAGAAATCAGTTTGAGCCACAGTGGTTTCATGTTTTCAGCTTTCAGAAACCAAGACGTCTTTATACAGCGATCTGATATAAATTAATGTTGTTTGCTATCAAGAAAGGCAGATTTAAGCTGTCAACTCCTGCCAAGTGCACCAGTCACGTGAAGATTTCAAAGGGAGGGCAAAGTACTAATATTAAAAAGTCTTAAAATTCAAAACGTTTTACGTCCAGGAAATCAGATTTTAGCGTACAAAACAATGTTGTGAATGTCTGTTGTTCGTACCTTAGCATGGTGTTTCCATATATTGGAAATGTCAAGTATCCACACGGGAGAACATACTAAACAACAACGTTTTAAATCCAAGCGCTGAAAGATCGTAAACGGCAAAGATTACGTTACATTTCACAGAACGACCGCTTACCACTTTTGTCACTCCTTTTTTCGCTGGAAGCTACGAGCAGTTTTCTTTCCGTCATGAGTGATTCTAGATCAGCGCTTCCTTGAAAGTACGACCCCGGACAGATGATAACTGAGGACGTTTCGTCAAGACTCCTGTTGTTCAGTTTCAGGCTTTAGCAGGTGCGTAGTCAGGATTTTTCCAGAGGTACGCCAACTTTTTCTACATCGTCTTCCCTCCCTCCCCCCCCACCCCAAATCTCAACATTTTTTAAATGTGCCTTTATTAAAGGTGGGGTTAACGGTTGTAAGCAAAAGCATTTTTGCTCTTTATGAAATGAAACAACCTCTAAAATTCTTTAATTCTGTCGGCTTGTTATGTTCATTGACGTCAACCGTTTATCATTAATTCAGCTATCAAGCTTGTAGTGACTCCTACTTTAGTTTACAAATGACTCTTTTTACCCCTTTTTGTCACATTATTTTTGACCGACAAAAGCACCACACATTGACGTAATTGTGCCCTGCTTCGTCTACTCCGAAGACAGGTCTTGGAGAAAACAACGCGTTCACGCTTTACATCATCAAGCTTTCTATATAAAAAAAAAACATGCAAGATTCGGTTCTCCAATTAATGTCGTCGCTTCTCTGGAAACCGATTTTTTTAGTTATGTTTATTTTATTCTACTTTTTCTCCTCAACGATTTCGGGCACGCGCGTGCGAACCGTGCGTACAAGTAGCTACGCCCCTGTTTAGTCTCCTTAGCCCTGAGCGTTCCTCTCTTGCGGTTTTCGCGGGAGTTCAGGATGTGGTCCACCCACTATTTCACGTCTCTATTAAATGAGGGGCAGCACTTCTTGTTTACCGTTTCATTATCAGACAGCACTTAGACTCTTAGCCTTTCATTTAATTGTGATCCAATTTTTATCATTTAGTTACTCAGTATACGTTCGATCCTGTCCTTGTAAACTTATACTTTTATACTTTAAGGGAGCTTAATACCTATAATATATAGATTTAGCCAGGGCTAAAAGCGAAGCTCCCGTTAATAAATTCACAATTTAAATCAAACAATAAACTTGTAATCCACAGATAGGGCACATTCATGTGACTTTTGAGGCAAATTAAGGCTAAGTGATTTTAGAGAAAAATAATTTGACAGTCCAAGAGTGCAACAAATTTTACATCGCGTTAATAGTCTTATTTGTACACCCAAAAATAGCAATCACGTTCGATCACAGTAGATTAGGCCTGGAAAACAAATAGACCTATTCGTGTATTGTATTTGCATTAGCTGTTGCATCATAATGTCGCATTCACCAGTCTCTCCAACAATGTTCCGTTAGAGAGACTATGGATAATTGGACAACCCCGAAATATAATTTTAAGAACCACACGAGCCACGATAGTCCTTGGTGGCAGCCAATTGACACGTTGCATTCATCTGTCTAAAAGGGAGGCCAAAATAAAAAATCAGGCCGGATTTTTTGTGTTCGACAAGTTTAGTTTACAAGTAAATCTGGTGGCGTGTAAACCAGCCTTTTAAACATACTTTTTCTCAACACGTCTCCGGTAAACAGTACTATGAGGCCCTTTTTTATCATACAGACCTTGGACAGAATTTGTTCTTTTTTTGCCCTATCATTCTGCAGTTTTTCACAGTTTTGTAAGACAATTTGCACTCATTCAATATCCACGACGTCAAAGCAAGCGCTTCCTTTGCAAAACAAATTATAGCATTGAATTATCAAACGTTTTCATGAAAAGAATTCCATAATGCGGGACTTTTCCGTTAGAAAAATCTGGTCCTATGTGATATGCAGGGTAATAATTATGGGCTTTTAGCATGAAAACGATAAAAAAAATTCCCAAAATCACCTTTTCGGCCAGCCGGACGGGTTCTCACTTTTGACAGGCAAATTTGCAGTGCGATTAATAGAGTTACCATTTACGCCTCAACACGATAGGGAAATTGTTATGTTTAGGTTTTATTTCCCTTTATTCATTAAACTGTGTATGTGGTTTTGTTATGTGTAATCTTTAAAAGCGAGTGATATTTACGCGCGGCGTTTTGAGTATTCCTGTATGCGATGTTTATGTTCGACTGCAAACAACCGGTGCAGCGATAAAAATTGCGGGAGGGACTACTAACAATCAATAAAATAAATATAATTCGGTGAAACATGTAGAGAGACAATAATTTTCATTCACGAAGAGAAGTATTGAGAGTAAAGTGTCTCTGAAAATCATGAGTCAGGTAAGCATAAACTTGTTTATGTTTTAAGCCGGCTTCCCGGTGTTTGCTCTTTTTCAAGATGAACTGGAGGCAAGAAAATCGCTCAGAGCTTTCTGTTTATAGCCAAAATCATAACTAAATAATCTTTCGAACCTTTTCTTTGAATTTGCGGTCAAAAAATGTCTAAAGGCTTTTTAAACCTGATACTATTGTTGGTTAGATCATCGCTCGTGTATAAACTTAAGCCGCATAAACCATACGCTCGACTTCAGGAAACCGAAAAAAAAAAAACACACATCAAAGACAATAATTGCTCAGGCTTACCAGTCGAGATGCTGCTTCTGAAGGTCATCAAGTGTTCCAGAATCGCTGGAGACTTTTCAACCCTCTTACGCCTCAAGCAAGGACAAGTGAGGAAGCTCATTCTTGAAAACGATGCCATCCGAAATCGGATTTCCAATGACTTTCACAACCGGTGCATTTGTCAACATAAAGCGCAATAAACAAACCAGCCATGAATTACAGAACAATCTTGCTAGCAGCTGTATTTCATTTTGTACACCAAGTAGAAAACGACAGTTTAAAACATCACAAGATGACACAAAACTCTGTCAGCTCCAGCTATCAGTAAGCAAGTTTCCAGACGCTGCATAAATTTTCCGCATGAACTCACCTGTCAAATTTTGACCAATCAGAACATAAAAGTTGGACGTAGAGCGTGATCAACGCGTGACAGTGAGAAAAGTCAAGAGCGATTGCCTAACCTGCATGTAAAAGCGGGTTGAATTTTCGCGTCCAAAGTCAGTTCGAAATCAAAATTTTAAAACGTACTCATAAACACGACTTATTTCATATGCATTTTAAAAAAATTGAACTAGAGCCTGCGATCATGTGAAAAGTAGCAACTTGTCAGCGGATACCTTCAAAAAAATACTCAAACTCAGTGGGTCGATACCTGAGTCCGCAATACGGTCAGGCGATACTGGTCAGCAGAAACACTATTTTGACAGCTGTCAATTAATCAAAACATGGATGTACAATATCAGGTTGCAGGCTCTCAAATTAGCTAGAAAGTGTGAGGTTAAACATTGGTATGACTGTGGCGCGGACGGTCGGGTGGTCGGTGTAAGGTCACGTGATTGCCGAATTTTGTAGGATGGATAGATTTTCTAACCTCTGGGGCTTCGAATTGAGCACGTGATCAAATAAAATATCAGCGCAAACTTTAAACACTACGTGAACTCAATGGATAGAAAATGATGGTCAGCGTATACTCTAGTTTGACAGCTGTCAATTAACCTTAATTAGATTGGCGAATATTCGAATTAACAGACTACGAGTGTGAGTAAGGCATATCCGTCCGGCTTGTAGTAGAAAATGCCAGATCGTGTACCTCAGCGAACCTGAGCCCACGTTATTAGTTTTCTGATACTGGTCTGCACATGTCCTGTTTTGACAGCTGTCAATTGACCTTAATTTGGCTTTCCAATATAACTTTAAACGACTGTCAGCCAACTGACAGCCTTGCCCGGTGTAGTTTCGTTTTTATGTTGAATTGGCAAGTGTGACATATTATAAAAAACGACTGGTCTTTCATCTGAGCCCGCGACATAGTCATGTGATAATTGTCAGCAGATGTCTGATTTTGACAGCTGTCAATCTAATCGTACTCATACGGATGGCTTACATAACTGAAAGGCTAGTCAAGTTGTGCAAGATCTATTGTGACATTTGACATCGGCTTAAATGAAGTGTGTGTACGGGTGGGCGTACGCTACGTCATAACCAAATTTTCTGGGATGGATAGTTTACCAAATTTTCTTACCCATGGTGCTCCGCTGCGCGCGCGGCAGCTCCGCTATTAATTTTTTCTTCGTTTAGTGTCGTCCAACAGACTCAGTTTTTTGGCATTTTTTAAAAAAGCAAGCAAAAGAAACGACAAGGTTTATTTTTTTGGACAAATTAATTCTTTTAATCTAAAAAATGAGCATTATAACAGCATTTCCAGGCATAAAACTTTCGGTGGTGTATCCTTTTTGCTTTTTACCCTTTTTGGGCTTTTTTTTTTTTATGAAATTGACCATCACATTTTCCGCCATATTGAGTTTGTGTCGATTTAGTGACCATGTCTTGCTGTTTTCAGGCTCCACGGCAATTATGCTGGTGTCTCAGGCCTCCTGTTCTCAGATTTCTCGTGATTTTTTTTCACCCCACCGACCGACCGACCCGAAACCAGGAAACCTATTCCACGCTAAACGAACGAAAACGGGATGACCTAAGCCTCATGGTTTCTTTTTGGGCTTCCTCACCACATTGCTTCTGCGTATTTCTGTATACTTTTCTTTTGCTTTTTTTGGTTCTTTTTTGTCGGTAAAATAAACTGAAACTGTACAAAGACCCTCAATATTCCCTTTGCAGATTCTCGAACGCGCATAAAGAAAATGAAAAATGCGATGATTTATTGGCCGCAAGGGCAATGGGGTGGGTTAGGGCTCGTTACTGCGCTCCGGTTCACTCATGCGCTGTCAAATGGTCCCGAACTACAAAATGACTGTGGACAGACTATTCACGTCTAGACATCAAGCATCTCTTAAGATGGGACTTATCGCCTCTCCCTGTTCATGGAGTTGATTCAAGGTGTTGACGTCAATTTCGTGATGCCCTGCATGTTGCCGGGACATGTTTCAAAAGGGCCTTTCCACAGCCACGGAGTCCGCAGTCACCTTGTCGACCGTGCGAGAAATGATGTACTTCACAAAAACAAAGAGAAGTTATTTTCGATTTGCCCCGCCCCCTACCCCCGAAAGTCCCCGACAGGACCACTTCAAAGTACTTCCCACCCCCGGGCCCAAATGGCTGGACTTGTTCCTGTGGTTACGCGGGGGATAGTAACAGGTCTAACTAATTGCAGCGTGCATCAATGACAGTTTAGCTCAATCAGAAGCCTCTTTTCCCTGGCTAGGTCAAGGTGTGTGCACCTCCTTCAAGCTGTTTTTTTTAGTTCTTACTGGAATTTTTGATCTTGAGGAAATTCACAACGACAGGAGCAGTTTATGGGCTTTTTTCCTACCCCTAGTCCTACATCACGGGAAATTGGGAAATCCCTCAGGTTAGGCAAGAATTCGATAATCCTTCCATAATCATTTATTTTTTCACCGCATGAATTGGGTATTTTTTTTAGCTTATTTCGAGGAAATACTGTTTTGCTTCAAATCCAGGGTGGGCTTTTAAACACATTTTTTAAGCCAAATGGTTTACGTGAATCTGCTTACCCGAACTTTTCGTATAAAAAACGACAAATACCCGAAAAAAGCTTGTGTTGTTGTTGGTGGTGGCATATTTCCGATAAATTCAGTTCAATGTCTCGTGAAGAAGAGTTCAGATTCGTGCCACGCGCCTCTCGAGCCAAGCGTTCCGTCGAAATGCGAGCCCAAAAACAGGTGGTCAGCGGCCAATCTGTGAAAAGTAACGCAATCTCCGTCGTTTGAGAGCAGCCGAAGATGCTTTTGCCGATGCTGTCCTTGATGTTTTTTATTTCCAATATCTACGAAACCCATGCTCAGGTATGAAACATACACTCGTAGGAATTGTTCTGTCCGCTAAAGTCTAATTCCTGGACACAGAAACGTTGTGCTTTTTGAAGTTTATTATTGTGCTTTGCCCTTCGACAACCTTAAGTGACTCGTGTGTTTGGTAGGAGGAGATGGCTAAACTCTTTTCTTGTTGGAAAACGGCTTTAAATTTTATCAGATCGCTCGATAAACACGTGTTGGTTTCTGTTTCTGGTATAAGACTCGTTACTGAAATCGAGGTACCAGTCGACGATTTTGGGCTTTGAAATTTGCCATTTTTTCATTGAACAAAAATGTTCAAAATATTGAAAATAATGAAAAATCTCCAAAATATTACACTTTCGTTCAAACTGAGTAAATCACCACTTAAAATGTGTGCAATTATGTACTCTTCGGGAATAAGTTATTTGTTGTTCGCTTTACGATGGATTTTAATTTTAAAACGATTTTTTTGTGACACATGGTCTCGGGCCTGGAAAACCCGGTCCGAGAGCCGCGAAACCGATAACCCCCCCGTACGTGGAAAATAATTATCGGATCGAAGTAAAAATGACATTTATGTTAATAGCTTACCTTGTGCTACTTTGCGAATTTTTTTGAGAATTTTCGAGTTTTCACTTTTGTAGACCTCTGGTCGATATTTACTGACATCCGCTCTTAAGTCCGACCATTTTAAATAGACACCCGTAATCGTAGACAACGGACAGTTTTTTACCTGTCCAATCAACATATCCTCATATTAGAAAGTTATCCTTGCTAATACGGACAGTTCTTTGTCATCTGTGAGCTGTAGTAAGGCTTATCTTTTCTCTGAACGTAGAAAAAAAATGGACGACAGCTTTTCTATATTTACAGTGTTACAGCTGACGGCATAGGAAGTGTAGCATCAATTGCTGACTATTGTGACTATTGTGGCAAAGAGTGAGTTCTGCAAAAGTCGTGCTTATTAAGGACAGTCCGTTAATTCGGCCACTTTCAATGTTCCCAGTATCCGTTGGGTTTCTCGGAGACTAAGGCTACGTGTACAACGCGTAGCTTTTCATTACTATATAAAAAAGCTACCCGGTTAGAGTATAAACACCCGTCACAGAAACCTATCCGATGTGTGACGATCCACCACAAGATCGACGCGGGGTAGTTTCTGTCTGTCACACAGACGTCGCTGAAACCACCGTTTTTGTATGTGAACAGAAACCCTACCCTAAGGTTTTTGAGCTGGCGTAAGAGCTATCAGGTATAGTCATAGACTAATATCTGCCCATGAAAGTGTGCAACGGTTTCTAAGATGATGTCAGCCTTTTTGAACGTTTGTAGTCTGTTTTTATGCTTCTCAATAGCATGACTGCAATTATTTACTCGAATGTGCACCGATCTTGATTGAACCACTGACCTCAAATATGCGACGCGTTTGGGACAAAAAACGTTTACTGTTAAGAGCGCCTGTTCGTAAAAATCGAACAAATCTTGGCAAGGGTGGAGAATTCGATTTCTTTTATATTTTCATGAAAAACAGGCTAGGGTATAACTAAAATCACTGCATAGTTTTTTTCGGTGAAATACCGTAAAATTCCGAAAAAAAGCCCCCCCCCCCCCCCAAAAAAAAAAAACTCGTAACGCAAAAAACCTTCCGTTTAATTGTCCCTCTGAAGATAAGCCCACGGATTTGTAGGCTTGGGAATTTAGTGCGTTGTTCTTTGTATAGAAAACAATTCAACGTCATCCCTCTGTTTTGCACTGCGCAACTCTACTGCGCATCATTTCTCCAAGATGGCGGCAATTGCCATAGAATTGACAGAAAAGGCTTTTTTCGAAGTTTTTAAAAGTTTTTGAAGACAAAATGATTTAGAAGTTCGGTGTAAGGTAAACGTTTTAAATGGCGATAAATCAGGAGGATGTGATAATGCAAGTTTAAGTTGCTGAATGTGTGCCAAAGACGTGCGAGTCGTGAGGAACGATACTTCTACCTTTTGATATGGAATATAACAAGTGTCGTCAGAATTTCATACACCCTTTGAAGATTTTGTGACATTTTTATTCCTCGAAAGTTTTTTCCTCGCTGAAGTTAAGTAATTAGAAAACCGAAAAAATTAGACGTTAAAAAAGTCTTTGTATGATGTCTGTAAGGTTGATATTTACAATGATTTTCTTAAATTATTCTATTTCATTATAAAAAAATCTGCCAATTGACACAGGCAAACCATCATAAAATGTCTGAAGTATTGACACAAAAAGTCTTAGTAAATTGACACATTGCAAAATTGGGCATTGCAAAGTTTATGTAAAGTTACTAGGTTCGATTGAAGTAGGGGAAGTCAAGTCAATAAGTCGACTCAAGTAGGGAGTGTAATCTCTGTCTATTTGCAAGTGCAGAGAATTCCAATAAAAAGACGACAGGACGTGAATATTACCCAGAAATTAAGTTAAAGATGGTAAACAAAACTTACTCCAACATTTTATTTTGCGCAAAATTGTCTAAATGTTTACTTTATAAGCGTAGAATTATGTCAAGTTATAACAAGTTTGCTATAACAGCCTTTAGCTTCTTCACGCCATGTGTGACTGTTATATTGTAAGGCCTGTATAGGGTGTTTATTATTTAGAAAAATGACATAAAGGGCAAACTACCTTTCATATTCGTGCGCAGAAAACATCATCAGCTGTCGTCATTGGTCCTATTAATGCATTTATTGTGTCAAAATAGTTTTATTTTTTTAAGTTTCATCAAGTTAAGTCAAGGGAACTTTATCGAAAATGTGGCGCATTATACTGAGATTTTTCAGTTATTGGCTTTTATTTGTAATAACAGTTTCTTAAATCTTCTCTGGTAATAAAAATTTGCAGAAGTCAAAGTCAATTTTCTTGGTTAAAATGTTTATCTTAATTTAACTGTAAAACAAACATAATATACTGTGTGATCATACTTGGGTAGACAGGTTTACATATTTTTGGCATTTTTATAACATTAGGTTCCCTAATCTCTCGGCCATTACACACGTTTTTTTTAAATGTATTTTTGTCCGTACTGACTACAAAAACATCATACTGATTCAATTGTTGGAATACTTCTTTATACTTCTTTGGACACATTTGCATCACTTATTACCGTACTGAAGCTGAGATATTTCTCCTGCTGTCGCCACGCGCAATAAGGAATACCGACCCGTAAGTAAGTACCGTGTCTGATGTTTTTATTACTTGGGCAAACTACCTTTACATAATGTTGGGAAGTTTGCCTTTATGGCCTTCAAGAGACAAAATAAAACAACACTTGCCAGATTCTTTTAAAGGAAGGTATGAAACCGTACGTGGAATTCTTGATTGCACAGAGCTGAAATGTGAGTTGCCCAAGGATTATCAGAAGCACTCAGAAATGTACTCAGACTATAAATCTCATGACACATTTAAAAGGCTCATCTGCATCACTGAGTGGATAGATAACATTGTTAGTCAGTTGTATCCAGGAAGAATAAGTGATAAGGAAATTGTGGAGAAGAGTAACTTCTGTCAGTTATGTTCCCGTGGAACAAATGAGTGTTAATGATATATGAAATAAATCATATATGAACTGCGGAAATGATTTAATATTTTATGATTTATTTTATGATTTATTTCATATATCATTAACACTCATTTATTTCACGGGAACATATACATACATACATACATACTTTATTGGCTCGTCCCCACGGGGCTTTTCAGAGTCAATTTTACATTACAAAATTATAAACCAAGTACATATGAACCCACTATTGACCTGTTCCCAACGTGAGTGGCTTCATAGCTCAGTTGGTGGAGCATCGCACCGGTATCGCGAGGTCACGGATTCAAACCCCGTTGAAGTCCTGCATTTTTTTTTCAGGCTTCCTTACGCAACTGCATAAATTGCGTTCACTGCGGTGATCATTTATTCATTTTCATTTCATTTCAGCAGTTCATATATGATTTATTTCATATATCATTAACACTCATTTCTTTCACGGGAACAAATGAACCCACAATTGACCTGCTCCCAACGTGAGTGGCTTCATAGCTCAGTTGGTAGAGTATCGCACCGGTATCGCGAGGTCATGGATTCAAACCCCGTTGAAGTCCTGATTTTTTTTCCAGGCTTCCTTATGCAATTGCATAAATTGCGTTCACTGCGACGATCATTTCTTCATTTTCATTTCATTTCCGCAGTTCATATATGTGACCCTCCACAAGATTTTAATGCTAAAGGTGAAAGCACGCGCACGACACGCTTTCACTTTAAAACAAAAGAACTTATTTTAACACGCTTTAGCACGCTTGCAATCTTGCCTCATTAGCAATTTCTTTTGTTTCAGAGGACACGCTTGAGACAATTAAGCGTGAGCAAGTCGAATAAAAGAGCGTGTTAAAGTTTTCAAACAAAAGCTCCGTGCGAAAAAGCACAACACGCTTTCAGTGTGCGCAAAACCACGCAAGGCGTGTTATCTATAAGCTAAATAAATTTCCCCTACAAAAAGGAACCGTAAATGATTATGAACGGCACCCTTTTTTGGTAACTATCGAGAAAGAAAAAGTTCTACCTAAGTGATCGCAGCGATAGTATCTGGTTGAAAAAACGTTGTTGCTTGAAAAGTATAAACAGTGAACGGTGGGACCTACTGAATTTATGGGTGGAAATTACAAGAGCTTCAGCATTATTTTCCCGAAAAATGTAGCTTCCAATTGAAAGTTTTAGGAAAGTGAGAATTTCATCGTATTTTCGGTTCCGAAAATTTTAGGATTCCTTTCTGTACGAAAAATAGCTAGGGATAGAGAAGCTTCATATTTTCGTTTCAGATGGCCCTCAATTTACGCTTATCAGTTTGACGCATTTTTTTGGTTTTGTTTTCATTCATGGATATTGTCTCCAAATTCCATATATATTCGCCTGAACGCTGTCAATAATAGTGCAAATGCGAATATGAACATGTTTTGCATATTATTTGCATATTTGTCGGGTACACAACATCTCATCTTCTCTGGTTGTGGTATTTGTTTTGAGTTAGTGTGCGTGAGCTTTTTTCAGGGATTTAGAATATTTATAATAATATCTTTATCGCTATCTTTAACCTAAATATTGACTGCAAAAGACCGAAAAACTCTAAATAATTGAATGAAGTCACAACTAGACACTGGCGCCCCTTGGGCCTTAAAGTGTTCATTAAGTTCATTGACGCTCATGACTCGACGTAGGTCCTGTGGATCGCTTGGCTGATACGATAAACTGGGCTAAAAGTGTATTTGAGCCTCATTCGGCCACTGTATTTTGTATCTACTTTTTAGTAAACTGGCTTGAAACAAACGTGAATTTTGGAGCGATTTCTATTTTATAAGAACTGAACTACCAGGACGTAAATTACAAACAGCAGACACTTATCAAGTTTAAGCTGACATCAAACTAGGCGCGAAAAATAAAGTAAAGGGTCGTATTTAAGCATATGAAAGGGTCGGCTGAGTCTGTCATTTCGATCTGTAAAAAGGCCCAAAATGAAAGAGCTCACAGATGCATTTTACGGTTGTACTTGAAGTCGAGAAAAGTCGTTTTGGTTTTGTGATTTACAGTTTACAGTGCATTTACCGTAATTAAAAGGGCTGCAAATTTCTCAACTAGGTATGTGAAAGGAGTACCATTTGTATACTAAAGGAATGTCTTTTCTCTCAAAAAATGATATATAAAAGGGTCGGTTGGACCTCGAGGCCTCCCCGTATAAGACTTTGTTGAGCCCTGGGCGCAGGTGGAATTGACTGTCTTGACTGATGCATTATTACTTGAAATTATTTGTTTCCGATTACCCGATTACTGTCCACGTCAGGGTTCGCTGGCAATCGGAAATATCATCTATAAATAACCTCGTACCGTTTCAGAATCTACAGTATTTAGAAGAATAGTTTCAGACTTACATGGCCAGCTGTCTAACATAAATATATCATTAATTCACTGGTGGTTTTGGAACCAAAAAAAAAGGTAAGACGTATCTTAGTTAGTGTTTGAAATTTAGCTATGAAGTTATATGATGCGACTTAGAAGTTGACTGTGCCTGTAATAGAAGATTAGAGGTGGATGTCTATGATCATGATTCTCATACTCCAGCCATAGGTGCGAACAAAAAATAGCGTAAAATCTGTAATAATTAATAAAATGAAAAAGACACAAAAGTGATAACTTGATTTTTAAGGGAGACGAACTCAAAAGTAAGTGCCGAAAACTCAGTTGAATCCAGCCTTAATGAATTTTATGCAAGGAACGAGGCAAAGCGAGTTCGTATGACTTTCATCCAAGGCAGGTGTATGTAAGAGAAGAGTATCGGTGACGGCTTTTTCCTCGATTGGACAATTTCATTCCCTCATTCTCAATCAGCAAACCCAAAAAATATAAATATATAACTAGGAAAACTAGGGGACCCGAGCGCTTTATAGCTTATCGACTCCAGTCGATGATTCAGAAATGGAAACGATTTCAGTGTTCATCAGTGGCTGTCTTTGGTTGTTCTAAAAGGTATTTTTATCGTTGCGCGAACAGTTTTTAAAGTATAGTTGCTTGCTAGCACTTCGACGGAAAATGGAGTTGCTATTAACGTCTCAAGCTTCAGGTGCATTAACTCTTGCAGGTTGGAGAGAAAAAGTGTCTCTTCTCTCTTCGATCCTTTTTTTTTTTTAATTAAAAATTGAAACTTGACTCTTTACTCCGGCGGGGCGTTTATTTGTATTTTAGCTTTTTTTCACAAGAAAAATAAATGAGAAGAGATGAGTCTGTAACACATTCAACTGCATGGTTCTGGTAATCATTTCTAACAAATCAATCCTCCTCGGGACAAAACATTTTCAGTAGTAGGGGTGATGAATGGTCCATTAAAATTTTAACTGCTCGCAAAATTTTACCTTTGCTCGATTTGCTCGCAAAATTTAAACGACGGCTCGTTTGCTTGTGCTCCCCAAATTTTTGCGCTGTTCGCAAGCTCGCAAAGCAATTTTTTATTTCTGCTCGTGCTCGCAAAAAAAATCGCAGTGCTCGGCATGCTCGCGAATGCTCGTAAAGACCATTCGTCACCCCTAGTAGTCTCCATGCAATAGAATAGCCATGGCCTCTTATTTACCATGTCATTAAAAATAAATGATGCAATTTCCTCTTTAATCGTACTGTCAACTCGTTTTGACTTGCAAAGCAGTAGTTCCGGCAGTTTCGTCTCAATGACTGTTGAGTGTAAGCCTCTAGCTTTCCAATCCGGAGATAAAATCTTTCAAGTTCAATAAAAGACGTTAACTGTGTTTGTTTTTAAAACAAACAGCACCAGAAGATTGTGACTGTAATTTCATTTTCTAAGTGTCAGAACTCTCGACTGACTTATTTTAAGCCCGCGCCGTATGAATCTTTTCACCGGTAGTTTATAGATAATTATGATTTATTTCATATATCATTAACAGTGCCAACTATACTCATTACCGTTTGAATTGTCTTTTCCTCTGGTAACATAGCAGCAAAGGGTATACGAGCATTTATTTTCTGAAGATCTTGCCTCAGCTTTACAATTCCATCAGGATCAAGCTTCTGTGATTTCAATGGTCTGGGACCGAAAAACTGAGAGTCAATACTTTTTTTCTTCCTACCGGGTAATTCAGACGCATGTCTTGGCTTTGTTATTTTTAAAGCCATCACTGGAGAGAACTCTACTTCTCGTCTACCCCCTTTTCCTCATTCCCTCGGTTTTGATGTGCAGCATCTGATGTCAGGAGTGATATTTTTTAGCTCTGACTTTCTCGTCATGTCCTCAAGTTTCCATATGAGCGCCATAACATGACAACAACACCCACTGTTGGAAGCTGGACAGTGCCTATCACACTTTGCTGCTAGAATCTTTGGGGTCCGGCTTTGTTTACAAACCATTTTCACCTTGTATTTAACATTCCTCTTATAGAAAGCCCAACAGCAGGCACGGACGTATATGATGTTATTTTCTGTGTTATTATACATCTGTAAATCGTGCACAAAATTGACCATACGGAGGCCATGGCCATTGGAGTTTATAACAATTGCTGCATTGGTAACTTTCTTCATGGATTTACCGGAGTTTTTTACCTGCTCAAAAGCATCCATAGGCACAAATAGGGGCAAAACAGAAAGGCCCTCTGAAAATTGAGTGTTTTGATGCGGTAGGAAAGTGTCTAAAATCGAACTACACGAGCTTGCTTGTTGGTCGATCAGCTCAGTTTGGACTGTTTCGATTTGAAGGGTCTTTAGCTTTTCAACCTTTGCTTTCGTGTAGCTCCTCTCAGGATCAGGGTCGGAAACTTTCTGTCTGTAATAAGGAATCGCGTTGAATGCCTTTCTGTCTGTAGTAAGGAATCGCGTTGAATGCCTTAACCCTGAATCGCGTTGAATGCCTTAACCCTGCCCCAGAAAAGAAAGAAATCTCAAATTAAAAGTAGAAAAGGAAAGATTTTAGCGAACACGAAATTATTTTGACTAGCGTTGAAGGTTAGATAACAGTGTTTATGTAATGCAGGTGCTGCGAAACTTACTTTTCGACAAGATCTTTTTTCAGTCTCTGTTGGTTCAGTCTTCTGCATTTCAACCAAAATTTCAATGGTGGCATTGTACATTTACTTATGTCTTCTCTATTTTTCACGGATGAACATGGAATGTCTCCTGGTGTAAGGTTTACACCAGAAGACATTCCAGGTCTTTTCTGTTGTTAAATATTGCTTTTGTTATTTAAATATTTTTGAATTTTAATACATGAAATGATTCATATCTTTTCTTTGGTGACATATCACAGGAAGTTTCATGTCTTTCATAAAAGCGATTCTCGTTGTTCAAGATGGTTAGCAAACTTTGCGCCGACATTTCATGCTGCGTAAATTTGTCTAGAACTTTCCGTGTAGAATTACATAAAGCTAGAATAACTTTGTTAAAACAATTTTTTAACTACTTTACGCCAGGTGTAAAGGATACAATGTTTAAAAATTTTACAAAATCGCGAAGCGCACCCTATGCCGGGCACAGAAAGCACCAGCAACTGTCGTTGTTTGCTCGCGCAATTGTTTTTTTTTAAATGTGCGTACATACTTTAATTGTTTTAAGTTTATCAAGCGAATTTAAAGGAAGTGTAGTAAATTAGTCGTTTTTGGGAACCGGAAAATAATTACTGAAAGCATCCAGGGGATGCGTCATCAGTGACTCAAATTTGGAGATCTTGCTAGTCATGTCTTAGAAGTCAGCTGATATGAGCTCGGGGAATTGTGGACACTCCGCTATCATTAAACAGATTAAATTCGGTCGAATCCTGCATAATACGGGCACCATGTCATTATCGAAAGTTTTTTGTCCTTCAAGGAAGCCTTATAGCCAGCCCTTCAAGTTTAACCACTTTATATAGACACCCGAAATCGTAGACATTTGCAACGGACAGTTTCTACCTGTCCAAGCAACAGATTCTCATATTAGAAAGTTACCCTCGCTAATACGGAAATTTCTTTGTCATCTGTGTGTTGTAATAAGGCTTACCTTTTCTCTGAACCTAAAAAGAATGGACGACAGCATTTCTATATTTACAGTGTTACAGCTGACCGCATAGGAAGTCTAGCTTCAATTGCTGACTATTTTGGCAAAGAATGAGTTCTGCAAAAGTCATGCTTATTAAGGACAGTCCGTTAATTTGGCCACTTTCTATGCTCCCCAGTATCTGCTGGGTTTGTCGCAGACTAAGGCTACCTGTACAACAGGTAGCGTTTTATTTCTATACATAAAAAAGCTACCCGGTTAGAGTTTATACACCTGTCACAGAAACCTCTCCAATGTGTGACGACCCACCACAAGTTCGACGCGGGGCAGTTTCTTTCTGTCACAGCGACATCACTTAAACCCCTGTTTTTAAGAGCTAGCAGGTATAGTCACAGACTAATATCTGCCAATAAAAGTGTGCAACGGTTTCCAAGATGCCAGCCTCCTTAGACGTTTGTAGTCTGCGTTTATGCTTCTCAATTGCTTGACTTGCCCTTTCTGAGTGAGGCTCAAATATGTATCGAACTTTTACAGTATTTACTGGAATATGCACCGCTCTTGGAAACTACTGATCTCCAATATGCGACGCGTTTGAAATAAAAAAAATAGTGTCATAAGAACGCGTGTTTGTAAAAATAGAAAATAAAGTGGCAAGGGTGGACCACTTGATTTCTTTTATATTTTTATTGAAAATAGGCAAGGGAATAATTAAAATCACTGTATTGTTTTTTTCGTGAAAATCCTTTTATTTCGGACATAAATGGAAATAACCAAAGTCCCTTAGAGTTGTCATTTGTGGCCTTAAATTATTACACGGATTTGCGAGTCTCTCGTGCAAAACGAAGTCTTTATACCCTCTTTAGTACACTAGAGTCTCCTTTTTAAAACCCTTAAAAACTGTTAAAATATTTTGGGAAAATAGTACGTTGTTGTTTCCGTGCAAAACAATTTAATTTCTAAGGCATACAGTTTACTTCAGAAAAAGTTTAGCGTGAAAAAATAATGGTATTCGATCGTTGAAGATTGGCGCGGCGTACATTGCAAGTCAAAAAACAGAGGTCGTCAAAGTTATGCAACGAACAACCGGAGAACGCTAAAGGGGCCTTGAGACGGGTTCGTCATAGCAGATTATAAGGTTACAACAATTTGAAATGTTTTTTCTATGAGGTTATCTTAACCTAATTGTAGTGTTAGTTAAAGCATATGCAGGGACTTAATATTTGTCTGTCTCTCAACTTCAAAATTGACCCGTAAGGTCAAATATCTGCATTTTTGCGGGCTGTGAAAAGTTTTGCGGTCGCTCGTACTGATTTGCTCAAAAAAATTTTATAGCGGTCTGTAAGTCATTCTTTTACCATTTACGAACCGGAAGCTTGGTTGATTTAAAGGTTTCGCACATGGTGAAAATAAACTTTTGCCTAAACTTTCGACACCCTTATTTTCACGACTGCATATTCCTCGACAGCTTAGTCATTTTTAAGCACTGGTTAGATTTGTATTTAGGTTACGTTGCTAGCCAAAGTGTTTTTCTGTATATGAAACAATAAAAACGAAAATAAGTTGAAAAATTCTTTGTCACCTTCATTTAGGGTTAATTGACTGAAGCACTTCAATCGATCAAATTCACAAGGCAGTAGTGTATGAAACTTTTATTTACAAATAAGTGATTTTTTTACCGATGTTTTTACACATCGTTTTTGACCAACAGAAGAAGCAAACGTTGACGTAGTAAGTCATTTTCGAGTTCTAAAATATGTCGTTTTCAAAACGGGGCTAAGTGCAAAACTTTTCTTGTTACAATGAGTTTTATTTGGATGAAAATAAAAAGTAATTTTTATATCAGTGACTTCGTAGTTAGCCTCGCTTTGAAACATAGGCTTAAGGGAACTTGGAAATGTTCTATTGAGTCCTAGTTCGCTTACTGCAACGAGTTCACACAATTTGTACCCTCCAGCTTGCTATCTACGCACTATGTTTCCTCCTTTTCTCTAATTGTTCACTTGTGTTGTGCATTTTATATTATTCCACTTGTTACCCTCGACTTTTTCAGTTAAGCATGTGCGTACGGGTGTGTGCAGGTGTCTGCGCCCCTGACGGTACTCCAGTTTTAAATCGATGTATACGAGCTTCGTTGAGCAGATCAAGGTTGTTTTAACGCTCTTGCTTCTGCGCTTTCTTAACAGTTGTTTACTGTGAATAATGTTAAGAAGGACGATTTATCATGCCAGGAACTGAAATTAGAAAGACAGCAAACGAGAAAAGGTTCCGTATCACCGTCATTTTCTCTCGTTCCTCGTTGCCCGGATATCCTTTCTGGTTAAAAATCACATTTATCACATTTATATTTCTAACTCATCCTTTTTTCCATTTCAGTTGTTATCCTCCTCTTAGTTGTTCAACGACAGAAAAGTACAATCTACAAATGAACTCCTCATATCATTTCCTATGGTTTCTCGTGGTTGTTGTTTTAGAAGGGAAATCCATTGCCAGCACTAAAACAGGTCAGTATTAAATAAGGATTTCTAATATGATTTAACAAGTGTGGGCAAGGGTGGTCTTTTAACAAAGGTCACCTCGATAAATAACACATATTGAAGGAAAAAGAGCGCATTACACTGCTTCTGCCAGAATTCTTCAGGTTTTTTTTTTTATTCGGCAACTTTACCAAGTAACTACTTTTAAACATTACGGGGATTGCCACATTTAAATGTAAAAGACTGCAAATTCAAAATCGATTGGGGTAGTAGAGGACCTCCCGCGCGCGAAGCGCGCGCAGCGGAGCACCATGGGTAAGAAAATGTGGTAAACTACCCATCTGAGAAAATTTGGTAATCACGTGACCGTACACCGACCTTCCGCCTGCCCGACCGCCCGTCCGCACCACAGGCATACCAATGTAAAATAACTCAATCAACAGGTATGGCAACCCAAATGCAACTCGAGGTTGTTTTGACGGGAAGTCGCATAACTACCGGCGTCTTGTCAAGCAGAGACAACTAAGGAGTCGCTGAAAACGAAAACGGAAAAAATTGTCTCTGTATCCGTGTTTTCTAAGTTATTAAGCTTAGATTAATTGTCATGTCTACAAATTTGGAATATAGAGCAAGAGAAAGACAGACAAAAAGAGAAAGTAGGCGACCGAGACCTAGAGAGAGAGATAAAAACAAATGAGACATTTTTTTTGTTGGAAATACAACATGAAAATTTTGTAGCAGCTGTAACAAAATGAGAAATGTTAGCGGCCATCAATGCAACGTGAAAATGAGCCGAAAAAAACGTACGAACGACATTTTCTCCATAAAATGTGTAACTAAGAAGTTTCTGGAAGTGTACAAAAAAAAGAAATGTACAAAAAAGTGTGCTGCACGTGCAGAGTTGCTTTTTTGCTAATTAGACCTATTGTTGTTTTTCACCGTTCTCCGGTGTTGCTTTCGCCGCTTAGCATTACAGGATTTTATATTTTGTTTGAGCAAACTATAAATGTTATCGAGAGCTTCGCTTTTAGCCCTGGTTAAATTTATATATTAGTAGTTGTATGACGACCTCGTATAAAATGGCCGACTTATACATAGTATTTTTAGTTATGATCAAAGTGGTTTATTCATTCCTTTGAAACCATTTATTGCAGGCAAACCTATAATAACTCCGCTACTTCCAGTCGTTGAGACAGTAAAGGAACATTTATTGTCGTGCACCGCCACCGGAGCGACTCCCATTCTGGTGAAATTGTTTAAGGATAACATTATTTTGGCAACTGGAATTAACAGAGTAATTTCTCGACTAAATGAAACGGCCAAGTACACATGTTTCGCCAATAACTCATTTGGTACAGATTCTAGAAATTTCCAAGTTACCCTATTAGGTAAGTATAATACTGGTTCGTATTGGACAAATACAGAACCTTTATTAACCCGCAATAACACACATATTTACACAAACTGAAGGCGGAGTTCTCGTGTAGTACAAGCCAATTAGTTGAAACTATAAACTTTCGATAGAAGTTACAGTGAACCGCTAACCAATAAAAAAGAAGCTAGCGTCTGGGCCCGCAATACGAATATTTCCTTGTTCTAACAGCTTCCAGTTTTATAAAAGACCACTTGTCAAGGTTAGAGTGCGATACTTTAGAAGATATTCATTCGTTTAATGCTACATTTCTGCCGGTTTCGTATGGTCAAACGTTGACGACACTCATCAGGCGGTTAACCTGGCGGTTACTACTCATCGCGCAGAATGAGTGGACATTATTAGCTATTCACGACCGCCGAAGCGGCAAATTCGAATGCACGAGTGCTTTCAATAAGCTCTGAATAAGAGGAGAAAGGGCCCCTTTTGGCCCACAAGCGTTGATAAAACTCATTTGCACGACTTCGTTAGCCCTAAAATTAAATAATAACACGGACGAAATATTGAAATGAATGATATATCAGTGATCTAAGCAAAATAAATAAGCGTTTTACGAAGTAGAAGATCCATCCCTCTGCACTTTAAAATTGCTCAAAAGCGGACATTTTTTGTATGGAAGCTGACTTTGAGCGCGATTTTCCAGCTTTTTCCGGAAACCACCAACAAAATCCTTTAATCCACGGACGGTATATGTTAGATTGGTCTTTCATTGAGCAGAATGCGTTTAAACTTTTCAATTTTGTGGACAAGAACCACTATCCTTGCGAGTTTGAAAACGTCTGGTAGATACGTAGCCTACTTAAGACCAGCGAGCTATTGTTTTAAGTCTAGTAGGAATAACAATGGATGTCAAAAATAACAATACGGTACTGAAAACCATTCAGTTGTGAAGTAAGCCATTAGCTGGTGCCGCCAACTTTAAAATATCTTTAAACTACTCGACTAAAAATATTAACCTAATAATCCAAATAATCCAAGTGTATGCGCTTCACTAGAGAAATGAATAGAACGAGTAAAAGTTTACTTATCGACTTACTAAATAATGACATATTAACTCGAAACTGTTCTCCTTGAACCGCGTAACCGTGACAACACAAGAAGGCTCTAACATCTCACACTAGACAAACTTTTTTGAAAAAACTCAAAGCAGTTTACAGGAGATTGTTCTTCAACCCCAGTTGCAAAAGCATCGTAAGATTTGATGCGGTTTAAACGACATGCTTATTGTTGTAGTTAATGGCAGAAAATATATATTCACTGGCCTTTGAAGACTTCTAAGTTTGTGTGGTTACGCTCATAAGCACGCACTGCTGAAGGTGAGATATTAGGAAACGAAAGGATAAACAAAAGGTTGCATGGTCTTTGTTTCTTTCCAAGGCGGTATTATCGCTACAAAGAAAGAACTGCGCAGACTTTGAGGTGGCTCGACTGGATTTTTTTAGGGGGATACCTCCCAAGTTTGAGCGTTAATTACGTCGGCATGAGTAAAGATATGGAAAAAAGGTTACCACAACTGTATTATATAAAGATGAAAATATCTTATGATCTGGGTTTTATTACAATCGGAGTCGCCATGGCAACGTAATGACGCCATTACGTTTTTCATTTATCTTTGTATTTCTCTGTACCAGGAGTTTTTTGAAGAAATCGCTTAAGGGAGTATGTACCTGCCATAATTGCCTCCATTATGGCAAAGTTTGAACAAATTCTATGAGAGCGTTTTCGAGATATTTTGAAAAGCAGTTTTAAGAATCATAAAAACAGTGAAATAGCATGCTAGCCACACAATTCGCTATTATTTTAAGAAAATGATAAGCTTTTGTAACGCAGCTTCATCTCATAGTGGTTTGATTCCATTGAAAACTGCATACAAAAAAAGAGGGGAATTGCTCTGGGCGATCGCGAGTAAGAAGAATTTTATTAACTTGCATTCAGTTGCTTTTGATACAGTTTTTGGACGTTATTTGGTCCATGCCTAAAAATTTCGCATTTTTCCAAAAACCGCTCTACAAATTTTTTTATAAATTCGACAACCCGAGATCAATCGTCAAGAAGTATTCCCTGGAAGTTTCAAGAACATTGAAAACAGGGAAGGCTTTTAAATAGGGCCTCAAATATAGCCAATTTCCCCGCCAGATTTTGTGTTTACAAGAGAGCATCCTCATTAATCACTGGCATTGTTTTCAAGTTTCATAAACACGTGCACATTTCGCAAAAAGATAGAATTTGCATCAAAAAGGGCCCTCGGTTAAATCTTCGGGATATGCTAATTACCGAGTAAAGAGATCAGTGATACATTATAAGATCAGAGCAACTCTTTGTGCGAGGTTCTGTGATGTTATAACCCGAGTAAGATAATTACGTATTGCATCCTACACGATGAGCCGTGACGTTCACAGTTTCGGCTCTCACTACTATCTGTGACGACAAGCCAATTATTAGCATATTCCGGATATTTCTTCGGAAAGTAATCGAGAGTTCTTTTTGATGCAAATTTATATCTTTTGCTAGTTGTGCACGTGCATATGAAACTTGAAAACAATGCCAGTGAATAATGAGGACGCTCACTTGTAAACACAAAATCTAGGGGGAAAATTAGCTATATTTGAGGCCCTATTTGAAAGCCTTCCCTGTTTTCAATGCTCTTGAAACTTGCAGGGAATATTTCTTGACGATTGATCTCGGGTTGTCGAATTTATAAAAAAATTTATGGAGCGGTTTTTGGAAAAATGCGACATTTTTGGGCATGGACCAAATTACGTCCAAAAACTGTATCAAAAGCAACTGAATGCAAGTTAATAAAATTCTTCTTACTCGCGATCGCCCAGAGCAATTCCCCTCTTTTTTTGTATGCAGTTTTCAATGGAATCAAACCACTATGAGATGAAGCTGCGTTACAAAAGCTTATCATTTTCTTAAAATAATAGCGAATTGTGTGGCTAGCATGCTATTTCACTGTTTTTATGATTCTTAAAATGCATTTCAAAATATTTCGAAAACGCTCTCATAGAATTTGTTCAAACTTTGCCATAATGGAGGCAATTATGGCAGGTACGTACTCCCTTAAGCGATTTCTTCAAAAAACCCCTGGTACAGAGAAATACAAAGATAAATGAAAAACGTAATGGCGTCATTACGTTGCCATGGCGACTCCGATTGCAATAAGACCCAGATCATAAGAAATTTTCATCTTTATATAATACAGTTGTGGTAACCTTTTTTCCATATCTTTACTCATGCCGACGTAGTTAATTCTCAAACTTGGGAGGTATCAACCTCAAAAAATCCAGTCGAGCCACCTTAACCATGAAAGCGTTTTAGTTCATGCTTCACCTGTAATATTTCTCTGGTACTAGCAGCTAACTGGACGGTAGTAACAAAACTGGTTCCCGCGTCCAGATCCAAGTCCCCAAATTTCCTAGTTTGTTCGAGGCAATTCGACTTTATGAAATGCCGCAATACTTTTTAAACCTGGACAAGAAAGTTTTTATATCTGCCATATATGAGATAATTTACAAAATCAAACTTAAAAACGGGCTAACTAAAACTTAAGTCAAACTCTTTAATTGAATTTCAACAACAACAACAACAAGTTTATTCAGTATTACCATTTTGTACAGGTGTTACCGAATAAAATAACAATAATAAACAGCTAAAGTTAAGGAAATGAAGATATGATGGAACGGTAGAATTAACTATGTTTCTTTCGTCTTTCAAATGCTAGGAAGATGAAATTAGCAGCAGGCCTGCTGATATGTGAATCAGTATTGTTAAAAAGAAAAGAGTCTTTCTCAAATCATTGTATTGACCACAGTGAAATAATATGTGCAGTTCATTTTCAACCGAATTTTGGTTGCAATGATCACAGATTCTAAGGTCTTCAGGAGTTTTGGGGATTGTAAATCTTCCAGTTTCTTTTTTTAAATTATGATTTCCTATCCTAAATTTGGAAGCTAGACGCCTATGTTCAGGATTTCGGATATGATTGATGAATTCAGAGCGATTTGTTTCATTTTTAAAGATAAAGTAGAAATTTAGTTTTTTATTTGTTCTTATCAAATTTAGCTGGTGGTTTTTCAGATGTTTTGACAGATTATTCTCAGCTTTGAAAGTAAAAGGGTTTTTAAATTAAAGTTAACTTAATTTCAAGCCTGTTTGAGCGAAAATTGAATCTGCGTGTAAACAAGCAAGTGAAAACAATTAAATATCGTCATTAATATCAATGAACGAAAAATGATGTTCTATGATAGATATGGTGTTAAAATCATTAAAACCCACTTGTGGACGGCTCCAAACATCCTATTTTTTGCAATTTTTACATTCGAATAGGGCTAGCTTAAAGTGTGACCTTTGAAATTCTGTTGTAAACATCGCGACAACTGAGGTATAAAAGCCGTCTGTTGCCTTTTTAACAGAAACATATTCGTAGGCTTGTGTTTGATAAAATTTAGATCTTTCCTGTAAAGGGTGTTTTATCCATACTTTAAGTGATTTTATAGGTTATTTTAGGTTATTTCGCGTTTCTTTAACAGGCGGCTTGGTCGGGAGTCTTTGATTTCTCCTAGTTGATTTATTTTTATGGAACAATTATATGTGGATGTTGAGTAGTTTAAAGGTACCTGAATGCCGTGGTATTACTTACCTTGTGCATTTTCAACAGCACCCAACAACAGCACGATCTTGAAAAGTCGCTATTCTCGGCCTGTGAACATGTCTTAATTCTGCCGTCAGATGGCGGAAGTCGTTTTGGCCTGTGCATGGCAACAAGGAAAAGCAAGAAATCTAAAAGCTAACCCGGTTTTATTATATGCATACCAAATACGTTTTGTCCACGGAATATAAAGGAAAACTTCCTTTGCTCTCACATGGACAAAAGAAGTAGGTAAATACTCTTGATGATGGTGACGCTGACTCTGAAGTTATGTTCATTGAGGCAGTCAATGTAGAAGACAAAGACTGGGTTGAAACTCTCATTTTTGGAAGTATCCAAGGCGTCTTTAAGCTAGATAACAAGGCCTAGTGCAATGTCTTGCCCAAAGTTGCATATGACAAATTACAACGAAACCTTTGCAACCATCCTCGACAAGATATGAAAGTTGCTCGAAAACTTGTATTAGACCTGTTGGAAAGTGTGAGTTGCTTTGCTGGGCGCGTGGGAAAGGTATCAAGTATTACTTATTTTCAAGTGGTTGATGAAAATTACATGCCCTTACTATGCAGATCCTCCTCTGAGAATGTGGGTCTAATCCAGCGTATAAAGGCTGTTGAAAGTGACAGCATTCTCGATGAGGTGGAAATGCGGTGGAACATGATACACGATTGGGGGCTGTTTTGCAGCGTTCCAAAGATTACAATCTTAGATTGAAGAGGTCCAGGAAGAAGTGAAGTTCCATTATTAGCCATGTGTTCTCCCATGACGGTTTGAAAACAAACCCAGAAAAGGTCAGAGCCATAGTTTGCTTTACACCGTTTCCGTTCTTTCTTTACAGCGTCAAAGTAACTTGTACACCGGCGGTATTTGTTGGAATAAAAGGCGTCCTCGTTCAGGCATATTAGCTCCTTCAACTAAACAGAAATCCAGAGCTCATCCCTAGGGTAGACTTTAATTGACCTTTCTTCTACCAGACTACTGTTTACTTGGAATTTTTCCTCACAAATGGGTTGTTTGGTAACGCATTGCCAGTTAATATTAGCAAAGTACTGACTGAGGCGCGCCTTGTTGGTGTCTCTTATGTCTCTAACTCGATGGATTTTTTTTGCTGGTTGGGTACTGTTTCTTTTGGCTTCAAAATGATTGTAGAGTGGTTTGAGTTAATGGTGGTAATTTGTCAGGAATTGAAAAGTGATCGCTTATATGGTTAAGATTACGCCGAGCGGAGCTTGACCTCTTTTTGGAAATATCACAAGTTGTTTCAACTTAAAATGGTTCAACAAACGGTTAGTGTCTGAGCGGTTGAAGTCATCGGTGACGATTATCCCACAGTTGCTCAACATAGCTTCTGCAGCAAACAAGTTGTCGAACAGATGGTCAATTAAATTCTGCGGGACTAATCCGACTCTGCTAAAATACGACCGCCAGAAGTATGCATATAAACCCTCGTGAAGATCTTGTAGGGATAATCTTGAGGCAAACAAGTTCGTGAGTCTTCTTTCCTAACGCCCCCATATTGGACAACGTGTGGACCCTGGGGACGAGGTTAATTATTTGTCTAAAGTCGACTTATTTTGAAAAAAGGCGATTCAATTTAAGCAATAAAAGGTATCTTAAAAGTGAAAAGTGTGGGAAGGACAAGTGGGTAAAAGTTAGAATTCGTGCCATGATGCTACCTTATGTGTTTTATGTTTTGGATTCCAACCAACTAGATTCTTTTAAACTTTAAATTTATACTGTTCATGCTGCCATATTTTTCGGTAAAATTGTCCAGATCGAAGACTTTACGAGCGGCCACCTTGGATGAGGGTTAAATCTACTTAGGGGGCGGGAGAACGTTTTTGAATATGGTTTAAAACACACCGCTTTACTTGTCTTAAACATTACGTAAACAACATAGGCTATCTTCTTGAGGTCAAAACGGCAGGTCAGTCGAGGCTAGAATTGCCGTTCTCGGTTTCCTCTTATTTCGAACTTTTCGAAACGTGTTCTGGAAGAAAGGTGAGCACCAAATTTATAGAACATATATAGAACCTTGTAATTAGGATACAACTGAAAAAAACAGTAATCCCGCAAAGGTAAAAAAGGAGGTCAATTTTGCCTGTGTTATGACGTCGTAGACGAAAGGAATAAGTTTTAGAGACACCGGAAAACTTGTAGCTAGCTTTAGCTTATTTAATTAAAGTTATTGAATCGTCTGGATTTCTTTTTTTTCAGATTGCAAGACACCATGCTCATACAGTGGTTCGATTGTGTATTGGGGGGTTGAAAACAATTGTGACTGCTTTAACAAGAGTAAAGCAGTTGATTTTGATCTTCTGAAATGCATTCCAACGACCACTACAAATCTGTAAGTGACAATTACAATGGTTCCCACTTACAATAGCTCTCGACAAAATGACGCCATTACCTATTTTACTTGCAATAAAAATAATAATAATAATAATAACAATAAGAAGAAGAAGAAAAAGGAAATAGCAAAGAAATAGCCACTTGTTTCCAGGCTACTGTTCAACTTGAAGATCTTCAGTTTCCCCTATGGTTTTCGGAAGGCAAGACAACTCTTATCCCCAAGCCTAGTGAGTTCAGAAGTGACAACCAACGCTCTGTCACCTGCCTGAATAACTTGTATGAGTGGCACACCCCATGCTTGTTAGCACAGGCTAACCAACACATCGAAACTTATGGATTAATACAACGTGAGCAGCGTGGTGCAAGTGGCAACAGCGATACTTGACGTGTCTAGGATGCTCGGTGGAAGAGGTCTCAAGTCCGCGGACAATGAATACAAGAACACTAAGATCAAAGCAGCCGTAAAGTTCTATTGCAACGCTGACCTTACGATGGCAGCCGTAAGATCGTTTGAAGAGCTAGCCGCACAGAATGGACACCACTCTATCATTAAAGATGCTAAGAAGTGCACAGAGGAGCTTGATCTACAGTTGTAGTTAAACTTCACTAACCCAGTTGCTGTCGGATGGTAGAGAAGTTAAACCTAAGAAGGTGAAGCAGGCAATCTACAAAGCCAGCCTGCAGGAGATACAATCAACGGTACCTGAGGAGAGATGGCAAGGGAAGCTTGTCAAGAACAGATGGGACGACGAGAAAGTTAAACTGGAGGAGTGCTTTGCGTGGCTTTCTTCATGGAAGAATGCCCCAACGCATACCATCGCTGGAGGACAAAAGCTTTATAAACAACTGTTACCTACCAAGGTTTACTACAACAGAAAAACAAAATCACAAGTCACTGATGAAAAGTACCGCCTTTGCGAGGATTCCCTGGAGAATGTGCAGCACACTCTATCTGGCTGTAGTGCACTGGCACAGACTAAGTACCTACACAGACATAACAATGCTTTCAAGATCTTATTCTTTGAAGTCCTTAGATCTTTAGATCTCATTACTAAAGTTGAACCGTGGTTCTCACAAGTCACACCCAAGCCGCTGTATTAGAATGAGGATGCAACGCCTTCTGGGAGGTCCCATTATTCGCTGACACAACTCAAGTAAAAGCTAATGGAATGGATGCCACTATCATTGACAAGACCAGCAAGCAAGTCAGAGTGATTGAAATGAGCTGTCCATGGCCGGAAAATAGGGTGTAAAGATTTCAAGAAGACAACGAAGTGCAGCCAACTGAGACTAGAGCTGACGAGCCGATAGCCTGAGCACAAGGTCAATCAGTACAACATCATCATGGATGTCCCTGGGGGCTGGTCTAAAGAGGTTGAGCAAAATATAAAACAGCTTGTAGGAGACAAGTGTGAATCAATTATGCGCCAAATTCCATCTTGCAATGTCTGCTGAGCGATTTGATACCTATTTTAAAAGATACTTAATCGTTATCGAAATGTTATTGACATACCTTAGACGTTCTCATAATTTAATGGACAGCTATATAGACGATGGTTTTTAACTTATGAACATTGTTATTTTATAATCAAGATGTCCATAAAGCTTGTAGGATTTTTTCTAATGACACTTTTATCAAATCATTTTTACCCAGTTTTTTTTTTTTGCGCAAATTATTGTGTAATTGGTACTACAAATTTTAGTCGATGCTGCGGCTGGTTACGGTTTGCCTCCCAGCCAAAGCTTTTATTTTTTTCCTCTGGCCATGCAGACGTTTGTACTGCCATAATAATAATAATAATAATAATAATAATAATAATAATAATAATAATAATAATAATAAGTTTAATAATTATATAGCGCATATACTTTTCAGTTCTAAGCGCAGCCATATTTCTCGACAGGGGGGAAACGTTCTTCTAAATCGTTTACGAGAGCTTTTTTTTCCAATAGGTGCCTCTATGTTAGTGAGGTTTAAGCAAAATCTATGAAAGCGTTTTCGAGATATTGCTATATAGCAATTATTGATTGGAGATGAGTAGGACGTGAAGAATTGTGCAGTTCGAGGAGAGGAGGATGCTTTCCAATGAGGCCGAAGGCCGAGGTGGATAACATCCTCCGAGATCTCCATAATTCTTCATATCATACGAAAGCCGAATTCAGTAATTGTTTTATTATTCATTCAAAATATTTCTAAGTTCTTAACAAGTTTACCCACGGTTTCGCCACGGTTTCACGAGCACAAGTTTTCCCCTGTAGATACGCCTTAAAATGTGGATAACATCAATCGAGCGATATGGTTTGCGTAATCTTGCGTTCATTCCGTTCATTTGGTTAGAAATTCAAAGCGCGCCTGGAAATGAAGTTCATCGGTGGTGTATCGTAATTTATCCCATCGAATCGATAGTATATTGCTCGCATCCTCCAATTATTGTAAGCACCAGTTGTTTATGAAGAATGAACCAATCAGAAACGGCGAAATATTAAAATGAATTATAAAGTCAATTCAGTAAAGATTTTTTTTGTTGTGGGAAAAAACATTAACATCAAGTACTCCACTTACGCAAAAATTACGTCTTACGACAGAAATGTCAAAGGCTGAGTATAGCTCCTTTAAAAAAAAAAAAACAAGTCATGTGATGTTACTGAAGAGGTTTTTTTACTTTTTTTCTTTTCAAATTTTTCGCCAACAGGAATCTTAGATACAACGAGATTCAGCAGCTGCCCATAGGGCTATTCTCCAATCTTCCACTGTTGTCCGTCTTGTAAGTTTTATTTTTTAGATAGCTCGATAGATAGTTTATTTTAAATCGCTTTGAACCTTAAAGGCTGAATTATACAACTATTTACAACACCATTACAAATTTCTAGAAACGAAAACTACATTAAAATATATAGAGCGTTTTCACATGACGTCACGGCGGCAATATTTGTGTTCCAAAACAATGAAACGGCGGCCATTTTGGTGCACCAAGACAATCCTGTGGGAGTTGAATTCTTTCCTTATGCAAACGCTTTCTTTTGTTCCAATAAATTTGCATATATGTTGGCCTCGTGAGTAGTTATGCTTAAGCAAAATTAAGCCTCGTTGGTGGATTCCCTTTGGATTCCTTCGCAAAAAGTGGATTCCCTTCATTACATATACGGGATTCCCTCGGAAAAAATGCGTTCCTTCATATTAATTAAGTGCCTCCCTCCATATATAATTAAGGTGGTATCATCCAGGGTAAAAAATCATCATTTTTCTAAATTTGCAATTTTTAAACGATTAAATAGAGCTCATCAAGAGCTTTCTTTTAAAAAAGATTCCAGGAAAAAATGTTTTTTTCTGTGCAGACTTATGGAGTGCAAACGTTTTTTGTATGCTAATTATTTTAATTGATCGTTGAGCAGTCCTGTCATACTTGATACGCGTGCCCCTGTTGAACCAATCTAATCACGCAATTTGACAGAAATCGTGGCTTACAAGTATAGTGCTCACTGTTTTTCCCTGGAGTTTGAAAGTGAATGCCTCCAAAGAAGAAAAAATAGCTTGTCCGTTTTCTTCCTCGACTCCAAGACAAAAGAAGACGACAAAATCGTTTTGCCGCTAAAGAGTGGGCTTCGAAATTGGCAGAGAGCGACAAAGCTCCTGAAAAACCCATTGAAACAACCGCGGAATCGAGTTTCACGAGTTCGTTAGCCAGCGGAGCGAGCTTCTTAGGCTGCGAAGCAGCCAAGCGAGAGACAAAGTCACGAGAGGTCCCGCGCCATATAAAAATCGGACGAAGTACTGTTTTGAAAGTCTATTGTAGCGGGGAAAAAGCTTCAAGAAAAACTCCGGGATGCGGTTTGTTGTCGATTTTTCCAGGGAAGTGTCGAACTTTTAAAAAATGTATCGAGGAAAAGTGGGCTTGGCTCAACTTGGCTTGTCCGGTGCGGTGCGAAAATGAAACCTGCCCGTTGCAAATAACTAATGAAGCTTTCTCGACAACAGAAAGGATCGAACAGAGCAGAGCCTTTGAAATAAATTGTTCATCTGTTGTCGGGTTTCGTTTTCAACTTTTCCTGCTGTGTCACTATTGTTCTCCCTTCTCTGGTATGCGTCAACATTGACAGCTTTGGTGTTAAAATCTGTTATAATCTCATCACGGGTAATACGCCGCCAAAAATCTTTTTTCGCTGTTTTCTCGAAATGAAAATGAGGGCAAGTTGACGTTACGTTTTAAACTCCAAGTCGGCAACTCGTGAACCAATTTGGCTGAAATTGGGCCAACTTACTGTCAGATAGTTTTTCTAAAAAGTAATGGCTGCGAATTTTGATTTATTTTTTTATTTTCGAGTTAAAGTATTTTTTTCACAGGTAGTGCTAATGATTTGCTATCCCTAACTTCACTTGCTTATAAAAACAGAACAAACGCACTTGACAAAATTCTGAGACACGGTTTTTCAGTCAAACGTGTTAAGAAGCGAATGCGTCCTTAATTGGCTTCTTCCGTTAATTTTTTGCTGGACTGGACTTAAATTTACAGTGACACCCACTTTCACAAAAAGCTTTCAGAAAATGTACGTTTTATGGGGGTATTTGTTAAAAGCAGAAGCGCTAGCTCCGATCAACGCGAGGAGGGTGCTTGAGGGTGGATGATACCTTAAGTGGATAGTCGTTTCTTTTCTTTTGGAAGAACACAATAGGCACAATAGGCTTGCCTCGACTCAAAATTAAGCCTCGCTGGTGTATAGGTATACGCATAGGTATAAGTAAATCGTTTATATTCACATGCCTTCCCGCATACTAATTATCCGGTATAGGTTTACTAACGAGCGTCTCCCTTATTCAATAGAAACAATAGCCGTGCCACGGCTTGCCCGTTAAGTAACTTGAGCCCGGTTTTCAGACCGTCTATTAAAAGGAAAATAATATATAGATTTAGCCAGGGCTAAAAGCGAAGCTCCCTTTAATAAATTCATAATTTAAATCAAACAATAAACTTGTAATCCACAGGGCACATTCATGTGATTTCTGAGGCAAAGGCTAAGTGATATTAGAGAAAAATAATTTGACAGTCCAAGAGTGAAGCAAATTTTGCATCGAGTTAATAGTCTTATTTGTACACCAAAAATAGCAATCATGTTCGATCACAGCAGATTAATCCTGAAAAAACAAATAGACCTATTCGTGTATTGCATTTAAGTCGCCCACCACTACACCTTAATTTTATAAGTTTAATTCAAAGTCTCTCCAACAACTCCGTTTGAGAGACTATGGATAATTGGACAGCCCCGAAATGTGAAACACACCATAGTCCTCGGTGGGAGGCAATTTAGACGTTCCATTCCTCTGTCTAAAAGGGAGGCCAAAATGAAAAGTCAGGCCGGATTTTTTGTGTTCGACAAGTTTACTTTACAAGTAAATCTTGGCGACAAATCTGGTGGCGAGTAAACCAGCCTTTTAAACATCCTTATTTCATCCGGTCTGAGGTAAACAGTACTATGAGGTGCTCTTTCTTTTTTTATCATACAGATCTCGGACATAATTTGTTCTTTCTTGCCCTATTTAAACCTATAATTCTGCAGGTTTTCACAATTTGGCAAGACAAATATTGCACTCATTCAATATCCAGGACGAGCGAAGCACGCGCTGGCTTTGCACAACAAATTATAGCATTGACCACATTATAGAACGTTTGCGAGAGAATGCCGGGACTTTTCAGGGAGAAAAAATCTTTTCAGTTAGAAATACACATGCAGGGTAATAATTATGGGCTTTTAGTGAAAACGATAAAAAAAATGCTCAAAATCACCTTTTCGGCCAGTCAGACGGCTTCTCACTTTTGACAAGCACCAAATTTGCAGTGCGATTAATAGAGTTACCATTTACGCTTCAACAAGATAGAGAATTTGTTATGTGTAGGTTTTATTTCCCTTTATTTATAAAACTGTTTATGGTTTTGTTATGTGTAATCTTTAAAAGCGAGTGATATTTACGCGCGGCGTTTTGAGTATTCCTGCATGCGATGTTTATGTACGACTGAAAACAACCGGTGCAGCGATAAAAATTGCGCGAGGGACTGATAACAATCAATAAAATAAATATAATTCGGTGAAACATGTACAGAGACAATAATTTTCATTCACGAAGACAAGTGTTGAGAGTAAAGTGTCTCTGAAAATCATAAGTCTGGTAAGCACAAACTTATTTATGTTTTCAGCCGGCTTCCCGGTGTTTGCTGTTTTTCAAGATGAACTCGAGGCAAGAAAATCGCTCAGAGCTTTCTTTTTACAGCCAAAATCATATCTAAATATTCTTCGGGACGTTTTCTTTGAATTTGCGGTCAAAAAATGTCTAAAGGCTTTTTAAACCTGATACTCATTGCTCGTTTATAAACTTAAGCCGCATAAACTACGCTCGACTTCAGGAAACCGAAAAAAAAAAACACATCAAGACAATAATTGCTCAGGCTTACCAGTCGAGATGCTGCTCTAGAGTCGCTTGAGACTTTTCATCCCTCTTTATACGCCTCAAGCAAGGGCAAGTGAGTAGTAAGCTCATTCTTGAAAACGATGCCATCCGAAATCGGATTTCCAATGACTTTGACAAGCGGTGCATTTCTCAACCAAAAGCGCAATAAACAAACCATGAATGAATTACAGAACAATCATGATAGCAGCTGTATTTCATTTTGTATATCAAGTAGAAAAAGACAGTAAAAACATCAGGAGATGACACAAAACTCTGTCAGCTTCAGCTAAGCAAGTTTCCAGACGCTGCATAAATTTTTCGCATGAACTCACCTGTCAAATTTTGGCCAATCAGAGCATAAAAATTGGACGTAGAGCGTGATCAACGCGTGATTATGGTGAGAAAAGTCAAAAGTGATTGCCTTCCCTGCATGTATAAAGCCGGTTGAATTTTCGCGCCCGAGGTCAGTTTGAAATCAAAATTTTAAAAGTGTGGCTCATAAACACGACTTATTTCATATGCATTTACAAAAATTCAACTTGCGCCAGCAATCATTTGAAAAGTAGCAACTTGTCAGCGGATAGCTTCAAAAAAACACTCGAACTTAGTGGGCCGATACCTGAGCCCGCGATACGGTCAGGCGATACTGGTCAGCAGATACACTATTTTGAGGGTTGTCAATTAATCAAAACATGGATGTACAATATCAGGTTACAGGCTTCCAAACTAGCTATAAAGTATGAGATTAAACATTGGTGTGCCTGTGGTGCGGACGGACGGAAGGTTGGGTGGTCGGTGTCCGGTCCCGTGATTGGCAAATTTTCTAGGATGAATAGATTTTCTAAGCTATGGGGCTTCGAATTGAGCCCGTGATCAAATAAAATATCAGCGGAAAACTTAAAAAAAATACGTGACCTCAATGGGTAGAAAAATGAGCCCGCGATATAGTCAGGTGATGATGGTCAGCGGACACTCTAGTTTGAGAGCTGTCAATTAACCTTCATTAGAGTGGCGAACATTCGAATTAACAGACTGAGAGTGTGAGTAAGACATATCCGTCCGGCTTGTGGTGGAAAATGCCAGATCGTGTACCTGAGCCCACGCTATTATTTTTCTGATAGTGGTCTGCACATGTCCCATTTTGACAGCTGTCAATTGACATTAATTTGGTTTGTGCATATAACTTTAAACTACTGTCAGCCGACTTACGGCCCTGTCCGGCGTAGTTTCGTTTTTATGTTGAATTGGTAAGTGTGACATATTATATCAGCTTATATGTTGCAGCAAAACGACTGGTCTTTCATCTGAGCCCGCGAGATGCTCATGTGACAATTGTCAGCGGATGTCTGATTTTGACAGCTGTCAATCTCATCATACTCATACAGATGGCTCACATAAATGAAAGGCTATTCAAGTTGTGCAAGATCGATTGTGACATTTGACATCTGCTTACATGACTTGTATGTACGGGTGGGCGTACGCTTCGTCATAACCAAATTTTGTTACCCATGGTGCTCCGCTAATAATAAGAGAAGCGATCGCCTATCAACGCGAGAAACGGCTTCCTATATCTTATTTAGCGCTAAAACTCAGATATATAAACAAAACACATACAGAAAGTGGAGTTGAAACGTCTATTTAGTTTATGTCTTCTTATTTAGCGCTAAAACTCGAATATATAAACAAAAAAACACACATATACGGAATGTGGAGCTGAAAATTCTCTATTTCAATTTTGTCTGACTATTACAAAACCATTTTCTCCGTTCAATCTCGAGGAAATGAAAAACTATTAAAGTCTCAGAGTTTCACGCACCGTTAGTCAGTTAATTATGCCAGTTTGGAAGCCCAAAGTTGAATACAAATTAGCTCTACAGGAAAGACCCAAGGGAGCACTTTGACGTATTATTATAATATATAGATTTAGCCAGGGCTAAAAGCGAAGCTCCCGTTAATAAATTCATAATTTAAATCAAACAATAAACTTGTAATCCACAGATAGGGCACATTCATGTGACTTTTGAGGCAAATTAAGGCTAAGTGATTTTAGAGAATAATAATTTGACAGTCCAAGAGTGAAACAAATTTTACATCGCGTTAATAGTCTTATTTGTACACCAAAAAATAGCAATCATGTTCGATCACAGTAGATTAGGCCTGGAAAACAAATAGACCTATTCGTGTATTGTATTTGCATTAGCTGTTGCATCATAAAGTCGCATTCACCAGTCTCTCCAACAATGTTCCGTTAGAGAGACTATGGATAATTGGACAACCCCGAAATATAATTTTAAGAACCACACGAGCCACGATAGTCCTTGGTGGCAGCCAATTGACACGTTGCATTCATCTGTCTAAAAGGAAGGCCAAAATAAAAAATCAGGCCGGATTTTTTGTGTTCGACAAGTTTAGTTTACAAGTAAATCTGGTGGCGTGTAAACCAGCCTTTTAAACATACTTTTTCTCAACACGTCTCCGGTAAACAGTACTATGAGGCCCTTTTTTATCATACAGACCTTGGACAGAATTTGTTCTTTTTTTGCTCTATCATTCTGCAGTTTTTCACAATTTTGTAAGACAATTTGCACTCATTCAATATCCACGACGTCAAAGCAAGCGCTTCCTTTGCAAAACAAATTATAGCATTGAATTATCAAACGTTTTCATGAAAAGAATTCCATAATGCGGGACTTTTCCGTTAGAAAAATCTGGTCCTATGTGATATGCAGGGTAATAATTATGGGCTTTTAGCATGAAAACGTTAAAAAAAATTCCCAAAATCACCTTTTCGGCCAGCCGGACGGGTTCTCACTTTTGACAGGCAAATTTGCAGTGCGATTAATAGAGTTACCATTTACGCTTCAACACGATAGGGAAATTGTTATGTTAAGGTTTTATTTCCCTTTATTTATTAAACTGTGTATGTGGTTTTGTTATGTGTAATCTTTAAAAGCGAGTGATATTTACGCGCGGCGTTTTGAGTATTCCTGTATGCGATGTTTATGTTCGACTGCAAACAACCGGTGCAGCGATAAAAATTGCGCGAGGGACTACTAACAATCAATAAAATAAATATAATTCGGTGAAACATGTACAGAGACAATAATTTTCATTCACGAAGAGAAGTATTGAGAGTAAAGTGTCTCTGAAAATCATGAGTCAGGTAAGCATAAACTTGTTTATGTTTTAAGCCCGCTTCCCGGTGTTTGCTGTTTTTCAAGATGAACTCGAGGCAAGAAAATCGCTCAGAGCTTTCTGTTTATAGCCAAAATCATAACTAAATAATCTTTGGAACCTTTTCTTTGAATTTGCGGTCAAAAAATGTCTAAAGGCTTTTAAACCTGATACTATTGTTGGTTAGATCAACGCTCGTGTATAAACTTAAGCCGCATAAACCATACGCTCGACTTCAGGAAACCGAAAAAAAAAACACATCAAAGACAATAATTGCTCAGGCTTACGAGTCGAGATGCTGCTTCTGAAGGTCATCAAGTGTTCCAGAATCGCTGGAGACTTTTCAACCCTCTTACGCCTCAAGCAAGGACAAGTGAGGAAGCTCATTCTTGAAAACGATGCCATCCGAAATCGGATTTCCAATGACTTTTACAACCGGTGCATTTGTCAACATAAAGCGCAATAAACAAACCATGAATTACAGAACAATCTTGCTAGCAGCTGTATTTCATTTTGTACACCAAGTAGAAAACGACAGTTTAAAACATCACAAGATGACACAAAACTCTGTCAGCCTCAGCTATCAGTAAGCAAGTTTCCAGACGCTGCATAAATTTTCCGCATGAACTCACCTGTCAAATTTTGACCAATCAGAACATAAAAGTTGGACGTAGAGCGTGATCAACGCGTGACAGTGAGAAAAGTCAAGAGCGATTGCCTAACCTGCATGTAAAAGCGGGTTGAATTTTCGCGTCCGAAGTCAGTTCGAAATCAAAATTTTAAAACGGACTCATAAACACGACTTATTTCATATGCATTTTAAAAAAATTGAACTAGAGCCTGCGATCATGTGAAAAGTAGCAACTTGTCAGCGGATACCTTCAAAAAAATACTCAAACTCAGTGGGTCGATACCTGAGTCCGCAATATGGTCAGGCGATACTGGTCAGCAGAAACACTATTTTGACAGCTGTCAATTAATCAAAACATGAATGTACAATATCAGGTTGCAGGCTCTCAAATTAGCAAAGAAAGTGTGAGGTTAAACATTGGTATGACTGTGGCGCGGACGGTCGGGTGGTCGGTGTAAGGTCACGTGATTGCCGAATTTTGTAGGATGGATAGATTTTCTAACCTCTGGGGCTTCGAATTGAGCACGTGATCAAATAAAATATCAGCGCAAAACTTTAAACACTACGTGAAGTCAATGGATAGAAAAATGAGCCCGCGATACACTCAGGTGATGATGGTCAGCGTATACTCTAGTTTGACAGCTGTCAATTAACCTTAATTAGATTGGCGAATATTCGAATTAACAGACTACGAGTGTGAGTAAGGCATATCCGTCCGGCTTGTAGTAGAAAATGCCAGATCGTGTACCTCAGCGAACCTGAGCCCACGTTATTAGTTTTCTGATACTGGTCTGCACATGTCCTGTTCTGACAGCTGTCAATTGACCTTAATTTGGCTTCCCAATATAACTTTAAACGACTGTCAGCCAACTGACAGCCTTGCCCGGCGTAGTTTCGTTTTTATGTTGAATTGGCAAGTGTGACATATTATAACAGCTTATATGTAGGGGCAAAACGACTGGTCTTTCATCTGAGCCCGCGACATAGTCATGTGATAATTGTCAGCGGATGTCTGATTTTGACAGCTGTCAATCTAATCGTACTCATACGGATGGCTGACATAACTGAAAGGCTAGTCAAGTTGTGCAAGATCTATTGTGACATTTGACATCGGCTTAAATGAAGTGTGTGTACGGTTGGGCGTACGCTACGTCATAACCAAATTTTCTGGGATGGATAGTTTACCAAATTTTCTTACCCATGGTGCTCCGCTGCGCGCGCGCTTCGTGCGCGCGGGAGCTCCGCTATAAACAATTTTGAATAACTTAACAAGGATCAATTAAAACACGCGACGAATAATTGCTAGCAATAAAACCACAGGAGAGATACCGTTTTAAAAACTTTATTAAAAACAATGACAAAAAGAGTCAAATACACAGCGATTTGTAAGGAATGGGAATCAATTAATCTTCATCTTCGTTCTCCTCTTTAGAAGGGGAATAGAAATTGGTTTCCAAAGTCGTCGCGTCTTTGTGTGTAACTGCTCTTTCATGTAATTTCTCCCCTCGGGAATCTGGCGATATAGGACAAATCTTGTAGTAATCGTGCCAAAAGCATTTAGGACATTTCATGATCAGTGTCCAGTACACATTAGAGTTCTCGCAATGTTCAAAGGGACGTTTAGAGTGAAAGGCGGTGGACGTTTCAGGACTACTACTTTCTGTTTCCTGACTGTCGTTTTCATTGTCGTTGTCGCTCTCTTGGGTGCCTTCACCTTGAACGCCATTCTCAGAAGCCACTTCCCCCTCCTCCTCCTGACTTTCAATATCCGATGAACTCTCCTCATTATTACTCTCGTTATCGGAAGTATTTTCTACATTTTGGTAGCCTTTTTCCTTTTCTATTAAATCACATAACAACTTTTTGCTCTTGATTAAACCTTTATCGATTCCTAACTCCGCAAGTCCACCTAGAAACGTGTTCAGTGCACGAGGCTTATGAAACCGTTTGTAATCTTATGTATGATGTAAACAAAAACATTGCTCCGGAACATATTTTGAAACTCTTCTCTCGAATTTCTAGTGTTCATACTTACAATACACGAGCCTCACCCTCTGAACATTTTCATACTAAAGAATCTCGACTCAATGTGAAATGAAATGCTTTCTCGCGTGTTGGGGTCAAAATTTGGAACGGGATACCTCAAATTCTTAAAGAAAGACCGAAAAAAGCTTTCAAAAGATCATTAAAAGCAACGCTATTCGATATCCTTCAAACTAGCTGACTCCTATATTGATGTAGATACGATTACTGTTGAAATGAAAAAGTAGTTCTCTTGTCCTCTATTTCATTCTATTTTATTTTTATAATTCACTCCAATATTTTCTTTGTATTTAGATAGAATAGAATCTATTTGTTGTAAAATATGTACTTACATAACGTTTAATTTCTTTGTATTTATCCAGTTTGTAGTAAATTATGTAGCCTGACCTGCCTCGAAGAGCCTCACTAACTGCAGGCCATTTCCACTGTATTTTTTAAAATATATTTCCGGATTTAAATATAAGTTGTTGTTGTTGTTATTACCTACACAAACAAGCCATAGAAAGGGTAAAAATGCATTTTGACGGCAAAATCATGGTCACGTTGTATACCTGAGACTATTAAGGTCGATTATAGTGAAATACCATTAAGTAGAAGTGTTTAGAGCAGATAGTCGTTGCGGGTACATAGCCCCTCTTTTTTGTAAGAAAAACTGTTAACGTTATGATAATGAGTTATGCGAGTTAAGCTAGCGACTCATGCGACGACGTTTTCTTACACTGAAGAAGGGTTATACACCCGAAACACCTATTTTTACGACCATTTCTGAAAACAATACGAGGAACATAATTTTGGAGCAACTTTTTGTATTTTTCTTTTGTTTGTTTGTCTTATTTTACAGGGATCTTAGTTCCAATAACATTCTGGATCTTGACGCAGGGGTATTCTCCAACCTGACAAATTTGCAGAAGCTGTAAGTTGTCTGAATAGTTGTTAAATAATGTTGGTTTAAACTGTTTGAGACACTATTTCAAATCAAAATACTTAAATGTAAATGGTGCAGTATATGCAATGTCTCTTAAACAGGACATTTCTTGTACCTTTTCTAGTGAAACTAATTAATAGGAGGGTGAACGCATTACAATACAACTGAAGAAGGATAATACACCCCAAAAGCCTGTTTTTACAACACGTTCTAAAATATGTTTCAACATTATTTTATGATTTGTTTAATTGCAAATGTAACGCATCTCAAGCGAATGGTCTGTTTATTGTCCGACCATACATGGGATTCTAGACCTTTTAAAAAGTGTTTTTTTTCTCAAAACATTGCATTTCCTAAGGTTGCATTTCGTTTAAATGAAATGATTTATTTGCTGATTGGTGAGCATGGTTTTCTTGGTCAAGTGATAACGCTCCCTTGGTTTTCTTGCTGGAGGCTCATTACGTTTTATAAATTACATGGCTATCCACACTGCAAGCTTTTACACCTTATAAATATCCCCGTTAAAAAAACAGCTGCGTAGCCTCACATATTTTCATCCGTTTGAGCCGCGTCAATAAAACGTTCTTAAAAAATCTGTCATTTTCGCGCCATAGCAGGAATGCATATCAACGCCTTTTTTGTTACCTTTCACGTGACTGAGGGTTGCCAACGCCGCTCTTCGTCTTGTCGCATTTGCCACGCCTGCACCGCCATGCAGATCCTACAAATTTGCTTTTTCCCAGTTGGCTACGACATTCATCGACAATGTATTATTTCACCAGTGAAAGTAGCTCATGGTACCCTGATCCAGAACATTGTCAGGACTTCCTACTATTCCACCGTTTCAAATAGTAAGACTTCCAGAGAAAGCAGTAGAACAAATGCGTGAAGTAAAAGAGCTCGAGAAAGAATGGAAGGATGAAACCCCCGAAAGTGACGTCGAGAATGATGATGAGGATCTAGAATACGATTCAAGTTCGGATGAATACGAGGAACAGGTGGAGACTAAAGGTCGGAATTTAACAGACGGTCAACTTTCTTAGTAGGAGTTTTGGAAGAAAAGTCAGAATAAACCACAGACATTTAATGTAGAGGTAGATCGATCGTTTAGCTTATCAGAAAACATGAACATGAAATGCCGAGGGCTACTTAGACATTCCAGTAATGTTGAGAGATATCGTTCCTTAAGGCGTGAAACCGTTTTGTAAAATTGTATAGCTGACACACAACTCAAAGAACGTGTTTGACGAATTCACATGAAAAATAATCGGCGGATTCGGATTAAGGCCCAATGATCCGCACGACTGAGTCTGCTTTAAAAGAATGCGTTACAAAGTCAATGCTGAAATCAAAAAAGCTAAAGAAATATTCTATAAAAACAAATTGAGCGAATCTGACTGCGACGCGCTTAGAGCGTGGCAAGGGATCAATGAGCATATTTCTCGTAAAACGGGCAGGTCTTCTATTAAGGAATTAAGTTTGAATGGAGTTTGTATAACTAATTTAACCGCTTCGTCAAACCTTTTAATTATAAAGTACCTTTAAACAATGGTTCCAGTTTTCAGGAACATATCTCTGGCCTTAGCGAAAGATTCCAACTCGTCCCAACTGATAGCAATCAGGTGTTGTCTCTTTTTTAAAAAAAACCTGAACAAATCTAAAGGTGCTGGCCTCGATGAAATATCTTGTCGACCTATCCTTGATTGCGCTGATTTAAGTGCATCTCATATTTTAATTATATTTAAGAGTTCTCTAGCTATTTCCCGATGATGGGAAGTCTGCAAGGGTTACTCGTCTATTAAGCGAGGCAAAAGAAGCTAAACAGACAATTATCGTCCAGTATCAGTTATCTCTATAATTAGGTTATTGAGAGGCTGTTAATAGATATGTTTCTAATGCCATTGGTAATACTGCTAAGCCAGATGACCCTAAGCCTAAGACTGCTAATCACTATTATAAAATCCCTAATATAGGCCGTTTCTTCGCAGTTGCACAAACTAAATTGCGACATTTAGTGAATTGTTGACATTAAGTTAGCTTTTTCCACCTTTAATGCTGGGCATTTTTTTCAAAGTGAAAGATTCCGTTACTCATGGTCTCCAATCGCGTGTAATTTTTTTCTTGTGCTGGCTGTAATGCCAGTTACATTGGCGAAACTACTGGCCTGTTCTCCACGGAAAAAGTACACGCGACAATCCCGAAAGGTATTGTGGGTGGTTTTGAGTTCGCTGTTCTTCACAGAAATTTGAAAGAATGGCACGAGAGGCCATGGACGTATGTTTGCGACAAAAGCAACAAAAGAAGTTTTGACAGCTACTGTACCAAGAACGGTGTATTGATCATATCCCATATTACCTTTCGGGATTGTCGCGTGCACAGTTTTGCCGACAACCTTTCTCGAAATAGCATTATAACGTGAGAGAAACCTATTCTAAAACAACAGGTAAAACACTTAAACCTGTCACTTTCCCTGTAGCTTAGCTCTTATTTATGCTGTTTCATTTTCTCTCTTCATTGTAATTCTATCACATTTAGCTTTCATTGAAATCGTTGTAATTAGCATATTCAAATTGTAAATACTACTACAACTGAAGATATTTAGGTTGTAATGAAGTTCTACAACTGAAGATGGCATAAGTGTGCCGAAACATGTCTTGTAAATTGTCAAAGTATTTGAAAGAATTATCTATAATCAAACCCTTTGCCTATTTATAATATTTTTGTCTAAGGACCAAACTGGATTTCATGCGCTCCATTCAACAGTTACAGCTTTATTAGAAGCAATCGATACTTGGGCCTATAATATCGATATAGGTAACGTTAATGCTGTTGTTTTTCTTGACCTTAAGAAAGCGTTTGACACAGTCGATCATGATATCCTATTGTCTAAATTACATCTTTATGGTATATCAGGTGTTACCCATGAGTAGTTTTCCCTCAGTTTAAGCAATCGTACTCAGTTATGTTCAGTGTCAATGGTTCCTTTCAGAATTTTGCACCCTCAAGTGTGGAATTCCCCAAGGAACAATATTAGGCCCTCTACACTTCTCGCTATATACCAATGATTTGCCCAATGGTCTGTCTCATTCTGAACCAAGAATGCATGCTGATGATACCCATCTGACTTATTCCAATGGCAATATCCATTTCCACGAAGAAAAAAAAAACCGCACAACTTTTTATAATAAACAGGGTGCATTGGACACATTCCCCAGGTGAGAGAGGATGGTCAAAAAGGGTTTGAACACTCAAGTAGTAAAGTGGAAGCACTAAAGAGAAATAATTCCAAAGTCGATAAAAGCGCGATATGAGGATCGTTAAAATAAGGCCATTTGGACCCATAAGACTTAGCTTTCCAGGTGGGAATTTCCCAGTGACGAAAAAGGCGAGGCATAAAAAAACACACGAGTGGAACTGGCAAGGAATATACAAAAGACTGCCCCTAATATAAAATACAGAATTCAGAATCCTCCATCATCTCAAATTGCCAACCTTAAACTGCGGAAGAGTTACCTTAGTTACAAAGATGTTATCTATCACGGTGCAAAAAAACGAGACCTACATATCCAAGAGCTTCGATGTTTCCAACAGACTACGTATGGAAGGGGTTCTATACCTACTTCCAAATACTTGGTTAGGATATTGATATTGTCTATCAAAACGGGGGCGTTTCCCTGGTATAGGGTTTGACAAACGCATATTATTTTAACACGACAAATTATGTATAATAAGCGGGCCAGTTCCCGTACGAAACCAATTACCTTTAAGTAGTGCTGCTTTAGCGACTCACGAACGCTGCACGAATCCCGCAGGAAGGTTGCATGATCACTGTTATTGTAATACTGCCGGAGTTTCGAAAAATGACTGCACGAGTCATGCATAAGCTACGCGTTGCGCTGCAGATGAGTTGCACGAGAGCTGTTGGTAGTAAATCGTTCGAAGCTATATGGAGAGACGAGCATTGCTTACGCAGGGCTTCGCAGCGTTGCTTTACAGCTACGTGGAAGCACTGCCGGAATGCATAAGCGACCGTCGATTACGCAGTGATTACACAAGGGAAGAAAATATTGGCCGTAAAAATAAATTAATTGGGTTTGAGAAATCGGACTTAATTTAACCAGATCGACTACAACCTACATATTTTCTTTTTATTCATTTTGTTATAAACATGTTTGGTGAAATCACAAGTAAAAAGTGTTGAGCATTTGCTGTAGTGACAGGTAATTGTAATTCTTACGGAAATCACACTAGTTATCACAGTGCAATGTCAACTGTTGGCGTTTTGCAATCGTTTCAATATGAAAAATGTTCCTTTCAGCTTATTCAGACGCACTGACTACATAATCAAAATCCTGATCTTGCTTAAGCAATATATTCTTAGCGCCTGCATCCTCACTTCTTGTTCTTCAATTCAAAAACGCTTTCACTTTCATTAATATATCGAAGGTCGGCAACGACCGACATCACGTCGTTAGTCAAAGGATTGAGGTCGCACGATGAAAGTATCACTGAGTTTTGTGTTACAGTTGGCGGAAGTATCATGCCAGGAGGTCTTCAATTTATTCGGATCAAATAAACGGTAAATCGATGAAGTAATTTTGTCAATAAGGAGGCCAAGGGTTACCAGCTTCATCAAATCACCAGGCTAGTCTTGTCTAGGCATCATGGACATTCATAGTTCCTGGTTCCCCATAGAAATAAAAGATTGAAAAGTGAGGTTTAAAAAAATCAAGTGTAAAGTAACAAACCTTCCACTGGCTTTGACAAAAAAGGGAGCTCTTTGCAGCACGCACATCCAATTCACTTGAAATGACTGTACATCTTTTACAAACATACTGAAGAATCCGTCCGGCGACGTTCAATGCTCGAAGATTGACATTGCGAAACTTCTTCCTCCCCTGAATCCACGGGTTCTTCTTCAGCTTCTTCACTGGAAGATTACACAGCCCCAAGCTGATAAGGCTGAAGAGACATCACGATCGCTTCTGCAGGTCACGAGGGGAAGCTCGTCGTTTTTAACAAAAACACCAAAATTGCCTCCAGGCAGTCAGAGCGAGCAACCTTATTATGTCATCACCCCAGAGAGCCTTGCACGCCAATAAAAATGGCGGATGCGGAAGTTCAAACTTCTATAGGCCTCTTTTGAACGGCAAAAAAAAGTAACTATAGAAAACGAATATTTTTCCGTTGGAAAAATCTCTTTCGGAATCTTAAAGAGCATTTTGGTCAATATTTTCTTATTAATAGTGGTGTTATCGTGATAGGAGTTGTTTGTTCTTTTGTCCATCAAATTCTTTTGTTTCCTTTATTATGCAGATATCTTCAAGATAACAAAATCCAGAAACTGGAAAAAGGAACGTTCTCAGGTCTGAATTTGCTACAGCTACTGTAAGTTGTACTCGTTAAAGTGCTCTTTATTTATTTGAATTTTTTGTTGTTCTTGGCCTTTGCATTGGGTTAATGTTAGAGTAATGTAAAGTAAAGGACTATCATCACTATACTACACTATCAATCCATGAATCTGCCGACTTTGATGTGTTGACGGACTCAGTTGGTAAAATCAGTCCTGCTTTCTTCGTTTAATGCTTTTGTTTGCTTTTGTGTTCTTGTTATCTCAGTGAGGAATTCAATTGTGATTTTTTATATTCAAATAACGCACATAGTGTGCGGTACAGACTCTTTATCTCAAATATCCAAATTGAAATTACAGAAGTAGATTATTTAGGGCGATTTCAATTAGGGAGTAAAAGTAAAGGATCGGAAGAGAAAGCTGGTATATGTTTTCACAGGATTTCCACATTCCAGATGAATGTTTTGCACATCAGTGACAGAGAAAAGAGAAGATAATAAACTTTAGCTTAGTCGGCTTTTAACTTTTGATTATTTAGCTTCATGTTTCAAAATTCAAATTTTAGCAAAGAAACGCAATCCGTTTTTGGATTCATAAATTTCCGCGAGAAACACCCTGGGCAGTGCCGCAACCAATGTTTGCAATATATAGTTACAGTTACTACCGGTTAATCAGTTATCTGCTTGGAGATAATTGACTAATCTGTAGGTTGCACGCGCAATGCATGATTTTCAATGTCCGGCTGTGTTTCGTGTAATGGTATGTTTGTCATTGTTCTCTTCAAAACATTTTATGACGTGCATCTGTTCAGGTTTATTTTATTGTGTTGCCATTGTTAGTCTATCCTTACTTAGAACTTGACATTGAACAAGATGAAGTATTTACGGTGTGAGCTGGAGCGGGTCCAAAAAAGGGCATTGTCAATGAAGCCAATGTTTGAATAGTGCAGAATTTTTTTAACGTTTTAGAGTCTTATGACCTTTTCGTATGGGCGGCCTTTGTTCAAGGGTTGTTTGTTGTTGGTGGTGATTTTCCTTTCACTCGTGAATTTGATGGTCGGCACCATTTGATCAAGGAAATATGGTGTTGCATGAAAAAAATTACTGAGATTGTTGTAAGCATAAAGTCATTCATCATATGCGGAGAATGATGTTCTCGCAAATAAATTGCTTTAAAATATGCTTGACGCATATTTGCACATCAAGGCACTGTCATCATCGTCTCCGGTGTCATCATCTTTGTAGCCGGTGTAATTACCATCTTCTGCAGGAAAAGTAACTCTAATGTTTTTTCACTACACACGGAGGAATGACACTTCGAATTTTTTCCCAAGATATTCATGTAACCTACTGGTAAACTGACGATATGCGGCATAACGAAATGACCTTAAAATAAAGAAACAATAATTGATTGATTTTTGTCATAGAAAGAATTATTAGTGCATGCTAGTTTACTGCTGATGAACTCAGACATGTTAGGACCTTGTCTAGTTTGGAACCTCAAGTCTTCCCCTATCCCCACCCTGAGTTTTGTGTTAGAGGCAAGGTAGAAGTCAAATTCTTATAATAGGGACCTTAAGCCAAGGTGTTCTAGACCGATGCACGTCAGCCAGAAGGCGTCCATAAAATTCGTTCAATTTTGCAAAATGAAAATCTGGATTCTCTGTATAACGTCATACTAGGAGGAGATCTAAATTGTCTATTCGATCCACTACTCGACAAAAAAGGCGGAGCAAGTACAAAAAGGAAGTCAGTTATCTCTTGTATCGACGGTTTCAAAAGTTTTAAACGAATACGAAGAGGGGGGCTAAGAATGGTGGATCTCGACTGCATGGTTAAATCATTGAGATTAGCTTGGTTAAAACGTTTCAGCAGTGGGACTAATGGAACATGGAAAAGCTACCTACAACACGTATTGAGCTCCGTTGGGGGATTCTTTTTTTTTTTTAACAGCGACTACAAAATCTCGGATTACACAATTCCTTCTTAATTCTATCGGGAACGATTGTTATGGTGGTTGCAATTTCGTGAAACGTTTACCACTGAAGAAGATTGGAAAACCATAATTTGGAATAACAAAGAAATAAAGTAGAAAACAAGCTGGTTTATTGTGAACATTATGTTAATGCGAGAGTCATTTGCATTCAAGATCTTTTATTTAGTTTTAACGGTACTGATTCTTATAATCAACTGTCGAAAAAGATATGACAAACTAATATTTCAAGAATGGGCTGGCTTATGTAGGTTCATTGCATTATCGCTTAGAAGTTACGACAGGTATCCCTCCTTAAACTCACCAACATTCATTTGTGATGGGTGACAACATTTTTGATGTTACGAAAGGGAAATCAAAGGAAATACAAATAAAATACATTCATGGATTTAGGGCGAAGATCATCGCTAAATATGAAACTGAAAAAAAAAATCAGCAACAAAGATTTCTTTAAAAGAAAATGGATACTGACGTCTTATTTAAAAGTTTACTGTCTTAACACAGTATTATTTCATTGCCCTGTTGTACTTTTTTCTAATTTCTTGTAGCCCTGAAATAATCTAACGATTAATTTTGCTTTACTCTGTTAATGCTTATTGTTAAAATGCTCTTTTGTACTATTGTAAATGTAATTATCTAATGTGATTATCAACAAATACATTAAAAAAATGTTTAGGGCTTACACTTCCAAAATGGTTTCTCTGGTGATTTCGACAGTAAAATAGTACAAGTTATTCGAATCAAATAAACGGTAAATCGATCAAGAAATTTTGGTAATAAGGAGGCCAAGGATTGCCAGCCGCATCAAACCACCAGGCTAGTCTTGTCTAGGCATCGTGGACTTTCATAGTTCCTGGCTCCCCATGGAAATAAAAAATTAAAAAGTGACGTGCGTCTTTCAATGCTCGAAGATTGACATTAAGAAACTTATTCCTTCTCCGAATGCTTGGGTTCTTCTTCGGCTTCTTTACTGAAAGAGTACTCAGCCTCAAGCTGTTAAGGCTGAATAGACATCACGATTGCTTCTGCAGGTCACGACTCGAAGCTTGTTTTTTTTTAACAAAAACACCAGAATTGCGTTCAGGCAGCCCCAACGAGCAACCTTATTACGTTGTCACTCCAGAGAGCCTTGCACGCCGCTGAAAATGGCGGTTGCGGGTAATTTCAATCTGTCATTCTATAGGCCTTTTTTGAACGGCAAAAAAAAAGGAGCTAAGGAAAGCGAACATTTTTTTGTGGCAAAAATAACTTCCTTTCAAATAAAGAGCATTTTGGGCAATATTTTGTTATTAAGAGCGGTGTTATCGTGATAGAAGATTTTAGCGCTTTTGTCTACTCAATTCTTTTGTTTCTTTATTATGCAGATATCTTGAAAATAACAAAATCCAGAAACTGGAAAAAGGAACGTTCTCAGGTCTGAATTTTCTACAGCTATTGTAAGTTGCACTCGTTAAAGTGCCCTTTATTTATTTAAATTTTTTGTTGTTCTTGGCCTTAATCTTTGCATTGGAGTTAATGCTAGACTAATATAAAGTATAGGCACTAGGCTAGAAACGGTGAGTGATCCCTATCATTACTATACTACACAATTAATCCAGGAATCTGCCGTCTTTAATGTATTAACGGACTCAGTTGGTAAAATCAGTCCTGCTCTCTTCGTTTAACGCTTTTGTTTGCTTTTATGTCTTTGTTATCTCAGTGAGGAATTCAATTGTAATACTTTATATTCAAATAACGTACATAGTGTTCGGTACAGACCAAATTGCAAACCACTGAGAGAAACTAAAATTACAGAAGTAGATTATTTAGGGCGATATCAAATAGGGAGTAAATGTAAAGGATCGGAAGAGAAGGCAGGTATATATTTTCACAGGATTTCCGCAATTCAGATAAATGTTTTCCACATCAGTGCCAAAGAAAAGAGACGATAGTAGATTTAAGCTTAGTCGGCTTCTGATTTTAGATTCTTTCGCTTCATGTTTCAAACTTCAAATTTTAGCAAAGAAACAAAACCGTTTTTGGATTCATGAATTTCTCCAAAAAACACACCCTGGGAAGTACCTCAACCAATGTTTGCAAGATATAGTTATACTACCGGCTCGTTTGTTTTCTGCTTGGAGATAATTGTCTAATCTGTAGGTTGCGCGCGTGAGGCATGATTTTCAATGTCCGTCTGGGTTTCGTGTAATGGTGTGTTTGTTATTATTCTCTTCAAAACATTGTATGAGGTTTTATCTAATTTAAGTGAAAATATTAAGAGAGTTAAAAAATAGTGGAATATCCTCTTCATTAATTCAATACAGCCGAGCTAACATTTCGTTGCTAGACAAACAACCATAATACGCAGAATTATTGCGAACTATAATTATGCGAAGAATGGCTGTGCGATTTTGGACTCTCCTGTTTTTGGTATCTTTAGCTTGCATTTTCAAGAAAAAATGGAATCCAGTCAGTGGAAATCATAACCCCAATGTCACTCACACAATTTTCAGCTTATCTGTTATCAAGGAACCCGCAATAAAGAGTATTTGGTGTTCGGCGAGTTTTGATCGTCAACTTCACATTCACTTCACAAGTTGGCGCCGCTATTACTACGGCATTCGCCCAAGCTTGACGAGTTTACTGCTTTTAGGAGGCAATATAGAGTTGAATCCAGGCCCAGCTCAAAAGCAAGAAAGAATCGAAAACATGTATATAAATCAATTTCGAGCAAGAAAGAATGTCGCTCTGTGGCGTTGCGCGAAAATTTCTATCTTCTTAAACAGACAGTTACCACTAAACACTTCCATATCTTTACAGTCTCTGAGTCGTGGCAAGACCGAACAGTATGCGACACGGATATTCTTATTCCAGGATATACGACTTTCAGGCAAGATCGAGGGCCACACAAGAGAGGCGGTGGAGTACTCGTCTATGTTAAAGACATGTACAAGGCCTGCGTCATTGAAAAATGGTCCTCAGTATCTGAAAGCAATTTTCAACAACTATGGTTGAAAGTGCAGTGTAAGAAATTTAAATCTTTTTTTCTCTGTATACAGTTTACATGCCACCGGATTCTCCCATCGATTTCTTAGAAAACGTAAGCGAAACATTTGTAGACTATTTGCTACATGGCTCAAACGTGATCGTTATTGGAGATCTTAACTGTAATCGTATTGGAAGTGATCCTGACGGTCATGCACTGAGCAATTTTGCTCGACTTATGGTCTATCACATTTCGTCAAAACCGCAACAAGAGTGACTGAAAAATCCAAGTCACTTATAGACTTTGCTTTGACAACGAACGAGAATATCATTCATGCTTGTGATGTGATACAGTTTGCAATCAGTGATCACAGTTTAGTGAGCTTAACACCCAAATTAAAGACACCGAGACCAAGGATTTAGTTTGTGACCACGAGAAGTTGCAAAAACTATGACCATGATAGTTTTATTGAGGATCTGCTAACGTTCCTTTCCATATAGTTAATCCTTTTGAGATCCTGACGACCAAGTACATGATTTTAACTCCCTTTTCCAATATGTTTTGGACAATCATGCTCCCATCAAACAAATTAAGATTCATTCAAGACCTAATCCGTTTGTGTCAACGGAGATCAAAGGATTAAAGAACACGCGTGATATGTGGCACAAAAGGGGTATGAAGACCAACGACAAATTACACTGGAATGCGTATCGCCATTTTCGTCAGGAAGTTAAACGTGAAATCAGGCTTGCCGAAAAAGAGCACGTTCGTTCTGAAATTCTAAAATCGAATGGTAATACCAATTCGATTTGGAAAGTTCTCAATCGATACATTTCAAGGAAGAATACTGCATTAGCCTCCAAAATGTAGGTACAATGACAACCTTGAAAGCCACGAAGCTTGCCGAGGAACACAATTTTTACATTCATGACACAGAGGGATTTGATCCGTGCGAATCTGATCGCAACTCCTGTCCAAACAATACTCCCTTATTTTCATTTCAAGCCAATAAAGCTCCCGGTTGTGATAAAGTTGAGGTCAAAATCCTGAAAGACAGCTCACCAGTTATCGCTCCCATTGTAACTAGTCTTATCAATTCCTTTACTTTGAGTAGTTTTCCACTTCCATGGAAGAAAGCAGAAATCGTTTTAATTCTTAAGTCCGGAGACAGTGAAGAGCCTGCAAACACGAGGCCAATACCACTACTGCCTATTTTATCTAAAATATGCGAAAGAGCGGCTCACTTGCAGTTTACCGATTTCCTCCATTCAAACAATGTCATACATCACAAGCAAAGTGGAAATAGAAAACTTCACTCAACCGAGGCTGTGCTACTTCACTTGACCGATGAATTGCGTAGTAACATGGATCAAAAGAAGATATCTGTTATTGTTCTTTTGAACATGTCCAAAGCTTTTGATAGCATTCGACACGATTTAATAATACGTAAACTTCGCAGAGCTGGTGTATCTGAGTCTGCGTGTGCCCAGTTCGAAAGCTATTTATCGCAACGTCAAGTCGTTAAATTTCTGATCCCTTACCCCTTACGGTTGGAGTACCGCAAAGATCCATCATGGGCCCGGTGTTGTTTACATTGTATGTAAACGACCTCTTTCGAGTTCGAAAACATTGCGAACCACTCGGCTTTGTGGATGACACCAAACTCTTCCCTTTTTTCCCCGCCAGCGAACTTAACGACGTTATCTCTGCAGTAAACGAAGATCTCAAAGAAATATCGGTTTGGTGCTGTAGAAATTCGCTGCTCATTAGCCCTGACAAAACAAAGCTCCGTGGGCGTCGCACAACTCATGAGGACATTTTTTACCCCCTTACCGAGTGCGAAAATGCTGGAAACTCACATCAAGCCTGTAACAGTTGCAAAGGACCTAGGGGTGTATATAGATTGTCATCTTAACTTTAACGAACATATCACTAAAACTGCCTCCGACTGTATGTTTAAACTAACGAGAGTTAATAGGATAAAGCATCTCTTAGATAAAAAAAAACATTGATCTATCTTATAAATGCTTTCGTCTTCAGCAAATTATTTTATCGTTCCACGGTATGGAGTAGCACGAGCAAGAAGAACTTTAGAAAACTTCAGCCAGTTCAGAACTATGCCTGCAGAATCGTAGCTGGCTTAAGAAAGTACGATCATGTTTCAGAAGCCCTGAAGTCCCTTAAATGGCTTAACATAAGGGATAAACTGCTTTATAACGACCTAGTGATGGTGTACAAATGCTTAAAGAACATAACACCTGGTTACCTTCATGGACGCTTTCATCATAGTGCAAAAACAAACCAAAGAGACACTAGGCAGAGTAATGTATGTAATGTATGTATGTATGTATGTATGTATGTATGTATGTATGTATGTATGTATGTATGTATGTATGTATGTATGTATGTATGTATGTATGTGTGTGTGTGTGTGTGTGTGTATGTATGTATGTATGTATGTATGTATGTATGTATGTAATTGGGACAACCTTTATCAATAAGTGTAGAACATGAAGATAAGAATGAAAACTTACACTCCGAACCCAAAGTGAGGAGTTAAAGTGGTGTGGTGTGAACTAACAGCCTTAGCGAAGAGAGTAACTGATTTAAGTCTGTTAGTAATTGGAACCAGTCACCCAGTATCTTGATAAGTTCCACCACGGGAATCCCTGCCTGAAAGGCAAAGGAAACCTTACCCCGACAGAAAGAGTGGCAAACATAATCTGAGGCTGGCAGACCCAGGGAGCGATCTATAGAACAAAGTTTCCTACCCTAAAAATATAGGATGTGGTGAACTCAGATACGAAAAGATTGGGGAGCCAAAGATTGAAGTTGAGGGGTGGAGCTATTGGTAGTCATTGGGACCCAACTTGGAAGGGGCGGGGGGGGGGGGGGGGGGGGTGAAGGTTTGTAGAACGAGAAATACCACTCTTAGAGATTTCCTGGTAATTATAGAAGGGGTGTGATTGTGCACATGCCTTCCTATTCATCTTACGGTTACAAGCGTTCACAAAACTACAATCTTTAAGACTGCACCCCTTAATACGATTAGACTTCCTAGGAGGAGTTGAATTGGCTAAGCTCGTGCTTTCCTTTATTTCATAGAACTTCATAAACATCACTCGCGTCCCTTTCTGACTAAGCAAATGTTTAGGGCTTTTTAAAAGCTTAAATCCAAGATAAAGTCTATGTGCTGATCAATGTTTACCTACCCTGGGTACCAGAGGTTTTTCTCGCGTGCGGCGGGAATTTTCAGTGTTGGCCGAAGGCACTATAAAGACTTGACAGAAACCGGAAACCGCGCTAGAAAAGTCTCTGGCACCCAGGGTAATGTTTACCCGCCGAACAAAGATAAAGACCAAGTGAAACTTTCCACAACCTACTTTCAATTTTGCACAATGAAATCTGGATTCTTTGGATAACATCATGTTAGGAGGGGATTTAAATTGTCCACTCGATCCATTACTCGACAAAAAAGGCGGAACAAGTACAAAAAGGAAGTCAGGAGGGAGGGCTAAAATTGTTAGATCTCGAGTGCATGGTTAAATCACTGAGATTAGCTTGGTTAAAACGTTTTTTCAGTGGGACCAATGGAACATGTAAAAGCTACCTACAACACATAGTGAGCTCCGTTGGAGGATTGTTCTTTTTTAACTGCAACTACAATATCTGGGATTACACAATTCCTTCTCAATTCTACCAGGAAATATTGTTATGGTGGTCGCAATTTAGTGAAACGTTTGCCACTGAAGAAGATTGGAAAACCATAAACTAGAATAACAAAGAAATAAAAGTAGAAAACAAGCCGGTTTATTATAAACATTTTGTTAATGTGAGAATGATTTGCATTCAAGATCTTTTATTTAGTAGTCTAACAGTACTGATTCTTATAATCAGCTGTCGAAAAACGTATTCAAAACAAATATTTTAGAATGGGCTGGCTTATGTAGGTCCATTCCATTATCGCTAAGAAGTTACGACAGGTATCCCTCCACAAACTCACTAACATTTGTGATGGGTGACAACATTTTTTATGTTACGAAAGGGAAATCAAAGGATTACAACACCCTACTTATCAGAGAAAAAGCCAAACCGCCCAATATTACTCAAAAGTTACACACTAACTTTCATTTTAACAGGGACCATCCTAAGCTGCCACACTCTTCGTTGTCGAGTCGTATCTTAAAGCCTTCCAGTACAAATCAATTAACTCAATTCTTTACACAAATACAACGTTGTATAAAACAGGTTTTAGAACAAATGATTTATGTACTTTGTGCGACAATCAGCCCGAATCATTAACTCATTTGTGCTATCACTGCTCACGTTGTAATCAGTTTTGGATTGAATTTGAATTATATTGGTGCCTTATTTCGAATCAACGAATTCGTCTCTGCTTAGAAAATGTGCTATTTAGAATTTTGACGGAAAATGCTTGCCCTTTACTTCAATTTCTGAGCTATTTTATACTTATTGGAAAACTCTACTTTTGGGACCGTAGGAGCAAACAAATCCTTCCAAACATTTATGGACTAAGGGCGGAGTTCAGCGCTAAATATGAAACAAAAAAAAATCAGCAACAAAGATTTCTTTAAAAGATGTTGGATGCTGACGCCTTATTTAAGTTAAATATCTTAACTCAGCATTACTTGATTGCCCTGTTGTACTTTTTTCTAATTTCTTTTAGCCCTGTAATAATTTAACCATTAATTTTGCTTTACTCTTTTAATGTCTATTGTTAAAATGCTTTTTTTAGCATTGTAAATGTAATTAATTGATGTGCTTATCAATAAATACATTAAAAAAAATGTTTAGGACTTACACTTCCAAAATGGTTTTTTTGGTGATTTCGACAGGAAAATAGTACAATTTATTTGGATTAAATAAACAGTAAATTGATCAACTAATTTTGGTAATAAGGAGGCCAAGGATTGCCAGCCGCATCAAACCACCAGGCTAATCTTGTCTAGGCATCATGGACTTTAACAGTTCCTGGCACCCCATGGAAATAAACAAATTAAAAAGTGACTTGCAAAGTAACAAATCTTCCACTGCCTTTGAGAAAAAAGGGAGTTCTTTTTATCACACATTCACTTTCACTTGACATGACTGTACATCTTTTACAAACACAACAAGAAGGCGTGTTTCAATGCTCGAAGATTGACATTACGAAACTTCTTCCTTCTCTGAATCCTCCGAGTCTTCTTCAGCTTCTTCACTGGAAGAGTACTCAGCCTCAAGCTAATAAGGCTGAATAGACATCACGATCGCTTCTGCAGGTCACGACTCGAAGCTCGTTGTTTTTAACAAAAACAACAGAATTGCGTCCAGGCAGCCAGGGCGAGCAACCTTATTACGCCATAACCCCCGAGAGCCTTTCACGCCCCTGAAAATGGCGGATGCAGGAAGTTTCAATCTGTCATTCTCTATAGGCCCCTTTTGAGCGGCCACAAAAAAAGTAACTTAAGAAAACGAACAATTTTTTGTGGGAAAAATCTCTTTTCAAAATCTTAAAGAGCATTTTGGGAAATATTTTCTTATCAAGAGTGGTGTTATCATGATAGGAGTTTTTAGCACTTTTGTCTACCCAATTCTTGTGTTTCTTTTATTATGCAGACATCTTCAAGATAACAAAATCCAGAAACTGGAGAAAGGAACGTTCTCAGGTCTGACGCGGTTATCGCGCTTGTAAGTTGTACTCGTTGAAGTGCTCTTTATTTATTTGAATTTTTTGTTGTTCTTGGCATTTGCATCGAAGTTAATGCTAGAGTAGCGTAAAGTACAGGCACTATCATCACTATACTACAGTATCAATCCATGAATTCTCCTGCTTTAATGTGTTAACGGACTCAGTTGGTAAAATCAGTCCTGCTTTCTTCGTTTAATGTCTTTGTTTGCTTTTATGTCTTTGTTATCTCATTAAGGAATTCAATTGCAATATTTTATATTCAAATAACGTGCATAGTGTGCGGTGCAGACTCCTTATCTCAAATGTCCCAAATTGCAAACCGTTGAGAGAAACTGAAATTACAGAAGTAGATTATTTAGGGCGATATCAATTGGGGAGTAAATGTAAAGGATCGGAAGAGAAAGCAGGTATATATTTTCACAGGATTTCCACATTCCAGATGAATGTTTTCCGTATCATTGCCAAAGAAAAGAGACTATAATAGATTTAAGCTTAGTCGGCTCCTGAGTTTAGATTGTTTATCTTCATGTTTCAAAATTCAAATTTCAGCAAAGAAACACAAAACCGTTTTTGGATTCATTTCCCCAAGGAACACACCCTGAGAAATACAGCAACCAATGTTTTTAATATATAGTTACAGTTACTACCGGTTCTTTAGTTATCTGCTTGAAGATAATTGACTAATCTGTGGTTTGCGTCCGCAATGCATGATTTTCAATGTCCGTCTGTGTCTCTTGTAATGGTGTGTTTGTCATTGTTCTCTTCAAAACATTGTATGAGGTGTTATCTGTTTTAGGTGAAAATATCAAGAGAGTTAAAAAATAGTGGAATATCCTCTTCATCAACTGATACAACTAGGTCGTCTAGAGATCCATATATCGTTCCCTTTAATTTCATATCCCGACATCGATGTGCCAAAAAAGGGCATTATGAATGAAGTCTCTATTACCTTTTCTTAAGGGCGGTCTTTGTTCAAGGGTTGTTTCCTGTTGGTGCTGATTTTCCTTTCAACTGTGAATTTTTTGGTGGGCAGCGTTTGATCAAGGATATATGGTATCGCATAAAAAAAAGAAAAAAATTACTGAGATGGTGGTAAGCATGAAGTCATTCATCATTGACAGAAGATAATGTTCTTGCAAATAAATTGCTTCAAAATGCTAAATGCACATTCGCACCTTAAAAATTAAATTAGTTTCTCCAGGCCTGGTCCTGCTAGCTCGCCGTCAAGGCATTGTCATCATCGTCTCCAGTGTCATCATCTTTGTAGCCGGTGTAATTACCATCTTCTGCAAGAAAAGTAACCCTCATCTTTTTCATTGCACACGGAGGAATGACACTTCGAAATTTTTTTTCCAAGATATCCACGTAACCAACAGGTAAACTAACCATATGCGGCATGACGAAATGACCTTAAAATAAAGAAACAATAATTGATTGATTTTTGTCACAGAAAGAATTATTAGTGCATGCCAGTTTGCTGATGATGATCTCAGACATGTTAGGACCTTGTCTAGTTTTGAACCTCAAGTCTTTCCCTATCCCCACCACAACAAACCCTTCACTGAGTTTTGTGTTAGAGGCAAGGTAGAAGGTCAATTTCTTATAATAGGGAGTTTAAGCGAAGGTGTTCTAGAGCGATGCACGTCAGCCAGAAGGCGTCTATAAAAATGTTTTCTTTATTTTTTAGGGTGTATTTTTTGTATGATTAAGAGTCAAGGCACTTAGTAACTGTGTACCTACAGTGTAACATATGTAACTGTGTGCCTAACATATGTGTACACTTTAAAAATGACTTGGCAACAGAAAAAAAGTTGTTGTTGAAATAATTTATTTTTTCCAATGAAGACGCCTGAATCAAATTTAATACAGCTGGGCTAACATTTCGTTGCTGGACAAACAACCATAATATGCAGAATTATTGCGAATTGTAATTATGCGAATAATCAGCTAATCTGTTATTAAGGAAGGATTAATTAAAATTATTAAGGATTTGTGTCATCGAGTTGATAGCCATATGTGTACACCCCAAAAAATAGCAATCATCTTCGATCACATTCATGAGCCATAATCAACTCTTGATCACAGTAGATTAGGCCTGGAAAACAAATTCTTGGAAAACAAATCAGGAAGAATTTTTTTGCTTTCGACAAGTTTACTTTACAAAATCTCGCCAACAAATCCGGGGGTGAGTAAACCAACCTTTTATACTTATTATACATCACATCTAAGGTGAAACAGTACAAGTACTATTTATCACACAGACCTCGGACAGAATGCAGTATTTCATAATTTTCAAGACAAATTACATTCAGTCAATATTCAGGAAGATCAATTGTGGGCTTTTAGCGAAACCGTTGAAAAAATTTCCAAAATCCGGCAAGCCAGTTCTCACTTTTGACGAGCGCCAAATTTGCATTGAACTTTTAAATAGAGTTACGCTTCAAGATTATAAAGAATTTATTAGGTCTATTTTTTATTGAAAGGTTTTACAACGATGCAATCTCAAAAAGTGTTTGATACGCGCGGCATTTTGAGTTAACTCTTGCAAGCGATGTTCATGAACGACTGAAAACAAACGGCACAGCGATTAAAATTGCAAGAGAGATTACTAACAATCAATAAAAGAAATATAATTCGGTGAAACATTTACAGAGACAACAATTTTCATTCACGAAGACAAGTATTAAAGCGTTTCTAAAAATACGGAGTCTTAAAGCTTATATTAAGTTTATGTTTTAAGCCGGCCTCCCAGTGTTTGCTTTTCTCAAAGATGAACTCGCGGTAAGAAAATCGCTCAAAGTTTTCTTTCTACAGCCAAATGTATAACTAAATATTCTTCGGAACGTTTTCTTTCTATTGTGGTTCTGTAAGCTCATATCAAACCTGATACTACGTCAGATCATTGTCTCAAATCTTACAAACGTGCATAAACTGTGCTCAACTACATGAAATTAGATATAAATTAAAACAGCAAACATCAAATACAACAATTACTCAGGCTTACCATTCAAGATGCAGCTCCTGAAAGCTATCAAGTAACGCGAGAATCGCTTGAGAATTTTGAATCCTCTTTAATACGCATCAAACAAGGTGAAAAAAGAAAACGATGCCATCCGAGGTCGGATTTCCTACACTGACAAGTGACGCATCTCTCAACCAAAAAACAATAAAAAACAGGCTCTTGATAGCAGCTGTATTTCATTTTGTACATCCAGTGGCAAAAGACAGTTAAAAACATCATAAATTGACAAAACACTCTGTCAGCTTCAGCTGTCAAAGTCAACAAGTTTCAAGATGCTGCATAAATTTTCCGCATGAACTCACCTGTCAAATTTTGACCAATCAGAGCATAAAAACAACGCGTGACCTGGGTAAGAAAAGGTCTTCCCCACCTGTACTTTTAAATAACTGGCCGAATTTTCGCATCCATGTTTAGTTTGAAATCAGAATCTTAATAGTGCGCGGCCATCGTGACATAAACACAACACATTTCATAATATATAGATTTAGCCAGGGCTAAAAGCGAAGCTCCCGTTAATAGATTCATAATTTAAATCAAACAATAAACTTGTAATCCACAGATCAGGGCACATTCATTTGCCTTTTGAGGCAAAGGCTGAGTGATTTTAAAGAAAAATCAGAATTTGACCGTCCAAGAGTGAAACAAATTTTACGTCAAGTTATTTGTACACCGAAAAATAGCAATCATGTTCGATCACAGTAGATTAGGCCTGGAAAACAAATAGACCTATTCGTGTATTGTATTTGGATTAGCTGTAGCATCATAATGTGGCATTCACCAGTCTCTCCAACATTGCTCCGTTAGAGAGTCTATGGATAATTGGACAACCTCGAAATATAATTTTAAGAAACACATGCGCCACGATAGTCCTTGGTGGCAGCCAATTTACACGTTGCATTCCTCTGTCTAAAAGAGAGGCCAAAATAAAAATCAGGCCGGATTTTTTGTGTTCGACAAGTTTAGTTTACTAGTAAATCTTGGCGACGAATCTGGTGGCGTGTAAACCAGCCTTTTAAACATACGTTTTCTCATCACGTCTCAGGTAAACAGTACACAGACCTCGGACAGAATTTGTTCTTTTTTGCCCTATTTAAACCTATAATTCTGCAGTTTTTCACAATTTTGCAAGAGAATTTGCACTCATTCAATATCCACGACGATCAAAGCACGCGCTTCCTTTGCACAACAAATTATAGCATTGAATTATAAAACGTTTTCTGTTAGAAAAATCTGGTCCTATGTGATATGCGGGGTAATAATTATGGGCTTTTAATGAAAACGATAAAAAAAATTCCCAAAATCACTTTTCGGCCAGCCGGACGGGTTCTCACTTTTGACAGGCACCAAATTTGCAGCGCGATTAATAGAGTTACCATTTACGCTTCAACGTGATAGAGAAATTGTTATGTTTAGGTTTTATTTCCCTTTGTTCATTAAACTGTGCATGATTTTGTTATGTGTAATCTTTAAAAGCGAGTGATGTTTACGCGCGGCGTTTTGAGTATTCCTACATGCGATGTTTATGTTCGACTGGAAACAACCGGTGCAGCGATGAAAATTGCGAGAGGGACTACTAACAATCAATAAAATAAGTTTAATTCGGTGAAACATGTACAGAGACAATAATTTTCATTCACGAAGAGAAGTATTGAGAGTAAAGTGTCTCAGAAATCATGAGTCAGGCAAGCATAAGCTTATTTATGTTTTAAGCCGGCTTCCCGGTGTTCACTCTTTTTCAAGATGAACTCGAGGCAAGAAAATCGCTCAGAGCTTTCTGTTTACAGCCAAAATCATAACTAAATAATCTTCGGAACCTTTTCTTTGAATTTGCGGGTCAAAAAATTTCTAAAGGCGTTTTAAACCTGATACTATTGTAGGTTAGATCATTGCTCGTGTTTTAACTTATGCCGCATAAACTATACGGTCGACTTCAGGAAACCGAAAAAATAAACATCAAAAACAATAATGGCTCAAGCTTACCAGTCGAGATGCTGCTTCTGAAGGTCATCAAGTGTTCCAGAATCGCTTGAGACTTTTTTCAACCTTCTTACGCCTCAAGCAAGGGCAAGTGAGTAAGCTCATTTTTGAAAACGATGCCATCCTAAATCGGATTTCCAATGACTTTGACAAGCGGTGCATTTGTCAACAAAAAGCGCAATAAACAAACCAGCTACGAATTACAGAACAATCTTGATAGCAGCTGTATTTCATTTTGTACACCAAGTAAAAAAAGACAGTTTAAAACATCACAAGATGACACAAAACTCTCTCAGCTCCAGCTATCAGTAAGCAAGTTTCCAGACGCTGCAAAAATTTTCCGCATAAACTCACCTGTCAAATTTTGACCAATCAGAACATAAAAATTGGACGTAGAGCGTGATCAACGCGTGACAGTGAGAAAAGTCAGAAGCGATTGCCTTCCCTGCATGTAAATGTAAAAGCCGATTGAATTTTCGTGTCCGAGATCAGTTCGAAATCAATATTTTAAAAGAGCGGCTCATGAAACACGACTTATTTCATATGCATTTTAAAAAAATTGAACTTGAGCCTGCGATCATTTGAAAAGTAGCAACTTGTCAGCGAATACCTTCAAAATATTACTCGAACTCAGAGGGTCCATACCTGAGCCCGCGATACGGTCAGGCGATACTGATCAGCAGAAACACTGTTTTGACAGCTGTCAATTAATCAAAACATGGATGTACAATATCAGGATGCAGGCTCCCAAATTAGCTAGAAAGTGTGAGATTAAACATTGGTATGCCTTTGGTGCGGACAGACGGAAGGTCGGATGGTCGGTGTACGGTCACGTGATTGCCGAATTTTCTAGGATGGATAGATTTTCTATAAAGCTATGGGGCTTCGAATTGAGCCCGTGATCAAATAAAATATCAGCGCAAAACTTTAAACACTACGTGACCTCAATAGATAGAAAAATGAGCCCGCGATCCACTCAGGTGATGATGGTCAGCGTATACTCTAGTTTGACAGCTGTCAATTAACCTTCATTAGAATGGTGAATATTCGAATTAACAGACTACGAGTGTGAGTAGGACATTTCCGTCCAGCATGTTGTGGAAAATGCCAGATCGTGTACCTGAGCGAACCTGAGCCCTCGTTATTAATTTTCTGATAGCGGTCTGCTTATGTCCCATTTTGACAGCTGTCAATTGACCTTAATTTGGCTTGCCAATGTAACTTTAAACGACTGTCAGCCAACTGACAGCCTTGCCCGCCGTAGTTTCGTTTTTATGTTGAATTGGTAAGTGTGACATATTATATCAGCTTATATATAGGGGCAAAACGACTGGTCTTTTATCTGAGCCCGCGAGACGGTCATGTGATAATTGTCGGCGGATGTCTGATTTTGACAGCTGTCAATCTAATCGTACTCATACGGATGGCTTACATAACTAAGAGGCTAGTCAAGTTGTGCAAGATCTATTGTGACATTTGACATCGGCTTGAATGAAGTGTGTATACGGACGGGCGTACGCTACTTCCCCTGGCTACGTCATAACCAAATTTTCTGGGATGGATAGTTTACCAAATTTTCTTACCCATGGTGCTCCGCTTCGCGCGCGCGGGAGCTCCGCTATAAATTTAAAAAGCTTGAGTCTGCGATCATTTGAAAACCAGTAATTTGTCAGCGGATAACTTCAAAAAAGTACTCGACCTCGATGGGTCGACACCTGAGCCCGCGACACGGTCAGGTGATACTGGTCAGCGGATTCCTTGTTTTGACAGCTGTCAATTGATCAGAACATTGATGTGCAATCAGTTTCCTCCTGGGCTCCCAAAGTAGTTATAAAGTGTGAAAGTAAACATTGGTCTTCCTGAGGTGCGGATGGACGGTGGGGAGGTCGGTCGGTCGGTCGGTGTGCGGTCACGTGATTACTAACTTTTCTGGGATGGGTAGATTTACTAAGCTATGGGGCTCCGCCCACGCGTGCGCTTCGTTATATTGAGGATCTAGCTAACGTTCCTCTCCATATAGTTAATCGTTTTGACGATCCTGACGACCAACTACATGACTTTAACTGCCTATTCTAATATGTTTTGGACAATCATCCTCCCATCAAACAAATTAAGATTCATTCAAGACCTAATCCATTTGTGTCAACGGAGATCAAAGGTTTAAAGAACACGCGTGAATGTGGCACAAAAGAACTATGAAGAACAACGACAAATTACCCCGGAATGCATCTCACCATTTTCGTCAGGAAGTTAAACGTGAAATCAAGCTTGCCGAAAAAGAGCATGTTCGCTCCGAAATTCTAAAATCGAATGGTAATACCAATTCAATTTGGAAAATTCTCAATGGAAGGTGGAAAAGGTGATTTTGGGAATTTTTTTCATCTTTTTCACTGAAAGCCCTTAATTACTACCCTGCATATCATAGGACCAGATTTTTCTAACTGAAAAGTGCCGGCATGGAATTCTCTTCTTTGACAACGTTGTATAATGAGGTCAATGCCATAATTTGTTTTGCAAAGGAAGCGCGTGCTTCTATCGTCCTGGATATTGAATGAGTGCAATTTGTCTTGCAAAATTGTGAAAAACAGCAGAATCATAGGTTTAAGTAAGGGAAAAAAAATCTGTCCGAGGTCTGTATGATAAAAAAACAGCGCCTTATAGTACTGTGAAAGGTTTGAACCCAGGAGTCATTTCAAAAGGTTGAGTTTGATCGTCCGGGTGAACGTAGTCCTGAATAGGACTGTTGTTGTTGACAGTGACTGACGTTTCGACAACCTGTGCGGTAGTCATCTTCAGAGTCAAAGTGAGTTGTATCACGTCACTTGATGGTATTATACTCTGGTAATTGATGTGATTGGTCAATTATGTCGCGATGTTATTGGTCGTTACCAGCGCCGTACAAACGACTTATTGAGGAGATCAGGCAAAACTAACTACGAGACAACAACTGGAGAACTGACAATTTGACTAACAATAGACGATTGTTTAACTGTGACAATAGACGGATCGAAACGCACCAATCACTGATTACGAGTCTTCATAGCCAATAAAATCACGGCTTAACTGACAGACGACCAATAACATCGCGACATAATTGACCAATCAGATCAATAACCAGCGTATAATACCATCAAGGTGATGTGATACAACTCACTTTGACTCTGCAGATGACTACTGCGCAGGTTGTCGAAACGTCAGTCACTGTCAACAACAACAGTCCTATTCAGGACTACGTTCACCCGGACGATCAAACTCAACCTTTCCTTCTAGTACTGTTTACCTCACACTTGATGAAAAAAAGTATATTTAAAAGGCTGGTTTACACGCCACCAGATTTGTCACCAAAATTTACTTCTAAATTAAACTTGTCGAGCACAAAAGATCCGGCCCGATTTTCTATTTTGGCCTCCCTTTTAGACAGAGGAATACAACGTGTAAACTGCCTGCCATCAAGGACTATCGTGTGTTTCATAAAATTATATTTCGGGACTGTCCAATTAACCATAGTCTCTCCAACGGAGTGGTTGCAGAGACTACGATTTAACCTTAAAAAAATAAGGTGGTGGGCGACTGGGTTATTTTGTTTGAGAAGCATTTGTTTTCCAGGCCTAATCTAACGCGATCGAACATGATTGCTATTTTTGGGGGGTACATATAAGACGACGTAAAATTTGTTTCATTCTTGGACTGTCAAATTATTTTTCTCTAAAATCACTTAGCATTGGCCTCAAAAGTCTCATGAATGTGCCCTAAAGTTACCGTAAATGGTCGAATTAGCGCCCAGCTTCAAATGAGCGCCTCGCTTCGAATAAGCGCCCCTCCTAAGGCTCAAAATTTGTAATAAGCGCCCCCCTTCAAATAAGCGCCCTCCCCTTCCCCGAGAAAAAATGAGTTTCGGTACTCCAATCGGCGACAAAATGAGTTGAGACACTTCGCCCAAAACTGGGCTTTTTTACGTTTTATTAACTTCAAAAGGAGGAAATATAGCTTTCCTCCCCCATCCCCTCCGTGCAATGTTGTGCCCTTGTTCTAGCTACCTGTAGAAAACAACAAACACCCCAACTTTGAATGGAGGGGACAGGGGAGGGGTGCGGATTCTTTTGTTCTCCGAAATTACCCTATTTAAGTACAATGTCTCAACAATTTTGTCGCCGATTGTCGGTACGATACACGAGACGTGTACGGTCTATACGGTTCTTTTAATGAAATGCGACATTGTTAAACAGTATAAACAGTAATGTCCTTTCAAAAAAAGTCGCACGGGTTTGCTTCTTATTTCCTTCATAGAAATATCCATGTGAGCACATAGCTGCTTCACTTTATTAAATTCCTCGTAAAACTTTGCTCCCAATCGCGGCTCCTTGTTACTGCCTTAAAAGTTCCTGGAATTACGAGGCCATTTTCAAGTTTCCTGCTTCCAGTGACTTCACCTACCACCTGATTATCCTCACGAGCTCGTAGAAATGTAAACACGAGGAAGGAAAGTTCAATGGGTACATGTCCAACCAGCTTGCTACTCTCTTGAATGAATGTTCCAACAGCATATTCATCATGCTCTTTAGCCTCCTTTCGTTCGTCTTTCCGACACATTAGTCTTTCTCCAAGCTTTGGTGACCACTCTGTTTTATAAACATGATGTCCCCTTGTACACTTTTTGATGAAAAAGTCTTAAGAACGTTTCGAGTTCGCAAAAAGTAGTTTTCTATAAGGTTTTTGAATTTTTATGTTGCAGTTTGGTTTTAAATAGAAATAAAGATAGTGTCATTTTGAGGCTAAAAATTGATAAACGAAGTAAGCGCCCCCCTTCCAATTAGCGCCCTCCTCTCGCCCTAGAAAATTAAATAAGCGCCCCGGGCGCAAATTCGAGCATCTACGGTAACTGATTTGTGGATTACAAGTTTATTGTTTGATTTATATTATGAACTTATTAACCGGAGCTTTGCTTTTAGCTCTTGCTAAATCTATATATTAATTCACTCCAATATTTTCCTTGTATTTAGATAGAATAGAATTTGTTTATTGTAAAATATATACTTACATAACGTCTAATTTCTTTGTATTTATCCCGTTTGTCTCCACTTATGTCCAGAAATGCATGCAATGGCGAAAATGGCGAAAAATCGCCAGCCTCTGGCGATTTGGATTGGATGCCAAAAGTGGCCTCTTGGAGGCTGGCGATTTGGCGAAAATGGCGATTTTGGCAAAAATCGCCTGAGGGCTGGCGATAATGGCGATAAACGTCCCGCCCCCTTGGAGACTGGCGACTTTGGCGAAAATGGCAATTATGGCGAAATTGGCGATTTTTTGCAAAAATCACCAGAGGGCTGGCGATATCCAGAATGTGGCATTATATTCAAATTGGATGCCAAAAGTGGCACCTTCAAAGTAGATAACTAAAGAGGTCCTTACACCGTAATTTTTAGGGAGTTACTATAACTCCAAAAATGGAGTAACTCCTAATTTAACTCCGAATTTGGGGTCATTTTTACTCCTGAAAAAGAGTGCTTTTTACTCCCAGTCTGGAGCTAAATAACTCCGAAATGGGGTTACTTTTACTCCTTACATGCGTTGTTTTTACTCTGTTTGGAGTTAATTTAACTCTAAACGTGGAGTAAACATTTTAGGTACAGGATAACTCCTTTTTTGGGGTTATTTTAACTCTTCAATATCTGGGGTTACTTTTACTCCGGAAAAGAGTTCTTTAAACTCCTTTTTGGAGTTAAAATAACTCCCCCAAAAATAACTCCGCTGTAAGGAGTTAAATTAGCCCCACTAGAGGAGTTATTATAAGTCCTTGAAAATTACTGTGTATAACTGTGAGGCAACAGTACTAAAAAAAAGTTTAGATTACATACCTAATAAGAGGCCCCAATAACTGTGAGGCAACATTTATTAAAGACAACTGCATCAAATATATCTGAAAACAACGAATGGAAGTCGTTTCAGTTAAGCTTATGTATTTGTGCCATGTACTTCACAGGTTAAGTAAACATTTTCTTCCTTTCGATGTTGCTTGACTTACCAAAAGTAATGTGATGCGCTGAAATATCACACCAGCATCATTTGCTTTTCAAAGTCTTACAAAAGGGAGAGAGTGTCCGTTCAAGCCGACCAAACCAAATTTCATGACCCACAGCTAGTCCACTAATTACTCGAGGCGACAACCACCAAGTCCTTCAAATAATAGTAATTCCTTACCATGGACACTCTAAGTTTTGAGGTTCGATGTGGACCTAAACAATCCTCATTGGTGACAATTCTCTTAACATTGGTTCCATTAAATTGTGAGGCAGCCTTAAAACAAAACCGACTGCGAAACGCATGGTTCCTGGATAAAATATGCTTTCACAATAACCAGTATGTGCCCTTCATTCTTTTTGGTTCTCCACTGTACTAGTAATAGTTGACACTACAGCTTCCCCCGCTCTGTATATAGTATTCTTGCTCCTTGTGTAGCTCTTTGAAATATATCAATTGATAATGAAGATTTTCACACATATTCCATACAATAGGTGAGATAAATACAGGAAATAAACGCAAGGTTCCATGCACAGTTTCGGTTCGATTTACACAGCTTTGATCAAAACATTGTCAGTGTCGAGAATAGTTTATTGTAAACCATAAGAAAAGATTTAATTAGAAGTTTAATTTTTCGCTATTTCTATTTCACTTTTTTACATTTAGTTCATTTTATTTGCCGGAAAGTAAGCCTTAGAAATTAAAAGGAAGTTTGATCAATTCACGCTCGGGCATTCTAGTCTTATTTTAAACTTTATAGCGGAAGGACATCTGTGAGCAGGGAATAAGTCAGCACAAGATTTTGATGGTCGGCGAATTTCTCTAATCGTCCATCGTTCTGTTAGTGATAAGCTAGCCGTTGAATCATTCACTCGTCTTGCTTGTTTTGGGGTCTTATTCCAGTCAAAGAGAGAGAAAGAGTTTCTGGCAAGTTTCATACTTGCGGGCGCAAACAATAGAAACGTCATCATTACCCACCGATTCCTCGCGGCCCCTGTTCAAGCAAATCGAGATTTTTTCTATATTGACTGTATGACTGTATATTTCAACTGTAAGTACTTTCCTTAATATACGCGCGAGCTACTAGGGTGGCTCCTCAGGATTTCGCCAACAGATTACTAAAAGGAAAACGTATAGTAATACGTAGGTGACTGTACAGATTTCTATGTTTAATTATAACTCTTACTACGTAAGGGTACAGCTGCTCCAGTATTCTTTTGTCCGTTTTTCAGGCCATAATTATCTCAAATACGCAAAATAACACTGATTGGTTTTCATGGAAACGGCGACAAGAGTGGGAAATTGAAAAAAAAATCTCTTTCAAGCCAGCCTTCTTTCTATTTTTGTTTTAATTTTCTCCTTCCAAAGATGGTTTGACGGGTCAATTTATAGGTTTGTCTGACCGTATAGAATAATGTTGTAGAGACAAAATTTTAAAACTACCACAAAAAGTCTTTGGGGGTATAGAGCCCCTCTTTTTTGTAAGAAAAACTGTTAACGTTATGATAATGGGTTATGGGAGTTAAGCTACCGACTTATGCGACGACGTTTCCTTACACTGAAGAAGGGTTATAGATCCGAAACACCTATATTTACGACCATTTCTAGAAACAAGCAGAGGAACATAACTCTGGAGCAACCTCTTGAATTTTTTGTTTGTTTGTTTGTTTTTACACTAGGGATCTTCATTCCAATAACATTCTGGATCTTGACGCAGGCGTATTCTCCAACCTGACAAATTTGAGGAGCCTGTAAGTTGTCTGAATACTTGTTAAAAAATGTTGGTTTAAACTGTTTGACACACTATTTCAAATCAAAATGCTTGCTTGTTTGCTTACTTGCTTATTTCGAGCGAACTCGAACTCCATTAACTAGCTTCATCCATTCCTTCCGGTTTCCCATGGTGCTCTTCAGTTTAGCAATGCTCAAACCAGTATCATTAGGAACAGCCTTAGTCAGTTCTGATAATTCTGCATAGAATTCCTCTCGGTCGTCCACGTTAGATACATTGGTGTGGCCGTAGTAGAGTATGACAGCAACAGCAGGATTTCCATTGAAAGTGGCAATGAGAGTCCTTGGATTGATGGTTTCTACCAAGTTCAGTGCTTTGTGTGTTTTCGGTCTGAGAAGTAAGCCAACACCTCGTATTGTTGAGCTATTTGTAGCTTTTTCAGCGGAAGATGTAATCATAACCCAACCTTTCTTCATGTCATGGTACTTCAACTCGATGTCATCATGGTAGATCCGATGTTCTTAGATACATATGACATCAATGTTCTGTTCCTGAGCTATTGAAGTTAGTTCACCTGTCCTTCCAATGGAGCTCAGAGTGCGGCAGTTGAAAGTTGAAACAAGAGTAGTCTTTTTACACTTAAAAGGCCGGCGATCCTTCGAAATGTTTAGGCCAGTGGCATTCTTTTCGATCCCAGCCTGGCATCCCACTGGGGGACGCGCTCCTTGGTGACCCACGCGACGAGCGATGTGGTATAAAGAAGTTGTAGAATTGTTAGTCATGCTCTTTTTCAATTGCTTTCACACTTCCAAGAGGAAGTACGATTCAGTACTAGTGGTCGCAACTCCTACTAGAAACCGCAGTTTTCTACTAATGAGAAATGGTTGATCCATGCCGTTGTGTTTAACAGTGTCATTCATCATCCGCCATCGATCAAAACACAAATAGCCATAATATCTGTCTGCCGGTATTTGCCTATCAGTGCCACAGAAGAGCTGCTGCCCATTCCTAGATTTTTTGTCATCGAGGTTTACTCCTCTAGTTGATTAAGATTTCGTCTGGTTCCTACCCTTCAACCTGTTTGGCATGGTTAAACCTGCCAGGAGACATGCTCTCGCCAGCTTAGCTTTCCGGGTCATAGGAACACACAAGCTAATCCACCACGCCAAGGTACTTAATCAGCGGATCAGAAATACTTAGCGTAAATGCAAATCAAAATACTTAATGTCAATGGCGCAGTATATGCAATGTCTCGTAAACAGGACATTTCTTGTATCATTTCTAGTAAAACCGATTAATAGGAAGGTGAACGCATTACAATACAACTGAAGAAGGGTAATACACCATAAAAGCCTGTTTTTACAACACGTTCTGATATTTCTTTCAACAATATTATTTTTTTTTTGTTTCGTTGCAAATGTGACGCATCTTTCTAGCGAATGTTCCGTTGGTTGTCTGACCATACATGGGATTTTAGACCCTTCAAAAAGTGTTTTTTTCTCAAAACATTGCATTTCCTAAGGTTGCATTTTGTTTAAATGAAATGGTTTATTTGCTGATTGGTGAGCAAGGTTTTCTTGGTCAAGTGATAACGCTCCCCTTTTTTCATGCTGGAGACTCGCTGCTTTTTATAAATTACAAAGCTATCAACACTGCAAGCTTTCACACCTTATAAATATATTAAAAAGAAAAAAACAGCTGCGTAGCCTTTGACATATTTTCATCAATTTGAACCGCGTGAATAAAACGTTCTTAAAAAATCTGTCATTTTCGCGTCAGAGTAGGAATGCTTATTAACGCCTCTTTTGTTACCTACCACGTGACTGAGTGCTTCCAACGCCGCTCTTCGTCTTGTCGCATTTGCCACGTCTGCTCCTCCGTTTGCTTGTTCCCAGTAGGCTACGACATTCTTCGACAGTGTATTATTACACCACTGAAAAGAGCTCATGATACCCTTATCCAGAACATTGTCAGCACTTCCTACTATTCCAAAGCTTCCAATAGTAAGACTTTCATAGAAAGCAGTAGAAGAAATACGTGATTACGCCTTAACGTATCTGCCGTTCGGCCAAGAAAATAACGTTAGCAGACAACCATGGCTCGTTATGAAACGATGCCAGAGATTATTTATCAGAGACAGCTACAGATATCTGCAAACAGAGACAACCTGTCCTCAACTGAATCCCCTGAGGTGAGAGAGCTCGAGAAAGAAAGGGAGGTTGAGACCCGGGAAAGTGACCCCGATAATGATGATGAGGATCTAAAATGCGATTGAAGTACGGATGAACACGAGGAACTGGCAGGTGGAGACTCCAGGTCGAAATTTGACAGACTGTCCATTTTCTTAGTAGGAGCCATCACGCGTTTTGGACGAAAACTCAGAATAAACCACAGAAATTTAATGTAGAGATAGATCGATCGTTTAGCTTATCTGAAAATATGAAAATGAAATGCCAAGGGCTACTTAAACATTCCAGTAATGTTGAGAGATATTGTTCTTTAAAGCGCGAGGACGTTTAACTTTGTAAAATTGTATAGCTAACACAAAACCCAAGGAGCGTTTTCACATGAGAAATAATCGGCGGATTCGGATTTAGGATTTTTTTTAATGGATCGACGGATTTGCATACTCCTATTCACGCCCCTCTTGGATTACGGTCGATTGAGAAAACTGATGGATAGTAGGGATATTGTCTTGTCTAGGCGTCATGGACTTTCATAGTTCCTAGCTCCCCATCGAAATAAAAAATAAAAAAGTGAGTTTGAAAAATATCAAGTTTAAAGTAACAAACCTTCCACTGGCTTTGACAAAACATCCCACTTCTCTTGAAATGCTGTACACACCAAGAAGAAAAGTAGGTTGAGTTTGATCGTCCGGGTGAACGTAGTCCTGAATAGGACTGTTGTTGTTTTGGTGTCTAGTAGACACCAAGAAGAATGCGTCCGGACACTCTCAGTGCTCGAAGATTGACATCACGAAACTTCTTCCTCGTCTAAATCCACGGGGTTCTTTCTTCAGCTTCTTCACTGGAAGAGGACTCAGCAACAAGCTGATAATGCTAAATAGACATCGCGATCGCTTCTGCAGGTCACGACTCGAAGCTTGTTGTTTTTAACAAAAACACCAGAATTGCGTCCAAGCAGCCAGGGCGAGCAATCTTATTACGTCATCACCCCAGAGAGCCTTGCATTCCGATAAAAGTGGCGGATGCCGGAAGTTCCAATCTTTCATTCTATAGGCCTCTTTTGAACGGCAAAAAAAAAAGTAACTAAATATATTTCTGTCGGAAAAATCTCCTTCGGAATCTTAAAGAGCACTTTGGGCAAGATTTTCTTATTAAGAGTGGTGTTATCGTGATAGGAGTTTTTAGCGTTTTTGTCTACCTAATTCTTTTGTTTCTTTTATTATGCAGATATCTTCAAGATAACGAGATCCAGAAACTGGAAAACGGAACGTTCTTAGGTCTGAATTTGCTACAGCTATTGTAAGTTGTACTCGTTAAAGTGCTCTTTATTTATTGGAATTTTTTTGTTGTTTTCGGCATTTGCATTGGCGTTAATGCCAGAGTAATGTAACGTACAGACACTGTCATCACTATACTACACTATCAATCCATGAATCTGCCGACTTTAATAATAACGGACTCAGTTGGTAAAATCAGTCCTGCTTTCTTCGTTTAACGCTTTTGTGTCTTTGTTATCTCAGTGAGGAATTCAATTGCAATATTTTATATTCGAATAACGTACATGGTGTGCTGTACAGACTCTTTATGTCAAATATCCCAGATTGCAAACCTTTAAGAGAAACTGAAATTACAGAAGCGGATTAGTTAGGGCGATATCAATTAGGGAGTAAACGTAAAGGATTGGAAGACAAAGCGGGCATATATTTTCACAGGATTTCCACATTCCAGATGAATGTTTTCCACATCAGTGCCAAAGAAAAGAGCAGATAATAAATTTTTGTTTAGTCGGCTCCTGACTTTAGATTCTTTAGCTTCATGTTTCAAAATAGGCTCTTTGCATGACTTGATCACGTGATCAACTTAAGCTAAACACGAAAACAGTTCACTTTTGAAAAATTTTGTTGGCACAAGCTGAAAGACCATATTAAAATTAGCTAGTAGAACCTGAGAATTTTGAGACGTATGTCTCAAAAGTAGCGATTGCAACGGCCGCCAAAGGTTGGAAGCATTTGAATGAGAAAAACAGCTTTTACCATCCAGTCACGCTTGCATGGTTTTCCATTCAAATCCTTGTAATTTCGAAATTTTCAAAACTGTCATGAAATAGTTCCTTAAGCATTACAGGGCACAAATCTCCTTGTAATTCATAAAGGCAATTTGAGCCCTTAAATGCGTATAGGAAAGATTTAACGACAGTTTAAAATTTTTAGAATTTACGAGGATTGTAAAACCGATAAAGAGCCTGATTTGCTTAAAGCTCAGCTGGATATGTCACGTTCTGACATTCGAGTGCAACAACAAGGTCTGGAGACCCAGCAAGTTGCTATGCAACAGTTAGTTGAGCAGATACAGCAGCTCTCCAAGTCACTCTCTTTGAACACCTCTGGTAGCCAACAGCGATTACCTCCTTCACGTTACTCCAACTGCAACGTTCAATGCTGGAATTGCAAAGAATTTAGCCATTATCGTCGTAACTGTCCAAAGTACAAGTCACTTGACCGAGCCAACCCGGCTCGGGAAACGCCCGCAGGGTGTCGCCCACGGGCCAGGGGGATGCCTAAATGGGAGTGTTATTGGCCCCAGAAGTGGTACTGATGTGAACAATGCATCCTCTCAGCAATTGTCCTGATACACCTATGGAACAGTCACATGTTAACGAAAAGTTACGAGGCCTTTACTTGCCAAGCTTTCTCGGAGGATCTCGTGTCATGTAGTTGATAGACACTGGTGCCGCACGTTCAGTTTTGTCGTTCAAGGTTTATAATTCTTTTCCTGCTAGCGTTAAGTTCAGTTTGAGTGCAGAAAATTCTGCCATTGCTCTTGCTAATAGTCAACAAGCGAAAACTTATGGTGTGGGACATGTTGTCGTGCGCCTTGGTAACAGCGGGTTTCAAATGCATGTAATTGTTGCTGAGATTGAGGATGAGGGCATTTTCGGTTTGGACCCCTGTCACAAGTTGATTCACGTATTGACATTGTGACAAACCAACTGCCAATTAATGACGAAGTGTTTGATTGTTCTGATTTCAAGAACCAACCCCTTAGTCCCAGATGTATGGTTCGCCGGTCAACCATGATTGAACCTAACACTGAAGTCATCGTCCCAGTCCTCGTTCATTTAACTTAGATCCAAGGCCGTCTCAATTAGGCACGCGATTGTTAGAACCATGTCTGAACTCACATTTGCAACAAAAAGGACTTTATGTTGCAAGGACTCCGGTTAATGTTAAGGAGGACAGGGTGGCCCCCTTACGTGTTTTCAATGTTTCTCATGAAGTGTTTCATTTGGCTGCTGAGACTGTGATTGCCTTCGCTAAGCCAGTTACTGATGTCACCTCCCTAGAGCTTAACGAAGAGAACTATGACGGTGCTATGGGCCAAGCTAGAGTAATAAATGAACATGTGTCACAAGGAGCAGTCGATATGACTCTACCGAAGGACTTACGGGAACTACTTGAGAGAAGCACGGATAATTTAACTGACAGTGAAACTGGGAGACTGCAGGAGATGCTATTCAGTTACAAGCATGTGTTCTCAATCTCAGACGGGGACTTAGGCACCACGCACATGGTCCAGCACAGAATCGATATGGGCAATGCTCTTCCAATCCGAATTCAACCCCGGCGAACTTCTTCATGGAAAGATGATGAGATAGATCGACAAGTCACTGACCTCCTACAGCAGGGGAAGGTGAAGGAATCATCCAGCCCCAGGTCTTTTCCGGTTGTGCTAGCAACCAGAAAGGACGGTAGCCAAAGGCTGTGCGTGGAATACCGCCAGTTTAACGCAGTGACGGTAAAGGATGCCTTCCCCTTGCCACGGGTTGATGATTCTCTTGCTGCTTTGATTGGTTCCCGATAGTTCTCAAGTCTGGATCTTGCCTCAGGTTACTGGCAAGTGCCAATGGATGCGGGCACCCAGGAGAAGGCAGCATTCGTAACTTCGAGCGGCTTGTATGAGTGGATCGTGATGCCTTTCGGCCTCTGCAACGCACCCAGCACCTTTGCCAAATTGATGGAACTTGTTTGTAAGGGCCTACATTGGAAGATTTATTTGATCTATCTTGATAACGTGATAGTTATGGGACGCACGTTTGAAGAAGAATTAAAGCGGTTGAAAGTGGTGTTCGAGCAACTAGCCAGGGGAGGACTAAAACTTAAGCCAAAGAAGTGTTTTCTCTTCCAGAAACGGGTTTCGTTCCTCGGATATGTGGTCACGGAGGAAGGCATTGCTGCAGACCCTGAAAAGGTGGAGCAAGTTGGCACCTGGCCCACCTGGCCGTTTCCTTGGACTTTCCTCTTATTACCGCCGATGCATCCCTGATTTCTCGACCATAGCTAAGCCGTTGTACAAGCTAACGGAAGCCAAGGCGGAATTTGCTTGGACAGAGCAATGTCAGCTGGCTTTTGACAGCCTGAGGGGTTTACTTACGTCCGGTAGAGTCCTAGCCTACCGTGCTAGGGAGGGAGAGTTTGTGCCAGACACCGATGCGTCAGACCATGGCATTGGGGCAGTGTTGTCACAGTTTCAGGACGGGGTGGAAAAACCCGTTGCGTTTGCAAGTCGGACATTGTCTAAGTCTGAAAGGAACTATTGCGTGACCCGTCGTGAGCTCTTGGCAACCTACAAGGTACAAGATTCTGCATTTTAACTGATCTTGCCCCTTTGCGTTTTGTTGTCCTGGCCAAAGATCCCGAGGGACAGCTTGCGCGTTGGATTGATTACTTGAGTACTTTCGACTTCGAGATCCAGTATCGACCAGCACAGCGACATCTGAATGCTGATGCACTTTCCCGTAGACCCTGTGTTGTCCGTTGTAAGTGGTGTAAGGGCTGCAAGTCACGGGAGCGAGCGTCATTTGTTGATGTGGGTGTTCAGACTGTGATGCATGTCCCTTGCCAAGACAACGAACGACCTGTGAATTGTGAAGAATCTGTTGGTGCTCGTTGTGCCACTGTCAAGTTAGAACCAACCTGGACTTCAACTTTCTTGAGGGAACAGCAGGAAGCTGACTTTGATCTCAAGGTTATTATTGGTTGGAAGGAAGCCGGCAAAGAAAAACCATTGTGGGAAGATGTGTCGCCTTAGAGTTGTGCTGTGAAGACCTTGTGGTCAGAGTGGGACCGGCTGCTCTTCAGAAACCGTGTACTTTGTCGCAAATGTGAAAGTGACGGAGGAGATCAGATTATTGACCAGGTCATTCTTCCCGAGAGTCTTCGACAAAAACAGGACGTGGTTGGAGCTCCCATGGAAGGAATCGCGATTGACATTCTTGGCCCACTGCCAGAAGCCCCGCAAATTAACAAGTTAATACTCGTGGTTAGTCACTATTTCACTAAATGGACTGAGATATATACAATGCCTAACCAGGAGGCCACCACTGTTGCAGAGAAGCGTGTGAGCGAGTTCATTTGTCGCTTCGGTGAACCTCGTCATCTTCATAGCGACCAAGGAACTAACCTTGAGTCAAAGGTGTAGATGGCAAAGATTAGCTTGGTTAAAACGTTTTTTTGGGTGGGACCAATGGAACATGGAAAAGCTACCTACAATACATAGTGAGCTCCTTTGGGATTGTTCTTTTTTAACTGCAACTACAATATCTCGGATTACACAATTCCTTCTCAATTCTACCAGGAAATATTGTTATGGTGGTCGCAATTTCGTGAAACGTTTGCCACTGAAGAAAATTGGAAAACCATAATCTGGAATAACAAAGAAATAAAAGTGTAAAACAAGCTGGTTTATTGTAAACATTATGTTAATGCGAGAGTTATTTGCATTCAAGATCTTTTATCTAGTCTGAATAGTATTGATTCTTATAATCAACTGTCGAAAAACATATGCAAAACAAATATTTTAGAATGGGCTGGCTTATGTAGGTCCATTGCATTATCGCTTAGAAGTTACGACAGGTATCCCTCCATAAACTCACCAACCTTTGTGATGGGTGACAACATTTTCTATGTTACGAAAGGGAAATCAAAGGATTACAACACTCTACTTATCAGAGAAAAAGCCAAACCGCCCAATATTATTTAAAAGTTACAGAATAACTTTCATTTTAACAGCGACCATCTGAAACAAATATTTAAGCTGCCACACTCTATCGTTGTCCAATCGTATGTTAAAGCCTTCCAGTACAAAGTAATTAACTCAATTCCTTACACAAATACAAAGTTGTATAAGATAGGTTTTAGAACAAATGATTTATGTGCTTTCTGTGACAATCACTTCGAATCATTAACTCATTTGTTCTATCACTGCTCACCTAAACAGTTTTGGATTGAATTTGAATTATATTGGTGCCTTATTTCGAATCAACGACTTCGTTTCTGCGTAGAAAATGTGCTGTTTGGAATTTCGTGGGAAAATGCCTGCCCTTTACTTCAATTGGTGAACTATTTTATACTTATTGGGAAACTCTATTTGTGGGACTGTGGGAGCAAACAAATCCTTCCAAACATTTATGGATTTAGGGCGGAGATCATCGCTAAATATGAAGCAAAAAAAAAATCAGCAACAACGATTTCTTTAAAAGATGTTGGATACTGACGCCTTATTTAAGTTAAATATCTTAACTCAGCATTATTTGATTGCCCTGTTGTACTTTTTTCTAGTTTCTTTTAGCCCTGTAATAATTTAACGATTAATTTTGCTTTACTCTGTTAATGTCTATTGTTAAAATGCTTTTTTGTTAGTATTGTAAATGTAATGAACTAATGTGATTATCAATAAATACCTTAAAAAAATGTTTAGGGCTTACACTTCCAAAATGGTTTCTCTGGTGATTTCGATAGTAAAATAGTACAATATATTTGGATCAAAGAACGGTAATCCATCAAGTAATTTTGGTAATTAGGAGGCCAAGGATTGACAGCCGCAATCAAACCACCAGGCTAGTGTTGTCTAGGCATCACAGACTTTCATAGTTCCTATGGCTCCCCATCGAAATAAACAAATTAAAAAGTGAGGTGGAAAGTAACAAACCTTCCACTGACTTTGACAAAAAAGGGAGTTCTTTTTATCACACATTCACTTTCACTTGACATGACTGTACATCTTTTACAAACACAACAAGAAGAATTTGACCGGCGTCTTTCAATGCTCCAAGATTGACATCACGAAACTTCTTCCTCCTCTGAATCCTTCTTCACTGGAAGAGGACTCAGCCTCAAGCTGATAAGGCTAAATAGACATCACGATCACTTCTGCAGGTCAGGACGCAAAGCTTGTTGTTTTTAACAAAAACACCAGAATTGCGTCCAGGCAGCCAGAGCGAGCAACCTTATTACGTCATCACACCCGAGAGCCTTTCACGCCGCTGAAAATGGGGGATGCGGGAATTTTCAATCTGTCATTCTCTATAGGCCCCTTTTGAACGGAAAAAAAAGTAACTTAAGAAAACGAACAATTTTTTGTGGGAAAAATCTCCTTTCAAAATCTTAAAGAGTATTTTGGGCATTATTTTCTTATTAACAGTGGTGTTATCGTGATAGGAGCTTTTAGCGCTTTTGTCTACCCAATTCTTTTGTTTCTTTTATTATGCAGATATCTTCAAAATAACAAAATCCAGAAACTGGAAAAAGGATCGTTCTCAGGTCTGACGCGGTTACCTATATTGTAAGTTGTACTCGTTGAAGTGCTCTTAATTGAATTGAATTTTTTGTTGTTCTTGGCATTTGCATTGGAGTTAATGCTAGAGTGGTGTAAAGTACAGGCACTATCAGCCAGTATCAATCCATGAATTCGCCTGCTTTAATGTGTTAACGGACTCAGTCGGTAAAATCAGTCCTGCTTTCTTCGTTTAATGCTTTTGTTGCTTTGTTATCTCAGTAAGGAATTCAATTGCAATATTTTATATTCAAATAACGCACATAGTGTGCGGTACAGACTCCTTATCTCAAATGTTCCAAATTGCAAACCGTTGAGAGAAACTGAAATTACGGAAGTAGATTATTTAGGGCGATATCAATTGGGGATTAAAAGTAAAGGATCGGAAGAGATGGCGGGTATATATTTTCACAGGATTTCCACATTCCAGATGAATGTTTTCCACATGAGTGCCAAAGAAAAGAGACAATAATAAATTTAAGCAAAATTTAAGAGACACACCCTGAGAAATGCCGCAACCAATGTGTGGAATATATAGTTACAGTTACGACCGGTTGGAGATGATTGACTAATCTGTAGGTTGCGCCCGCAATGCATGATTTTCAATGTCCGTCTGTGTTTCTTGTAATGGTGTGTTTATCATTGTTCTCTTCAAACCATTGTATGAGGTGTTATTTGTTTTAAGTGAAACTATCAAGAGAGTTAAAAAATAGTGGAATATCTTCTTCATCAATTGATACAACTAGGTCGTCTAGAGATCCATATATCGTTCCCTTTAATTTCAAATCCCAACATCGATGTGAGCTGGAGCGGGTCCAAAAAAGGGAATTGTCAATGAAGTCTCTATGACTTTTTCTTAAGGGCGGCCTTCGTTCTAGGCTTGCTTCCTGTTGGTGGTGATTTCCCTTCACCTGTGAATAAAAAAAATACTAAGATGGTGGTAAGCATGAAGTCATTCATCATAGACGGAAAATAATGTTCTTGCACTAGATAAATTGCTTCAAAATATCCTTAATGCAAATTTGCACATTAAAAATTAAAATAGTTTCTCCAGGCCTGGTCCTGCTAGCTCGCCATCAAGGCATTGTCATCATCGTCTCCAGTGTCATCATCTTTGTAGCCGGTGTAATTACCATCTTCTGCAGGAAAAGTAACCGTCATCTTTTCCGCTGCAAACGGAGAATGACACTTGGAATTTTTTTTTCCAAGATATCCATGTAACCAACAGACAAACTGACGATATGCGGCATAACTAAATGACCTTAAAATAAAGAAACAATAATTGATCGATTTTTGTCACAGAAAGAATTATTAGTGCATGCCAGTTTGCTGCTGATGATCTCAGACATGTTAGGACCTTGTCTAGTTTTGAACCTCAAGTCTTCCCCTATCCCCACCCCAACAAAACTTTCACTGAGTTTTGTGTTACAGGCAAAGTCAGCTGCGTAACGGCGGTTGGTCATAATCTTATCTGCTCCTCCATAGTTTTTTATTTATTTCTGTTCTGTTGTTTAAGTCGCTCTTCACTGTATCTATATACGTTTGTTTTCTGTTCATCTCATGGCCTTGATAATTCTGGAGTTACGAAAATCACTGGTGAAGGAGATTTATATCGTGCATGTTGCCTGTCGTCGATGCATCGGACCCGCCATCTTGGATTTTCATCTTCGACACGATCGCATCGCTACTTCACTTTACGGATATCTTATACTCTGAACTCTGTTTCTACCTTTAACCTTACGCGCCCTTCGCTTAACAACTAGTGGCGACATCAGCCCGAACCCTGGTCCACCCATCACGTCCTTTACAACAAATAGTCGAGCCGTTCAACATCGAAGCCATTATCATAGCGACTGTTCCAACCTTGGGCAGATCAGTTGTGTATCAGATCTCCATTTGAGAACATCGGCCACTCATCTGACTGTGTGCACGCTGAATGCTCGCCCTATTGCGAACAAATCTGCACTGTTTGTCGATTATATCAACGACTGCAAGGCGGACTTATGTGCAATAACTGAAACCTGGTTGTCGGACCAAGACTCTGCAGTTTGTAACGAGACAACTCCACCTAGTTACAAACTGTTCCACTGCCCTAGAAGTGATCGTAGAGGCGGTGGTACGGCCCTTTTATTTAGGGATAACATTAATGTTTGCAAGCTTGAATCTGGCTCAAGGAATTCCTTTGAATTGTCTGAGTATCTCGTCTGCACTGGCTCCTTACGCATTCAACTTGTAATTATCTATCGACCGCCGTATTCTACTAATCATCCTGTGACTGTCAACAGTTTTATTGATGAATTTTCAGAATAACTGGAATCTGTTATACTATGTAATGATCTCCTCTGTCTAACTGGCGATTTTAACATCCATGTTGATGGTCACAATGATCCAGCTGCTTGTCGTTTCTTGCATTTATTGGAGTCAATGTCGTTAACTCAACATGTGGCGAACCAACCCATGAACATGGCCAAACACTAGATCTGGTAATTACTCGAGAGTCAGACAACCTTATTTGCGGTCGATCCACGCCTGACATCTTGTTTTCAGACCATCTAGCACTACTATTTAAATTGAAAACAGCTCGACCACCTCTCTGAGTTGGCCGTGTCTCATTTAGGAAGTTGCGATCAATTGATAGGGATGCATTTATGGATGAAATTCGTAATAGCGAACTTTTCCAAGTGGATACCGATGATCCTGATGAGCTTGCTACTAGCTTATTTGACAATACATTGCGTTCCCTACTGGATCGCCATGATCCCGTTAAGCATAAGAATACTACTAGTCGACCATGTGTTCCATGGATGAAAGACGAAATTAAATTGGCTAAACGACAAAGGAGGAAAGCTGAATGGAAATGGAGAGCTTTTAAAGCACACATCGATTTACTGTCTTACCGTACTATGAGAAATCGTGTGACGTTTCTGAGTAACAAGGCTCGTAGTGACTATTATACAAACTTCATAACTGAGAACAGCACAGACCAGAGGAGGTTAGAGAAACAAGTCCATGCTAAATTTATCGAAAGGTTCTGGCCTTCCATAATCTACCAATGATTATCAGTTGGCTAATGATTTTGGAAAATTCTTCGCCCAAAAAATTGCTGACATCAGGTCTGTTAATACAAACCAGATCTGCCTTCATATCAACGCAACTAGTACTTTGACTGCTTCCTGTTTTTCAGAATTTAATCTGTTGTCCGAATCAGAGGTGTTTGATCAAATCACAGTTTCGTCTAACAAGTCTTTTCCTCTTGATCCTATTCGAACCAAGCTTCTTAATGAGTGCGTCGATGTGCTACTGCCTCCGATAGCCAAAATAATTATTCTTTCGCTTGATTCTGGTTATTTTCCGCGCACCTGGAAGTGTCCTCTAGTGCGGCCGCTGCTGAAAAAGGATGGATTACCCCCTGTCTTTAAGAACTTCAGACCAGTGAGTAATTTGGCATTTATCTCAAAGCTAGTTGAGACTGTGGTTGCCAAGCAACTACAACATTATTTAAATTGTAAAAATCTGTTCCCAGTGTTCTAATCAGCTTATCGACAAAACCACAGCTCAGAAACTGCACTGCTTAAGGTTGTGAATAACATTCTCTTGAACATGAACAATCGGTTTGTTACTTTGCTAATTCTGCTCGACTTGAGTGCTGCCTTTGATATAGTCAATCCCGACACCATACTACGTCGACTTGAATACTCATTTGGTATACAGGGAAAAGCTCTCTCCTGGTTTGCATCTTATTTGTCTGGAAGAACCCAGCGGATAATGATCAAATAGTTACTATCTAAACCTTTTAAATTAGAATGCAGCGTACCTCAAGGTTCCTGTCTTTTTGAGATAATTTAATATCATCTGCCCATGATTCATTGTTACGCTGATGATTCACAAGTTTACATCTCATTTAGTCCGAACGACAGAGCTGAACAACTTGCTGTGGTGAGGAATATGGAAGACTGCATCAGAGACATCCGTTTTTGGATGTTGAATAATGATCTTAAATTTAATGACGACAAGACTGAATTCCTCATCATTGGTTCATCACAACAGCTGGAAAATCTAGATAATATCAGTATACGTGTGGGTGACTCAGATATTCATCCCGTGCCATTCGCAAGAAATCTTGGTTGTTGGTTTGATTCTAGGCTAGGCCTACTCTGGGACCCTAAGTCGCCGTAATTTTAGGCGACTTAAGGAAAATTTGGTCAAAATGTTGTGCGACTTTAGGCGACCTAAGGAGAAAAAGGTGACATTTAGGTGAGTTACATATTAGTGAATATGTTGCAGTGAATTTTTTATTTCCATTAACTTTTGGTTTTCCTTTGTTTTAAATTCATTAGCATACATGATGATACCCAGAAACGATGGAAAAATAAAAATTAACTGAAATAAAAATTAACAGTACTACAACACATACAAAATCACAATCTACTGATAACACTACCTCTCTAGGGACACAATGTTGTAGCATAATAGTCCAGGGCCATGTGTCCGAAAAATCGTTCTCGTGGGCATTTCATGAACATTGAAGTTTCTTTGCAGAAACTTACAGTTTAAATGGTGCTGAATCGAAAAAAAGTTGTCTGCAATTTTTCCAGAGCCATTTAGGCCTGTTTTATGCAAATTAGATATGACGTCATTATATAGCTGATGAATGACAACAAAATGCCTTCAGTTTGATTCGCGACTTTGTGAATCAAATATAATAATGCATTTACAACTGCAGTTTACATCACATTTTGACTGTTTCAAGGAATGAACGAATGGACCACATATTTAAAGAAAGATACACGGGTTGTCATTTCAGAAACGTCTTTTCTTTTCTCCAGATATTTACTACATCTTTTAATGAATCCCCTTTGAATTTACGAGTCCAATTCTCCAGCTTTTTAAAGTTCCCTTTCTGTTCTCTGCCGATTTTTAAACACCAGAAAATACATGGTATAATCCTGTCTGAGTCCAGCTAGAAAAGGCATGCGTTTAATGGTCTCCCCGTGGTTTAAAACTCAACACCTTATTTGTTTTCAGGTTATTCTTCCTCTCTTATTTGATTTTAGTGTGCGAAGGCATATTTACCTGACGACTACTACTGTGTATGCAATTTATCTGGAGAAAACCCCAAGATTATGGAGTTTTATCTATTTATTATTATCAATTTGCCGCATTAAAACAATAAATTCATTAATAAAATTAAATGGGTGTATACTATGCTTAGGAAGGTCCCACACTTAGACGACCTGGTTTCCTGAATCGGCGAGATGCACATGATCATGCACGATGACCTCTTAACGCACCCTTGGGGCATCAATCGAGGGCAGTTGCTTTTACGAAGAATGGATAGCGGCGGGGATATGGCTCAAATACAATGCGATAGATTCTTGAAGGGGAACGTATGAAGCGTACTCAGACCTCACATCATAACAGACTCTGCTCTAAGTGATTTGCATATGGAGGCGTTTTTGGCGAGCGAAGCCGATTACACAAGTGTAATCCTAGCACCTTTTGCCATGAACATCATCTGCCAGCAAGGTCGATAAAGTGAGTGAGGGACGAAACACAACTCAAAGACTTTTTAATCGCAATGGAAACCGACGGGCTTCAAGAGAGGCTTTTGCGATTTGACAAGGTCATGGAGTTTCCGTGTTACTACTAACTCAAGTTTGCACAGGACTACATGACGTTTGTGATGTGTAAGACTGGAATCTTCACCTTGAGTCCCTCAAGGCTTTGGCACGGTATTTCTTTGCTCAAGGCAGGCTGAGTTTTGCACGAATGGTGCCACTATATACATCTAGCGCAGATGCACAGGTTTAAGATCGATGATCCCGATATTTGCCTTGAATTCATGCAAAGAAACTTTTGTATAACCAAGAAGGAGCGCCCATTCTGTGCAATTGGTCCGGACCATGCTATAGAACACGTCAACAAGTTGATGAAGGTTCGGGGAGGACACAGCAACCTGCAGCTATGGGAAGATGGTTCCTTGAGGCCCCAGAACGGAGTCGACTTGCGGCGCAAGCTGAGGAAATGGTGGGATTACAAAGAGCTCCATCATCACACCATCATGATTTAAGCGATGTGCTAACAAAGCGCTATAAAGAGAATATACAGAAGCTTAAAGATGTGCTTTAAGTGAGTGACCCTTTCGCGACAGAAAGTCATCTGGTGAACATCATCACAAAAGCAGTTATGCTATATTACATCAAGGAGGGAGTGCTAATGCAAAATGACATCGGTCAGGCGTATTTTGGCACGTTAGTTTGTTCAAGCAAAAATCGTCGAGGCCCCAAGCAAAAGGTACATCTCAAGTCATGGAAGTTTGTTTGGCAAACAAAGAAAAACAAAGCAACTAGTGGAATCGCACCCTTAAAGGATGAGAGAGCTCTCTTCACAGGTTTCTTAGTAGTGATTCTCTCAAGGCCTGATCTTCACATGGAAGATACCATAAGCACTTTTAAGTTAGCTGAGTTTCCGAGTACACCCTTCTCCTCTGATGGTAGTTTGCTACACTGAATTGCCAAGAGCAAGCTGATTAACATCCTAGAAGGCCTTCTACCTCATCAGTAGCCACAAACGCCTACAGTACAACCTCGCTCTCCAGACCCTTTCAGTGCGCGTTTAGTAATTTTTTATGCCATTGCAGCAGTTCAGTCACTGGGAACGCCATCGTGGGTAAGAAACAAGCGTGACCTAGCAAGCCATTTCATAGAAGTCGTTGATGCTAAGACTAATGTTTCCACCTAGGTTCATTTGTATTTGACCACTACTAGATCCCCTACTCCGCAAAGGAAGTAACGCGCCAGTTTAACGACTGGTTACAAACAGAGCAGGGATATACAATGATTACTGTCGATGATGTTATTGACAAAACAACTATGAAAGATCTTTTGAACTGGAACCAGAATAAGGAGGCACTGGCTATAATCCTTGCAACAAAACTCATCCAGTGCAAGAAAGACTCGCAGATGATGTATGTAGTAAATTCTAAAGGTGACTGCATGACATCTAATACTGTACTGCATGGTCTAGACACCACAAAGAGAGGAGAAACGTCCACATTCATTTAAAGCCAAGATACAGAAGTACTCGTTCTGACGCTCTGGACTTACAAGAGACTTTGTCTGGATACTACATTGACTGCAGAGACAGAAGGAAAAGGAAGAAGTACTCCACTAGGACAACTCTACGAGGTGGTCGGAGAAGACCTCGTGAAAGCTTTACCTGGCTTTCACGCTTTTTCAGGATGTGATCAGACAGGCACCATCAGTGGAAAAAGCAAAGTGTGTTTTTCGAATAATCTAAAGAAAGCCAAACGACCGATGCTCGATACCTTCTCTAGCCTAGGAAATAGCGACACCATCCCAGATGATATGTACATAAAGCTAAAGCGCTTTGTCTGCCAGTTGTACATCCCATCGACACAGCTGAGAGAGCCCTAGGAGAGGTCATATTCTTTCTTTATAGCAACATACACTAAGTAGATAAACTGCTACATCCTGCTAAAGCAGCCGTACACAAGATGACAAAATGAGCTAATCTCGTTGCATTGGTATCGAAGTCTTGCGACAACCCAATACTAGCATTCCTAGCCTAACGTTACACGAATGGCAACAAGATGGGGATGCAGCCTGTTCCAACCACACTCCCTACCAGCACCTTATCCAGCTGATCCAGTGTCGATGACATTCGCATGCTTCACAATAAGCTGTACGTGCAGGAAGCACAACCTCTAATGCACAGATATGCCTGGTTCATGTAAAGTGAAACTTACGAACAGAAACTTTAACACTGACACAGTTAAGCATGTTAGAACGGATAACAGTGACGATGAGGACCTTCAAATCTAGTCTCATCAGCTAAGAATTCTAAATTTTCGGAAAAGGCATTATAGAGGCTTTATATGATAGAACAGACTTAAAAGCGTGCTTGTGCACAGTTTCTTTTGGATTATGTGAGCGATTTCGGCTATGTATAACAAAGCCAGACTTGAGTACCCTGTGTTTTAGGGGTATAAATGTAATTTGCATAAATTAATCTTACATGACTTCGAAAAAATTGCAGACAACTTTCTTACTATTTAACACCTCTTAAACTTTAGATTTCTTTCAAGAAACTAAAATGTTCATGAAATGCCCACGGGATTACACATGGCCCCGGACTATAAGTTAATTCAGTCTTGAAGACATCTACATTAGTCTTCCAAATTTTCAACAATCTCAGCTAATTAATGTTTTGAACATTATATATCAAGGTGGCTTGTGTTGCAGGTGTATTCTAACCCTGGTTAGTAACATTTACGAAGCAGCACTAATATCCTTGTTCTGGGAGTTTTCGTTCAATATGATTGGCAGATGGACAATGGCATTTTTAACAGTCCAGTCCTGGCATGTACTCAAATCTTGATACACACACGGGAGGCCCAGAACTAGGATTTTGCCGCTGTTTTGCAGATGGACTTAACCCAGACGTTAGTTCCATCTGTGTCACAGGCTAATATCAAGAGTGTTGGCTTAGTATTACATTAGCAGAGACAAAATCTGAGTCAGAAGCAACCAAAAGGGTAAATTTTCTCTTGGTCTTTAAATGCACTACTTTACAATATAAGGGACAAAAAAATAATGGTTCCTGCATTTCTTTTTCCACAAAAACCCCCGACAATTAGAGTATTTCAATACATCACCTGTAAATACTGTAAGCTGGTTTGTAGCAAAAACTTTATATTGAAGTGTCTTTTTTTCATAATTTGACAACAAACATTTAAGTAATTAATTCAAAACATCTAAAATCACTTATCGATAGCCCATATTATGGAAACGACGGTTCCCATTGTATGTCTTGGCAGTTGCTCTGGCAATGTTTGTCCCCACACGTTTGGCTAAGAGGTTGTTTTTCCAATTGAATTTAAACTAGGGTATCTAAAAGATAGTAATGCTGCGGCACATTCTGTTGATATTGGCATTAGTTATGCAGTGGGACTTAAAAGCATAGAAAATGACATTGAATGTCCTATTTACATGTTGAAAAGTACTAGATTAATTACTATCAGTCTGTTGAAAGAACTCGTGGGAACGTTGTTTAGAAAATGATCAAGTGGTTATCAACTCTGGTTTTCCCAAAGGAAATTGTAAAAAATGATACAAATTCAGATTGTTTATCCATATCTTTAATATACAGTGTACTATCTTTTCTCTAGAAACACGATACTTTTCTTGCTGCTTGTTGCACTTTATTAAGTAACAGTTATTTAGCTATATATTTATAGAAAACAACAACACAAAAAACGGAAAAAAAAAAAGAAGGAAAAAAAGAGGTCGGTAGGACTCGAACCCAGCACCATCAGTTCGACGCGAATACACCTCACCACTACATCACAGAGACTGATTACGTAACCTTGAGAAAAGTCTTTAATTTAAGGCCTTTTACATGAAACTTCCGCCGGCAAGATGATCACCAGCCGCATTAATCGAGCTATTAACAGTAAAAACACAAGGTAAACGCATATTCAATGGTAATGAATGAATGACAGAACATAATTATGCTTTTCAAAACGCCGATACACGTCCTCGTCTGCAACGTAGGACACAAAACATATGTTTTGTTATCTCGATTTCGGCTGTTATTTTGAAGCGAATGGTCAAAATCACATCCATTTTCGGCTCATACAGGTTCTTAAGAATAGCATGGCATGACATTTTCCCATCACCTTCTAGCAAGCTGGAATTTGTTTCTGCCCCGTGTTGCGGAGTCGAAGAGCAAATGCTCATCTTCTCGTCAGGTTTAACACCTGGACGAGTCAAAGGCTCTTGAATTGAAATCCAATCCCCAAGTTAATCATCGTACTCATCTGAAAGACTCCTGTGTGTCTTAAATTTGGTAAGACCTCTAACCGTGCTGTAGAAAATTTGCTACAAAGAAAACTCCGAGTCTAGCCAGCGAACGATGCGAACTTCCCCGTGTTTTTATTTGAGTTGTTCGTGGCGCAATGCACTCTGGTTAAATGCAATGCATTGTGGTAAAAAGTGTGGTTAAATGCAATGCATTGTGGTAAAAAGTGATGAATTCGAGAATTCGTTGCCCCTTATATATTTCCCTTAAATCCTGATTATGTTGCTGCTCGCTCCCTGCGGTCGCTCCGCAGCAAATATAAAGTTGGTAGTTCTCGCCGTATATATATTGCTCCTTTTTTGTCTCAGTCGAACAAAACACTTCCAAGTACTTGCTTCGCTAATGAACCGTACTCTCTTTCCCTTTGGAAATTTTCCGGTCGGGTTGATTTCATGAGTGCATTTATGTACCAGCAGAAACAACTACGCTTAGCTTCAACCAACCTCGCGCTGTTCCACGCGGCAGCGTCTACGCTTTCAGCACAAAAGGAAGCATCATGCGTCATGTTTAAACCGATGGCAGTACCAAGTGTAAACGTTTCCATTATTATCTCAGAAATTTCCATTTAAAAGGAGATCTTCAAACGAAAACGCAACGTACAATTGACAACAGCAAGAGCACATTCTATCCACATTTTACTTCTCCCAGAATTCCACTGCAGCCGCAAGCTAATTTCCATTGTTTCTCGGTCCCGCCCTCTCCCCGCCTCCAGACCAGTTGGTCACGTGATCAAAACACAATACTTTCTGGGCGGCCATAACGTGGAGGAAAGAAGAGTATTATTTCGCTTTACTACGTTCTTCATCAATAATGGTCGATTACATCAAATCGTTTGACAGGGAGCAATGACGACGACATAAACAAAGCGCAGTTTTACGAACCTTGGATGTACAAAGCTTGAATTTCTGTCTTTTTGAAACATATTACTAAAAGGAAAACGTATAGTAATACGTAGTTGACTGTACAGATTTCTATGTTTAATGATAACTCGTACTACTTAAGGGTACAGCTTCTCTAGTATTGTTTTGTCCGGATTTCAGGCTATAGTTATGTCAAATACGCAAAATAACACTGATGGGTTTTCATGGAAACGAAGTCAAGAGTCGGACATTGAAAAAAATATCTATTGAAAGCCAGCCCTCTTTCCATTTTTGTTTTAATTTTCTCCTTCCAAAGATGGTTTGACGGGTCAATTTATAGCTTTGTCTGACCATATAGAATAATGTTGTAGAGACAAAATTTCAAAACTACCACAAAAAGTCGTTAGGGGTACATAGCCCCTCTTTTTTGTAAGAAAAACTGTTAACGTTATGATAATAAGTTATGCGAGTTAAGCTACCGACTTATGCGACGACGTTTTCTTACACTGAAGAAGGGTTATACACCCGAAACACCTATTTTTACGACCATTTCTAGAAACAATCAGAGGAACATAACTTTGGAGCAACCTCTTGAATTTTTTGTTTGTTTGTTTTTACAGGGATCTTCGTTCCAATAACATTCTGGATCTTGTCGCCGGGGTATTCTCTAACCTGACAAATTTGCGGAGGCTGTAAGTTGCAATTGTCTGAATACTTGTTAAATAATGTTGGCTTAAACTGTTTGAAACACTATTTCAAATCAAAATACGTAATGTAAATGGCGCAGTATATGCAATGTCTCGTAAACAGGACATTTCTTGTACCATTTCTAGTAAAACCGATTAATAGGAAGGTGAACGCATTACAATACAACTGAAGAAAGGTAATACACCATGAAAGCCTGTTTTTACAGCACGTTCTGATATTTCTTTCAACAATATTATTTTATGATTTGTTTAGTTGCAAATGTGACGCATCTCAAGCAAATGTTCCGTTGATTGTCTGACCATACATGGGATTTTAGACCTTTTAAAAGTGTTTTTTCTCAAACCATTGCATTTCTTAAGGTTGCATTTCGTTTAAATGAAATGATTTATTTGCTTATTGGTGAGCAAGGTTTTCTTGGTCAAGTGATAAGGCTCTCTTGTTTTTCTTGCTAGAGGCTCATTACTTTTTATAAATTACATAGCTATCAACACTGCAAGCTTTTACACCTTATAAATATCTTTATGCTTCATGTTCCTTTACATATTAAGAGGGGTAAAAATGTTTCTGACTGTCTTGTAAGGCGAGGAAGGAGGCCTTGTGCCTCGCTTCCGTGAATTACTTCTACATGACCCGTGACATAAACGACACTTTCGTGACAAATCACCAGGATGACAGGAAAACCCTCCTTTTCTGGTAGCTGGAGAAATGCAATATTGATCAGTCACATTCAGCATAAAACCCTTTATTTCTTTCAGAAATTAATTTCATTCTCTTAAAAAACTGCTGCGTAGCTTTTGACATATTTTCATCCGTTTGAAACGCGTCAATAAAACGTTCTTCAAAAATCTGTCATTTTCGCGCCGAAGCAGGAATGTATATAAACGCCTCTTTTGTTACCTACCACGTGACTGAGTGCTGCCAACGCCGCTCTTCGTCTTGCCGCATTTGCCACGCCTGCTCCGCCATGCAAATTTGCTTTTTCTCAGTTGGCTGCAACATTCTTCGAAAGTGTATTATTACACCAGTGAGAACAGCTCATAGTACCCTGATCCAGAACATTGTCAGCACTTCCTACTATTTCACAGCTTCTAATAGTCAGACTTCCAGAGAAAGAAGTAGAAGAAATAGGTGATTACGCCTAAACGTATGGAGCTGCCGTTCGGCCAAGAGAAAAACCTTAGCAGACAACCATGACTCGTCATGAAACGATGCCAGAGGTTATTTATCAGAGACAGCTTCAGATATCTGCAAACAGAGACAACCTGTCCTTAACTGATTCCTCTGAAGTAAAAGAGCTCGATAAAGAAAGGAAGGATGAGACCCCCGAAAGTGACCCGGAGAATGATGATGAGGACCTAGAATACGATTCAAGTACGGGCGAAGACGAGGAACTGGCAGTAGTAGGAGCCAGGACGCGTTTTGGACGAAAAGTCAGAATAAACCACAGACATTTAATGTAGAGGTGGATCGATCATTTTAGAAAATATGAAAATGAAGTGCCCAGGGCTACTTAAACATTCCAGTAATGTTGAGAGATATTGTTCCTTAAAGCGTGAGGACGTTTTGTAAAATTGTGTAGCTAACACACAACTCAAGGAGCGTTTTCACATGAGAAATAACCGGCGGATTCAGATTTAGGAGTTTTTTTAGTGGATCGACGGATTTGCATACCCCTATTCACGCCCCTCTTGGATTACGGTCGATTGAGAAAACTAATGGATAGTGAGGATATTGTCAAAATAAAAGCAATTAGGCCCAATGATCTGCGCGATTGAGCCTGCTTTAAAAGAATGCGTTACAAGTCAATGCTGAAATCAAACAAGCTAAAGAAATATTCTATAAAAACAAATTGAGCGAATCTGACCGCGACCCGCGTAGAACGTGGCAGGGGATCAATGAGCATACTTCTCGTAAAACGGGCAGGTCTTGTGTTATGGAATGAAGTCTGAATGGAGTTTGTATAACTAATTCAACGGCTTTGTCAAACCCTTTTAATTATAAAATACCTTTAAACAATGGTTCCAGTTTTCAGGAACATATATCTGACCTTAGCGAAAGATTCCAATTCGTCCCAACCTATAGTAATCAGGTTTTGTCTCTTTTTAAAAAAACTGAACAAATCTAAAGGCGCTGGTCTTCGATGGAATATCTTGTCGACTTATCCTTCATTGCGCTGATTTATTATAACTCATTATAACTGTAAAGTCCTGACTTCTGCCCACCCACAGTTTAATGGTTTAATTGATCATAATCGACCTTGTAGAAAATCGCTAGATTCTCTCAGTAGTCTCTACGACCTTAGTGCATTCCAGCTAAACTCTCTTCATAAAGATATTGATCCTGATATAAATTTCACCTCAAACAAGATACGCTCAAAATATTGTTCTCCACAAAGCTTTGCGCAGTTTATTGCCAGCAAACAGTTGCAATCAAAAACTCCTTTTTATTGAATTTCAACATCATGTTTTAAGTGAAATGAATTTCCGTTTCACCATTATTGGTGTAACAGAAACTCGTATATGCTATCGTGAATGTAGTTCCAATTTTTTTAGCAGAATTACCAGGATACTGTTTTGAATCAGTCCCGACACCTTTATCTGCCGGCGGTGTTGGCCTGTTCATTGATCAAAACTGTAAATACCGTGTCCTTGAACGAGTCTCCAATTCTCGCTATCAAGCCCTTTGGATTGAACTTCATCTGCCTAACAATAAGAAATCTGTATGTGGTGTTACTTATAAGCAACACAATAACGCTAATGAGTTTCTAGAATACTTGTGAGATTTTCTTGAACGCCAGTGCCGTCAAAATCAAAATATTTTCCTCATGGAGACTTCATATGAAACTTGTACTTACACACAAACCTTGCTGCAAACGATGCAAAGTTTTTCAATGTTCCCAGTGGTTAATAAGCCGACTAGAGTCTATAGTAATTCAGCAACCTTAATTGACAATATTTTCATAAATAATCCTCAAAATAATATAGTCAGCGGCAATATCGTGTCCTTTACAACAGACCACTTCTCTCAGATATGCATATTAACATCGCACTGTAAAACATTCTTTCCAAACAACAAAACTAAGGTTCATGACTATTCTACTTTCAATGCAAAATCTTTCATTGACGACTTGTAGAATATTAATTTGAATAATATTTGCAAACATACTGATGCCAATCAATCGTTCTCCAGGTTTTACAAATGTGTCAACAAGACAATTAATAAACACGCCCCTTTAAGAAGTATATCCAATAGTAAACAAAAATTCTTGCTAAACCACGGCTGACTGCGGGTTTAAGAAAATCAATCAGGGTAAAGAATAACCTCTTCTATACCTCAGACTGGGACAAATACAAATTTTACAGAAATAAAATCATCTCTCTTAAGAGATTAAGTAAAGCGAACTACTACCAAAGCTTTTTTGATCTCAACATATGTAATATGCGTACCCGGCGCGTCAATGTTCTAAAAAAAGATTACAATTTTAATTATATACACACGAACTTAATTAAAGGGGAGAAATGTCTTTTGGCCATTTTTCATAAAAGATTTCTAATTTATTTTTCTAGTGGAAATATATTTTTCAACTTGGTATTTAATTCTTACTTTAAATTTGAAACCTTCGATGTTTTGTCTAATACCATCAACTGTCGTGATACAACTCACTTTGAATCTGAAGATGACTACCGCACAGGTTGTCGAAACATCAGTCACTGTCAATAACAACAGTCCCATTCAGAGGACTACGTTCACCCGGACAATCAAACTAAACCTACTTTTGTAAAATTCTTATATTAGGTTCAAAGGATTTGAACACACAAAGATCATACTTCTTCTTCTTAGCGACCGTTCTTTCGCCTATCTCGCGCCATTTCAACAGAAGGTCATCGCTAAGACAAAAATTATGAACAAACTCACGACCATACTGTAGTACAAGAAACTTATGTAGACGAGGAATAAAGGAATGACCGAAAATAATCACACTTATTTCAGACTGTTCAGACAATGTTATGTTGCAGTTTTACAAAGGAAAGAAGGAACAAACTCACGAGAAAAGGGATAAATTTAGGGAAAAATAAAGAAACACCCAAATACAAATTTGAAACTTGCCTGAAAAAATTGGGATGACTTCTGTTTAAAAACGTTTCTTCAATTCCACAGGTTTCATTGGCGAGGGATAGAAGGACAAATAGTCCGAGCGCCTCTAATTCTATACACACCAAGAACCGCCCTGTAATCTTATTTGTCAGTCTTAGATCGTGGTACAGACATCCCCACGAGTTATCCGTTCACAGGCCTCGACATAAAAAACCATGTCTAAACAATTTTTGTCTTTTATGTAATTGAACAGTCTATCTATGTGAACAATAATCGATTTTATTGTACATTGTTCTCACTATCTGTATTATCATTGGCTAAGAGCTTACAGCTAATTTTGGAAATCAGCGGAACGTACTGATTAGTTAGTTATCTGCTAGCAGATAACTGTAGGTTGCGCACGCAATGCATGATTTCCAATAACAGTATCAATTCAGGTTCCTCGTGACGGTGTGTTTCTCGTTATTTTCTCGAAAACAATGTATAATAAAATAATTATTAGATTCGGTTTTTGTGATATCCTAAATAATCGAAGTCTCTGCAAGTGATGTCAGCCTCGGTCTTCGGCTCGACGGATAACAGTTAACTCGATCTTGATTATTCCGCATATCACAAAAACCTCATCCAATAATTGTTTATAATAAAGGTCTCGGAAAGTGTGATCAGCCTCGGCCTTCGGCTCGGCTGATGACACTTACCTCTACCTTGACTATTACGGATATCACATACACCTCATCCAATAATTGTTTAGTAGTTGTATAATAATGAATTTAAAGCACCCCCCTAACAGACTTTCACATTTGCAAATCAAATGAGCCAATCATGGTACAGGACAATTCAGTGGTTTCTATATTCCTTTTGTTTACTGATAATTATTGGCCTCCCAGTGAAGTTTCTGATTTGCTTGTTTACATACTACAGCATTTTTTAACGTTTTAGAGTCTCTATGACCTTTTTCTAAGGGCAGCCTTTGTTCAAGGGTTGTTTGTTATTGGTGTTGATTTTCCTTTCACCCGTGAATTTGATGGTCGGCAGCATTTGATCAAGGAAATATATATGGTATTGCATGAAAAAAATTACTGAGATGGTGGTAAGGATGAGGTCATTCATCATATCCAAAAGATAATATTCCTTCAAAATAAATTGCTTCGAAATATGTTTGATGCAAATTTGCACATGAGAAATTAAAATAGTTTCTCCAAGCCTGGTCCTGCTAGCTCGCCATCAAGGCACTGTCATCATCGTCTTCAGTGTCATCATCTTGGTAGCCGGTTTAATTACCATCTACCGCAGGAAAAGTAACCCTCATCTTTTTTCATAGAAAATTAAAAAGTGAGTTTTAAAAATATCAAGTGTAAAGTAACAAACCTTCCATTGGCTTTGACAAAACATCCCACTTCACTTGAAATGACTGTACATCTTTTACAAATACACCAAGAAAAATCCGTCCGGCGACTTTCAATGCTCGAAGATTGACATTACGAAACTTCTTCCTCCTCCTTCTTCTTCTTCTTCTTCTTCTTCTTCTTCTTCCAGAATTGCGTCCAGGCATCCAGGGCGAGCAACCTTTTTACGTGATCACCCCAGAGAGCCTTGCACGCCGATGAAAGTGGCGGATGTGGGAAGTTCCAATCTGTCATTCCATAAGCCTCTTTTGAACGGCAAAAAAGTAACTAAAGAAAACGAATATATTGGGAAAAATCTCCTTCGGAATCTTAAAGAGCACTCTGAGCAAAATTATTAAGAGTGGTGTTTTCGTGATAGGATATTTTAGCGCTTTTGTCTACCTAATTCTTTTGTTTCTTTTTTGTTTCTTTCATGCAGATATCTTCAAGATAACAAAATCCAGAAACTGGAAAACGGAGCTTTCTCAGGTCTGAATTTTCTAGAGACATTGTAAGTTGTACTCATTTAAGTGCTCTTTATTTATTTGAATTTTTCTGTTGTTTTCAGCATTTGCATTGGAGTTAATGCTAGAGTAATGTAAAGTACAGACACTATCATCACTATACTACCCTATCAATCCATGAATCTGCCGACTTTAATAACAACAGACTCAGTTGGTAAAATCAGTCCTACTTTCTTCGTTTAATGCTTTTGTTTGCTTTTGTCCCTTTGTATCTCAGAGAGGAATTCAATTGCGATATTTTATGATATTTTTATCTGAAATGTCCCAAATTGCGAACCATTGAGAGAAACTGAATTTACGGAAGTAGATTATTTAGGGCGATATCAATTAGGGAGTAAAAGACAAGGATCGGGAGAGAAAGCGTGTATATATTTTGACAGGATTTCCACTTTCCAGATGAATGTTTTCCACATCAGTGCCAAAGAAAAGAGAAGATAATAAATTTAAGCTTAGTCGGCTCCTGACTACATGTTTCAAAATACTCTCTTTGCATGACTTGATCACGTGATCAACTTCAGCTAAACACGAAAACAGTTCACTTTTGAAAGATTTAAAATTAGCTAACCTGAGAATTTTCAGTCGTATATCTCAAATTAGCGATTGCAACGGCCGCCAAAAGTTGGAAGCATTTGTTTGATTAAAACAACTTTTGCTATCCAGTCACGCTTGCATGGTTTTCCATACAAATCCTCGTAATTTCGAAATTTTCAACACTGTCATGAAATATTTCCTTAAGCATTACATGGCTCAAATTTCCTTTTATTTCATAAAGGCAATTTGAGCCGTTAAATGCGTAAAGGAGAAATTTAACGACAGTTTAATAATTTTAGACTTTACAATGATTGTATGGAAATCCATGCAAACGTGACTGGGTGGCAAAAGTTGTTTTTCTCATACAAATGCTTCTAACTTTTGGCGGCCGTTACAATCGCTACTTTTGAGATACACGACTGAAAATTCTCAAGTTACTTAATTTTGATATGCTCTTTCAGCTTGTACTAACAAAATTTTTCAAAAGTGAACTGCTTTCGTATTTACCGAAAGTTGGTCACGTGATCAAATCATGCAAAGAGCCTATTCAAATTTTTGCAAAGAAACACAAAACCGTTTTTGGATTCATAAATTTCCCCAAGAAACACACCCTGAGAAACACCGCAACCAATGTTTACAATATCTAGGTACAGTTACTGTGCGATTATCGGAGGCGAAACGAAGAGTGGAGGCCAAGTATATATTCAAGGTTATACAATTTAATGCTTAAATGAGATTACATGAGCGAGGCCTAAGGCCAACTGAACTATTGTACAATCACATCAGGATATATAAGTCGAGCGCGGTTGCTAAGTAAGAGGATTAAGGGCTAATCCCACATCCTCCTTTCTAGACATTTTGGTACTTCTAGAAGAATGTCTCTGTGCAAAGTTCTTTTATGATAGGAAGCGAGTCAATCACGTATTTCGATCACGAAACGAATCACTTATAACAAAGGTTCTTCCAGTGCTAATCAAAACCTAATCTCTTGGGCGGGTTGACTTTTCTTCTGGAACGAGTAGTGGTTCCAGGAACAGGAACTGGAACAGAAGACTTTTGAGCAGACCGTAAAGCATCTTTCTTCTTCGCCAGAACAGGTGGCTGATCCTTAGAAGTTTCAGGAGGATCGGGTAAAGGGCTTCCTGCTGCGCGCTTTGCTTCTTTAGGATCTGGATTGAGCTGCCGTCTGTTTCTTCTAACAGTTGCGTCACTGTCAGTGTCGACGTAATAGGAACGTGGCTCTTGTGTTTTGGCTACTACCACCGCGTTCTCTTTACGATCAGGGATATAAACACGATCGCCTGAAGACAGATGACTTAGCTCATTAACTGCATGTCGTCGGTTGTACTCTTTTGTTTGCTCGGTCTTAATCTTGGCTTCCTTTTCACGCAATTTCTTTAACTCAGGCCATTGCGGTGTTAGTTTAGATGGAGTAGTTGGAAGGGTGGTGCGTAGTCGCCTTCCATGAATAGTTCGGCTGGGTTGAATTCGTTTTCAAGTGGGGTCGCTCTGTAAGCGAGTAGTGCTTCATATGGATCGTCGGATTTTGTAAGGAGGTTTCTAGTTGTTTGCACCATACGTTCGGCTTCTCCGTTGCTTTGAGGGTATTTTGGACTGCTGGTAATGTGTGTGAATCCCCAGTCTTCTGAAAATTTGGCGAATTCCGCTAAGGAATTCTGTGGTCCGTTATCGGAGATCACGGTTTCTGGAATTCCATGGCGCACGAAAATCGCTTTTAGGTGATTGATCACTTCTTGAGAGGAAGATGTTCAAAGTACTCCAATTTCACAATATCGCGAGAAGTAATCTGCCAGGAGGACGAATTCTTGTCCCTTCCATTCGAATAGATCGGTCCCTACTTTTGGGAATGGGCGCTCGGGTAACTGTGAAGGAATTATGGACTCTGAACGATTAGTTTTCGTCTTGATGCAAGTAGGGCATTCTCTGACAAGATCTTCGATCTGCTTTCTGAGATTCGGCCACCAGACACCACTTTTCGCCCTTTCGCGGCATTTCTGGATGCCTTGATGACTTGTGTGTATCTTGTCTAATACATCCAGCCTTAACCCTGAGGGAATGATGACTCTGTCGTCTTTCATTAGGATTCCCTTCTGAACAGTGATTTCTGCTCTGTACTTCCAGTACAGTTGGAGTGAACAATCCAGGTGATGTTTCTCTGGCCAGCCTTCACTGCAGAACAGCTTAAGCTTTGAACAAACTTCATCTTCATCCTGAAGAAGATATCTGTTATTGTTCTTCTGGACATTTCCAAAGCTTTTGATAGCATTCTACACGATTTAATGATACGTAAACTTCGCAAAGCTGGTTTATCTGAGTCTGCGTGTGCCTGGTTCGAAAGCTATTTATCGCAACGCCAACAAGTCGTTAAATTTCAGAATACTGTATCTGATCCCTTACCCCTTACGGTACCGCAAGGATCCATCGTGGGCCCGGTGTTATTTACACTGTATGGAAACGACCTCTTTCGAGTTCCAAAACATTGCGAACCACTCGTCTATGTGGATGACACCAAACCCTTCCTTGTGTTCCCCGCCGGCGAACTTAACGACGTTATCTCTGCAGTAAACGAAACTCTTAAAGAAATATCGATTTGGTGCTGTAGAAATTCGCTGCTCATTAACCCTGACATAACAAAGCTCCTTCATGTGGGCGTTCCACAACTCATGAGGACATATTACCTACCCGTTAACCAAGTGCGAAAATGCTGGGAACTCAAATCAAGCCTGTAACAGTTGCAAAGGACCTGGGAGTGTATATAGGTTGTCATCTTATTTTTAACGAACATATCACTAAAACTGCCTCTGACTGTACGTTTAAACTAACGAGCGTTAATAGGATAAAGCATCTCTTAGACAGAAAAAAAACATTGATCTATCTTATAAATGCTTTCGTCGTCAGTAAATTATTTTATCGTTCGATGGTATGGAGTAGCACGAGCAAGAAGAACGTTAGAAAACGTCAGCTAGTTCAGAACTATGCCTACAGAATCGTAGCTGGTTTAAGAAAGTACGATCATGTTTCAGGAGCCCAGAAGTCCCTTAAATGGCTTAACGTAAGGGATAAACTGCTTTTTAACGACCTAGTGATGGTGTACAAATCCTTCAAGAACCTAACACCTGGTTACCTTCATGGACGCTTTTAATATCGTGCAAAAACAAACCAGAGACACTAGGAAGAATAATGACCTAACGTTTCCTCGTTATAGGCTGGCCACTGGTCATAAGACTTTCACCTACGGTGGGGCAAAACTGTACAATAGTATAGCCTTAAGATATGAGACAAGGGAAATCTTAACGTTTTTAAAAAGAGAATTTTCAAATATCTTTTTTAATTCTTAGATAGTTGTTTATTATTGAAATGTAAATAGTCTTTAAAATTAATGTTTCATTATTACCATTATTACTTATAAAAATTCGTTATTTTATCATCGAAATGTAAAGAGTTTTCTAGTTTATTTTATTTTATTTTTTTTGTTCGTGTATGTATGGCGGAAGAGCTCCCAAGGGGGAGCAATAAAGTATGTATATATGTATGTATGTATGTGTGTATCTTTGCATGTAAGTAATAGGCCAATTGCACTAAGAGTCACGTGACCAATGCTTCCATTAAACAATGAGTTGGAATCTTGCTGATGACAAAAATTGACAGAGCACATAAACATTATCTTACAGCCGAAATTTGAGAGGAAACGCATTTAAGGGAGATATTTTATGATTTTTCAACAAAGCAGTATGATTTGTATTGGCCGCCATGTTGGAAGACATACTCTTGCCCTCCAATATGGCGGCCAAAACTACTTTTTGCTTATATCTTGTTAAACGTTTGATAGTTACGCTCAGATGTGTTGTAAACGTTACCGCATCATTTTTTCAACATCCTCCTTGAAGTTTAAGTGCAAAGCTTGTGTTCAGAAAGAAGTAATTCATAATTTTAAAGATGACATTTTGGTCACGTGACTAGGGAGGAACTTACTCATTTTAAGAAAATGGTGCGGGTTTGAAAAACCACATCACTATTCCTCTGTTTAAGATATGACCCACTAATCGTTTTTCGAAGGCAAAATCATATAGCTTTCATTTTCATGAAAACTATTTTGCATGACCTCTTAGTGCAAATGGCCTATTGGGACAACCTTTATCAATAAGTGTAAAAACTTCGCCCAATAGAACATTAAGTTAAAAATGAAAACTCCGAACCCAAAGTGTGGAGTTAAAGTGGTGTGGTGTGAAATAATAACCTTAGCGTAGAGAGTAACTGATGAAAGTGTGGTAGTAATTGGCACCATAAAATAAAGCGAAACAGAGTCCGAATACCAGATACCCAGTATCTTGATCAGTTCCACCGGAATCATTGCCTGAAAGGCAAAGGAAACGCAACCCCGTCAGAAAGAGTGGCAAGCATAATCTGAGGCTGGCAGACCCAGGGAGCGATGTACAGAACAAAGTTTCTTACCCTAAAAACATAGGGTAGGTGCAGACCTGCTGGTGAACCCAGAAACGAAAAGACTAGGGAGCCAAAGATTGAAGTTGAGGGGTGGACCTATTGGCAGTTATTGGGACCCACCTTGGTAGAGATTTCCTGGTAATTATAGAAGGTGTGTGACTGGGCGCATGGCTTTCCATTTATCTTACGGTTGCAAGCTTGCACAAAACTACAATTTTAATACGATTAGAGTTCCTACAAATGACTTTGTCATCAGGTGTTGAATTGGCAAAGGTAGTGCTTACTGAAGCATTATCGCTCGAACGTTTGGGATTGGAAGAGGAATTTAGCTAAGCTCGTGCTTTCCTTTATTTCATAGAACTTTTTAAACATCACTCGCGTCCTTCTCTGACTAAGCAAATGTTTAGGGCTTTTTAAAAGCTTGAATCCAAGATAAAGACTATGTGCTGATTAGTGTTTATGCGCCGAACAAAGACAAAGACCAAGTGAAATTTTTCAACAACCTACTTTCAATTTTGCAAAATGAAAATCTGGATTCTTTCGATAACATTATACTTGGAGGAGACCTAAATTGTCCACTCGATTCATTACTCGACAAAAAAGGCGGAACAACTACAAAAAGGAAGTCAGTTATCTCTTGTATCGACGGTTTCAAAAGTTATAAACGAATACAAACCGCCCAATATTACTCAAAAGTTACAGAGTAACTTTCATTTTAACAGGGACCATCTGAAACAAATATTTAAGGTGCCACACTCTATCGTTGTCCAGTCGTATCTTAAAGCCTTTCAGTACAAATCAATTAACTCAATTCTTTACACAAATACAAAGTTGTAAAAAATAGGTTTTAGAACAAATGATATATGCACTTTCTGTGACAATCAGCCCAAATCATTAACTCATTTGTTCTATCACTGCTCACATTGTAAACAGTTTTGGATTGGATTTGAATTATATTGGTGCCTTTTTTCGAATCAACGAATTCGTCTCTGCTTAGAAAATGTGCTGTTTGGAATTTTGACGGAAAATGCTTGCCCTTTACTTCAACTGCTGAACTATTTTATATTTACTGGAAAACCCTATTTGTGGGACTGTGGGAGCAAACAAATCCTTCCAAACATTTATGGATTTAGGGCGGAGATCATCGCTAAATATGAAACTACCAAAAAAAAATCAGCAACATAGATTTCTTTTAAAGAAAATGGATACTGACGCCTTGAAGTTAAATATCTTAACTCAGCATTACTCGATTGCCCTGTTGTACTTTTTTTCTTATTTCTTTTAGCCCTGTAATAGTTGCGTTCGAGGTAAGAGAAAGCAACCCCTAATTTGTGTTGGGTGTTCTTTTCATTATTGGGTGTCCTGTGCAATTAATAAGGGAGGATTTTTTGAGATTGCATTTTCGTTGTCGACACACATTTGCCTCGCTTTGAGGCGCTTGCTTACGTTTTGCCTCACTTTGACTCGCTAACTCACGTGGTGATTCTTGTTTCTTCGGCGTTCATCTTTCAAAGGTTTGCTGAGGTCTGATATTCTGTCTTCGTAAAGCGTTCATCGATCTGTGTTTGCTGAATCGTCCAAAGCCTCCATCTTTCAGAAGTTTGCTGTTAAATTTTACTTTGGATTATAAGCCTTCATATTTTCAGCATGGTTCGTCACTGTCTTTGGAAAATGTCTGCTCCTGGTGCATGCACCAAACCGGGTTTAGTTCGGCGGCCGTTGTGTCACAAAGTAAATCTACCGAGTTGTGTAGCACGACAGCCGTTGTGCCACAAAGTAAATCTTCCAAGATGTGAAGCTCGGCGGCTCCATAATGACTTGTGATATTTTCGGCACCGGACAAACGAACTCTTTACCTCTATGTACTTGTTAGGAAAAACTTATAAACCAGCCCGCAGTAGCGCCACTCGCGAGTCACTGAAATCAACCCGCTCGACCAAATTACTGGAAAAGTCATTGACGTGAGCCGCACATGCATTCCATTGAAGGCTTTCACAGGTTTAGTGCGAAGTTTGAATTCAGATGTGAAAGCTTCTAAGACGGTATATTCAATTGAATTCATTTTGTCAACAAGTTGATGATTGGATGCTCTTAAAAATAACAGAGAAAATTATGGGAAGAAATGTTTTTGAAGAAAGAAAAAGATTCCCGGGTTAAGCACTAATCGGCCTTTGAGCAACTGCGCCCTGTAATCGCGCCAGTAAAACAAAATGTTCTATTTACACGCCCGAAGCACTCTGGCCAATATCTCCTCCGATTACAAGCACTTGACATCAAACCATACGATATCTTTTGAAACCTTCTTGTAATGATACACAGTTTAAGTAGTGGTTTCGCTGTATGCAATCCTTACGTTAATCATATTTATTTATATCGCAACCACCCTTCCTCCTCAACTGCTACCTGTACGCCTAACAAACATATCGAACGCACTCTCCTAAGCTCCGATTACTCCTAGTTTAACTATTAATTTTGCTTTACGCTGTATGTCTATTGTTAAAATGTTTCTTTTAGTATAGTAAATGTAATTATCTAATGTGATTATCAATAAATACATTAAAAAGAATGTTTAGAGCTTACACTTCCAAAATGGTATCTCTAGTGATTTCGACAGTGAAATAATTCAGTTTATTCGGATCAAATAAACGGTAAATCGATAAAGTAATTTTGGTAATAGGGAGGCCAAGGATTGCCAGTAGCATCAAACCACCAGGTTAGTCTTGTCTAGGCATCATGGACTTTCATAGTTCTTGGCTTCCCATCGAAATAAACAAATTAAAAAGTGACGTGTAAAGTAACAAACCTTCCACTGGCTTTGACAAAATGGGAGTTCTTTGCAGCACACATTCACTTTTACTTGACATGATTGTACATCTTTTACAAACACACCAAGAAAAATCCGTCTGGCGTCTTTCAATGCTCGAAGATTGACATTACGAAACTTCTTCCTTCTGAATCTTCCGAGTCTTCTTCAGCTTCTTCACTGGAAGAGTACTCAGCCTCAAGCTGATAAGGCTGAATAGACATGACGATCGCTTCTGCAGGTCACAACTGGAAGCTTGTTTTTTTTTTTAACAAAAACACCAGAATTGCGTCCAGGCAGGTAGGGCGAGCAACCCTATTACCTCAACACCCCAGAGAGCCTTTCACGCCGCTGAAAATGGCGGATCCGGGAAGTTTCAATCTGTCATTCTCTATAGGCCTCTTTTGAGCGGCAAAAAAAAGTACTTAAGAAAACGAACAATGTTTTGTGGAAAAAATCTCCTTTCAAAATCTTAAAGAGCATTTTGGGCAATATTTTCTTATTAACAGTTGTTATCCTGATGGGAGTTTTTAGCGCTTTTGTCTACCCAATTCTTTTGTTTCATTTATTATGCAGATATCTTCAAGATAACAAAATCCAGAAACTGGAAAAAGGAACATTCCCTGGTCTGACGCGCTTACGGTTCTTGTAAGTTGTACTCGTTGAAGTGCTCTTTATTTATTTGAATTTTTTTGGTGTTATTTGCATTTGCATTGGAGTTAATGCTAGTGTAGTGTAAAGTACAGGCACTGTCATCACTATCTACACTATCAATCCATGAATCCGCCTGCCTTAATGTCAGTCCTGCTTTCTTCGTTTAATGCTTTTGTTTACTTTTATGTCTTTGTTATCTCAGTAATTAATTCATTTGCGATATTTTATATTCAAATAACGTACATAGTGTGCCGTACAGACTCTTTATGTCAAATATCCCAGATTGCAAACTGTTGAGAGAAACGGAACTTACAGAAGTAGATTATTTAGGGCGATATCAATTAGGGAGTAAAAGTAAAGGATCGGTGGAGAAAGTGGGTATATATTTTCACAGAATTTCCAAATTCCAGATGAATGTTTTCCATATCAGTGCCAAAGAAAAGAGAAGATAATAAATTTAATTGTCCACTCGATCCATTACTCGACAAAAAAGGTGGAACAAGTACAAAAACGAAGTCAGTTATCTCTTGTATCGACGGTTTCAAAAGTTATAAACGAATACGAAGAGGAAGGGCTAAGAATGGCAGATGTCGAGTGCATGGTTAAATGATTGAGGTTAGCTTGGTTAAAACGTTTTTTTTATTGGGACCTATGGAACTTGGAAAAGCTACCTACAACACATTGTGAGCTCCGTTGGGGGATTGTTCTTTTTTAACTGCAACTACAATATCTCTGAATTACACAATTCCTTCTCAATTCTACCAGGAACTATTGTTATGGTGGTCGCAATGTCGTGAAACGTTTGCCACTGAACAAGATTGGAAAACCATAATCTGAAATAACAAGGAAATAAAAGTAGAAAACAAGCCGGTTTATTACAAACATTATGTTAATGCGAGAGTGATTTGCATTCAAGATACTTTATTTAGTCTGAACAGTACTGATTCTTATAAACAACTGTCGAAAAAAATATGCAAAACAGATATTTAAGGAATAGAAAACGTTCTCCGTGTTTGCATAGCCTGATATAAACACGAAAGGGGTTGGGAGAATTCGAGAGAGTGATGAAAACCCGAGACGAAGTCGAGGGTTTGTATAACTGTTGAGAATTCTCCCAAAGCCTCGAGTGTTTACAGTGCATACATATACATACATACACTTTATTGATGCTCCCTAAGTGGGCTTTTCAGCTCAATAGAATAAAAAATACAAATTTATATAAATTAATTAAGAATGTAAGTACAATAATATTATAATTACAAAAAATATATCAACTTCATAAAACATTTGCAAGATGAAGCCTAAAATTCCTGGGGCATTTTAAGGACTTAATATTATCACTCAAGGAGTTCCAGAGTTTGGCTCCCCTGAAAGCAAAGGAGCGCTGCCCTGTTGACAGGCGACATAAAGGTATATCCAAAGCACCAGATGATCGAGTTTGTCTATTATGGACTTGAGAACGTGATTTAAACATATCAGCAAGATAGTCTGGAACAAGCTTGTTAATACATTTGTGCATCATAGTAGCGTCATTTAGAATGAGTTTCTCTCTAATAGGAAGCCATTTCAACGATCGCAACCCATCCGAAATATGGTCATACTTTCTTAGTCCCAGAATAATTCGTCCAGCAAAGTTTTGGACTTTTTGTAACTTGTCAATATTGCTGCTGCTGGTATTACTCCAGACAGTTGAACAATATTGGAGTTTACTAAAGACAAATGAATTTATTACTAACAAAAGTGTTTTCCTATCCAGGAGATGCTTGATTCTGTTAATTTGGTACAATTTAAAAAGGCATTTCGAGGCAGTCTCAGTGATATGTTGGTTATAACTGAGGCGTGTGTCGAGAAGAACACCCAAGTCCTTAACGACAAGCACAGGTGTTGTTTCCTTGTCAAAAAGTGTTATACTGAATGATGACAGTTTCTTTAAAAGTTGTGGTAATCCAACAGCTAGTTTTGTCCGGATTAATCAAAAGAGAGTTTTTACAGCACCACTGAGATATTCTCGTAAGATCTTCGTTTAAGGCGAGGATGGACGTGGGTAATTCGGCAGGTGAAAAGGACAAATACAATTTACAGTCATCAACATAGGAGGCAGATAGACAACGTTTAGGAACAGAAAGGAGGTCGTTAACATAGATTGTAAACAAAACCGGACCTAAAATAGAGCCTTGCGGAACTCCGAACTCAAGTGGGAGTACTTTAGAAACTGCGTCACCAATTCGAACGCACTGTTGTCGGTTAGAAAGGTAACTCTGAAACCAATCCAACGCACCCTGGGAAAAATCGAGATATTGTAGCTTGGATAACAAGATGTCGTGTCGAATACTATCAAATGCTTTAGACATATCTAATAAGACCATGATGGAAACTTTCTTGCTATCCATAGCCTGGAGCAACTGATCGGTAACGTACAACAGAGCTGTTTCTGTCGAGTGAAGCTTTCTATTTCCGCTCTGATGTGCTGCCAGTTTATTATTTGTAATTAGATGCTCCATAAGTTGTCCATGTACCAACCTTTCAGTGACTTTTGAGACTATTGGTAATAATGAGATGGGGCGATAGTTGTTAGGGACATCTGGGTTACCGCATTTGAGAATAGGTGTAACCTCTGCTGTTTTCCATGCACGTGCAAATGTGTTGGTAACAAAGGAGTTATTCACAATGTGCGTAATTGTTTTTAGCGTACTGGGTAAACTGTCTTTAAGAATTCTAGAAGATATCTTGTCCATTCCCGGAGCTTTGTTAGATGGTAGGCTTCTAATCACCCTTTCTACCTGATTTTCTGTGACTTGATGGAACACAAATAATTCGGGGCTAACGTCGGTGGATATGTGTAAAGGAGTCGGCACATCCGAATTTACGTTAAGTCCATGATGTAAAGATAAGTCCCTGGCGTTTTGAGCAGTAATAGTGCCGACGGAAGTGAAGAAATCATTTAATTCGTTAGCTAACCCAGTGGGATCCTCAGAAGCCATAAAACTATCTTGTTGTTTACGTGGTAGACACCGGTTAATATTTAATCCTTCCAAACATTTATGGATTTAGGGCGGAGATCATCGCTAAATATGAAAACATAGATTTCTTTAAAAGAAAATGGATACTGATGCCTTATTTAAGTTAAATATCTTAACTCAGCATTACCTGATTGCCCTGTTGTACTTTTCTCTAATTTCTTTTAGCCCTGTAATAATTTAACGATTAATTTTGCTTTACTCTGTATGTCGACTGTTAAAACGTCTCTTTTTAGTATTGTAAATGTAATTATCTAATGTGATTATCAATAAATACATTAAAAAAATGTTTAGGGTTTAAACTTCCAAAATGGTTTCTCTCGTGATTTCGACAGTAAAATAATACAATTTATTCGGATCAAATAAACGGTAAATCGATCAAATTAAAAAGTGGCGTGTAAAGTAACAAACCTTCCACTGGCTTTGACAAAAATGAGAGTTCTTTGCAGCACATATTCACTTTCACTTGACATGATTGTACATCTTTTACAAACACACCAAGAAAAATCCGTGCGGTGTCTTTCAGTGCTCGAAGATTGACATTACCAACCTTTTCCCTTCTGAATCCTCAGAGTCTTCCTCAGCTTTTTCACTGGAAGAGTACTCAGCCTCAAGCTGATAAGGCTGAATAGACATGACGATCGCTTCTGCAGGTCACAACTGGAAGCTTGTTGTTTTTAACAAAAACACCAGAATTGCGTCCAGGCAGCTAGGGCGAGCAACCCTATTACGTCATCACCCCAGAGAGCCTTTAACGCCGCTGAAAATGGCGGATCCGGGAAGTTTCAATCTGTAATTCTCTATAGGCCTCATTTGAGCGGCAAAAAAAAGTACTTAAGAAAACGAACAATGTTTTGTGGAAAAAATCTCCTTTCAAAATCTTAAAGAACATTTTGGGCAATATTTTCTTATCAAGAGTGGTGTTATCCTGATAGGAGTTTTTAGCGCTTTTGTCTACCCAATTCTTTTGTTTCATTTATTATGCAGATATCTTCAAGATAACAAAATCCAGAAACTGGAAGAAGGATCGTTCTCAGATCTGACGCGCTTACTGTTCTTGTAAGTTGTACTCGTTGAAGTGCTCTTAATTTATTTTAATTTTTTTTTTGTTATTTGTATTTGCATTGGAGTTAATGCTAGAGTAGTGTAAAGTACAGGCACTATCATCCCTATACTACACTATCAATCCATGAATCCGCCTGCTTTAATGTGTTAACGGACTCAGTTGGTAAAATCAGTCCTGCTTTCTTCGATTAATGCTTTTCTTTGCTTTTATGTCTTTGTTATCTCAGTAAGGAATTCAGTTGCAATATTTTATATTTAAATAACGCACGTAGTGTGCGGTACAGACTCAGCCTTACCTCAAATGTCCCAAATTGCAAACCGTTGAGAGAAACTGAAATTACAGAAGTAGATTATTTAGGGCGATATCTGTTAGGGAGTAAAAGTAAAGGACTGGAAGAGAAGGCGGGTATATATTTTTCCAGGATTTCCACATTCCAGATGAATGTTTTCCACATCAGTGCCAAAAAGAGAGACTTAAGCTTAGTCGGCTTCTGACTTTAGATTCTTTAGCTTCATGTTTCAAAACTAACATTTTAGCAAAGAAACACAAAACCGTTTTTGGATTCATTTCCCCAAGGAACACACCCTGAGAAACACCGCAACCAATGTTTGCAATATATGGTTACAGTTACTACCGGTTCGTTAGTTATCTCGGGCTTGAAGATAATTGACAAATCAATAGGTTGCGCCCGCAATGCATGATTTTCAATTAGCGTTTGTGTTTCGTGTAATGGTGTGTTTGTCATTGTTTTCTTCAAGAAATTGTATGAGGTGTTATCAATTTTAGGTGAAAATATCAAGAGTTAGAAAATAGTGGAATATCCTCTTCATCAATTGATACAACTAAATCGTCTAGAGATCCATATATCTCTCTCTTTAATTTCATATCCCAACATCGATGTGAGCTGGAGCGGGTCCAAAAAGGGCATTGTCAATGAAGTCTCTATGACCTTGTCCTAAGGGAGCTTAAGCCAAGGTGTTCTAGAGCGATGCACGTCAGCCAGAAGGCGTCTTTAAAAATGTTTTCTTTTCCTATTTGTTGGGGTGAATCTTCTCTATAATTACGAGTTTTTCTTAAGGGCGGCCTTTGTTCAAGGGTTTTTTCCTGTTGGTGGTGATTTTCCTTTCATCTGTGAATTTTTTGGTCGGCAGCGTTTGATCAAGGAAATATGATATCGGATAAAAAAGCATGAAGTCATTCATCATAGACGGAAAATAATGTCCTTGCAAATAAATTGCTTCAAAATATGCTTAATGCAAATTTGCAGGTGTTCTAGAGCGATGCACGTCAGCCAGAAAGCGTCTTTAAAAATGTTTTTTCCTATTTGTTGGGGTAAATCTTCTCTATAATTACGAGTTAAGGCCCTTAGCGATATAAATTTTATACAGCATGGTATTTTTAAAAAGGTAACTGTCTACCTAACATGTGTGTACACTTTTAAATGACTTGGCAGCAGAAAAAAAGAAATAATGTATTTTTCCAATGAGGACGCCTGAACCAAATTCAATACAACTAGGCTAACATTTCGTTGCTACACAAACAACCATAATATGTTAATACCCGTTGGGCCCTTACTCGTTGCTTGTTTGGAAGACCAACACTCCCTGCCGCGCAGACTTACTAGTGCAGTCCACAACACATCTCCGTTTACATGCCAAAACTAAAACTATTTTTAGGCGTTCTGGAAATCGCGTGAATGGTATCTGGTCTCCCTTTCGCTGTTTGTGCCTATTCATAACCTGAAAGAAAACAAAAAGGAAAACCAACACTTCAAATTTAAAACTCGACAATATGCTACAATGGACTATTAAACAAAAATAGAAGGGCTGTCATAAAACATAACAAAATAGATCCGGGTGGGTGGGAGGGGACGATACGTTAAGTGCATATGGCAAGTATCCTTGAATTTTTCTACCAATCGAAATATATATGACTACAAATAGTACTTTTACACTCATGCTTTAGATTTACAATTTACTAGCCTCGAGGAGTTTTACTTAATATTTGTAAAAGCTTATCACTGGCCTTAGAGGCAATGATAGATGCGAAAACTAATACTGGATCTTAAAATATAAGCTTGCAAGTAGGACTGGGTCTCTAATCCTAGCTAATGATTTAGATAAAAATCAACCCTTGGTTAATGCTTTCCCTAAACCATACAACAAACACGCATGATTGTGACTAGGACAACTTCTATCAAAATAAAAAACGAAAACTAACACTCAAAACCCAAAGTGAGGTAAAGTAGTGCGGTGTGAAATAACACCCTTAGCAAAGAGATTAACTGATTGAAGTCTGATAGTAAGTGGAACCGAAAGATAAAGGAGAACAGCATCCGAATACTAGTCACCCAGTATCTTGATAGTTTCCACCGGAATCCCTGATTAAAAGGCAAAGAAAGCTCCACCCCGACGGAAAGAGTGGCAGGCATAATCTGAGGCTGGTAGACCCAGGGAGCGATGGATAGAACAAAGTTTCTTTTAAAACATAGGATAGGTGCAGATCTGGTAAACTGAGAAACAAAAAGGCTAGGGAGACAAAGATTGAAGTTGAGGGGTAAAGCTATGTTTAGTCATTGTGACCCATGCCACCTTGGGGGGTAGAAGGACAAATGCAACTCCTAGAGTTGCCATGGTGATTATACAAGGTGCGTGACTTATTGCACAAATGCCTTCCTACTTATCTTAAGGTTGCAAACATGCACAAAACTACAATCTTTAAGACTGCACCCCTTAATACGATTATAGTTCCTACAAATGATGACTTTTCCATCAGGCGTTGAATTAATTTTTATTGTTTTTATTATTTTGCCACACAGAATAAATTACAATTAGAATAAAAAAGATAGTAAATACGTTAATTAATATTAAATTTAAAACGAGCAGACAACTTGGAAGGGGTGACTGTGGCGGGGAAATCTCCGAGAAGCCGAACTTATGAGGAATAGAGATTTTCCCCCTACAGGCAATTTAAATACTAGGCAGCATTTAAAAGTAAAGAAAAAGTATTTTAAGTATATAAGTGTGTTTAGAGAAAAAATATAGATATGAGGTGTTAAAGTATTTAGGTTGTATCTTGTCTGACCCTTAAAAATGGTTTGATCACGCGCTTGAATATATTAAAAGTCGGGGCGTTTTTGATGTTGTTCGGTAATGAATTCCATATTCTAGGACCTTGAAACAGGGTCGAAAATTTTTTAAAATATTTTTTCTACAGGTATGAGGTCGGTAAAAGTCAGAGTATCTTGTTGAATATTGATGAATCTGATTCCCAGTTTGAAAGATTTGAGTAAAAGCAATAGGTAAAGCGTCATTATGATATAGGTACATGAAAGAACTTACTTGGAGCGAGTAGATACTTAAAACATCAAGAATTTTCAAATTTGCAAAAAGAGGTTTACTTGAAGCCTTGTAGCCAGCCTTAGAGATCGCCCGGACTGCTCTTTCTGTAGTAGGTAAATTCGTTGCAGGTTGGTGACATAAGTAGAGGCCCAAATTAAATTGGAGTAAGTAAGATATGGATAAATAAGCGCATAGTATAGTATAAGAAGAGATTTTGAGGGCAAATAGTATTTAGCTTTATAAAGTAACCCGACAGATTTAGAAATCGTAGCCGCAATAAAATTAATATGAGTTTTCCACGTAAGGTGCTGATCAAACTCCGAAGAACTTAGTATGATCTACTTCTTCAAGTACATTATTTTCTATAATAATCTGCCTTGTGATAGGTAACGTTTTTTGCCTTGTTCTGAAAATCATTAGTTTTGTTTTCTTAACGTTGATGGATAACTTATTGGCTTTTAGCCAAGTTGAAACATTGTGGAGCTGGTCGTTAAGATGGGAGGTAAGTACATCCTGGTCACTATGTTCCCAAAAAATATACTGGTGTCATCAGCAAATAATATAAATTCGAGTTCATTAGAGCTAGAGCAGGCCGGAAGATCATTGATATAGATGATAAAAAAGAGGGGTCTAGTATAGAGCCTTGCGGTACGCCACAAATTTGTCTTAAAGCATCGGATTTAGAATCGCCAATTTGGACGTATTGCATTCTATTACGAAAATAGTCAGTTATCCATTGATGGGCTGTCCCAGTGATGCCACATGCTTCCAATTTTGATAGCAGTATTGCGTGATCTAGAGTATCAAAGGCTTTTGATAAGTCAAGAAATATTCCGGCTAAATATTTTTGGCAGTCAACGGCGTTAGCAACTTTGTTCACAAAATTAATCAAAGCGTGGGAAGTAGAGTGGCCAGGACGAAAACCGAATTGACGTTTAAATAATATGTCATTATCGACTAAGAATTGAAATATGCAATTATAAACAGCTCTTTCGAAAATTTTAGAAAAGGCAGGAAGTATAGAAATTGGTCGGTAGTTTTGTGCTAAGCTAGCGTTATCAGATTTAAAGATAGGAATAATTTTAGATATTTTCAGTCTGTCTGGAAAAACTCCTGATGGCAAAGATAGGTTAATAGTTGATAGCAGCGGATCTGAAGTAAGGTCCAGTGTTTTTTTGACAATAGAAATTGGAATGTTGTCAGCTCCGGGGGCCTTACCGTCCTTAAAACATTTTGTTATTGTTTTGAGTTCTTCAGCAGTTACATGAGTGAAGCTTGAGAGCGAGTCTGAGGGCACACTGTTTATAAAATCCTGGAACGACTTGGAGGCAGGGGCTATTTTATCGGCCAAATTTGGACCGATGTTTGTAAAATATTTACAGAATTTGTTGGCGACTTTTTCTGTGCTGGTAATACCATCACCATTTTCGTCTACTAATGGGTATGTCAATTTCTTCTTTTCATTTTGGCCTATCGCATTATTCAAAATCCTCCACGTCTGCTTGATGTTAGTCTTATTTATTTCAATTTGATTTTGAAAATAGAGCCTCTTGGCAACTCTAAGAAGATTAGTTAGTTTGTTTTTATACGTTTTGTATTTGAGAAGTTTTTCATTCGATCGATGTCGAAGGTCTTGCTTGTATAGCTTATTTTTCTTATTGATTGACCTAAGTAAGCTCTTTGTAAGCCAAGGTTTCCTGAACGAGTTTAGAGCTTTACCTTTGATAGTTTTAAAAGGGAAACGCGTATCAAATAAGCCAATGTACTTATCGTTGGCCTGATCAGAGAAATCCCATTTGGTATTTTCTAGTTTGAGTCTAAATTCATTGACTCTTATCTCGCTGGTATCTCGAATAGTAAAGCTGTTGCTATCTTTACACAAGTAATGACCAAAAACAAAAAGGAAACAAAAACAAAAAGATCGGTAGGTGATCTGAGATATCACTTATGATCAAACCACTTCTTGAGGATAGTGTAGTATTGTTCGTAAAAATGTTGCCTATAAGCGTTGCGGAATGTGCTGTAATTCTTGTGGGTTTTGTAATCATTGGCAGAAAACCAAGGGCAAAAAGCGATTCACTGAATTGAGCAGTGACTGAATGGGATTCATGCTTCAGTAGATCTAAATTACAATCACCAGTTATATAACAATGCTTATTACCTTTGGTGACACCTGAGATAATTTCATTTACTTTGACTTCCAGAGTGTTTTCAGAAGGAGGGCGATAAATAACTCCAATTACCATATTTTTATGTCGTGGAATGAAAATTTCAACGAAATGAGACTCAATAATATTTGCGTCGGAAACATTAAACTTTGGCAGGATTTTATATGAGAAATTTTGATCGATAAAGAGCCCAACTCCTCCGCCAGTTCTATTAGCGCGATGGTTGCTAACAAAATTGTAACCTTCAAAGCTCAAGTCAATAACGTTACTTTCTTTGACCCATGTCTCAGTTATGGCAAGAATTGAAAACTTATGATTTATATTGGCTAGTAAGTGGGAAAGGGCATCTTGGTTTTTAACTAGGCTGCGGGCATTTAAATGAAATAGCGAAAGGATATTAAGTTATTACCACCTATTACCCCATTCAAATCTTCTGCAGTCTCGCAATTGCAATAACTATCTGAACTAGCATAATTTTGGTTGTTTAAATCAGGATCAAGGTCACTGTTAGGATCAGTAAGGCTAGAATGTTGGTCAATAATTGGATTGAAAAAAAGTGTTTCAAGTTGATCAGTGTCACATCGTATCGTCCCATGTTGAAACTCACGGACAATTTTAAAAGCATTGTCATCCAAATCATGAAATGGAAACTGAGACTTGCAGTAATTACATAGTGGAGATCATGGTGATTCGTTGCAGAGATAACAAGTCATATTAATCGGCGTTACTAGATTCTCCTGATGCGTTCTCATCATTTGTAGATCTAGAATTTACCGCGTTATCATAAATAACTAATTTGTCAAACCTCAGAAATGCTCTTTGGTTCTTGCGTCTTGCTTCCTTTAACTAGGGCATTAGTTCTGTGCGCTTCTTAATAACACGATCGGAATAATCCTCGTTTACGAACATATTTGTTCCGTGCAGCTTCTTCTTGGTTTTGAAAACTGCCTCACTATCCTTATAATTGAGAAACCGGGCGACAATTTTGCGAGGCTTGGAGTCGGAGCTAGGTCTACCAACACGATGAGCCTTTTCTATGACAAAGTCGGTACCGACTTCAAGCACGTGACTTGAGACTAGGTGTTTGATTTTGTTTTCCGATTCCTGCCAACTTTCGTTTGGTGACTCAGGAATTCCCTAAAAGCACAAATTATTTCGCCTTGATCGATTTTCGAGGTCATCTAACTTGTTTCCTAGGTCCTCAATTTGTACTTTGACTTTCTTTACTCTGAGCTCAGAGGTTATTAGCTCCTCGACTTGAGCTTGTGTGAACTCTAAATTCGATTTAACACTTTGCACATCTTTCATCAATTCAAGTTGTCAATTCTACTGTTGACAGAATCCATGTAGGCACTAAGAACACTTTTAAAGTTGACTCTTGCTGCTTAAGCAACTCTTTCACTGGTTTAAGGGGCATTTGGATATTGTCTTTCTCAAGATTTCCACGTTTTCAATCAGAAGACGTCTTTGAGTGTGTTGCCGCCATAATTATGCAAAGACGCCATTAATTGGTAAAGACAGTGATTACTGAAGTATTACTGCTAGTAAGTTTGGGATTGGGTTTGGCTAAGCTCGCGCTTTCCTCTTTTTTCATATAACTCGCGTCACTCACTCGCGTCCCTCTCTGGCTACTCAAATGTTCAGGTCCCAGTGTTCAAAAGGAAGATAACGCTATCCACTGGATAAATCACTATCCAATGGATAACGCAATTGATTTCCTGTATACTTATCCACTGGATAGTGATTTATCCGATGGATAGCGCTTTCCAGCTTTTGAACAACTGGGGCCAGAGCTTAAACTTCCAAAATGGTTTCTCTGGTGATTTCGACAGTAAAATGGTACCATTTATTCGGATCAAATAAAAGATAAATCGATCAAGTAATTTTTGGTGATGATTTCCAGGCCCGATCAAACCACCAGGCTAGTTTTATCTACGCATCATGGATTTTCATAGTTCCTGGCTCCCCATCGAAATAAAAAATCGAAAAGTGAGTTTTAAAAAATACCAAGTGTAAAGTAACAAATCTTCCACCAGCTTTGACAAAACAAGAGTTCTTTGCAGCACACGCATTCAAGTTCACCTGGTATGACTAGACATCTTTCACAAATGCACCAAGAAGAATCCGTCCGGCGACTTTCAATGCTTGTAGCTTGAAATTACGAAACTTCTTTCGCCCCTGAATCCACGGGTTGTTCTTCGCTTTTCTTCACTGAAAGAGTCCTCAGGCTCAAGGTAATAAGGCTGAATAGACATTACGATCGCTTCTGCAGGTCACGACGCGAAGCTTGTTGTTGTCAACAAAAACACCAGAATTGCGTCCAGCAACCATATTACGTCATCTCCTCAGAGAGAGCCTTACACGCTGATGAATATGGCGGACGCGGGAAGTTCGAACCAGTCATTCTCTAGGCCTCTTTTGAACGGCAAAAAACAATGTAACTAAAGAAAACGAACATTTTTCTGTGCGAAAAATCTCCTTTTTGGATCTTAAAGAGCATTTTAGGCAATATCTTCTTTTTAGCGCTTTTGTCCCCCCAACTCTTTTGTTCTCTCATTTTGCAGATATCTTTATGGTAACAAAATCCAGAAACTGGAAACAGGAACGTTCTCAAGTCTGACACAGTTAATTGTCTTGTAAGTTATACTCGTTGAAGTGTTCTTTATTTATTTGAATTTTTTGTTGTTGTTGGCATTTGCCTTCGATTTAATGCTAGAGTATTGCAAAGTACAGCCACTATCGTCATCATACTACACCATCAAGCCATGAATTTGCCGGCTTTAAGGTGTTAACGGACTCAGTTGGTAAAAGTAGTCCTGCTTTCTTTGTTTTTATGCTTTTGTCTGTTGTATGTCTCAGTGAGAAATTCAATTGGAATATTTTTTATTAAAATAGAAAAAAGGTAATGTGCGGTACAGACTCTATCTCGAATATCCCAAATTACCAACCACTGAGAGAAATGGTAATTGCAGAAGTAGATTACTTAGGGCGATATTAATTAGTATAGGTAATGGCATGATTTGTAGTGATATTTGGCATAAATACCACGAGTGATATTTCAAAATTGTTATACGTAATTTCACGAGCCGTTTGGCGAGTGAAATTTGAGACAATTTTGAAATATCACAAGTGGTATTTAGGCCAAGTATCACGTACAAATCATGCTATTATTTGTTTATACTACTAGCTGCAAAAGGTTTGTAATTTTCACATGTAGGTATTTCAAATTAAGCTGAAATACCACTGCTCTAAGCCAATCAAATTGCGGAAATTTCTCATGTAGCAGTATAAGACAGGAAAACTAAAGGACCGGAAGAGAAAGCGGGTATATATTTGCTCACGATTTCCACATTCCAGATAAATGTTTCGATATCAGTGCCAAAGAAAAGAGAGGATAATAAATTTTAGCTTAGTGGGCTCCTGTTTTAGATTCTTTACCTTTCTTTCATGTTTTATAATTATTCCAATTTTAGCAAAGAAACACAAAACCGTTTTTGGATTCATGAATTTCTCCAAGAAACACACCCTGAGAAATACCGCAAGCAATGCTTGCAATATATAGTTACAGTTATCTTCTTGGAGATAATTGAATAATCTGTAGCTTGCGCGCGCAATGCATGATTTTCAATGTCCGTCTGTGTTTCGTGTGATGGTGTGTTTGTCATTATTGTCTTCAAAACAATGCATGACGTAATATCTGCTTCGACCTTCGGCTTCGGCTGACAACAGTTACCTCGACCCTGATTATTCCTGATATCAAAATAACCTAATTTAATAATTGTTTAATATTGACCTCACGTTTCAAAAGTAACGCTATCATATTTTTACAATCTAGACAATGAGGTTACCGAACAAGATTAAGTCATTCGAGAAAATACGTTTATTCCTTACAGCCCGCTCGTAGGGAAGGCTTAATTCCTTTTTGGAAATTCGCACAAATCTCACAATAGCTCTTGCACAACTTGACAGTACATGTAGCTTGTCAGTTATGTTACCCATCGGTTTAAGTATGATTTTATTGACAGCTGTCCAAATCAGAAATCCGCTGACAATTATCACATGTCAATCTCGCGGGCTCAGATGAAAGACTAGTCGTTTTTCCTCTACATATAAGCTGATATAATGTCACACCTACCAATTCAACAAAAAAACGAAACTACGCCTGACAGGACTGTCAGTCGGCTGCCAGTAGTTTAAAGTTATATGCGCGAACCAGATTAAGGTCAATTGACAGCTGTCAAAATGGGACATATGCAGACCACTATCAGAAAACTAATAACGTGTGCTCAGGTCCACTCAGGTGCAAGATCTGGCATTACGCCCCCAGTACAAGCCGGACTGAAATGTCTTACTCACACTCGTAGTCGACAATCCGTTAACTTGAATGTTCGCCATTCTAATGAAGGTTAATTGACACCTGTCAAACGAGAGCATCCGCTGACCATCATCACCTGACTGTAACTACCCACTGAGGTCACTTATTTTTTAAGTTTTTCTTTGATATTTTATTGACCACGGGCTCAATTCTGTATTTTGAGCGGAGCCCCATAGCTTAGAAAATCTACCCATCCTAGAAAATTTGACAATCACGTGACCGTACACCGACCGCCCAACCTTTCGTCCTTCCGCACCACAGGCATACCAATGTTTAATTTCTTTCTTTGTTGGATCCGCTGATCAGTATAGCCTGACCGTATCGCGGGCTCAGACACCGACCCATTGAGTTCGAGTGTTTTTTGTTATCCGCTGATAAGTTGTTACTTTTCAAATGATCGCAGGCTCAAGTTCAATTTTTTAAAATGCATATGAAATAGGCCGTGTTCATGAGTCGCACCTTTAAAATTTTGATTTTAAATTGACGGGAAATTCAACCGGCTTTTACATGCTTTTGACTTTTCTCACCATAGTCACGCGTTGATCGCGCTCTACGTCCAACTTTTATGCTCTGATTAGTCAACATTTGACGGGTGAGTTCATGCGGAAGATTTATGCAGCATCTGGAAACTTGTTTACTGATAGCTGAAGCTGACAGAGTTTTATGTCATCTTGTGATGTTTTTAACTGCCTTTTTGTTCCTGGATGTACAAAATTAAATACAGCTGCTATAAAGATTCTTCTGTAATTCATGGCTGGTTTGTTTATTGCGCTTTTGGTTGAGAAATGCACCGCCTGTTAAAGTCATTGAAAATCCGATTTCTGATGGCATCGTTTTCAAAAATGAGCTTACTCACTTGTCCTTGTTCGAGGCTAAGAGGGTTGAAAAGTCTCAAGCGATTGCAGCCGTACTTGATGGCCTTCAGGAACAGCATCTGGTAAGCCCGCAGGGGCACCCAACGAGAATATAGTTCAAAACCACTTAAACATAGCATTGTTAAACGTATTTTAGTATTTAAACGATAGATTTAGACATATTTTTATCCCCTAGAAATTTTCCATCTGTTCGGATTTCCTAGCTGGAAGTCAAGTGATTATATAAATTATGTAAATTATAGGGATCAAAACTTACCTTTTCGAAAATTTTAGCCAGAAAAAAGGCTCCCGAAAATTCTAGGTGACCTTTTAAGGGTAAAAATCCGTTAAAAATGGGCAATTATACCGACTTTTAGATGTTCGAAAATCCTAGGAGAGGCAGGCAAGCAAGAAATGTTACAACAAATGTTCCGAAAATTCTAGATCGCAAATCGTCTTCCGAACAGATATTTTCCGAAAATTGTCGTTGGGTGCCCCTGAAGCCTGAGCAATTATTGTCTTTGACGTGTTTTTTTCCCGGTTACCTAAAGTCGAGCTAGTTTATGCGGCTAGTTTATGCACGAGGCAATGATCTGACTTACAACAGTATCAGGTTTAAAAAGCCTTTAGACATCTTTTGACCGCAAATACAAATAAAACGTTTGGAAAACAATCTAGTCATGATTTTGGCTGTAAAAAGAAAGCTCTGAGCGATTTTGTTGCCTTGAGTTCATTTTGAAAAATAGCAAACACCGGGAAGCCGGCTTAAAACATAAATAAGCTTAAGAGCGGCTCCGCGTAAATATCAACTAGACGAGGAAATAGTCAAAAAATGACCTGGGCTCAAACTTAGCCAGAATAAAGCCCTATGGGCCCTTGTTACAAAATCGTTGGTTTAAGTATGATCGAATGAATAATATTTTTTTAACGAATTTTTTCTTCCCGAGGCCTAAAATGGGCAAAAATCATGCAAAATTAGAGTCATATTCTGTAAAATTTTAAAATAAAGTTGGCTACTAAGATATAATGACACTTCGTATTTTTACTATCTTTCCTCTATAATTTTAACTGATTAGTTCGCGATTTGGTCAACAAGAGATTTCTAAAGAAATTTCCAAAGTTGTTGACTCAAAATCGCTTAAGCAACCGTCAAAATTTAGCACTTTTTCACGAGCTAAAAAAGCGGATTGGTACACGGCTTTGAACACCAAGGCTTGTTTAGCCTGAAAGAACATTCTTTTTTCTTCAAATAAGCGAAATAAAATTTTTGGGTTAATGAAATCACAAGCGCTGACAAAGCGAAGCAAATGTAAATGTTACACTAAAAACGGGCGAAAAAACGTGACCTCTGACCGAAGCCCGACCAAATGCGAATTACGGTAGGCGCCAGACCTTTAATTATTCGGTAACTTCTTGAAACAATATCGGTCCGAAGTGTGTATAGATTTTTTTTTATAAAGCTGAGCTAGTGTCAAAAAGTCCACAAAGCGGTAAAATATACAACAAAAGTCACCAGTAATCTGTTCCGAATTCTTGCTCCTGATTGGGCACAAAAATGCTTCTATTATTGTGCCCAATTGTCGAACAGCATATGTTGAGTTCTTTTCGTCTATTCCTACACGACTGCTGTTGTCTCGCCATACCTGTTCGATTCGTTCACCAAGGTTGTGCGTGAATTGGAAACTTTCATATCTACTTCCCTAGCCAGAAACGAAGGAACTACCGTTGACTCGGGAAAAATTTCGGATGCTATCAGCAGAAACATTTTAATTGGCAGCTTCAAAACAGGATATTCACGGCGGGTTCCCCATGCAGTTCCTAAGCCCGCACGACACGGTTTAATTGAGTGGCGCTATTGAAAACCGAGGTTTGAGAGGGGTAATGCAAGATACGTATTTCTAGTAACATAATTATCATTTTAAGCAGAAAAGTCCTTAAACTAAAGCTGACGAGTTCAAAAAAAAATGAGAAGGAAAATTACAAGGAGAATAAAGTCATTAATGAAAAACCCGAAGTGAACTTTAGAAAAGATGCCATGAAGTAAGGGCTTAATGAGTGAGCCTGAAGAATTTTACATCCTTACCAAAAAATAAATCTTCAATGCAACTTAGTTCAAGAATAGCCTAAAGGAATATTCACCGAAGTACCTGCTGTAACACGGATGTAAAAAAAAAAGACTCAAATAGTATCACTTACCTATTTTTTTTTAAAAAATAACCTCTATGGTCAAAAGGGAGTTTCTCAAGCGTTCGCCCTGGAGCCTTTCCCATTGGTAGCTAATTGTCCAAGATCTCCTGTCCAGGGCTATAAGTGAATCTCCATTAATAAATTTACAATTTAAATCAAACAATAAGCTTGTGATTCACAAAGTAGTTAACTTAGGGCACATTCATGTGTCTTTTGAGGGAGAGAAAGGCTAAGTGATTTTAGAGAAAAATAATTCGCAAACAGTCCAAGTGTGTAACAAATCTTACATCGAGTTAATAGCCTGATATATACACCAAAAAAATAGCAATTATCTTCGATCCCAGTCAAGAGCCATATGTGCAGTCAAGAGCCATAATGGCTCTTGATCACAGTAGATTAGGGCTGGAAAACAAATTCTTCACAAACAAAACAACCCAATTGGCCACCCACACCACCTTGAATTTATTGGATTAATTGGAGAATCGAAATTTAATTCTATGCTATAAGGACCGGTTATAAGACAAGATAGTCCTCGGTAGCAGCCAATTTACACGTTGTAATTCATAGGTTGCAGAGGATCATGATCCTCTGTCTAAATGGGAGAACAAAATAAAAAATCAGGCCGAATTTTTTGCGTTCGACAAGTTTACTTTACAAAATCTTGCCAACAAATCTGGTGGCGTGTAAACCAGCCTTTTATACTTTTTATGCATCACATCTGAGGTAAACAGTACTATGAGGCGCTGTTTTTATCATACAGACCTCGGGCAAAATACAGTTTTTCACAAGTTTGCAAAACAAATTGCATTCGTTCAATATTCAGGACGATAGAAGCACGCGCGTCCTTTGCACAACAAATTATAAAATTGACCACATTATAAAACGTTTTCATGAAGAGAATTATTCCATAATGTCGGGACTGTTCAGTCAGAACAAGCTGCTCCTCTGTAGTATACAGGGTAATAATGGGTTTTTAGCCAAACCGTTCCAAAAATTTCCAAAATCACCTGTACGACCAGCCGGTTCTCACTTTTGACAAGCGCCAAATTGGCAGTGCGCGCTGGTAAGTGTTTAAATGAACATTAATAGAGTTACGCTTCAACATAATAAAGAATTTATTACGTTTCTTTTTTATTTAATGGTTTTATTATGTGCAATCTTTAAAACCGTTTGATACGCGCTGCATTTTGGGTACTCCTGCAAGCGATGTTCCTGTACGACTGAAGACAACCAGCACAGCGATTAAAATTGCAAGAGAGACTTCTAACAATCAATAAAAATATAATTCGGTGAAACAGTTACAGAGACAGCAATAGTTAGCAAAACACTACTTTTTCGAGATCCGATAAACGACATGATTTCGCATGGAATAGACAACAAACTGAATGAAACATAGTACACAGTCAAAGTATCACCTTTTTATCTGCCAAAACCGGTCTATGGTTCAATGCCATTCAACCCACTGAAACTAGACCTAGATCCAATTTTTCTGAGTCAAGACTTGCTTTTTCAAGGTACAATTAGCAAAGCTAAACACCGACGAAACGTTTTTATGGCTGGCAAAGAATATTTTGGCAAAACCGTAGTTCAACCACGCGATCACAAACCTGTCAACACCATGCGGAAATCACACAATCACACACTTTCGCGGCACTGATATGATTATCCACAACCACACATAATCTTCTCACGCTTAACACAAGCGAAATATCATCGAATTACTCATCATAAGCGAGCCCTTTGAGTAGATGTGCGGACCATATTTCTCAAGTTTTATTGAAAAAAAATTCCCGAGAATGTTCCAATTGTCACAAGCATGTTTCCGAAACTAATTACCTGTCAGTCACTCGATTTTGGACGATCTGCCAGACGGTTAACCATTTCAAAGCCTCATAAAAAATAAAAGAAAAATGGAGGAGGTATAAGGTTTATCATGTTAAAACAGATAACGTGTGTAGTTTAGAAAACGATCTTTTTAAGCCGAACATTTTCTTTTCCTTTTGGCCAACAAACTATTTGGTGGTTTACCGTGTTATAAAAAGTAATCTATGTTGACATTTTTTATCTTGGAAAATGGTTAACCGTCCGTTAAACCGTGAAAGATCAATAACAGAAAGCTTTAACAAAAGTAGAAAAACTAGACAGTACCAGCAAAGGTATACCTCCATCGAAAGACCCAAAAATGGCCTTTCACATAGCAATATTTTGCAATAGAATGGTTAATCGTGTGGTTGACCGTCATAATGATACCACGTGCGAAATAACAAGTGATACGTGGCTGTGAACCCGAATCTTGAAAATTTACTTTGGTTAACAACTCCAGTGTACCAATTCGGCAAGATCTATACTGCAAGAACAAGTTCTGAAAAACATTTTCCACAAGGCGGCACATTTACTTGTTCTTCTTCTCTTATAAGGTGGAACAACTTAAATCACTAATCTGTGACACTTAAGCTAGGTCACTTGCCAATGATTCTTCTCTTCTTTTCTTCCGATGTTGTTAAGGAATAAGTTTTTGAGCTGAGTGGACCCATTTTCGCTGCCAGCATTGGGGAAAAAGAAGGGAAGAACGTTGATAATTGCATGTGGGCGTCAATAAGATCATTGACGCAGGTTAAAATGTCACAGGCGCGCACTGATTTGAAATAACTGTCACTTGTGTTAAAGAGAGAATTGTGGGTAGGGACGAGAAAAGCCGGAAAAATTGGGAGGGGAGGGGGGGGGGGGGGTAGATAGTAATTCTGTCTACATCCACTTCTACACAAATCCCTAACTACAAAACAAGCCCCCCACAAAAAGGACATATGCAAACAACACAGTAAACAAGCTATTAGACAGGGGAAGTTGAGAAAATTTACAGAATGTTTGCTGACCCGGTTTTCATAACTCCAGGTAGATTTACTATGTTTAAAAAAATCAAACTTGAGCCTGTGATCATTTGAAAACTAGTACCTTTTCAGCGGGTAACTTCAGAAAATACTGGACCTGAGCTCGGGATACGGTTAGGTGATACTGGTCATTGGATATCGTGTCTTGACAGTCGTCAATCGATCACAACATGGATTTACAATATCAGGTTGCACCTGGGCTCCCAAACTAGCTAGAAAGTGTGAGAATGAGGTTAAAGATTGGTTTCCCTGTGGTGCGGACGAACGATCAGTCGGTGTACGGTGTCGCGATTACCAAATTTTCTAGGGTGGATAGATTTACGTTTAATAAACGAGCATCAGTTTTTTAATCAGGTTTAAAATCACAAGCTGAAGGCGAGTGAATTTGGACCCGATAAAACATGTGCTGCGAGTTTATTGAGCGTTTTCAAAGACATTCCTGGAAAAGCGTGTCTCAATGGAGCTGATAACAATGACGCTTTTGTGAAAGTTTGAAATTAGCATACGAAAAAAATATTAGATATGAAATTATACATGCAAGAAAACCAAATGCCACACGCGTTTAGAACTATTCTTCTACGAACGACACTAACCGAAGAGGACATGGCGCCCTGTTCCAGAGCTTTTCAGAAGCCTAAAAATGCCGGGGAAGAGATGAAGTTAATCGAAAATACTACCCCAAAGTCAGCACGTGTAGTGAAAAAGTAGCCTTTGAAAAGATTTTCTGGAACGGCTGAATGGTAGGAAAACAAAAATCTAGTACTCGAGCCTTGCGTCCTCACAACTGAAAAGTCTTGCATACTTCTTTAACCAATATTACCGCTGAGTCACTGAACTTTTGGCTGAAAGAACAAAGTTGATTTTGTGCAATAGTAAATTTACCGCGTGTGTAATTTTAGAAGAACATTAAATATTCACCCACCATCTGTTGTGTCAGTTGCTGTGCTGATAATTAATACTCATAAGTCACGTGCAGTGTGTTCATATCTGATAAAACACCGCATACTAATAAGGGGAAGTTTTATCGATATAAAGTCCCTGCACTTGATGCATTATCGATCATCTCCAATTACAAGGAAATTTTGATGAAGGTACTTCGCCGATTGATTGTCTTTTCGGCTGATTAGCGTCCTAAAAAGATAGCGTTCTTAAAAAGATAATTTTGCTGTAAACTGTAAGCGTTGCCTGATCTC
>OZ037775.1:38951318-38978818 GCA_964035525.1 Porites cylindrica | reverse complement strand
ATGCAGTCGCGAAGGACCTGGCGACGAATTAGCATTTTTGTATATAATAAGCGTAACGTATTTTTAATTAGACTCGCCTTGCAATCAACCGGACACAACCATTGAAAGATAATGTAAAGAGCCGTGTTAAGATGTGTGGATTACCCAACAGAATTGTAAGTAGCATTTCGCTGCGAATATTTCAGCCTTTAAGTGCAATTTCATACTTAAAACGCAAATCTTTCATTTTCTTTGCAGTTTGACTGTTGCCGATTAAGTTACCGTTGGCAACCAGTTCAGAAATAAAGTGGTTATCTGTACATCGTTGTAGCCTTCAAATTCAAGTAACGCTTCGCTACGTAAGCGCGAATCAAGTTGTGAAATTTCTTTGCTTGTTTACGGCAGCAAACCGGGAAGGCATTTTGCTTGCAACTTACGCGAGTTTGGCGTCGCTCGCTCGGAGGAACTGGAGATGAATCAGTGAATAGCGCAGGATATTCACTGATTGAGTAGCCAATCAGAGCGCGCGAAAAACACTATCCACTGTTTTAGTATATACTAAATATTAATATTTTGGTTGTTATATTTACAGGGATAATTTCCCAGTAAATCGATTGAGAAACCAAGTTGTGTTGTAATTTGTTTCATTACCTGCTTACAGAAGTTTATACTCCAATGAAATTCAGCAATTAGATGCGAGGATTTTCTCAAACATGGCACAACTGAGATCTTTGTAAGTGTTACCAATTTATCATTGTATTTGTCATTTCGTTATTATTATTTAGTACTAATAATAATGATATTTAGTAATAATAATTAATAATTTATTATTACCATTATTATGATAACGTAAAATATTTTTGCAGGCTTATGAAATTGTTAACTTGAAATGCATTCTCAGAAAAAGTTACCAGTTGTTAAGGAAAAACGAATTATTTACGACGCCGTATTGAAAACTCGCCACGAAAGGAATTCGAAGATTTTTGTTTTTTGCACCATGTTTCGTGTTAATGAGACGAGGGTTGGCAAGAATGGTAGAAAACGTCATATGAAAATTTCAAAAGTCGAATTTCGCTTCCTCTCTCCACCAATATTTTAACTCTTGAGAAGCGTACTTTGGCGGAGAAGAATTCAACGTCGAAACATCTCTCAGTACCGTTCCCATACAAAAGAATTCTTGAATAGACCAAATTTAAACAAAATTTGCGACCGGTTCAGAAATGGTCTTATTTATTTTCTCCATGTGCTAACTTTTTAGAAGCGATGATAGTAAAGTCACCAGCTTAAAGATCGTACGCGCTGTTGGCCGTGTTTTGACTATTCTATTGTGTAGCCTTCTGAGAAGCCATTTACGTTTATTGCGTGCCACATTTTGAAGTCCCGAATGATGTTGCGCCATTGCAGGCACAGAATTACCACATTCCAGATGTAGGCCTTTTTTTACATCAGTCCCCAAAGAAACGAGAATATAATAAGTCCCGGATGATTTCGGCCCATTGTGCTCGATGAATTCTTCTTTTTACAAGAACACGAGTTCTTCGCCCGGGCCATTCTCGATCTAATCGCTTTCTCCTCCCAGTATCCATCCTGTGTAATCGAACTCCCGAGATAGGTTAATTGCTTTTCTTTAATTAGTTGTCTACCTTCAAGAAAAAAAAGGGAATTCCGCAGCAGTCTTCGTCTTCCCAACGTTGATGTTCTTACTGTATTCCTCTGGGACCTCCTGATTTTTCCCATTATAACCTAGAGACCTTTAACCGAACTGTACGCTTTCAGCTGCAAAGCACACTCTTAAATGAGGTGGCTTCCCACTCGAATACCATCACTTAAAGCATCTCTAAGCATGGATTCAGCATAAATCAAAATATAAAATATGTAAAGGATAACAAGAGTAGTATATGGCGCACCGGTTAGGCTTCTTTAAAGTTAAAGTTCAAATCATGAGTGTGAAGTACAATGCATTAGTGCCGATGACGTTATAGCCTTTTGTCTTATTCTCATGAAAAAAAAAGTGCGGGTAAAATCTGATTAACATAAGGTCTTGTGCCATTTTAAGGTCGTTTAAACGAGTTGATAGGTTTTAGATCGATGCTTTCATAGTTTACTGTATGTTGGTCAGTTAGCCATCTGCCATTTTCCCGTTGGTGCACACCAAGAAAAGCTAGCGCAGTAAAATTAAGGCAAATTCGGGAAATATTCTTTCCTGTGCGGTTTGAAATGCACCGATAAAATATACGAATGAAAAGTAGAAGTTAAAGAAAATACTTAGTTGTCGTTTTGAAAAAAAGTGAAAAGATCAATCGACAAATTTGTCCTGGGGAAATTCATCACTGTTTTTTTGCGGCTGGTAGCTCAGAAGGAAAACCGAGTAAGCGAAGTTTTTTCAAGATCTAAGCCCGAGATTTAACGTACAGTTTGTTTCAGTTTGTATGTTTTCATAGTAAAGAAAGTCTGTTTTGAAATGGAAATGCATTAATTAGCATTGTGTTATTGACTTTTTGGTCAAGTTGATGTTAAATTGAGGCAATTTTTTTTAGGAAACGCGCTCAGATTCGATACAGCTTTGTTGTGTAGCTTTCATCGGTCAAAACATTTTAGTTGAGTTTCGGACACTTTACGCTGGAATTGTAATGCGAATTTAATTTGAGTACAGAAACATTTGGATTTTCAAATAAAATTTTTCAAGAAATGACTTCTCTGGTTATTACTTTATTTTTCTCATTTCTACTCTACGTCTATTGCAAAAATTGTTACACAATTGTTTTTTGAGTTAGTGTTTACAGTTGCCGCTATAGTAATTTACCCTAATATTAGCTGCAAGTAGACAGATGCCATTCAGAATCACCAAAAAACGTTTTGCGATTTACCTTAAGAGGAAGAACGGTTGATTCAGCGAAAGAAAAACTCGAAGGCAAGTTTTTGAAAAGCATGATTCGTTTACGCGCGGGTAGATGACAGCATACATCAACTTTTCTACAGTACCGATGACTGACTCAACCGAAGGCAAATGGAAATGTGTTCTCTTTTGATTATGTTATGAAAGAAATAGTAAACGTTGCAGCTGTGCAACCATCGAGTTATGGATGCACTTGGGAGGTTTGCTAAGCACTCAAGAAGCTAGAGTTGCCCTCGGCTATCGCCTCGTGCAACTCTTACGCTTCTATCGTGCTTAGCAACCTCTCGCCTGCATCCATACTTCGATGGCTGCACCCTTCACGTTTACCATTGCTTAATTGTGTGCGTCATGCCATTATTTAGGTCTGAAGTCACCGGTGAATTAAAATCACGGGGCCGTTACGTGATTATGCTAGTTCTATTTCCGGTCCCTTTCATTATCCATTGCAGAAAACTAAGGCCATGTCCACACGAACCGGAACATTTTATCTGGGTTCGTGTGGTTGGAAGTACACGATAGCGACCACAATAGATTTAAGCCTCTTTAAGAGGGCGTGTCTGTGAAACAGATTACTCCACCGTCTTTAAAACATCACAGCCTTCCTTTACAATTTCTAAATATCTGTTGAAATGATTTGGGGAGATAAAGCTCTGTTCTTTGTATACAAAATAATTCAATTTCGAAGGCACACAATTTACTTCAGTAAAAGTAATGCGTGAAAAATCATAATTTTCACCAAGTGCGAGAAATTCAAATCGATTAAGCTGCTGGTGGTTGAATGTTAGAAGAATGGTCTTAAAAATCCTGTAAAAGTTTCTTTGGCAAATGATTACTAGCGAGGCGAGAGCTTTACAAAATCTGTTAAAAACGACGATATTTGAGCTCCGCGGTCAACTTTAAAGTTGCGAGTCGGACAAAATTTAGTCCCGTCACTTGTCTAAACCCACAATAGATTAAAATAAATAGATAGGAACCCGTTTTGAAATGTTCTTACCCTAAAATCTGCTGTAAAAGACGAGTCCAAAGGCCCTTTTAGCCCGATTATCGAGTCGTTTGATCTTTGTCTTGTAACTTGTAATTGTACAGCGCGTCAACTGTCAACGTATTTACAGAACGAATACAATTCTTTGATCAACTTTCGGGTCTTTTCATTAGGACTGCATCCTTTTCGACGGCTCAGTTATTTGTTAAACATTTCTTAGAATATAGTATCTGAAAATATTACCACATATTACATCTGATCATGACTTCTACAACAGAGTCACGTAATCCAATTTAGAGGGATGAAGAAGGGTGAAGTAGCAAACGGCCACAACGAGAACAACAGCAGTAGTTAAGGTTAAGTTTACACTATACTGGATAGCTTTTCGTGCAAACACAAAAAGCTATCCTGCAAAGTATGAGCACAAATCCGGTATGTGACTCTCCTGTTTAGAGATCGGTGCGTCGCAGCTTTGCTTTTTCGTGCCGAAATGATCCTTCTTTGCGTAAACAGAAGCCCTATCCGGTATGCTTTCTTTTTGTGTCTGCACAAAAGCTCTCCGGTATAGGAGTGAATGAAGACAATCTATAGCGGCTTTAGATAGTGATACTCTTAGACACGGTCTTTCCCCGTTAAAATCCAAATACTGGTCATTTTGTTTATTCACAATTTTGGTTGTCAGTTCCCGGACTGGCTGATTTTATTAAACGGTATCAGGACCGTTATCAGTGCCATAACCTGCCGAAATATGCCGTACTTGGAGTTGTTGAAGAATTTAGTGCAAGGCTGCAGCTGCAAATCCGTAGAACAAACTCTAACGTAAGCATGCAGTCACAGTCTAGGGACCTCTGGCATTATTAAGGCCATTTCCCAAGCCTTCTCTTAGAATCACAGTAGTGGTGGTGTTACGACACAACTCTTTGAAACTTCGTTATATTTTGTAAGCTCTGTAAATACCGTATTTCCTCGAACAAGCGTCATTATTACAAACTCTCTTTCAAACACAACTCTTGGTCAATCAGGGCGTGCGTATTATTTGATTAGATTGTAATTAGGCTGATTTAAGGTGATGTTACGCGAGACGATTCGCAACGACGATTTTTAGCGCAACACAGCGTTGCATGGTTGGAACAATGTTGTAACAATTCGAAACAATGTCGAAACAACGTTGCAACCCTGTGTTGCGCTAAAACTCGTCGTTTCCGATAGTCTCGTGTAACATCACGTACCTTAGCAACAGAACGGGAACGTCAGTTGACGACGGCGCGCGCAAATGAAACAAAAGAGCGGGAAATTGGCAACGAAAGTCGCGTTTAGTCCTTTCCGCGCGCTTTCCCGTCGTCAACTGACGTTCGCGTTCTGTTGCTAAATCAGTCCATGCAAAAGTCGGGTTTGCATGAGCTATGACGTCACGATATTTTGCAGTGCTCGCGCTATTCAGGCAATCCCGGGGGGTACTTCGAGAAAAATTGAGTCGGGGTGTGCGGCACGCCTCCTGAAACCCTTACCCTATTTCAGACCTGATCAAAAATTTGATACCCTATTTCATACCTGACCCTTAAATCAATACCCTATTTCAGACCTGCCTTACAATACAATACAATACAATACAATATTCTTTATTTAACGAAGGTGACGTAATAACCCAATGAGTTATCTAATTTACGGCCTTCACAACAATACAAAATATACATATAGAAACAATGCCTAATCAGTAATATACGAGAGAAAAAATAGAACTAGACAAATGTATGGTTTAACATAGATATAAGATGATGTAAACTAATTACCTTCTAATACAGTTACAATAAAGAGAAAAACGACAATCATAACACATTAATTCTTCAAGATGAGAAACGTTACTAACAAACTTAAGGAATAAGATAAAGAGTTTATGCTTAAAATTATTTAATCTAGACGGAAAAAATAATAGAAGAAGGAGATACACACGCTATTTGCTTAAGATCAGTGTCAAGGCAATTAAAAAGAATGGCAGCAAAGTAAGGAAATGTGCGCTTTCCAGAATTAGACCGAGGGTATGGAACTTCAAGATTAAAAGCACAAGCTCTGGTTCGCAGACCAGTTGAACGAATCAGTTCCCTAGGTCAGACCAATGTTAAAGGCAATGTTTATACGCTTTTATTTAGTAGGATACAAAACTGTACTGTTACGGAACGTATTCGGTTGGCCTAAAACCCAAATGGAAATGGTATCATCGCCTAATGATGAAGAAGTAGCTTCATCTAAAGAAACATACCGAGACCAAACTGGTCGAAATTGATACCCTTTTTTCAGACCAAAACGGCTAAAAAAGCATACCCTTTGGCGCCGCACACACCTATATAGACTATATAAGGGAATACCCCCCTCCCGGGACGCAATCACTATACATTTGTGTAAAGTGTTTCATCGGACTACGGTACTCTTGATTGTAACAACCACTGTTTTAACGAATAAAAGGCACATGTCTCGAAGCATCTGTACAGAAAAGTTTGAAAACTTTCCCAATTTTTTGCAAAGGCCAAACTCGATTTTTTGTCGCAGTGCGAACAGGTTCAGTTTTTGTCGATGTTTATTATGTCGTAACTAACAACAGTGCTAGATTGTATAGTGCCAGAGTGGTTAAAGTAGAAACTATAGAGTTTAGCAAAGATGAAGCAAGCAAGAAAAAAGAAAAAGGCCATTGGCAAGATGACGCTGTAGAAGGCCTAAATGTAATAAACGGTCCTAAATGTAATAAAGTCCTAAATGTAATAGCATTTTGTCCTAAATGTAATAAAGTCCTAAGTGTAATAACAATTTGCCCTAAATGTAATAAACTCTTAAGCTGCCAATTACAGTAATTACTCGAATAAGCCCCGCCCTCAAATAAGCGCCGCATTTGGGGGCGTTGGGAGTTAATTAGCGCCGCGGCGCTTATTCGAGTAAATACGGTACTAAGCGGTATTGCTATGGTATTAAGCTCCGCTCTCAAATAAGCGCCGCATTTTTGGAGAAAAAAGTTAATAAGCGCGCGGGGCTAATTCGCGTAAATTCTGTACATTTTCTTATGAACTGTGAAACTTAAAAACTATGTAATTATTAAGTGAGGAGCCTGTTGCGAATAAGCATTCCAACATCAAAAACAATTCCGTTGATTCCTTTATAGCAAGGCTTCTTATTTCAGAAGTTCTCTTCAATTCTTCTTCTATTTCGTCTTCTGCCTTGTCACTGTTGTCATCGTTTTTCAACAGCAACAAACGCAAACGAAGGTAGGGCTTCCTTAAAAACTTATGTAACGACACAAGGTCAACATCATATCTGTATAAAAACATTAACAGCTCTTTTGATTCTCTTACAGTGAGACTTACAGTGGAGCTCGTTAATGTTGCTATTCCTTTCCTTTTTTCCTATTTTTCCTATTTTTCCCCTACTTTCCCCGCGGCCACTTTCTTCCTGTCCCCAAGGTGGCCGTTGTAGAAAGGTACAATAGTTCATTTTTGTTACTTGTTATGTTTTACATAATTGTAAACAATTTGGATTAACTAATAAAAATGAATGAATGAATGTATAAGTATACTTAATAGACAAGAAACTGTTATGTGTCGCTTTGAAGAAATTTATTCATAAACGAGAAGTTCAGCGTTGCATATTAAGAAAATATACCAGTACTTTTTTCCTCGAATAAGGGACGCGACGCTCATTTACTTTTTTCTCCCAATGGTGGTGCTTATTTGAGGGCGGCCCTTATGCGTGTAAATATGGTAATTGGTAATGTACCGTCTTTACCAATTGCTGCGCTTGTTTTAGAGCGATGCTTATTCGCATAAATACGGTAATTGGTATCTTAAGAGTTTATTACATTTAGGGCCAAATGTTATTACATTTAGGACTTTATTCTTTATTCGATCTTGACAGTTATGCAAACCTGAGACGACGTCGAGGGTTTGCATAACTGTCTCGAATTCTCCCAACCCCTCTAGTGTTCTAGTGTTTACATCAGGCTATGCAAACACAGGAAAAAAAGTTTTCTATTGCCTAAATATTGCTTTTTTACAAAAATACTGTTACTTTGCCGTTTGCAAGCAAATTATTTGTAAACGTTAATATTCACAGTGCATAAGGAAATGTACAGAATTTACGCGAATTAGCGCCGCGGCGCTTATTAACTTTTTTCTCCAAAAATGCGGCGCTTATTTGAGAGCGGAGCTTAATACCATAGCAATACCGCTTAGTACCGTATTTACTCGAATAAGCGCCGCGGCGCTAATTAACTCCCCAACGCCCCAAATGCGGCGCTTATTTGAGGGCGGAGCTTAATACCATAGCAATACCGCTTACTACCGTATTTACTCGAATAAGCGCCGCGGCGCTAATTAACTCCCCCACGCCCCAAATGCGGCGCTTATTTGAGGGCGGGACTTATTCGAGTAATTACTGTAATTGGCAGCTTAAGAGTTTATTACATTTAGGGCAAATTGTTATTACATTTAGGACTTTATTACATTTAGGACAAAATGTTATTACATTTAGGACTTTATTACATTTAGGACAAAATGTTATTACATTTAGGACCGTTTATTACATTTAGGCCTTCAACAGACGCCATGTTACTGCTTCGACCAGAATCCTCAGGGTTTGGCTTTCTTGTACAAATCAGGGCGTTTGATCTCGCTGGGATTACTAAATTAAAAAAAAAACACGAAAAGAAAATACGAAAAGGATTCTGGTCGTAGTAGTAAAGTAACGCCATCGTGCAAATGCGTAGTATTCGTTGATAAATCGGCTTTAAAAAAAACTCTTTAGTCGTGTGTAAAGGGTTTCTAGGTGTATTACATGTACTTTCAAGCACCACCACTCCTCAGCCGTGAAAATGCACAAAACAGTATTGCGTGACGAACAGCGTCGATATTTAATATTGTGCCATTGTAGCACCGGTCAGATATACACTTTCGTGCAGTGTAAAGCATTGTTTAACAAACGGCTAAGCCGTCGAAGAAGATGCAATCGTGATAAAATTGGTCTAAAACTGATGACAGATTGGTATTGGACTTTTGAAGACGTAGAAAGTTGACGCGGTGTGTCGGGTGTGAGGTGTAAATTGCAGACGTTACAAACCAGAGGTCAAGCGACGAACAACCGGAAAATCGTGCTTAAATGATCTTTTATTTCGAAACGGTTTTCTACCTGCTTATTTTAACTTGATGGTGGTCTAGACAAGTGAAGGGACTAAATTTTATGTCCGACTCGCAACTTCAAAGTTGACCGCAGAAGGTCAAATATCTGCATTTTTAACAAATTTTGCAATTAGCGTCGCTGGTGATCATTTGCCCAAAGAAAGTTTTGCAGGAATCTGTAGACCATCCTAACATTCAACCGCCAGCAGCTTACTCGATTTGAAGGTTTCGCACATGGTGTCCGTGCTAGAGAGGCGTCCGTTTTTAGGGATCACAACGATGACTTTTATTTTAAGACTATATCCTGACAGTTTTCCATAAGTGTTCAGTAAGTAAAGATAGGTTCACACTTGGCGTTTAAAAGAGAGAGGCGTTATTCTCAAGACTGTAAAAAGCTCGACAAAACTACCATGTTTTAAGTGAAAATATGAAGAGAGTTAAAAAATCGTGGACTATCCACATCCACATCAATTGATTCAACTAGGCCGTCTAGAGATCCATATCGCTCTATTTAATTTCAGATCCCAACATAGATGTCAGAGCTATCGCTCAGGTTTAACTTATTGTGTGGCCATTGTTAGTCTATCCTTCCGTAGAACTTGGCATTGAACAAGATGAAATACACAAGCCTTAATAATTAAGCCAATATTTTGAATTAATTCTCATAGTCTATTAGACATGGGGCGTTTATTAGAGAGAGGGCGTCTAATAAAATGTTAAGACCATAGAGGGGGCGTTTATTAGGTAAGAGGGGTCTATTAGGAAGTGGGTGTTTATTAGGTAATTTACGGTATTGGCTTCCAGTTAGTGGCGCAATGACCTCATTAAGCGACAAACTCGGTCTGTTGCTTTGACTGTTTTTTGCGGCCATTTTGGTGAGAAATTTTGACTGCAGAACTATTTTGCAGAGAAAATTGAAGAAGATTTGACAGTAGCCTCAAAATAATGGCGAGATTTCAGATTAAAGAACATTGGTCAGTGCGTCTCACTTCGCAGAAGAACTTGTTTAGGTCGCGCGATATAAACACTAATCCGTATATCTAAATGGAATGGAGATAATGTGAACCGCGGAAATACAAATTTCAATGAAGATATGATCGTTGCAGTGGGAATACTTTTTCATTCACGGTTACATATGACGGCTGAACATCAAGACTGTCCAGTTTTTACCGTATTTCTAACCATAAAAACCTCACCCCCAAAATATCTCGATAACACTCTTACAGATTTCTCTTAAACTTTACGAACATTGAGGCGGCTATTGGAGGGAACAGTTCCGGTGAACGATTTTAGAGAAATCACTTCCCAGTGCCGAGAAATACGGCTGCATGTAAAATAGGCAATGGCGAGATTTCATTACTATGACAACTACGATTTCATTGCAGCCCTGATCATAACAAATTTTCATCGTTATCTAATTCAGCTGCGGCTGCAATTTTTTCCAAATATTTGTTATATGTAGTTTATGCTCAAACTTGGAAGGTATCGACTCTGAAAAACCCTATTGAGCCACTTTTGAGGCGAAGGTTGGCGAGAATAGAAAACGTCATGTGAAAATTAAAAAGTTGGATATTGCGATCCCTTTCCACCAATATTCTAACTCTATTGAAAAGCTCCAACCGACTTTAATATCCATCTTATTTTCACTGTAGTAGATGAAAAAAGCTGAACGGGTCTTACTTTTACAGCGGCGTTTCAAAATAAGTCAAGCAGTATACCCATTACATAACGTCACTTGCATATCAAATGTCAGGGGTGAAAATGAAGGTTTGGCACCTTTAATTCGCAACTATAATGTCTCTAAATACCAAGAAAAGGAAAACTATGCTGTGATTATGCATTTACACTTCTCAGAGTTAAATCAAAACGCCGGAACTTTAAGCCATGTCACGGAAGATAATAGCACATGCGTTACAACAAAATTGAGGCAAAATCTAAAAGTCACTACATTCTTAAGCGTTTTTTTCTGCAGTTTGCTATCAATGACAATAATAATAATAATAATAGAATAATAATAATAATAGCGCTTTGGACAATTATTGGATTTTAGCGCTATATAAATAAAATTATTATTATTATTAATGACAATAATGTGCCAGCTAGGAAAAGCAACAGAAAGTGCCACTCAATTTGTTTTCTCGCTGTAGTCTTCGTTTTGGGAAGTTGAGACGTGGAAATCGCCTTTTTTTGAAGAAAAATTTTAATGGGACAACCAGTTGCAAAAGTACTTGAGACACTGTACAGCATTTTGGCTTAAATGGTCTGTCCATGATCTTGTGCTTGTGACCCCCCTCCGCCCCTTATCGAAGTTACTAGCAATACAAGACTATGCTAACTTGGAGGAACAACTTTGAATGGAGGGATGTCAGTATTATATCTCACGGACCTGTGAAAGGTTGTTTTTCCGTGAGACTGTCTCAAATTTTTGCAGCTGGTTGTAGCAACCATATTACGTCATCACCCCAGAGAGCCTTGCACACCGATAAAAATGGCGGACACGGGAAGTTCGAGCTTGTCATTCTCTTGGCCTCTTTTGAACGGCAGAAAACAAAGTAACTAATAAAAACGAACATTTTTCTGTGCGAAAAATATCCTTTTAGGATCTTAAAGAGCGTTTTGGGCAATTAAGAGTGATGGTATCGTGATAGGAAATTTTAGCGCTTATGTCCACCCAATTCTTTTGTTCTCTCATTGTGCAGATATCTTCATGGTAACAAAATCCAGAAACTGGAAACTGGAACGTTCTCAAGTCTGACGAAGTTAACTGCTTTGTAAGTTGTACTCGTTGACGTGCTCTTTATTTATTTGAATTTTTTGGCATTTGCATTGGAGTTAATGCTAGAGTAGTATAAAGTCGAGCCACTACAATTACCAATTACCATACCACACTATTAAGCCATGAATTTGCCGACTTTAATGTGTTAACGGACTCAGTTGATAAAAGTAGTTCTGCTTTCTTTGGTTTTATGTCCTTGTTTGTTTGTGTCTTGATTATCTCAGTGAGGAATTTAATTGCAATATTTTATGTTAAAATAAAATAGATAATGTACCGTACAGACTCTTTATCTCAAATATCCCAAATTGGGAACCATTTGAGAAAAATAGAAATTGCAGAAGTAGATTATATAGGGCGATATAAATTAGGGAGGAGAACTAAAGGATCGGAAGAGAAAATAGGTATTTTCACAGGATTACCAGATTCCAGATGTATGTTTTCCATATCATTTCCCAAAGAAAAGAGAGGATAATAAATTTTAGCTTAATCGGCTCCTGATTTTCGATTCTTTAGTTTCATGTTTCACAGTTCTAATTTTAGCAAAGAAACACAAAATCGTTTTTGGATTCATGAATTTCCCCAACAAACACTCGATGAGAAATACCGTAAGGAATGTTTGCAATACAATGTTTGTAGTCACAGTTACTAACGGCTCGTTAGTTATCTGCTTGGAGATAATTGAAAGGTTGCGCGGAAAATGCATGATTTTCAATGTCCGTCTGTGTTTCGTGTGCTGGTTGTTTGTTTTTATTATCTTCAAAACCATGTATGGCGTGTTACCTCGACCTTGATTATTCCGGATATCAAAATAACCTTTGTCGCTGTCAAAAAACGCAAGAGAATTGTGCACGAAAATAAGTAGAACTCGTTAATCAATGTGTTGATGCCATACCCACGTCATATACGCGTAATTGTCAATTTATGGTATATAAAGAGTTGTGACACATAGTTAATGCAATAAGTCCAACAACTGTTTTGTGACACAGATAGTACCACTTATCTATTTTAAAAGTATAACTTCCGAGTTCAAGTAGAATTTCTCAATCGCTGGCCCTGGCGCCTTTCGTGTTGGTAGCTAATTGGCCAAGAACTCCTGTCCGTGCGTCCATCTGGCAGGTTACCAAGTGTCTGGAAATCTGCCAATGTTGTTCCAATCCATAAATCTGGTGAACGAACTTTGGCTGAAAATTATAGACCAGTTTCTCTTACAAGTATTTTAGTGAAGTGTTTGGAGCGTATCATCCATAAACATATTATGAAGTTCTTAACACATCATAGGCTGCTGAGTGAGAGCCAGCATGGTTTTAGAGAAGTATATAAATGACTTCCCCCTTAGTGTAAGCTCTAGCACAGAGCTTTTTGCTGATTACAGTGTACTCTATCGTAAGATCGCATCTGTAGATGATTGTGTCGAGTTTCAAGATGACTTCTTGTCTGCCGCCTCCTGGTGTGACTTGTGGAAGGTCACGCTGAAGTCGGAAAAGTGTAAGGTTCTACATGTTACCAAGTCCAATTGTCCTTTAGTTCATCAGTACTATGTGATAAATGAGAATAATTTGTCGGCTGTTGATAAACACAAGCACTTGGGCATTTGGATTGAATCTTCTTTAAGGTGGGATGCTCATATCAATTACATTGTTGGTAAGGCAAATCGAGTATTGGGTCTAATAAGGAGAACGTTTGGGTCAAAAGATCCTGTGCCAATCAAAACAGCTTTTATCGCTTTAGTTCGTCCTATTCTGGAATATGCCTGCCCAGTGTGGAATCCATATTTGGTTAAACACATACACAGTATTGAATCCATTCAGCGTCGTGCTACTCGATTGATATGTGGATCTCGTAATTCTTACACTGAAAGGCTCACTGAACTAAACTGGTCAAAATTGGAGCTTAGAAGAAAATACCTTTGCCTGGTTCAACTTTACAAGATAATTCATGGCTATTCTGATATTGAATATACCACATATGTGGATCTGACTGGCCCGACAAGAACTAGAAGAAACCATGACTTTAAAATCAGGCCTAGAGCAGCAAGGACAAACTATTTTAAATTTTCATTTTTTAATCGTTACGTTAATGACTGGAACTCTTTACCAAACTCCGTTATGTCTGCTTCCAGTTTGAACTCTTTTAAAACTTTATTACTTAATTATCTTTGTAAATAGCCATATGTTTCCCATTTCCTACTGAATTTGGATTTTCTTTTTTATTTAATATCTAAGTAGTTTATAGTATAGTTATGTATTAGTTTTCTATTCTTAATTGTTTTATCTTTTCGTTTTGGACGGCAGTTTTTATATGGGAATTCAGTTTCCCCCTATTGCTTTCCTTTACCTATTGTACTTTTATATATGTATATATATTTTTATTTTGTACATTGGTAAAAAGAATTATTAAACTTAAACTACTTAAACTTAAACTTATCTGTATTATTTGGAAAGTTGTCGCGTTAATTTACGTTTATTGCCCCTGTAATTACAATGAAACTTTGATTAAGGCTGTTGGCCTATTGACTGTCTTTTCGACTGTTTTGCCATTCTAATTCAGTTACATTACTGTTGTTTGAACAATAATCCGTATATCTAAACGGAATGGAGATAATGTGAACTGCGGAAATACAAATTCAAATGAAGATATGATCGTTGCAGTGGTAATATTTTTTCATTCACAGTTACATATATTGCCTGAACATCAAGACTGTCCAGTTTTCACCGTATTTCTAACCATAGAAACCTCACCCCCAAAATACCTTATTCCTACTAATTTTCGCACGTACTTAATTTCGCGAACATTCGGGAGCCAGATTTCGCTAGTACTAATTTTCGCGATTGCGGTCAAAATTTAGAGAAAAACCGTACTAAATTTCGCGTTTTGTCTTTGTTTTTATTTTCGTAAATCCTGAACAGAGGGCACTTGTCACAAATCAATAAAACTATACATTTCAAACAAGTCAAAACAAGATAATTGCCCCCGCAGGGATTTCGCCCAGTTTGCGCCCGCAAGTACGAAATGGTTAGGATGACGTAAAACAAAAAAATTGCCGAAGGGACTGCTTTCAATAGGTAGATTTTGTGACATTTATTGTGCGGTAATACTTCGTTACTCCTCTGCGTTACGTGTTATCAGTGACATTCTGTGTTGTTATGAAAGTTATGGACCAAAAGACACTCGTTAAGCGCAGATGAAGTTATAAGGTGCGTATAACAGTGTATATTTTAACACTAAGTGAGTTTGCCAGACACGAGTTCACAAATCTTTGATTGGAAACCTTGCCAGACACTCTTTCTCTTTCTTTCTCGGCCCCAAACAAGCAAGAAGAGTGAATGATTCAACGGCTAGCTTATCACTAGCAGAACGATGGACGATTACAGAAATTCGCCCACCATCAAATTCTGTGCTGCCTTATTCCCTGCTCACAGATGTCCTTCCGCTACAAAGTTTAGAATAAGACTAGAATGCGCGAGCGTGAATTGATCAAACGTCCTTTTAATTTCTAAAGCTTACTTTCCTGCAAATAAAATGAACTGAATGTAAAAAGTGAAATAGAAATAGCGAAAAATTAAACTTCTATTTTCTTACGGCTTAGAATAAACTATTCTCGAAACTGAGAATGTTTTGATCAAAGCTGTGTAAATCGAACTGAAGATGTGCATGGAACCTTGCGTTTCCTGTATTTATCTCACTTATTGTATGGAATATGTGTGAATATCTTCATTATGAATTGGTATATTTCAAAGAGCTACACAACGAGCAAGAATACTATTGCCTGACAATATACAGAGCGGGGGCAGCTGTAGTGTCAACTATTACTAGTTATTATTGTAAACTTACAACTGCCGTACATACACCTTATGAACAAAACAAAATATAACTGTTTGCTGTGTATGTTGTCTATGTAATGTACGGTTCAGTGCTTAAAACGCAACTTGAGATGTTCTGTAAGCGTGCACAGTTCAAGAAACACCCGGACTCATAACATTTTAAAAATTCTTATTGTTTTGTTTCCGAAAATGGTATTAAATTTGGTGTGTTTGAATTTCGCGCAATTTTTTGTTTGCGCGTACTAAATTTCACGAATTTTTTAAAATCGCGAAAATCGAGAAATTTAATACTCGCGAAAATTAGTAAGAATAAGGTATCTTGATAACACTCTTACAGATTTCTCTTAAACTTCACGAACATCAAGGCGGCTATTGGACGGAAAAGTTCTTGTGAACGATTTTGGAAAAAACACTTCCCAGAGCCGAGAAATACGGCTGCAAGTAAAATAAACAATTGCGTCATTTCCTCACTATGACATCTACGATGTCATTACAACCCTGATCGTAACAAGTTTTCATCTTTATCTAATGCAGCTGTGGTGGAAATTTTTTCCAAATCTTTGTTCAACCTGGAAGGTATTGTCCCTGAAAAACCACATCGAGCCACTTTTGAGGCGAAGGTTGGCGAAATAGAAAACGTCATGTGAAAATTTAAAAAGTTTGGTATTGCGATCCCTTTCCACCAATAAAAGGACTTTGAAAAGGACATTGGCAGAGAAAAATTCAGCTCTGAAGCCTTTCCTGTTGACAGCCACTTGACCGAGCACCCCCGTCCGTGCGTCCAACTGAATTATTTTAAAACTCGTCGCATTAATGTAATGTTTAATAAACAGGCAGCCGTTTTTTATCGGGCTTAAAGTCCCGAGCCGAAATAGATACATATATGAAATAGACATGAAAGAAAATCAAATGTCACGCGCTTTTAGAAATTTTCTGCTCGTGCACTGTAATAGCCAATATAACCGCTATGTCACTGAACGTTAGGCTGATTAAATTGGTGAAAGAACAAAGTTTGATTTTGTGCAATAGTAAATTTACTGCTTGTGTAATTTTGAAAAAAACATTAAGTATTCCCCCCTTTTTGTGTTAGTTGCTGTGCCGATAATTGATATTCATGGGTCACTTACAGTGACGTTATATCTGATAAAACACCGCACACTAATAGGGGAGGTTTTATCGACATAAAGTCACTGCACGTGATGTATTATCGACTATTTCATAGGTCATCTGGCTTATGAATTATTAATACGTTTCTGGATTAGCTTTATTGCCTCTGCAATCACAATGAAATTTTTGATTAAGGCGTTTGGCCTATTGATTGTCTTTTCGGTTGTTTTTACAAATTGTAATTCAGTTATATTACTGTTCTATAAACACTAATCCATACATCTTGATAGCAATTATCATTAATAATTTGGATGTCATATTTATAGGGATAGTTCCCCAGTAAAATTATTGACAAACCATTTATAAGTTGTGTTGTAATTTGGTTTTTTACCTGCTTACAGAAATTTAAACTCCAATGAAATTCAGCGATTAGATGCGGAGATTTTCTCAAACATAGAACAATTGGAAAGATTGTAAGTGTTATCAATTTATCATTGTATTTGTCGTTTTGTTATTATTATTATTTAGTAATAATTATCTTAATAATTAATAATTCGTTATTGTCGTTAATAGGAGAAAACGAACATTTTCCTGTCCGAAAAATCTGGTTTTGGAATCTTAAACAGGATTTTGGGCAATATTTTCTTTAAGCGTGGTGTTATCGTGATAGGAGTTTTTAGCGCTTTGTCCACCAAATTTGTTTGTTTTCTTATTATACAGACATCTTCATGGTAACAAAATCCAGAAACTGGAAACTGGAACGTTCTCAAGTCTGACGAAGTTAACTATTTTGTAAGTTGTACTCGTTGACGTGCTCTTTATTTATTTGAATTTTTTGGCATTTGCATTGGAGTTAATGCTAGAGTAGTATAAAGTCGAGCCACTACAATTACCAATTACCATACCACACTATTAAGCCATGAATTTGCCGACTTTAATGTGTTAACGGACTGAGTTGATAAAAGTAGTTCTGCTTTCTTTGCTTTTATGCTTTTGTTTGTTTGTGTCTTGATTATCTCAGTGAGGAATTTAATTGCAATATTTTATGTTAAAATAAAATAGATAATGTACCGTAGAGACTCTTTATCTCAAATATCCCAAATTGGGAACCATTTAGAAAAACAGAAATTGCAGAAGTAGATTATATAGGGCGATATAAATTAGGGAGGAAAACTAAAGGATCGATAGAGAAAATGGGTATTTTCACAGGATTACCAGATTCCAGATGTATGTTTTCCACATCAGTTCCCGAAGAAAAGAGAGGATAATAAATTTTAGCTTAATCGGCTCCTGATTTTCGATTCTTTAGTTTCATGTTTCACAGTTCTAATTTTAGCAAAGAAACACAAAATCGTTTTTGGATTCATGAATTTCCCCAACAAACACTCGATGAGAAATACCGTAAGGAATGTTTGCAATACAATGTTTGTAGTCACAGTTACTAACGGCTCGTTAGTTATCTGCTTGGAGATAATTGACATATTTAAAAGTTAAGCGCAAAATACATGATTTTCAATGTCCGTCCGCTGTGTTTTGTGTGCTGGTTGTTTGTTTTTATTATCTTCAAAACCATGTATGACGTGTTACTTCGACCTTGATTATTCCGGATATCAAAATAACCTAATCTAATAATTGTTCAATGTTGACCTCAGGCTTCGTCAGTAACGCGGATCATATTATTAACATTTTAGACAATGAGGTTAGCTAATAAGATTAAGTTAGGTGGGAAAAACTGTTTATATCTTATAGGCCAGGCGTAGCGAAGGCTTAATTCTTTCTTCTTCGCATCACGCATGTAACGTGCGTCTATCGCTCAGCGAGGTAGAAGCACGAGATGGCTTTACATATACCGTAAATGACCTAATAAACGCCTGGTGTTTCTAATTAATTTTAGGGATCCAAGCGGGGGCGTTTAATGGATAGGAGATGTTTAAGAGAGAGGCGTTATTCTCATGACTGTAACAAGCTTAACTAAACTAATATATCTTAAGTAAAAATAGCAAGAGAGTTAAGAAATCGTGGATTATCCTCTTCATCAATTGATTGAACTAGGCCGTTTAGAGATCCATATCGCTCCATTTAATTTCAAATCCCACGACAGATGTCAAAAGTATCGCTCAGGTTTAACTTATTGTGTTGCCATTGTAAGTCTACCCTTGCGTGAACAAGAACAAGATGAGGTTTTTGCCACATTGGACATTTTACAAGCTAACATAACCCCTTGGGGTTTTTAGTTAATGTTAACAGGGTACGCTGATAGTTGGTACAGTTGACTCCCGATAACTCGAACCCTCGCTAAATCGAACCTCGCGCTAACTCGAACCAAAATCGATTTCCCCTGGATTTCCGTCATACATTCACTGTAATTTTACCCTCGGTAACTCGAACCCTCGATAACTCGAACTCCCGCTAACTCGAACCAATTTTCGTTTCCCCTCAGGTCATTTTCTACATAATTTTACCCTCGATAACTCGAGCCGTGTTTTGAGCCCTTAAAAAGTCGGGAAGAAAGCCGTCTACGGGCGTCCGAAACATTGAATTTTGGATTTCCTATTGACGAGTTGTAGGCGCATAGTTTACTAGTGGAGGCTGATGTTGATTATCACAGGCTAACGTGAAGCAGCTTTTCTTCTCAAAACAGTAAAACTCATGCTCTATTTAGGCTATGTTTTGTTACGTTACGTTCTGATTTATAATCTAGAAGTATCTTTTAATTTTCACTTGACATTTCTACAATTAAATGTGATTGAAATATTCGCTGAGCAGTAAAAACTGTTTTTTACCTTAATCTCGGCTATTTTCTTCGAACTCGCGATAACTCGAACTCCCGATAACTCGAACCTTTTTTCGATTTCCCTTGAAGGTTCGAGTTATCGGGAGTCGACTGTATATTAGGTGCAGTAAAAACGTGGGGGCGACATATAATACACCTGTTCTAGCGGGACGCTCTATTACTTCTTCAAACGAGCTTTGTATTGAACTCTAACTCAATAGTTTCTTTAATGTGGGATGCGATTTTTTGGTCACCTATAAGGGGTTTTCCCTTATTATAATGTCCGTTCTACGCAATGTCAACTAAATCGATAACCCAAATTTAATAAACGACTCACGTATTGTCTGTACCAATTGCGGCACAGTAAATGGTTACTTAGCTGCAAAAGAGTTTGTGGATTTTTATGAAAATATGTATAGAATAAGAAAAAAATCTATTCATCACCGAAAATATCACATTTCAAATATTATAGACGATATTACACCGAAGAATAAGATACAAATTAGTTATAATGATAGAGGGAAAATCCTGAGAATATTCGCATTGATTGCATGTCATAGTAATATCGCTTTTACTTCAAACTACATTTTCACAAATTTCAATCCATAGCTAATTACTGGTGAAAATTTTGTGGCGATCGGACAAGGAAAACCCCACTTTTAATGCGATCGAAAAATATCGGTATGGCCTCTGAAAAAACTGTATCGAAACACCTTAATGTCTTGGAAATCGTCCCAGAAATCGGCCGGGCTAATTCGAAGCCTTTGTCGGATCAAGGTGATAATCACTTTTGTTTACATTGCCGTGACGGTATCAAAAGGGGACTATCTACACCAAAATTTGACGCTATTTTAAAATAGCCTCCAAAAGCCCCTGGTGTGTTTCCTATGAGCTCTTGGGTATTTTCATAAGTAGCAAAGTAAAAATTGCTTAGGGTAAATTTTATTTTAGTTTTATCGCAGCGCAACTACCAGTTTTTTATCAATCCTGCGCTTTTTTACTAGTTTACATTGCGCATACGTCCGATTACTTCGAAAGGAAGCGTTCTGAGTTCGACCATGAAACTTTGCATGGCAAATGATCAATAATGGTATTTTAGCACTGTGATGTAAAATAGTTACAAACAGGAAAATTAGTTACATTTTGCCGCCATTGGAATCTGCCTTAGAGGGTGTTTTTAAAATAGTAATCTAATTATATAATAAAAACGAGTTTACTTAACACAATCAGATATATAACATAACATAGATGAAACCATATGAATTCAAGAGATTCTTTCACCCAAAACTACAGATACAGATTTGTGTATAAACACAAGGAAGTGGTATAATTGTTAACAATATTTTTAAACCAACGAGGAGTGTTTTATCTTCAGAGACGGTCCTCAGAAAGAGGGTGGAGGACTTTGTGTTTATACGATAGACACTTTGAAAGTTGAGAACGTCGAAAACCTTTCTTCAGTGGCTAGCGATGGCTTTCAGCAATTACGGCTTCAAGTACAAACGCGATCTTGTAAATCGTTTTTATTAAATACTGTCTATCGACCATCTAGAGCTCCTGTGAAGTTCACTCTTAAGTGGTCTGGATATCTTTGTCATCGGTGATCTCAACTGCAACTTGCTCAGTCACGACTACGAAGCTAGAGCTCTCTTGGAGTTTTGTACAACATTTGGTTTAACTCAGTTAATTAACTCGCCAACCAGAATCACAGAGAGCAGCCAGTCTTTGATAGATGTTATTATAACTATAAACAAGGACATTGTTACATCCAGCGGGGTCCTTGCTTCATCTATAAGCGACCAGAACCTTATTTATTTACTACTGAATTTAAAGGCTCCCAGAGCAAAACCTTCTTATGTGTCTATTAGGAGCTACAAAAACTATAACCCTACAAAATTCCTTGAGGATCTTCAGTTTGCTCCTTTTCATATTATGGTAAACGTCTTTCATGATATTAGTGATCAACACGTGTACAACACCCTCTTTCTTGATATCCTTAACGAAAATGCACCGATTAAGAGAATTAAAATAAAAGCGAAACCAAACCCGTCCGTTTAATACGCCTTACAACTGATGAAAACACGTTATAATTGGTACAAGAGTGCGATAAAAACAAACGACAAACTTCACTGGAATGCCTATAAATTTTTCAGACAGGAAGTGAAGCGTGAAATCCGTTTGGCTGAAAGGACTTACGTGAGATCGCAGATTATAAATAGCAAAGGCAACACAAACTCCATATGGAAGGTGATTAATCGATGTTTGCCAAAAAATCTCCCAGTTTACCGCAGTTTAATGATAGGCATGAGAACGTTGCCAACAATTTCAATAAGTATTTCGGTTGGAAGTTTAACAGCTCTTAAAGCCAATCAGTTAGCCAAGGACCAAAATTGGACTTTGAATTCAAACGTCTATCCAACCCCTAACATTCCTGCGCTGAGTGAGCAGTTTGAATTTCAGCCTGTATCAGAGAACGATGTGGCGAATGTCATCCTAATTTTGTCTTTTAATAAAGCACTCGGCTTTGACAAAATTCCAGGGAGATTACTTAAGGCCGGTTTACCAGCTACTTTGCATATAATCACACCCCTGATGAACAATTCCTTTAAATCTAATACATTCGCACGCGTGTGGAAAATTGCTGAAGTGACCTGTGTTCCTAAAGATGGCGATGCTGGAAACCCATGTATTATCCAAACTAAGTGAAAGTTTGGCTCACAGACAATTTATCAAGTTCTTAGACGATAACAACAAGCTATCACAATTCCAAAGTGGCAATCATAAGCACCATTCCACTGAAACGGCTCTTCTGTTTGCCACTGATGACCTATTAAAAGCTATGGATGAAAAGAAAATCTCAATATTGGTGTTGATGGACATGTCAAAAGCCTTTGACAGGGTAAACCACGACATGTTGTTATCTAAACCTCGTAGCCTTGGCGTGTCTCCATGAGCGCTTGAATGGTTCAAGGAAGGTGCCAGTATGTTCGTATTGGGGATGTGGTTTCGCAGTCTCTCCCAGTTGATTATGGAGTTCCAGAAGGGTCCATTCTTGGCTTTCCTCTGTTTACTGTTTATACTAGGGTATCTAAAAGATAGTAATGCTGCGGCACATTCTGTTGATACTGGCATTAGTTAGGCAGTGAGACTTAAAGGAATCGAAAATGATATTGAATGTCCTATTTTCATGTTGGAAAGTACTAGAATAATATCAGTCTATAGAAAGAACTCGTGGGAACGTTGTTTAGAAAATGATCAAGTGGTTATAACTCTGGTTTTTCCACAGTAAATTGTAGGAAATAATAGAAATTCAGATTGTTTATCCATATATGTAATATACGGTGCACGATATTTTCTCTGGAAACACAATACTTTTCTTGCTGTTTGTTGCACTTTATTAAGTAACAGTTATTTAGCTATATATTTATAGAAAACAACAACACAAAAAACGGAAAAAAAAGAAAGAAAGAAGGAATGCTCGACGCCACTACACCTAACCACTACACCACAGTGGCTGATTACGTATTTCAGGAAAAGTCTAGATTTTATTCCTTTTCTATGAAATTAACCGAGCTATTAACAGTGAAAAAACAATGTAAACGCATATTCCATGGCAATGAATGAATGAAAGAACATAATTATGCTTTTCAAAACGCCGATACACGTCCTCGTCTGCAAAGTAGGACACAAAACATATGTTTTGTTATTCTCGATTGTTATTTTGAAGCGAATGGTCAAAATCACATCCATTTTTGGCTCATACAGTTTCTTAAGAATAGCACTGCATGACATTTTCTCACTTTCACATCACCTTCTAGCAAGCTGGAATTTGTATATCCCCCGTGTTGCGTAGTCGAAGAGCAAATGCTTATCTTCTCGTCAGGTTTAACACCTTGACGAGTCAAAGGCTCTTGAATTGAAATCCAATCCCCAAGTTAACCATCGTACTCATCTGAAAGACTCCTGCATGTCTTAAAATTTGGTAAGACCTCTAACCGTGCTGTAGAAAATTTGCCACAAAGAAAACTGTAAGTCTGAGCCGCGAACGACGCACTCCCACCGAGCTTCCCCGTGTTTTTATTTGAGTTGTTTGTGGCGCAATGCACTCTGGTTAAATGCAATGCATTGTGGTAAAAAGTGTGGTTAAATGCAATGCATTGTGGTAAAAAGTGATGAATTCGAGAATTCGTCGCCCCTTTATATATTTCCTTTAAATCCTAATTATGTTGCTGCTCGCTCCCTTCGGTCGCTGCGCAGCAATAAATGATTTATTAACTGTACCTAAACTTTGTCAAACTGTTTGTTACGTTGGTGATTCTAAGCTTTACTTGAAATTTAAAACTACTGAGGTATGTAATGCAGTCTCCGCAGTTAACTCTGATGTAAACCAGATCTGTAGGTGGTGCTGTCAAAATTCACTGCTTATGAATCCAGATAAAACTTCTTGTCATAGGAGTGCCGCAATTGCTACGACAGTTACCTGACTTTACAATAACACTTTGCGGATGTCAGTAACCTCTGTCAGAGACCTCAGGGCCCGGTTGCATAAAACCTGCACTTAAGTGTCCACTTAAGTAGGTCACTTAAGAATCCGTTATGGGTACACTTACGGGTGTTGCATGGAACACACTTAGCACTCTCGTAAGTTTCTGTTTTACGTGGTAACTTACGGGCTAACTTAAGAGCACACGTAACTTTGTTATAGTACTTTTAATTATTAATTTGGCTCACTCTATTTCTTTAAAATAAGTTAACCATCGGTGAGTGTAAAGAAAGTGTCAAGTCGTTTCGAACACTTTTTAAGCCTCTCATTCAAATAAAGTTTACATGAAATCGTTATTTTACTTCAATATCCACTGGAAATGTTTGTTGTTCTTCTTTTTTCTTAACGACGGCTTTAAATTGTACATCAGAGGTTAACAAAGCGCATTAGAACGGAATAACGTAAAGAAAAAACAATTTTTTTCACTTCTCGGTAAAAGATCTCGTTAACTTTAGTAGAAACAGTAAGGATACGGGACCTACCTAGGTCCCGTAAATTTAAGTGCTAATTTTCCCGTAAAAAAGGTTTTATGCAACACCCGCAATTTCTTTTGCATAAATGACACTTAAGTGGATACTTACGAAAATCGTAAGTGCAGCCACTTAAGTGAAACCCCTAAGTGGACCACGTAAACGATTTAATGCAACTCACTTAAGTTACGAGTACACGTACGTATACCCGTAACGGTTACGGGCGTTTTATGCAACCGGGCCCAGAGGTCTACAAAGTGAAAAATCGAAAATTCTCAAAAAAATTCACAAAGTAGCACTAGGTAAGCTATTAACATAAATGTGATTTTTACTTCGATCCGATAATTATTTTCCACGTACGGGGGGGTTATTGGTTTCGCGGCTCTCGGACCGGGTTTTTCAGGCCCGAGACCATGTGTCACAAAAAAACCGTTTTAAAATTCAAACCATTGTAATGCGGACAACAAATAACTTATTCAGAACAGTACATAATTGCACACATTTTAAGTGGTGATTTACTCAGTTTGAACGAAAATGTAATATTTTGGAGATTTTTCATTATTTTCAATATTTTGAACGTTTTCGTTCAATGAAAAAATGGCAAATTTCAAAGCCCCAAATCTTCGACTGGTACCTCGATTTCAGTAACGAGTCTTATACCACGTTAAAGAGCGTTATCTCTTCTTTCAAAATCTGTTTTCAAAACTATGGGCAACTTAAAAGAAAATTTTTGAGGCCAAAAGATACAAGTAGTACTTTTCTGAAATTTGAGCTTTCCAGACTCAGCGGGCCGATGCTAAAAACTCAGAAAAATGCAGCAAGAAATCAGTTTCAGCAACAGTGGTTTAACGTTATCAGCTATCAGAAACCAACACGTGTTTATCGAGCGATCTGATAAAATTTAAAGCCGTTTTCCAACAAGAAAAGCAGAGTTTAGCCATCTTCTGCTACCAAACGCACGAGTCACGTAAGGTTGTCAAAGGGCAAAGCACAATAATAAACTTCTAAAAGCACAACGTTTCTGCGTCCAGGAATTAGAGTTTAGCGGACAGAACAATGCCTACGAGTGTATGTTTCATACCTTAGCATGGGTTTCCTAGATATTGGAAATAAAAAAAAAACAAGGACAGCATCGGCAAGAGCATCCTCGGCTGCTCTCAAACGACCGAGATTGTGTTACTTTTCACAGATTGACCGCTTACCACCTGTTTTTGGGCTCGCATTTCGACGGAACGCTTGCCTCAAGAGGCGCGCGGCACGGATCTGAACTTTTCTTCACGAGACATTGAACTGAATTTATCGGACATATACCACCACCACCAACAATACGAGCTTTTTTCGGGTATTTGTCGTTTTTTATACGAAAAAGTCGGGTAAGCAGATTCACGCAAAAACCATTTGGCTTAAAAAATGTGTTTAAAAGCCGACCCTGGATTTGAAGCAAAAAGTATTTCCTCGAAATAAGCTAAAAAATACCCAATTCACCCGGTGAAAAAATGGATGATTATGGAAGGATTATCGAATTCTTGCCTAACCTGAGGGATTTCCCAATTTCCCGTGATGTAGGATTAGGGGTAGGGAGAAAGCCCATAACCTGCTCCTGTCGTTGTGAGTTTCCTCAAGATCAAAACTTTCAGTAAGAACCGAAAAAAAACAGCTTAAAGGAGGTGCACACACCTTGACCTAGCCAGGAAAAAGGAGCTTCTGATTGAGCTAAACTATCATTGATGCACGGTGCAATTAGTTAGACCTGTTACTCAACCACAGGCTGCACAGGAACAAGTCCAGCCATTTGGGCCCGGGGGTGGGGAGTACTTTGAAGCGGTCCTGTCGGGGACTTCGGGGGTAGGGGGCGGGGCAAATCGAAAATAACTTCTCTTTGTTTTTGTGAAGTACATCATTTCTCGCACGGTTGACAAGGTGACGGCGGACACCGTCGCTGTGGAAAGGCCCTTTTGAAACATGTCGCGGCAACATGCAGGGCATCACGAAATTGACGTCAACACCTTGAATCAACTCCATGAACAGGGAGAGGCGATAAGTCCCATCTTAAAAGATGCTTGATGTCTAGACGTGAATAGTCTGTCCGCAGTCATTTTTCATTTGGTATATCGGGACCATTTGACGGCGCACGAGTGAACCGGAGCGCAGTAACGAGCCCTAACCCCACCCCAATGCCCTTGCGGTCAATAAATCATCGCGTTTTTCATTTTTTTTATGCGCGTTTGAGAACCTCCAAAGGGAATATTGAGGGTCTTTGTGCAGTTTCAGTTTATTTTACCGACGAAAAAGAACAAAACAAAGCAAAAGACAAGTATTCAGAAATACGCAGAAGCAATGTGGTGAGGAAGCCCAAAAAGAAACCATAAGGCTTAGGTCATCCCCTTTTCGTTCGTTTAGCGTAGAATAGGTTTCCTGGTTTTGGGTGGGTCAGTCAATGGGGTGAAAAAAAATCACAAGAAATCTGAGAAAAGGAGGCCTGAAACACCAGCGTCATTACCATGGAGCCTGAAAACAACAAGACATGGTCACCAAATCGACAAAAACTCAATATTGCAAGAAAAATGTGATGGTCAATTTCATAAAAAAAGGCCCAAAAAGGGTGAAAAACAAAAAGGATACACCACCGAACGTTTTATGCCTGGAAATGCAGTTATAATGCTCATTTTTTAGATTAAAAGAATTAATTGAAGTCCAAAAAAATAAACCTTGTCGTTTCTTTTTCTTGCTTTTTAAAAAAATGCCAAAAAACTGGATCTGTTGGACGACACTAAACGAAGAAAAAATTAATATAGGTCTTAAGCTCCCTTAAAGTATAAAAGTATAAGTTTACAAGGACAGGATCGAACGTATACTGAGTAACTAAATGATAAAAATTTGATCAAAATTAAATGAAAGGCTAAGAGTCTAAGCGCTGTCTGATAACGAAACGGTAAACAAGAAATGCTGCTTCTCATTTAATAGAGACGTGAAATACTGGGTGGACCACATCCTGAA
>OZ037775.1:38811318-38946318 GCA_964035525.1 Porites cylindrica | reverse complement strand
CTGTTAAAGCCGACAAAAGAGTTAGAGGAAGAACATTTCAAAATATATCTATCAGCAAACCGGTATCCTCATTCCTGTAGGCTCAGGTACTCTTGGTTTATTCACTGTATTATATTCTTATAAGAAGCTTAAATTAAATCCACAAATACTGTATAAAGTTTATCATAGTTGTCAACTCTCTTCGATAACCCAGAGTCTCCCCGGTACCAATCCACCTAATCTGTCCGATAAAATAAACCTTTCAGTTTTTTTCTTAGTTTGAAATTAAACCCGATTTCCCCCAGAGAAAATATATTTTTTAAAATTTAAAGATCGTAGTCCAGTTCTGATGGCATTTGTTGTTGTCGTTTTATTTTATTCTATTTTTTTACATTTACTTCAAACGACTGACTTGTACCTCCTTCAAGACAACGTGTGGGGATATGGCGAATGACGAAGCCATTGACTTCAAGCTCAGAAGCAGATGCGCTTGCAGAATGTTACAAGAACGCTGGACACTGGGGATCACGAATAGAAATCTTATCTATTACGAACGGATCATTAGAAAAGTTATTTTTTTTAAATTTTTTTTTCGTTATCAAATTCCTTCTTGAATTTCAGTTTTAGGCCGTAGCATGAATATTTTTTAGGGTTAATTGCCGTGCATGAAATTTTTTTTCATTTAATTTTCCCTTGCGCGAATATTTCTTTTGTACTTCGCCCGTCCCACCCCCGCCCAATAATGTTTCTTTCAATTCACGAAAAGTGACATTTAGCACAGCAGAAATTACATACTTGGTTCCACCAGTGGTGATGGGATGAAAACATGTACACAATTTTTTGTTAAGACATCTTTTGTTTTGATAATGCCCACGTCTCGAAGCAATGAAAATCTTCAGCGAGGCTACCAATTAAATTCTTCATTTTCAAAACGCATGTTTTACGTTTGCTTTTCGCCTGCTTTTAGCGGATCCAGACCCCGGACCCCGGGATCTTGACAGCTGTAATCTGATATTACTGTTGAAAGAATTTGCATACTGAGTCACAAACGTTCGCATGGGCGCTTTTAATATCCTTCAGATTGGCGCTTCCTTCTGCGGTGTCCAGCAGCATTTTGAGACAAACGTTTTTGACAGATAAGGAAGAGAGGGTTTCCTACGTGTTTACTAAGCGATCTTCGTTAGAAAGCATGCGTGCTAGTTATGAGTCTCAAACAGAGTTTAATATAGAATGGCAAACTTGAACAAATGGCAACGGGAAACATTTTGCCGTGAAACTAGACCTGAAACAAAGAATAGGGTAAGTACTTTAACATTTAGAACTTTGTGCTTGAATATTACCAGGACTTTTTAGGAGAGACGTTATGACCTTTGCCTGGTCGACTGACAATGGTCACGCATATGTTAAAGATGGCGTTACTTTATGTTGTCTGTAAAACGATTTTCAAATAATTTCTGACAAACTCAAAATGATTTCCCCAAAATAATTTTTACATAGCATAAACGTTTGATGGCTGTAGTGTATTTCCCTTCAATCTGAAAAAATTCTGATCAAAGGCACATGATGAAAATCGTCGCTGTTTTCAACGACCTTTCGTCGCTAAATATCAGGTAGCCGTACGCGTTAGCTTTTTTATAATTACTCATACTGATGTAATGCTAAAAATATTATATAGTTCGATCAACGACGAGTTAAACTTAAAATTTTAGCAATAACTTTTTTTCCTAGCGCGATTGTATTGGAACGCGAGTCCAGCGAATCATGATGATTTCAACCCTGTTTTTGGCTTGCGAAATCGCTTGTGGGGCTTGAAACGGTTTTCTTCGTTTTTCTTGGAAACGAATAGATCTTTCGAAGAAAAAACTACATAGCGTTTGTAGACTTACTAAAGTGTACCACTCTGCAAAAGAAGAGCGATTTTGATTTTTTGAGCCTTGCCACGAATCGGCGATTTTGGTCGATTTTTGCATGGATTCGCTCTTAATACCTTAGTTTGGAGCAATACCTCAACAACTAACATCCATAAGCTTCAGCTTGTTCAAAATTTTGCAGCCAGGATTATCTTGGGACTTCCCAAATATGACCATATCTCTGCAGGTCTGTCACCTAGCTACTTGTCAGATAAATTTTCAACTCGAGCTATTGTCCATGATAGACAAATCAGAATAGAATCAATTCTGGCCAACGCGCCTTTTGTTACCGTGGTGTGAGAATCTGGAATAATTTAAGTAAAGACTTGCAACTTTAAAAAATTATATCTCTGCTGTTATTTACAGTTCCATATCAAGCTATACCTCATTGGAAAGGGCAAAAATTAAACTTTCAGAAAAAAAATATTTCGGTCTCAGGGAACCCATAATATTCTGCACAAAAAAAATAAACAAGGCATATTTCTAGATAATTATTTTTAAAAACATTTAATAGTGTAATTTTGCCAGAAAAGTTGTATATTTTATGTAATACAGTACAAATAAGTTTTTTTCTTCAATATCTAAGTAAAACAGCCCGAATATCGGTCGAAAATATAAAGCGACAAACAATTTTCTACAAATTTATTTTGTGACCCTATCGGATTATGCAAATGAGGTCAGAGCTAATTAGCATAGCGAATCTAGATACTTTAGCGTCACTTTGTGGCCCGATATTTACCTTCGAAAGACGCTTTATTTTCTAGTTTCTCGGTGAAATATCGAGTTAAAAACAAGCAAACATGAATTCACTGATATAAGTCATCAAAATAAGCAAGGCTTTGAAGGCAAAAAGCTCCGCGGGACGGATTTCACTGCGTTTCAACAGAATGTGTGCCAGACTATGGCCTACTCGGCGAATTTGAAGCAAAGATTCTCACTGTTTTATTACCTCTATTTTCGCGTTTATTTCGCTTGTTATCCTCCAGAATCCTCCAAAATAATTTGCTTGACTTGTATTTGGTCGAAATTCGTCGATAAAAGCTTTCATTCTTCGCAAAAGCCGCGACAAAATTCTTCCCGACGGAAGCGCCATTTTCACTAGATTTGAAAAAATCGTTGCGTGAAGCTCAAAACTGGAACTTGGCACATAACTGGCTAAATCTATTGACTTCCTGTGGGCCAAATTTGGAGGCAATCGGAAGTAACACAATTTTTTGCGAGTGTTGGTCGCGTCATCGACCAAAAGTGGTCGAAATGTTCACGTTCCGAAGAGAATGAGTATTAAGAGACGTCTAATTAAAGAACTGATTTGTAACATGAACTAGATTAGATGTTGAAATTTGTACAAAGTTTTTGTAAGTTGGGCCGTAATTTGGTTTTTACCTTCTTACAGATTTTTACACTCCAATGAAATTCAGCGATTAGATGCCGGGATTTTCTCAACCATGGCGCAATTGGGAGATTTGTAAGTGTTACCAATTTATCACTGTATTTGTCATTTTGTTGTTATTGTTTAGTAATAATTATCATGATTATCAATAATTCATTATTGTCGTTATTATGAGAGGACCAACATTTTCCTGTGCGAAAAGTCTCCTTTTGGAATGTTAAAGAGCCTTTTGGGCAATATTTTCTTTAAGAGTGGTGTTATCGTGATAGGGGTTTTTAGCGCTTTTGTCCTCCCAATTCTTTTGTTCTCTCATTATGCAGATATCTTAATGGTAACAAAATCCAGAAACTGGAACAGGAACGTTGTCAAGTCTAACAGAGTTAACTGCCTTATAAGTTGTACTCGTTGAAGTGTTCTTTATTTATTTGAATTTTTCGTTGTTGTTGGCATTTGCGTTCAAGTTAATGCTTGAGTAGTGTAAAGTCGATCTACTATCATTACCATACCACACTATCAAGCCATGAATTTGCCGGCTTCTGTTTCACTTCATCTTTTCTTGACGTAAACAGTAGATTAATTTTGAACTGTAACTTTTACCACTATTTTGTTTCCTTGTGATAAACAATTTTATAAATTTCAATAAGCATGTAATAAAAAAGAACTAGTGATAAATCAGCAGGTTGGGTGTTCGCCCGGGGGGTACTCACCATAATGACCTATAAAGGGAGGCTCTGCCCAAAAGGGATATCTTTTTCAGGCTTTACTCGTTGAAGAATATGAAAGGGTAGGGAAATCTATCATCTGGGTCTGTGAAATGGCTAGTAGGGCTCACAAATGAATTTTATGGCTTTATAAAGTCAAGAAAACGTTCTATTTGTGTGATTGATTCCAATTTAAAAGACAGTTCATTTAAAGCGGTCAAAAGAGATGCAAAGTTCTAAACAAGGTATGTGAAAGGGGTACCAAATGTCAATAAAATTGAAGGTATACGAAAGGGGCACCTTTTTCGTGAAAAATGGTATATAAAACGGTAAGGGGTTGGACCTCGGGATGGAACCTCCCAACATAAAAATTTGTTGAGTACCACCCTAAGGGTGTTCGTTGTAAATAATAAGAAAGTCATTATGCAATGAAAATTTATTTTTGCCCGCCAAAAGAGGCCACTGCTAGCACAAAACTTTATTCCTCTCCATTATGAAAAAGAGCAATCTCCTATAGCCCCTTGTTACGAGGGAAAGAGAGATCAGGAGATGTGTCTCTGATAAGAGAAGGTCAGGTCCTCAAATCCACTAGTTCTAGACACAACTACCGTAAATCCTCTTTTAAGCCCGCCGGGGGGCTTATTTTTTTCAAGCACTTTTGAGGGGGGGGGGGGGCTTAATAGAGAGGGGGGGCTTAAAAGAGAGGGGGGGGGGGGCTTCTTTAATTTAGCGAAACGCATCACCTGAGCAAAAATACCGTGGTATGAGACAGAGTAGACTTACGCGTTGTACAATTACAGTCACTGTCAAAAGTATTTAATTCACTTGTGGGACCCTAAAAGTAACAAAAACAAAACTCTTATTCTTCAAAAATGTGCTTTCGGCCTCATGTTCTTCGGTAATTTTTATTAGAATGGTTACTTGTATTGATTTGCCGTACACAACTTACAAACGAAAATCTCTGGAAAACTCCTCTTATATTTACATTTTTTATCTCTTACATTTAAATGTTTTATATAAACAGCCTTGAAATTTATGATACTATAATACTATAAGAAAATGGTGACAATTGTCCACAGAGAACTAGAGCGCAAAGTTGAGAAAGTTAAGCATATGAGGTTGGAGGTCATGCGGCTGAACACCAAAAACAATATGAACTTCCAGCCTGAATAAACCATAACTGATCAGTCCACGTTAATCGTTAATTGTTTTGTGAAGAATAAGGATTGGGGGAGAGGGAGGGGGGGGGGGGGGGGGGGCTTAATAGAGAGGAGGGGCTTATTAACTTTCCTCCTCTGAAAAGGGGGGCTTACTAGAGAGGCGGCTTATTTGAGAGGGGGGGAGGCTTAATAGAGGATTTACGGTATACACACAGCCCGCTGACTGGTTGGTTTCAATTTATTTCCCACCAAAATCCTTTGATTTTTCTTTAATATTGCTGGTAAGCTTCCTTAAAGAGTTATTATTGCTAACCAACCTTCAACGCTATGCATAATTTGTACGAGAATTCTGATTTCAATTGCAAAAGGATAGATATAGCTGACCAGTTTTGTCTGTATATACATACACCACAATTCTATCACAATACACACATGTATATAGGCGAATCTTTGTTTACCTTTTTTGCCTCATTAACATATGCTTATCACTGTCTGATGACGCTAATAAAATAAAAACTCTGAATATTGAAAGGGCATAACAGTTTCAGTTATCTCTGAAAATTTGAGCCCAATACACCGAATGGTTTGGGAGAAATTCTCTTCTAAAAACTAGAAATTTTACGGAGAATGTATGGCTAATTAACTTTTTTGCCACACAGCAATTTCGCAGTTTTTGGTGGCTGATATTTCTTTCAATATTGCTCGCAAAGAGCTGAAAATTGCACAAATTGCCCAACTTTATCAGCTCTTTCGACTTTTGCATTTAATTCATATATACCGCCACGGCTTCTATGAGTTAAGTCGTATGCTAATGAGGAAAAAAGTAAACAATGACGTCAGCAAAGATTCGCCTGTACGTAGTATAACTCAAAACTTGTACAAGAATACTTCCCTACAGAAGCTCAACTACTTAAGCTTACTACGTACAGATAAATATCGTACCTCATCGTAAAGATTGGTCCATCTTCTGCTTTGATTTAGCCGACGACCTTGTTCCCTTTAAAACTAAGTCCGCGAAAACTCGCCTTGAAAATGATGGACTCCTAATCGTTGATCACTAGACCAAAGTTCGATTGTTTTTAAGCGCGCACGCTGTAAAAATGGTTGGCTCCTACTTAGCTCTCCTCTGCTGGACAAAGTTCACCCATTTCCGTCCTCTTTTAATGCTTTCCTCGCGTTAGTCATCAAAGATAGGAATTCTATGAAGCCCGATACCTCTCTGGGGATCGGCTGTTCTGCTACAACCGAAAACAACACAGGCGTCGGGCATGATTTCAAGAGAAGTCCGTGTTGCTCGGGAAGGTCGAGCTCCTTCGATGACGTAACAATAACACTCGGACCCATTCTCCACAGAGCTCGGTAGTGGCCGCAAGGACCGCCAAAATTTGAAACTTTGAAAAATTCTAAAAAAATAAGGATAAACGCTATGACCAAAATTTTTTCGCGCAAGTAAGTAGGATGATAAGAAAATTTCGTTCAGCGAAAAAAAAAATTGGGGGGTTAGTTGCACTTTAACGGAATAAGTTGATAAAAGTAGTCCTGCTTTCTTTGTTTTTATGATTTTGTTTGTTTGTGTCTTTATTATCCCAGTGAGGAATTCAATTGCAATATTTTATACAAAAATAAAATAGTTGATTCGCCGTACAGACTCTTTATCTCAAATATCTCAAATTGCGAACCGTTTAGAGAAATTGAAATTGCGGAAGTAGATTATTTAGGGCGATATCAATTAGGAATTAAAACTAAAGGATCGGAAGAGAAAATGTGTATTTTCATAGGATTACCAGATTCTAGATGTATGTTTTCGACATCAGTACCCAAAGAAAAGAGAGGATAATAAATTTTAGCTTAATCGGCTCCTGATTTTAGATTCTTTAGTTCCATGTTTTACAGTTCTAATTTTAGGAAACAAATGCATGATTTTCAATGTCCGTTTGTGTTTCGTGTGCTGGTTGTTTGTTTGATTCTCTTCAAAACAATGTATTGATTATTTCAGATATCAAAATAACCTAATGTAACAACTTTTTAATATTGACCTCAGGCTTCGTCAGTAACACGTATCATATTATTGACAAGGAAGAAGATGAAGATAGGATATTCGTGACGGGTTACCCATCCAGTTTCTAACCCCGCACGACACGGCTTAACTTGAGTGGCGCTATTTAAAACCGAGTTTCGCGAGGGTTAATGCGAGATACTTATTTCTGGTAACGAAATTATCATTTCAAACAGAAAAGTTCTAAAACCAAAACGTACGAGTTAAAAAAAAAAAAATTACAAGGAAAATATAGTCATTAATAAAAAGCACACAGTAAACTTTAGAAAAGGTGCCATTAGGCAGGGGGTTAATACCTGAGCCTGAAAGTATTTACATCCTTTCCAAGCAAAGCATAGTACCTGCTGTAACGCGAATGTAAGTGTATCATCTTCTCTGTAATGGTTTAGAGTTATCACGATAGCCAGATATAAAAGGAAATGGCCTATTTGGAATATACATTACAATTTACAAACCAGTATCATCTTGTTTTGTCAGGGGCACCCAACGTCAATTTTCGGAAAATATCTGTTCGGAAGACGATTTGAGATCTAGAAGTTTTGGAACATTTGTTGTAAAATTTCTTGCTTGCCTACCTCTCCTAGGATTTTCGAACATCTAAAAAAAGGTATAATTGCCCACGGATTTTTACCCTAAAAAGGTCACCTAGAATTTTTGGGAGCCTTTGATTGGTTTATTGTCATGAATAGTCCCTGATCTGATATTATGTTTGTCTGATATAACGATAGAATTAAATTCAACATCGATGTCCACACTATCTACTCAAATTATTATTAACATTATCATTGACTTCATAACGATGGCTATTTTGTATGTATACAAATAGTACCGCACAACTGGCATAGTGGCTTGTGAGTTAATTTGAATTTGTATTTTTTTTAGAACTCGTTTCTTATTGCCTATCAAATTTACATAACACACAACTGGCTTTTTTATTTGGAATAAATGCTTTTTTCAATTTAATATTCAAGCACTGACTACTGATAAACACCTTTTTCCTCTTTTGACATGAACAGTTCTTCATCCAGAAGATTGATATCCTCTATATTTGGTTCAATATTTGATACCGACTTGATGATTATACAGTTTATATATGTTTCATTATATTGAATAGGTGATCAAATTTATCCTTACTTTCAGGGTAATCATACACTCTCTTATCAATATATTTTCCTATTTATTTTGAGTTTTATTATCGGTAATCTGAAAATTTATCATCCGTGTGATGGACTTTTTTCATCGTATTATGAGATTAACCGGTTTTTTTTTCATATGTTGCTGAATTATCAGCATCGAATAAATACTCAGGATTGTTAGTCTTTTTCGTTTGTTTTCGTTGTAAAAAGATGAAAACAATTTGTTCACACAATTTGTTCCATTTGCAATTATTCGGTTCCAGACAACTTCAGACAGCTCATCGTTAAAGCGATCAGCGCAGAATCTTGAATAGTCACGTATTTTCATATTTTTAACTTGTAACTAATAAGGGGAGTTTTTATCGATATTAAGTCACTGCACGTGATGTATTATCAACAATTTGATAGGTCAATGGGCTTATGAATTATAAATGAATTTTTGAATTAGCTTTAATTCCCCTGCGATTACAATGAAATTTTGATTAGGGCGCTTGGCCTAAATAACTATTAACGTTAATTCTTTGGATGTCATATTTACAGGGATAATTCCCCAGTAAAACTATTGAGAAACCATTTGTAAGTTTTGTTGTAATTTGGTTTTTACCTGCTTAAAGAGATATAAGCTCCAATAAAATTCAGCGATTAGATGAGGGGATTTTCTCAAACATTGCACAATTGTAAAATATATGGCAGGCTTATGAAATTGTTAAGTTGAAATCTACTCTCAAAATTGAATTCCAAAGGTTACCATGTTGTTAAGGAAAAAATTATTATCTACAACGCCATATTGAAATTATTATTTTTGCTTTTTCTCACCCTGTTTCGTGTTAATAAGACGAGGGTTGGCGAGAATGATAGAAAACGTCATGTAAAAATTTCAAAAGTTGAATTTCGCTTTTTTTCCCCACAATATTCTAATTCTCGTAAAGAGTACCTTAGCGGAAAAGAATTAAGCGTCGAAACATTTCTCAGAACCGTTTCAATACAAACGAATTCTTGAATAAATTTTAACAAAATGGTTCAGAAATGGTCTTATTTTTTCCAAGTATTATCTACAAAAGCCATGCGCTAACTTTTTAGAGGCGATAGTAGCTAAGTCACCAGCTTAAAGATCGTACGCGCTGTTGGCAATGTTTTCGCCATTTTCTCTATTGCCTAGCCTTTTGAGAAGCCATTTACGTTTATTGTGTGGCACATTTTAAATTCCCGGATGATGTCGCCTCATTGCGGGCACAGAACTACCACATTCCAGATGTACGCCTTTTTTCACATTATTACCCAAGGAAACGAGAGCATAATAAGTCCCGGATGATTTCGGCCCATTGTATTCGATGATTTTTTTTTTTACAAGAACACGAGTCGTTCGCCCGGGCTATTCCGGCTCCATCTAATTTCTTTTTCCCACTATCCATCCTGTGTAATCGGATTCTCGAGATATGTCAATTCCTTTTCTTTAATTAGTTTTCTACCTTCAAGGAGACAAAGTGAATTCAGCAGAAGTCTTCGTCTTCCTAACGTTGATATTCTTACTGTATTCCTCTGCGACCTCCTGATTTTTGCCCCCCGCAGGAAGGCGAAATCCCGAGGAGGCACTCTAGTAACTCGCGCGTACTTACAGTTGAAATATACAGTCATACAGTCAATATAGAAAAAATCTCGATTTTCTTGAACAGGGGCCGCGAGGAATCGGTAGGTAATGTTGACGTTTCTATTGTTTGCGCCCGCAAATGCGAAATGGTTAGGATGACGCAAAACTCAAAAAATCCCGAAGGAACAGCTTACGATACCGTAAATCCTCTATTAAGCCCTCCTCTCTAATAAGCCCTCCCCCCTTTTCAGAGGAGGAAAGTTAATAAGCCCCTCCTCTCTATTAACCCCCCCCCCTCTCCCCCCATCCTTATTCTTCACAAAAAATTAACGATTAACGTGGACTGATCAGTTATGGTTTATTCAGGCTGGAAGTTCATATTGTTTTTGGTCTTCGGCCGCATGACCTCCAACTTCATATGAAGCGGAAAGCACATTTTTGAAGAATAAGAATTTTGTTTTTGTTGGTCTTAGGCTCCAACAAGTGAATTAAATACTTTGGACAGTGACTTTAATTGTACAAAACGCAAGTCTACTATGTCTGTTACTACGGTATTTTTGCTACCAGTGATGCGTTTCGCTAAATTAAATAAGTCCCCCCCCTCTCTTTTAAGCCCTCCCTCTATATCAAGCCCCCCGTCAAAAGTGCTTGAAAAAAATAAGCCCCCAGGTGGCTTAATAGAGGATTTACGGTTGGTAGATCTTGTGACATTAATTGTGCATTCATACTTGGATACTCTTTTGCGTTACGTTTTATCAGTGACATTCTGTGGAGCAGTTGTTATGAAAGTTATGGACCAAAAGACACTCGTTAAGCGCAGATGAAGTTGAGTGAGTTTGCCAGACACGAGTTCACAAATCTTTGAGTTCACAAATCTTCGGCTGAACCTTGCCAGACACTCTTTCTCTCTCTTTGACCTGAATAAGACTCGGCCCAAAACAGGCAAGACGAGTAAATGATGCAACGGCTAGCTTATCACTAGCAGAAGGATGGACGATTACAGAAATTAGCCGACCGTTAAATTCTGTGCTGACTTATTCCCTGCTCACAGATGTCCTTCCGTCATAAAGTTTAAAATAAGACTAGAATGCGCCAGCGTGAATTGATCAAATGTCGTTTTAATTTCTAAGGCTTACTTTCAGGCAAATGAAATGAACTAAATATAAAAAGTGACATACAAATAGCGAAAACTTCAAATTATAATTAAATCTTTTCTTACGGTTTAGAATAAACTATTCTCGAAACTGAGAATGTTTTGATCAAATCTGTGTAAATCGAACTGAAACTGTGCATGGAACCTTGCGTTTATTTCCTCTATTTATCTCACCCGTTGTATAGAATATGTGTGATCATCTTCATTATGAATCGGCATATTTCAAAGAGCTACACAAGGAACAAGAATACTATATACAGAGCGGGGGCAAAAGCCTGCGAAAAGATCCGTTTGTCCTCGCTCTTCGCCGCTGGGGACGTTTCGCGCGAAGGAACGTCTGCGATTCAGCGACAGAAATTCCATACTGATGACGCAAATCACTGTTTACATAATAAATCCGATAGTCATGGGGTTCCAAATACAAATTTGTCCACTTTTACGTGTCTTCTTGTCGATTTTGGTTAAGTTTTGTGTTCATCTGCCAACTAGCTTCAGCAAAACTCAAACGCTTTATCTAGAGAAGAGTATATTCCACAAATATTGACTGTTTTGCTCTAGATTCTTCGCGTTTACATTTGACCTTTGTGGCCTTTTGTCCTTTGTCTGTCATTCGTAAACAATAGCTAGAAATAATGTAACTACTCCGTCGACCAATCAGCGCTTCTGACCGGATTCCGGACAGATTTTACGTCATCAGTATGGAATTTCTGTCGCTGAGTCGCAGGCGTTCCTCCTCGCGAAACGTCCCCAGCGGCGAAGAGCGAGGAGAAACGGATGTTTTCGCAGGCTACGGGGGCAGCTGTAGTGTCAACTGTTACTAGTTATCCATTATAAGCTGCAGACTTTTAACTGAACTGTCAGCTTTCGGCTGCTAAGCGCACTCTTTAATGAGATGGCCTCCCACTCGCATACCACTCGGATTCAGCACAAATTTTATAATATATAGAGAATAACGAAAGTAGTATATGGCGCACTGGTTTTGTTTTTTTAAAGTGAAATCCCATTAGTGTGAAAAGGAATACATTAGCGCCGATTACGTCATAGCCTTTTGTCTTACTCCCCTGAATAAAATGCGGGTAAGATCCCAAGATAAGGTCGTGCATGTGCCATTTTAAGGTTGTTTAACAGGGTCGATAGGTTTTAGATCCATGATTTCATATTTCATTTGATGTTGTGTGCGTCATGTCCTTATTTAGGTCTGAAGCCACCTGTGAATTAAAATCACTGAACCGTCACGTGATTATACGCGTTCTATTTCCTGGCCCTTTCATTATCTATTGTAGAAAACTTAGGCCATGTCCACTCGAATCAGAAAATTTTTGAAACGATATATTTTTTTGATCCTGATTTGTGTGGCTGGAAGAACACGATAGCGACCATTCTAGATTTGAACCTCTTTAATATGAACAAAGTCCCGTGATAGAGAGGCGTCCGTTGTTATTTTAAGACTACCCTGAACGTTTTTTATAAGTGTTCATTATAGTACTAAAGATAAGCTCACACTTGTCTTTTTAAGTGCATCTGAACTGACTGATATACGGCGTTGAGACACTGTCTACCAGTGGCGCATTCCTGTTAAAGCTCTGCCTGCGCACACCTCTCTAATACTGAAATCTCTCTATTTGCGACTTTTACGTTGCCCAAGATGCAATTTTCAAGTATTGTTTTTAATCTCTATTAGGACTGAAAACTGCCTTCGAGAAATTGAAAACAAGCTTATTTAGAATTGCACTATGGGGAACTAGAAAGTCGTAGATTACGGTAAGCTTCGTCCTGACAAAATTCTCACATATTATCTTTAAAAAGCCCTATATAACAGTCCGGAATATCCCTAAATTTAAGGACAGGGCCAACTGGTCACGCGACACTTTTCAACCAATGAGAAGGCGTGCTTGTGTTTATCAACAAACAAATCAAATCGCCCTAGTGATCAAAAATGTTCAAAACAACAGACTCAGTCATCGTTTCGAGGCTCTCAGGCATATTTTTAAGACTTTTCATGCAGACCGTCTGCAGTACGTTTAGAATACGGATGTTAACAACAACATCGCCAACACCAGATTCTTCAAAAACCCTTTTCACGACGGCGGCTATGGCGGACTCGTAACCGATTTCTGCGTTTCATTCTCCTTGCCATAATGTCACAGGGAATTTTTGGTGATTCCCAAAGTGGGAAAAAAACAGGAAATTCGTGTGTTTTTCTTGGGTTTTGGTTGTAATTTCCCAAATTGGGAAAATGCTACCAAAACCAATATTGGGTTCAAGTAAACCCAATAAAAAAACCCCGCAAATTGGGATTTTAGTGTACCAACTTTAACCCAGGAATGGAGTTTTAGCGTCCCATATTTATCCCATTAATGGGATTTTACCAACCCACAAAAACCCCAAAAATGTGATTCAATTGTCCCAGTTGAACCCCAATAGTGGGTTAATACTGGGCCATCTGAAACCCAATGTACGGATTATATTGGAACAGTAATACCCCAGCCATGGGTTTTTATTGCCCCAGGTAATCCCCAACTAGTGTTATAACATTGGTCCACTTTTATCCCATTAAAGGGACTGTATTGGACCATTCTATATCCAAGGTATGGGAATATATTGGGATAGTAATACTTCCAAAAAGGGTTTTTATTGCCCCAGTTGATCTTCAATAATGGGATAACATTGGCCCACGTATTTCCTGAATTAAGGGATTTTTTTGGTTCAGAATGTCATTGTAATCAATCAAGCAGCCTTTAAAAATATTGGTCTAGTTGTAAAACACAAAATAAAGATTCGACAATATTAATGGTTAACAGTAACATTTATTTTAGATGACAATGCAGGTGTCAATTCAAACTGGTTGATTGTTACTAAACAGGAATTTAATCTGTATCTCTTTATATGAAAATGTAACGTCCAAAAAATACAATATCATTGAAAACTATATCATAAAAATATATTAAACTGTTTACTTAAGTTCATTCATGAATCATAGAGCAATGCCTTTATGCAGAGTCACATTGTCGAAGGCTATTCCGTACATTCATCAAACAGCTCAATTCCTTTATGAACACATCAAATGTCCTTTAACTTCATTTTCATGGTTAAGAGCAACATTTATATCAGAACCACTATGGTATTTAGTTATAGCTAAGTCCTACCTGGGAAAAAACAGCGTCAAGTCATAATTACAATAAATGAACCAGTCTCTTGTATAGTTTTTACACAGCGGACATGTCAGAACATTCTTATATATTTCCTCTAATACACTGAAGTCTTCCATTTCAATATTCCGCCAGAATATAATTATTCTAAGGGATTCCGTGGACGATTTGCAGCAAAGACCACAGTCATCTGTATAAACAAAAAAGGTGGAAACTTCATCTATAAAAACGAACAAATAGCACCCGACAAGAGACAATCGAGCCTCGTACGATCTCAACGGAGCAACCAAACACGAGTTTACACACATAACTTCCTCTTTAATGCGCGATCCAGCTGAGTCATTGTTTAATAGAAGACGATTTTGAAACAAGACAAATGTAACCAACCTCACAAGTGAATATTTTGAGTTAAATTCTTTGGATGCATTCATTATAAAGACAATCCCTTTGCACATCACCGTTGTACTGCACAGAAGTCCGCCTAAAGATTTGAACCAAGAAAACTGATCTTGTACACATTTCTATTGGTTCAAAAGCCCCACGTGATCACACATATCAATAAGCGGAGGCCTGGAAGCCAGTTCAAGTACCAAACATGGCAGATGGCGGCGATTCGACGGCACGATGGAGATTGTCTGTCTTTGAAAGCTTTAACTTGTGGTCTGTTTCAGAGTTAAATGTACTATGCCGACGCTCGGGAAGATTAAAGCAGAGAGAAAAAAATATTTCATGGTTCTCCCAGGTGAGGGAACCTTTGAAAAAAGGCAGCGAGCCTATTCACAGATGCGGCGAAAAATGTAGTTCGCCGAAAACTCCATGCAAAGCAATCTCATTAATAAGATTGGACTCGAGTAATTGGCAAAATTTCAGCTCTCAACAGAAGACACCTTGATATGGAGAAGAGTTATGCGCCTAGTGGGATCATTCATAGTTAATTATATTGAAGCGGCTGCGTGCGATCAAGTGCATGCACTGAATTACCATACTTCTGGTTTTCAAATAAGTCAATGAGACTTCAACTGTTTTGTTCCAAACTTGGCAGATATGATGTTTGGAAAATTAAACTTTTTAAAACAGAAAATTTGTACACTATGTATGTTGGTATTTCAAGAGTATGTATGTTGGTATTTCATTTCTTTCAAAACTAAATTCAACATTTGGGAAGAATTACTAGTTACCAAACATTATGTGTCTGAAAAATATTATTCTTAATCCTTTTCTGTTTTTGGATTGGAATTTATTCAATATTTCCGATAATAGAATATAATTATTGGCCTAACCCTTACATTGTAATGCTAACACAAGATTATTGAATTCTTTCCCACTCAACAGTCATAAAAATAACAAATCTAGATTTAATCAAATCCTTTTCCAAGGTGGGGATTTCTTGTCCCTTTCATTTTTCAAAATTGGGAATAACATGTTGCAATATTTCCCAACTAGTGGAAAAATAGCCCCATTATTTTCCCATATTTTGGGAAATAAACCCATTGGTTTCCCAATGTTGCGATCTTGGAATCTATATTGCATATTTTCCCAAACTAAACACAGCATTGGGAAAACGTAACCCTAACTTTAACCAACCCTTTCCCAAGGTGGGGATTTCTTGTCCCTTGCATTTCCCTAAATTGGGAATAACATATTGAAATATTTCCCAACTTGTGAAAAAATAGTCCAATCATTTTCCCATATTGTGGGGAGAAAACCCATTGGATTCCCAACATTGGTATTTTAAAAAAATATTTCGCTTCATTTCCCAAAGTGAACCCAGCATTGGGAAACATAAAGCTAAATTTTTACCAATCATTTCCCATGAGAGGAAAATGTTGTCCCAAACATTTCCCAATAATGGGAAAAATCCCCAACACTTTCCCAGTTTGGGAATTACAAAAAGTTTTCTGTGTGTATAAACGAGAAAGCTGAAAGAAATAAAATGTAAATTCCAGCAAATTAATATTATAGGAAATTATTGACTCAAAACGCAAATCTGATTTTAACCTGACAATGTTTTCACGGCTGGTATAGTAACTTTGTATCAATTCACATCCTAGGCCTCAGTACCTGAGCCAAACCTTGAAACGGAGATAAAAGGTTCACAGAAGTATAATAATGTTAATAGGCACACTTACTTGTTCATTTCGTGTCGGAATAAGGGAACCGTTTCTTCCCGTTCCATTTGCATTGCTAATTGCTTTGCTGCCCGGTATTAAAGACAGAACCAACAGCAGCAAACACGCGACTAAGTTAAACTTCAGGGCCATGGGTCCGTGGAAAAGTCTTGATCAATATTGATGAAATTGGTACCGAAATACGCGGAAAATTATACATTTTTTAAGTCTGGTAGTAACTAGGCGATCCCAGCATGCACTAGGACGCTATGCCCCAGTTTTCCCCATCCGATCTATATTTACCCTTTGTGGGCCTTCTAAAAAACACTCAACTTGCCAAAAGTAATCGCCAAAGCCAGTGGATTTTTTTCAGCAATCGACAACAAAACATAGGAAAAGATATGTGTTAAAGGTGTAGTTTTCGAATGCCGGAGGTAACTTGTCATGAATCTTCCAAAAAAAAGATAACGAAAGGAAAAACTACAATTTTTACGAATATTTTGACCGCGATCTACTGTGGGCGTGGTCACTGGCAATATGAAAGATTTTTTGTTAACAAGGAGTTTCATATGATACAACTACATCTAAAATACAGGTGTGCGACTGTTTTTGTCACTGTCCAGGGGACAAAAAACGCGCCTTCAAAACACAAAGGTTCTTGAACACAACTTTAATAATCGAGAGTTGCACACGCAACATATTCTCTTAACAACACAACAGGATCGAATTGGAGTCTCATCTTTGGCTAACAAGCTTCACTTGGCAAGTAAAAACCTACAAAAAACCCACTTAATTACTGTTGCAACGGGATTTGGAAATACACGAGCTGCTAAGACTCACCATACGATGAGAAACTCCCGGCGACTAGCGCGTTACAAAGCACATGGTTTCTTTCTCGCTACACACGACACTGAGACGCGCTCACTGAGCATGTTGGGAGTATAAATTACAAAAGTGGAATGGAACGGGCTTAGGAAAAACAAAATTGTTCTCTTGTTGAGGAAAAGCCTCAACAGTCACTGAATACTTTAAACTGTCATTGGAGTTTTAAAAATGATCATATCATCATGGCGAAACCTCTTTAATACGGACACTTTGTTCTCTCCATTCTGTGACCGTACAAGAGAGGTTTGATGAACAAAATCTAGATTATAGGTAACGACTTAATACAATAACCTGAAAATATTTATTTCTTTCCAAACAGATTTCTTAGAAGGAACTTAATTCAAGACTTGCCCGAAGGAATATTCGCCAACCAATCCGCTTTGACTTTCATGTAAGGTGCATCATTTTTTTCGTGTGTAATTGTTAAAATGGTTAAGAGTAATAATGCCAACTCCTTTCTCTTGATAGCAAGGATCTAATGAAGTCAAAGTGACATGATGACTGCGAAATATCCACAAATATATCTGTCTGAATTTATAAAAAGAAACCTACAGAAATTTCAAGTGCGTTTTAACAATTTGACCCCTGAGGTGAATAAAAACGAGTTGAAAGTCGCTAGTTAGGGCTTAAAAAGGACAAATTAATCACTGAAAACACAGGAAAAGTCGCTTTTGGCAAAAGCGAAGATCTGTAACGAAATGAACAACATACAAATGCACAGAAATCATGACCTTTCAGTCTCTCAAACTATGAGGCTCATAGCGAGATGTCCGACTAAAACAGACCTAGAATTTACCTTTCTTGAGCGTTTTAATATGCTTGTACACAATATTCTTATAACACGAGCACCACGACGTATCTGAAGTCTGTCTGTCAACAACTTCAGGAAATCCTGACACAATTAACCACGTTCGCGGCTCTGATAAACCCATCCACAACCAACCAGGCACAATGTTTGCACACTTAATATGGGCCAAATAGCCTCAAATTACACTCGCTCAATAACTCTCGCTCTCTCCACATAAATCATCACATGTAAACTTTCCTGTCTCAGTCGATTTATTCAAGATCCCGGTTGTGGACGAGCTCTTTTGAAAGGGACGCACAAGGCTGGCCTTCAAAACAATTTTTAACTAAGTCCCTGGCCTGGTCAGAAATCAGCAACATTTTCTGTCGCCGAATAGATTTGACTCCTAAAAACTACTTTGTAAGGCCGAGACTACACCGCCCACATCAAAGCTCGCATGATGCCTTTCGGTCTCAAGCCCGAGATCAGTGTTTCACCCGTTTAGCTAACATGAGACGAAATGCGGTAACATATTGGACAACGGCAGACTTTGCCAATCGTGAAACTTGTTCCTTCATTGGGCTTAATGACGCCTTCTGGAAAACTTTGCTGCAGGCGGCCAAAAAGAAATCTAGAAAACTAACCGAGCACGGAAAACAATTTCTTTCTACCGCACTAAATTTAAATGTAATAGTGTTTTATGTCAAGGAGAGAATTATGGGAAGTGTGAGGTAGGGGAGAGGGTGGAGGGGGGATGGGGAAAGATGTGAGCAGCATTTTAAACACATGTTTTTTGTCTACCGGAGCTTGTTAGGTTTTTTTTGTACTGAAGCCATCATGAGACAAAAAAAATGATCAAGTTCTGAACAAGGCAACTTTTTGCAAATCTAGACAAATATATATCAATATCTTATTGGATGTTTTAGTGGGCAGTAGCATGGGATTTTTTTTGGGGGGGGGGGGGGGGGGCGAGCCCGTAGGGCGAGTCAAAATACAAAAGACAAGATAAAATATCCCACGATAGCACTCGCTAAACCGTCCTATAACAGATTTATTATTCAGCTCGAAGGGTATAAAATCAGCTCAGTAAATGTCGACTGTTCTTTTATCGACAATGAGTGACAGACTAACGTGAGTCTCTTGCAAGTCCAGTTTTCGCGCGCTTTATGCAACTTTGTTGCTCATTGGTTGGAAATGAAAACTTGTCAAACAGGTTTACTTATTAAATACCTTTTTCGGGTTTGTGTCAGAGCTTCGAGGTTCTATCTTTCAATCATTTGCCAGGAAAGCAAAGGTGGAATGAGAGATATTGGTTAGGCTTATAATGGCTTCTCGTTTTTTACATAAAACCGTTCGCAAGTAGAAAAATTGACTAAAGAAAACTGCGATGGAAAGAAGAAAAATGTCTTACAAATTCTAGGAGTTTCATAGAGCTACTATAAACTTCATCGTCGCCGGTTTGCTTCTTACTTATGGCAATTCGGCCACGAGAGCTTCGGTTTTGATCGTGGCTAAATCTATATACTTCCCTTGATAGTCACGTGACCGCTTTCTCCTGTCCGCACAGCAGTCCTTGTTAGTTGGAAAGTCCTCGTCCCGAAAGTCCCGAGCTTAATAACTCTTAAGGTCGACCCAAATAATAACAGTTCGACGGTTTATTCAGTCGGACTCAATTCATTTTCACTATGTACATGGCCTACAATGTTTACCAGTAATAGTAAGTACAGGTAATAGTAATTTCTGCATTAGGCTAGGCACATGAAAGAAAAGTTCAACGTTTGAAACGAAGTCACTCCTCTGTCGAAATTTCCGTGTGGGTCATTCGAACTTTAAATTCCTGGATCAACTTATGTGGGACTTAACTGATTCAAACATCGATCTTTCAGGAACTTAATCGAAGGATTAGGTTCGGTGCACGAAAAGTTCGACGTTTGAACTGGGCGTTATTCACTATAACTGCCTTATAGAGAATTTTTTCCCCATTTCTATCCTTTCGGCTGTTTTGCCATTATTATTCAGGTAAATTACTTTACGTTTTTAAAACGTAAATATACTGAACTTTATATCATTTATAACACGTTGGAGAGACTCTTAGAGACTCTTTTATAACCAGAAATGTTTCATTTCACAGCGATTTGTCGTCAAACAGAATCAAGAACATTACGCGTGGCGTATTTTTCAACAACAAACGTCTTCGCATTATGTAAGTTTATTTTACTTTTGTCATTTAAAAACGAAGCAGTCATTTATCTTACCCGGGGTAACTATTCCAAACATTTCGGTAATCGAACTATCGAACGATCGTTGCTATTGAGTTTTATAATCGATCATGATAATAGAAGAGTGTCCGACTTCGCCCGCTTACCGAAGGAAATCAAACCCAATCGAAATCTGTACGATCACTCAATGTATACTTGTTTTTTGGAAATTCTTTTTGAACGTTCAAGGGCAACAAAATATTTAAACTGAAATTACCAGACGAAAATTCTGTGTACTTTCTTCACAATAAGGCCATGAAACAGCCCGACTAAAATACAGTGGGCTGAAACAAAGCTGATTCAATAGTACGATGTTGCTTTTCTCTACTCAAACAATGTGACCTTTGAACAAAAAGTGTGCTGCGACTCTAACTAACTAAACGAAAGCATCGAGAGTGAAGCGAGCTTCAACGAGGTCGCGCAGCAAGCGAGCGAGCGACGAAGTCTCGAAGTCGACAAGAACCTTTACACTTTTGAAAAATGTAGATCTATGAACACTCACAAAGGTATCATCGATACCCAAGTTCGCTTGGTAAGAGAGGGGGATGAAACCGTAACTAAGCGAGGACCGTCCAGCAAAGGATGAGAAACGAAAGAGTCAAGCGCAACTGACGCCTGTGCAAAGACTGCAAAGCGAAAAGTCTCGCATTTTCTAGAGGCGATAAACGATCGTTCTAATCCTGCCAAAAACAATATAAATGAGCTGGGCCCAACGTGACAAAACATTCCAGGAAACCATCCCATTCTGCAAGGACAAAGAAAAGTCGCTTTCAGTTATTCAGATCCAGGAGGAAGTTTGGGGAAAATTAAATAACCTAAATCCTTATCTAGCTGCAATGAAGAGCTTTATGTTTCAAAACAGATCATAGAAAATGCTACTCATATCAGAAGGCAAATCATGCCGAATAGAAACAATAACCACAGGAAATAAATTTGTGTATCGCAGCCTCTCAGTTTGAAATAAGCGGCAAAAATCACATTTGCTTTGTCCAACCTTAAAACCCTCATTAGAACAAGCAGCATTTTTGCACGAGATAGAAGTTCTGTGTTGCCTACCAAGTCCCCTTTTTACACTCACTAATTTAAGCATGTGTATATTAAACGCGAGGCCATTGACATCGTCTCTCTGTCAGAAGTCTTTATTACATGTCATGACAAGAAGCAAGAGAGAATAATCTCTCTTAAATAAAATAATTGTTAGGTCTGACTTTACAACAACCTAAAACGAGACAAAAACTGTAATAAATACTCAGGCTCACCTTCAACCTAAAAGCGGGTACAGATTGAGCATTTTCAATTTCCACTTTCTTTGAATCCCGATAAGAACCGCTGGTTGTAAGACCCCTGGTTGTAAGAACCTCTGATTGTAAAAGCCCTGGTTGTAAGAACCCCTGGTTGTAAGACCGCTGGTTGTAAGAACCCCTGGTTGTAAGATCACTGGTTGTAATAACCCCTGGTTGTAAGACTCCTGGTTGTAAAAACCCCTGGTTGTAAGACCCCTAGTTGTAAGTCCCCTGGTTGTAAGAACCGCTTCTAGGAAGACCCCTGTTTGTAAGAACCCCTTTTCGTAAGACCCCTGGTTGTAAGAAACCCTGGTTGTAAGACCCCTGGTTGTAAGAACCACTGGTTTTAAGACCCCTGGTTCTAGGGACCCCTGGTCGTAAGAGCCCTGGTTGAAAGAACGGCTAGTTGTAAGACCCCTGGTTCTAAAAAGCCCTGGTTGTAAGAACCCCAGGTTGTAAGACCCCGGGTTGTAAGAACCCCTTGTTGCAAGACCCCAGGTTCTAAGAACCGCTTCTTGTAAGACCACTGGTTGTAAGAACCCCTGCTTGTAAGACACCTGGTTGTAAGGCCTCTGGTTGTAAGAACCCTTGGTTGTAAGACCAATGGATGTAAGAACCACTGGTTGTAAGACCCCTGGTTGTAAGAACCGCTTGTTGTAAGACCCTTGGTTGTAACACCACGGGTTGTAACACCCCTGGCTGTAAAAAACCCTGGCTGTAAGAACCGCTGGTTGTAAGACCCCTGGTTGTAAAAGCCGCTTCTTGAAAGACCCCTGGCTGTAAGAATCCCGGGCTGTAAGACGCCTGGTTGTAAGAACCCCTGGTTAAAAGAACCTTTTGTTGTAAGACCCCTGGTTGTATGAACCCCTGGTTATAAGACTCCTGGTTGTAAGAACTCCTGGTTTTAAGACCCCTTGTTGCAAGACATCAGGTTCTAAGAACCGCTTCTTGTAAGACCACTGGTTGTAAGAACCCCTGGTTCTAAGACACCTGGTTGTAAGGCCTCTGGTTGTAAGACCCCTGCTTGTAAGAACCTCTAGTTTTAAAAGTCCAGGTTGTAAGAACCCCTGGTTGTACAAACAGCTGGTTGAAAGACCCCTGGTTGTAAGAACCCCTTGTTGTAAGAACCAAGGTTGAAAGACCCCTAGTTGTAAGAACACCTCGTTGTAAGACCCCTGGTTGTAAAAACCCCAGGTTGTAATAGCCCTTGGTTGTAAGACCCCTGGTTGTAAGAACCTCTGATTGTAAAAGCCCTGGTTGTAAGAACCACTGGTTGTAAGACTCCTGGTTATAAGAACTCCTGGTTTTAAGACCCCTTGTTGCAAGACATCAGGTTCTAAGAACCGCTTCTTGTAAGACCACTGGTTGTAAGAACCCCTGGTTCTAAGACACCTGGTTGTAAGGCCTCTGGTTGTAAGACCCCTGCTTGTAAGAACCTCTAGTTTTAAAAGTCCAGGTTGTAAGAACCCCTGGTTGTACAAACAGCTGGTTGAAAGACCCCTGGTTGTAAGAACCCCTTGTTGTAAGAACCAAGGTTGAAAGACCCCTAGTTGTAAGAACACCTCGTTGTAAGACCCCTGGTTGTAAAAACCCCAGGTTGTAATAGCCCTTGGTTGTAAGACCCCTGGTTGTAAGAACCTCTGATTGTAAAAGCCCTGGTTGTAAGAACCACTGGTTGTAAGACCGCTGGTTGTAAGAACCCCTAGTTGTAAGACCACTGGTTGTAAAAACCCCTGCTTGTAAGACTCCTGGTTGTAAAAACCCCTGGTTGTAAGACCCCTAGTTGTAAGTCCCCTGGTTGTAAGAACCGCTTCTAGGAAGACCCCTGTTTGTAAGAACCCCTTTTTGTAAGACCCCTGGTTGTAAGAAACCCTGGTTATAAGACCCCTGTTTGTAAGAACCACTGGTTTTAAGACCCCTGGTTCTAAGGACCCCTGGTCGTAAGAGCCCTGGTTGAAAGAACGGCCAGTTGTAAGACCCCTGGTTCTAAGAAGCCCTGGTTGTAAGAACCCCAGGTTGTAAGACCCCCGGTTGTAAGAAAGCCTTGATGCAAGACCCCAGGTTCTAAGAACCGCTTCTTGTAAGACGACTGGTTGTAAGAACCCCTGCTTGTAAGACACCTGGTTGTAAGGCCTCTGGTTGTAAGACCCCTGGATGTAAGAACCACTGGTTGTAAAACCCCTGGTTGTAAGAACCGCTTGTTGTAAGACCCCTGGTTGTAACACCACGGGTTGTAACCCCCCTGGCTGTAAAAAACCCTGGTTGTAAGAACCGCTGGTTGTAAGACACCTGGTTGTAAGAACCCCTGGTTGAAAGAACCTTTTGTTGTAAGACCCCTGGTTGTATGAACCACTGGTTATAAGACTCCTGGTTGTAAGAACTCCTGGTTTTAAGACCCCTTGTTGCAAGACACCAGGTTCTAAGAACCGCTTCTTGTAAGACCCCTGGTTGTAAGAACCCCTGGTTGTAAGACCCCTGGTTGTAGACCCCTTGTTGTAAGAACCCCTTGTTGTAAGAACCCCTTGTTGTAAGACCCCTGGTTGTGAGAACTCCTGGTTTTAACACCCCTGGTTGTAAAAACCACTGCTTGTAAGACCCCTGGTTGTACGACCCCTGGTTGTAAGAACTCTTGGTTGTAAGACCCCTTTTTGTAAGACCCCTGGTTGTAAGAACCCCTGGTTGTAAGACCCCTGCTTGTAAGAACCTCTAGTTTTAAAAGTCCAGGTTGTAAGAACCCCTGGTTTTAAGACCCTTGGTTGTACGAACAGCTGGTTGAAAGACCCCTGGTTGTAAGAACCCCTTGTTGTAAGACCCCAGGTTGAAAGACCACTGGTTGTAAGAACACCTCGTTGTAAGACCCCTGGTTGTAAAAACCCCAGGTTGTAATAGCCCTTGGTTGTAAGACCCCTGGTTGTAAGAACCGCTTGTTGTAAGACCCCTGGTTGTAACACCACGGGTTGTAACACCCCTGGTTGTAAAAAACCCTGGTTGTAAGCACCGCTGGTTGTAAGACCCCTGGTTATGAGAACCTCTTGTTGTAAAAGCCCTGGTTGTAAGACCCCTGGTTCTAAGATCTTCTGGTTGTAAGACCCCTGGTTGTAAAAACCCCTAATTATAAGACCCCTGGATTTAAGAAACCCTGGTTGAAAGACACCTGATTGTAAGAACCCATTGTTATAAGACCCCTGGTTGTCAGAACCTCTTGTTGTAAGACCGCTGGTTGTAAGACCCCTGGTTATAAGACCACTGGTTGTAAGAATCGCTTCTTGGAAGACCCCTGGTTGTAAGACGCCTGGTTGTAAGAACCTCTGGTTGTCAGAACCTTTTGTTGTAAGACCCCTGGTTGTAAGAAACCCTGGTTCTAAGACTCCTGGTTCTAAGAACCGCTTCTTGGAAGACCCCTGGTTTGTAAGAACCCCCGGGTTGTAAGACGCCTGGTTGTAGGAACCCCTACCTGTAAGACCCCTGGTTGTAAGAACCCCTTGTTGTAAGACCCCTTGTAGTAAAAACCCCTGGTTGTAAGACCCCTTTTGTAAGAACCCCTGGTTGTAAGATTCCTGGTTGTAAGAACCTCTTCTTGTGAGACCCCTGGTTGTTAGAACCGCTGGTTGTAAGACCCCTGGTTGTGAGAAACCCTGGTTGTAAGATCTCTGGTTGTAAGAACCTCTGGTTGTAAGACCCCTGGTTGTAAGACCCCTTGTTGTAAGACCCCTGGTTGTAATAACCGCTGGTTACAACCAGTGGTTCTTTTGAATGGCGATAGTTTCCTCAACCCGAAAATCAAATACCAAAGCTATGTATAAGTTCAGGTTTCACGAGTAATCATCGTTTTATTGCTACAGAACTGTATGTATGTATGTATGTATGTATGTATGTAATGATCAATAGTAGTAAGATTTCAATTCATCGTTTTATTGCGACAACGCTGTTTCGTGTGGTCGAAGAATGGCCACTCTCAGGCAATATTCACGAATGACCGTTAAATTACAAGAACTGGCAATAAAAGCTAACTTGGGGTTGCTATGGTATTTACAAAAAGCTGTTATAGTAAAAGCGACGTTATGGTTGCTATGAGATATAAAAACAGTAAAAAATAGATGCTACGTGACATTTAGATTGTGCTACTTGACAACAAAGCTCTTGAGTAGGTATCTGGTTCTGTGTCACATTTTGGTCACGAGACCAGCTACGAACTTACTCATTTTAAGAAACTGGTGCGGGTTTCAATAACCAAATCACTATTATTTTGTTTAAGGCATGACCCACTAATCGTAACATCACACAACTTTCATTTTCACGAAAACAATGTCACATGACCTCTTAGTGCAAATAGCCGATAGCAAGCCTAGTGCTCTAAGACTCCTCTAACCACTCGCCCACTCTGTGGCTTCGACAGCGCGCCCTCGTAGGTAAACTATTAAATGCCATCATTTTTTTGCATTCTTTTTTGCTGAATAATAGACTGCTCAATGAAAATCACCTTCAGTCAATCAGTGATGAGGTTTTTCAAGCCCAGAGACAGCTTGATATATTGTAAGTATAGTCCGCTTTACTGAAAAGATGTGGTGAACGACCCAAGAATAAAAAGTAGTTACGTCGTATTGTTACAACTTCTAGAAAGAGGGAAAAGCCATTATGAATAAAATGAATAAAAGGGCCATTTTACCATTACTAGTGGCTACTTATAAGAACCATTCTCATTTTTGCAAAATGTAATTCCACCAAGGTTATGGGTCGCGGACCAACAATCAGGGACAAAAGTAGTTGACACACTTGTTTAAAACAAGTGCTTTTAACAAAAATTTAATTCATTTTTTGTTTCATTCCTTTTAAACGCCGTAAATTCCCTCCCCCCCCCCCCCGAGTCAATCTTGTCTGAAGAAAAAAAAAAGACTTGAGGGTCCAAAATTGGACATTGATTTTTGGGGGAAGGGGTTGGGGTAGACAGGGGAAGGGGATAAATATATCGACTATGCAAAAGGGGGCCATTTTACGGAAGTGTGTCAACACTTCTGTCCCTCATTGAAGCACCAATACGCGAAATTTGGTTATATTTTTTCAAGAGTCGGTAAAACAAAAAATTCGAAGTTTACAACAATGTGCTACCAACGGCAGAAAAAGGTTTATCTGAAAACGTGTTCTGCAAAAAGGCACGTCTTCCCGTTGCGTTTTATTTATTCACAAGCTAAGTAAACATGACCACGGTGCCGCCAAAGTCCAAACTTCAAGCTAGAACGACAAATTAACCTACCTGTCAAAAAACCTTAATTTCGCTCCTTCAAAGAAACATTGGACCTTTTATTTTTCACCGCATTTTTTTTCTCGACGAAATATTTAATCATGCTGCAGCTCGGAAAAGTCGCGGACCAAGGACCACATACTAACTGTGTAAGTGACTCTCTAACATTTCCTGCACCGATCAATCTTTAACCAAGCTTCTGGGCTCCCGTAAACAACAGAGAAAGCCCCTCTCTCGACAACCCTCATATTCTCGTCGCTAATATCACTGAGCGTTACAGCAGGAATACCAATATTTGCCAGCTTTGTAGCTTAACCTTTCATAAGATTTACCAGGGGCGAAACAACAACAACAACAATATGTCCAGTACTTCCACGCACTGTGTCGCAAACAAGCAGCAAAGCTTGATAGATAAGGGATTTGCCAAATCCCGTCGCCAAATTCATGAACTCATCGGTCTTCTCTATAAAATTTGCTGGATAGCATCTCTCTGATACTTGTTTAACTCTGTATTTATTACAAATTTCTCGCACACCCGATCAAAAAGCCTCACTGATCGTGCGAATCTGAATAAGCGGCTCAGGTTACGTTTTACAAAAATCTTTAAACGGCCTGTGATGGGTGAACGTAAATGTCGGGTGTGTTTAGCAGACGTCCGTGGGGGAGAAATGAATGCGTGACGAACAAACCCCAAAGGACGTCTGCGGGGAGGTTAATAAGGGAGCAGATTCCAGACTCTAATACCCTTGGGAAAAATGAGCAATTGAAAACTGAGACATTTGCCTGTAATTGGCAATAGGTAAGTTGGTGAGATCTAGTAGACCTGATTTTTTCCGTAGATTTAACTGGACTAGGAGTTTGACAGTTTACTAAATTATAATGAAATTTATAAGAAAAGCACTGATTGGTTGAACTAACGCCTGTGTTCGAGAGTATCCCAGCCTAAGGACTTAACATGGCAGAAGTACTTGTTGCAATGTTATAGTCGTGGCATACAAAGAGAGCCGCATTCTTCTGAATTTGTTTAAGGCGTTTTATGTCAGTGTCAGTGTAATGATTTCACGAAGAGGAGGAATATTCAAGCGTAGGTCTAACCAGTGTCATATAAGCTCTCTTTTTAACCTCTACGCTGCAGTGTCTCAGTGATCCTCTAATAAGACCAAGGGACTTATTTGCCTTTGGAGCTATTTTAGAGCAGTGAGCACCCCAGCGAAGGGTTTCGGTACACGTAACTCCCAGATAGTCCCATTCAGGGACTCTTGTTAATGCATCAGAATTTGCAGTATATGTGAAGTTGGAGGGTTCCCGTTTCTTTGTAATACAAAGTAGATGGCACTTAGTTACGTTAAAGTCAACCTTTCAATCAGAAGCCCATTTAGTTAGGTTAATTAGATCTTCCTGGAGCACTTGATGGTCATGTAGGGAATTGATGGTCCTGTAAAACACAGTGTCATCAGCGAAAAGACGTAATTGTGAATTTGTTACTTGGGTGATCTCTTTATGAACAACAGGAAGAGAGTCGGATCCAAAACGGAACCCTGTGGAACACTAGAGGTAACAGGAGTAGTGGTTGAATGAGTGCCGTCTACGACCACAAATTAGGTACGATTATGAAGAAAAGTGGCAATCCAAGCAAGCGTCATTAATGCATTAATCATCAATGCTGCAGTGGGCTAACTTGCGCAGTAATTTAGTATGGAGAAATACAACAGAAGGGCATCAACTTGGCCATGCTGATTTAAGGTGTTGTCCTAGTCATAAAACGTGAGAACTAGCTGGGTTTCACAGGACAAATTAGCACAGAAGCAATGTTGTAGATGAGACAATTAATTTTTGTCAGACAGATGTTATTCAGGTTGCTAAGCTCAATATGCTCCATCACCTTACAGCAGAGGAACGTAAGGGATATGGGCCGATCATAAGCTGGGTTTTCCTTCTTGTGGACAGGAAATGAACCATAGCTGTTAACCAGTAGTTTGGTAAGGTGCCTGTATCAGAGCCTTGCTGGAAAATGAATGTCAACATGCTTGAAATCTCAGCGGATAGGTCACGTAGGCAGCGTGGTGAGATACCATCTGGGCCAGCTGACTTTGATGGATTTAATGAGGCAAGCTGTCTCAGAACACCATTGGGGGTAAACACCATGTCCCGCATGTTATTAATACAAGCAGGAATGGATGGGGAGAAGGCAGGAAGCCAGCCTTTGTCTTTTATGAACACATTTTGTCAGAGATAAATATTGAGTCTCCTTGGCGCAACATAGGTATGCCAAAGTTCTCAGACCGCAAGCGTTTGATGTAGCTCTAAAATTGTTTGGGATTTTTCTCTATTCTACCCCCAATCAAATTATTAAGAGAGTCATTGTGGGCTGTCTTAAGTAATTTCACCACTCTGTTGCTTTGGCAGCGATATTCAAGCCACGCTGGTGAGCGTTTGTCACCCGTGCGCCTTGCTTTTTATAAGAAGTCTGTCCCGTTTAAGCATTTGACGCTTTAATTGATATTGTAGTCCAGGGAAGCGAAATTCTTGAAGTTGACATTTTTGAGGAGACATGCTTATCAACTGCTACAGTGAATATGTTCTTGAAGAATGACCAGTTGTCCTCCAGGTGACTATGGGCACAGCGAGTGAAAAATTCTGAAGCACCTTTTGAGACATCTTGACGAAATTTGAGACTGAGTCCAGTGTCTCAAGCGATACAGGGCGGGTGGGAGTAGTAACATATTGTATAGGAGCGTGGTAAGTATCACCTTCACTCGAAGGCCAGGGTACTAAGCCCGCAACTGTAAAATGGGAGAGTTGATGAAAAATAGATTGAAGTACCCCTAGCATGGCGAACCACTATATGATCGGACCATTATATGAGTGCCTCCGCCTGCTAATCTGGATTCTCACTTGAGTTTTAGCACTGAAAATGACTACTGCACCTAATGCCTTCATTCTCTAACGGGCACAGGATGGATAAAGGCTGACGATCCTTGGTGTTTCTGTGACCTGCCACAGTGTATAGGCATTGGTGCACTGTAGGACAAGTGATGACAAGCTGTGCGATCTCATGTCTTTTTACGGCTAACGTTTATTTCCCTTGTAATAACGACTACACTTCAAGTAAACTTAAGATTTTATTGTCCATTGTTTAACACATTTTTGGCTAAGATGCTTATTTTTAGTTAGGGCGGTGCAAATTCCTGATGCTGATTAAACTAGAAACAACTCGACTTATAAAAACTCTTTAACACTTGCACAGTAACTATTTTCAGTGCTTACACGTCTAAGCTGGTACTTCGTTTAACAGGCAAAATAAAGAAAAGAAAGTCTACTTGGTTTTGTAGGTGAATTGTATTTTCACTAGTTTTCAGACGTAGGTGACAAGTGGCTTTTAGTGAAGATAAAGAACGCGTTCGTCAGTCACAGCCAGCAATCGATCCTGGAAACATCCATTCCTGAAAGAGCCTTGGAGAAACGATTAAAACGATACGTGTCTGCAAATATGTTTGAGGGAGCGGGAAATGGATATTCACTTTGTACCGGACTATTACGTCTTAGCAGAAGATCTCCTAGTTTATGTTCAAGATCTTACGAACTAGTCCAAGAGAGAATAATTGTACCTGTCCAGTTATTTTCTCCCCTATTAATCCCCTCAAGTAGCTCACAAAATTAGGGAAAGTTTCTCCTCTTACAATGTATTGGAAGAACTGATTGGTCAATTGATTACTGGCGTTTCGACTAGTAGCTTTTTATATACTGACACTTACGCAATTCATTCTTTAGAGTGCTTTCAGATAACCCTATCAAGACTATTGGGCATCGGGCTTTCAGTATCCCAAATGGGCAGCTCGTGATGTAAGTGAGAGGATTTGTATTATTTATGACTGGTTCATAACTTGCGCCCAAGTAGTAGTAGTCATTAATAGTAGTAGTAGCAAAACTTTATTTGAAATCGCATTGAAGAGAAGCACATAAGTGCTAGTATCTCCTAGAGATACCTGTAATATTAATTTAAAGTATAAAAAATATTATATCTATATACATGCTAGTAAAAAAGTAAGAATAAGTAATCAAGCTATATATAAAATAACCGATAGTACGCGCGTTCTGATTGAATAAAAGCGTATGGTTTATTGTCCATGTAAACTCATAGAAAACTTCAAGTTATTTTATAAAAGCAATATACCACACTTTCTATGAGTTGACCGTCGTTATAACCCACTTGGGATGATGGGAGAACACTCGCAAAGCTCTTTACAAGCTTTTCTCGTGTTCTCCCAACATCCCGCCCGCGTGGGTTATAACGCCGATAAACCCATAGAACGTGTGGTCTATTGCTTAAATAGGTGACAAAGATCAGACAAACGAACATTATTTGTAAAGTGAGCTATGCTAGCGGTAGTTTTAAGATCATGAAGATGATGTGAACTGCGGAAATACAAATTTTGAATGAAGATGTGATCGTCGCAGTGGTTATTGCAATTTAAGCTATTGCAAATAAACCCGAAAAATGTTTTCGGGACTTCAACGGGATTTGAACCTATGGCCTCTGCGTTAGCGCTGCAGTGCTCTACCATTTGAGCTATGAAGACCCACACATTGGGGGCAGGCCAATTTGTTGAGTTCATCTTATCTAAGATGATATGAACTGCGGAAATACAAATTTTGAATGAAGATATGATCGTCGCAATGAAGATAAGGTCATCATCTAAAGTCTAAACTATTTTATAGTTTGGGTGCTAAAAATTTGAAAGAGAGTGTGCCATAAAAGATGGTCTTGACAAGTGGCCACTATAAATTGTTTTTACCTCTAAGCTGAGTGCTACGTAGTTCCAGGTACAAGTAGTGCTGATATGTAGGTAAGTGTGACAGCTTGAAAGAACTTGAAAAGGGAACAAACAGTCGTGTTAATAGATGATACTAACAAACGTTTCAATTAACTTTTCCGTCCTTTGCAGATACATGATTCGCACTCAGTTAAAAGCAGTGAGCCTCCGAGTCTTCTTTTTTCCCGATTTTCATAACCTAACTACCGTCATGTAAGTACGATTCGTATATAACCAGAACTGTTGCAGAAAATGGCCAATATATATAAGAGGGCCCTTTTAAGAATGTATATTCTAAGCCTATGCACTCGTATTTTTATCAGGATTCACACTCGATCACTTCGCTCACTCGTTCAATTTCGGATACGTAAACAGCTTGTGAAACCCCACACGCGCGCGCTTTTAATGGCGTATTCTATATAAAACTCAATTGATGTTCCCGCTTATCAGTTAGTACGCTCGTAGGGAATCGGGCTTTGATGTCAATAATAAAGACTTAACTATCCAATTTTCGTTTTCTTTTGTAGAACCATGAATGGTGGTCAAATTGGTGCCATGAAGTTTTTGGATTCACTCCAACAGGAGCGCTGCACTTTTTATCTGTTCGTAACTTTCTTTTATACCGTAATACTATATTCTAATATGCGGTTGCATTGTCTTTGACCTTCATTTACTGAGTTACTTTAGCTTCATGCATCAAATCGATGTAAACTACACTGAAGAGATTAAGTTTAAATTTTCTCATTTTCACTACTCTCACTGTGAGGTATAGGTGAACCTGTATTTTTGTCCCTTTTCTGCCTCATTTTTATATCCTGGTCATTCTCCGATCAAGCTATTATAAATATCACCTTTCTTAAGTTGAAATAGTGTTGCAATTCAAGTCACATCTCTCGTAAGCGACTACCCAAAGCCAAGCTGTAGTGGTCACCTTGGGAGGAGGTCGCTAACGAGAATCGAATCAAAAGTGGTCTCTTCTGAAAACAGGGGTGGACAAATCTACCTCTTGGAAGGGAATTTTCCTACAGGCAATTTCTAAGGTACGACGAGTGTTCTCCCATTTGATTCAAGTTCTTGTTATTCAGATCACGTGTATGATTTTATACCAAATTGCACTTCACTCAGGTCCAAAAATCACGAAAAGAGTAACAGCTTTAAAAAGCTCATAAAGGGATTTCGAAACAATGGCTTGCTTGCTGAATGTACGATGCTACAGAAAATTTTAAAGAAAGTGAATGTCTGGAACTCTTTGGAAAATACTTGTCTTAACACCTGATGCGAACGTGTGGCCGTATCAAATTGACCCACAGAGTTCCCATGCAACGTTTCACAGAGAGGGAGATTTTCGCTTACGAGAGAAGGTCGCCCATGGTGGTGCGAGCATATTAAATTAGTTATCTTTGAACATTTAGGCCAATATACATGTATCGAATAGCTTCATTTAAAAACTCGTTAACTCATGTGCCCCCCTCCCTTTAGCAATTTGCAGATTTTGATGACTGCTATTTTCTTAGATATTACGTAGTTATTATTCAACTTCACTCAGTAGATTACAAATAACACCCAAAACGAGTTAAAGATCTCATGATATTTGTACTCCAGAATACCGGTTTGACCGATTTTCTACGAACGTCGCAGAAAGCAGAAAATGCATCGTTTCCCGAAATTCAAAGGTTGAGAAAAACCGTGCTTTTAGATTAAAGCTGCCTCAAGAATGAAATGTCGATATTTATTAAAAATAGTCATAACATACAAACATTATAAGTTCAAAATGCAACAAAGAATATCAAATCAGACCTGAACTTGTGCATGAGAGGCATGGTGAAAGTGGCAATCCGTGGCACAAACAACGCTGAATTATTCAATCCCCGCCGGGAAGCTTAACAGTCTTCAACTCTGGTCCTTTTAAAATGTGAGGAAACTCGATAGGCAAGACTTTAGACTTTCTGCTAAGAATGAACGTTAGTACTAATACAGACGAAGATGAAGTTTCAAATCCGTTACGTTGTTTACAAGTAGCCGGCTGTGGGAGATTTTTCGTCTTTCCATCGCAATTTGCTCTGCTCAGTGTACCTTCCTGCAGTCGGTATTAAATAAGAACTGGAAGACTATCCTATTAGCCTCACAATTATTTGCCATTCCATCTCTGTTTTCCTAGCAAATGTTTGAATGATAGCACTGCGAACCCCGAAGAAAACCCGAGAAATTTGACAAAATTTGCTTACTGAGCATTAAAACTAGTTTGATGAGTTTTCATTTTAGACCAAACACAACAACGTTGCATAAAGCGCGCGAAAACTGGACTTGCAAAGGAGTCACGTTAATCAGTCACGCATTCTGGTTTTATGTATTTACTGAGTTCTTTTTTAAAACATGTCGTATATATATATATATATATATATATATATATATATATATATATATATATATATATAATCTAGCCGGATTTATGAAGACCGTAACATCGGACACCAGGAGCCCACACACCTTAAACTGACTCAACTAAAGTAAATATCGCCAAGAAACTCAGCTCTTACCCATGGTTCTCTTAAGGTGACTCTCTTCTTGGTTCCTGATTAGCAAAAGAAACATTCAAGTCCATCAAAAAGACACTCTGGACTTGTCCATACACTCTAGCTGCTTAAAGGCCCTGAATGACGGAGGACGCTTGAGACTTCAGCAAGTTCTAAGCAGAGAATTCAAGGTTACGTCACCCCCCCTGACTTCCTCCACCCCCCCAGCCTAGCACGTGCTTGAGGGGAATGCTTTCACTGGCCAATGGGCCTCAAACGTTACAAGAATTTGACATGAAAAACTAAAGGCAGACGTGACCAGTGCACTGACTCTCCCAGACCAGGACTAACGGAAGGTACAACGCTTTTGCAGCAGCCTCTCCCCCTAGGGATTGACATGGAGGCCCCTTTCCAACCCATGGCGAGTTAGCTCAGGGACTGAACTTGACAATGAGACCAAGCAGGACAGCAAGCCCCCTATGTTTTTTCTCAGCGCAGTGACCAGAAAGCTGGCTATGGCTAGCTTTCTGTGCGAATATTCTGGTGCATTTTCAGGTAGGTTTTCAAAAATTCGGCTAGATATATATATATATATATAAATATTGCTTGTAATTTAAAAACCCGAGAATTCCACAGATTGCCGGCTAAGTTTAGCAACTCTTTAAACTTGTGAACTTAATCTAGATATATCTTCTTTCCTTATTTCATATAATTATGAGAATATGTCCAACTAAATATCTAATTAAAAGTGCAGTTTCTAAAAACTGTCAAATGATACAAAACACGTGCGACAAATACAATGTACCAATCTTTTGAACGACATTAACGTCAATTTCTTAAATTATATATATATATATATATATATATATATATATATATATTTTTACTGAAACATCTGTATCTTTTAATTTAGAGGCTTTGGCCAAGATAGCTCCACTCCCCTTAACCTTGGGAGTTATTCATCCTTGGACTTCGTAGCAGTACTCGATTCATTTAAGCGAGTTGGTTTTGCGAATGCAACTCTTGGTGTCACAAAATTGCTACCATGTCCACTTGGTACTTTTGTAAATGAAAGTCGTCTAGACTGTGTCGAATGTCCTGCAGGTAAAATGGTCCCTACACACTTCGGCCAATCTAATTTCTCATTTTTCCAACAAAAACGAAAAAAGGAACTAGTACTTATCCTTATCATATTTACATATTTTAAAGTACAGAAAAAAAAATGGAAAAAAGGAAACGGTCAGGGAAATCGATCATTTTTTCATTTTCTAATTTTGAAGTCCGCTTAAAAAATTCAAAAAATACTGTAAACAGCTAAAAGCGATATATTGCTATTTTTATTTTTCTTAAGTGAGAAAATTGAAATAATCTCCGATTCCTAACTCGATTTTCTATCTTTCCGTTTTTCTCAAGAAATAGAAATACTGAAAAATTAAAGAAAGATATACATTCGCACCGTTTTTTGTCATTTTTTTTCCATTTTGTTCAAAAAATGAAAAAAAAAGATAGAAAAATCGCATACCTATCGACTGATTTTCCATAATTCCATTTTAATAAGAAAAATGGAAAAATGGCAAGTATTGAATCAGTGGTCGGTTCCGGCAATTCTACATTTGACAAAAAACGCGGATTACGAAAGTGAGAAATGCCTAAAAATCAAGGTCTTTTTGTGTGTTTTGCACTCAAAACCAAAAAGGATGCCTTTTTTAACTTTCACTCGCCGTTGTGAAAATCTGAGAAAAGTGCCCCCTTTTCTCATAAAAAGCCGGATCTTTTCAGGAGTTTTCTTCGGTATAAAGTGAACCAATTTTCTTGAGTAACAGTTACATCTCACCATAGCTAATCGCAAAAAAGCTGGAAAGAGAAATGTCTCGAGTTTTTGCAGCTTTATGCCCTTTTCTTGAAAAACGAAAAAAATCGACAGTTGTTTATTTGCAGGCTTTTATTTCATTTTGCCTCGTGTGTAGAGCAGTTTAGGACCATTTTTTAAAATTTTTTTTCGTGTCTGTAACCGAGGTAGTTTCAATAAGCCTACCTCTTTAGAGGGTTTCAATTTTTGAGCCACAGATCCATGAACCTGGTAGTGTTGGGCACTTTCCTGTTACTCGCGCAAATGTAAGGTAATGGTCGTTTTTTCTTTCACTATCATATGCTTGATTGTGAGAAATTTTTACAGAATTCGCAGTGGAAGTATCATTCACTCCTCTTGGCGTTTCCTAGTTTTTCGACATAAATTTCCAGCAATTCCAAAATGTACACAAACAATACCCTTTGTTGGTTTATCCCGCGTTTATGATAAGGCTGTAATAAACCAATTATTCCGAAATAATTTTCCCAATATTCTGTTTGAAGGAGTGCAGAATTCTGTCAAAGTGCTTAATATCACTGAAAACAAGGGAAGCTTCGAGGGGGCATGTAATCGGTTGTACTTTTTGTTTTAGATGTGCATAGGCTTCCATCTCGGGGGGGGGGGGGGGTATCAGCAAAGGGGCTATATTAGCAGTTATGAGTATCTGCCTAGTACCTAATTGTTCCGAATGGACGTTGTTGGCATTGGTTTTTATACAAACACCGTAATTTCAAGATTTATCACGATCCAAGTGTCTCTTTTGATTGCGTTTAAGACGGCGATGATATTAACTGCTGAACTTGAGGTTAATTATCGTTTTAGTATATACACCGCAGTGATTTCAACAGAATCACAAACGAAACCATTAAAAAACTATCAAAATGACTAACGGGTGAATTCATGCGTGAACATGTAGCCGTAAACAGTAGTGGCGGAAAAGTTAGATCTTTACAGCATTTGCAAACATGCCAAATAAGTTTCAACTTTTTTGCAAGTTTCGGCAAAATTTTTTTTGTTGGAATTAAAATTTTGAGCGCGAAAATTACGTGTTTTGATTATATTTTCCTACAAAACAAAAACTGATAACGCGTACAAATCTCTATGACAACACTTCTCGACTAGTAAGCGTAACAAAGTTTTTCTATCATTTTTCAGAAAAAAAAACAGCTGTATCGCTACTGAGACAGTATTACGGCTTTAAATTGACGGCATTGGCAGAAAATATATACCCAGCTAGCGGTTAATTTATAGCCGTAACGCCCTCTCAAAATTTAGTTTATAGTATTTGCCAACAAAACCGTGATATTGTCTATACTCCTAGCAAGTGATAAATTGCCCCTCTTTCAAATCAACGGGCAACTCCGTTTCCAGGGTTCTCTCCTACCCTTGCTACGGAGCAAGAGAGAGAGAGAGACCCCGGAAAACGCTGGTCACGTGGCTCCAGAAGAAAATTATTTTTGAGGGAGGAGTCCTTTGTCTCACGCGACGTTCACGCAGTGATCGCAACAGCAAGATAGATTTGCTAACCCTACTACAACTATAACTGAAACTAAAGGAAATTTCTGCCTAAACAAAACTATCAGATAAACAAGTGAATTACCAGAGAAGGAATCAAAAACTAGCGTTTTCGCCGGTTTAGCAGATGACACCAATCGCTAAAAATCTACGATCTTGAGTTATTATACACAAGCGAGTTAATTTTTTGAAGGTAAAATCCCTGTATGTTGAACTTCTATATTAAAAGTTTCAATGCTTGTCTGACAGCGGCTGGTAATCGGGCCAAATAAACCTACACCATTTGCGGTCTTAGCGGTTCGGCGTGACAAAACCCCAGGACAAAACATGGCAGTTACATTGAGAGCAAGAAATTCAGTTAATACATTTACGATCAAAGTAATATTTAAGATCTAGTGACTTCACGGAAAGCTATAGCCTAAAATGTCTGGATTTTCCACCCTCTAGCCTTTGTCATGATGCGGCAGAAGAAAAGTGGTAAATAGATCAAAGATAAAAATAATTATATACTAACGCGACATGTAAGCCAACAGGAAATAGTATAAACAGAGACAAAACAGACAACATAACCTTCCAAGCGAAAGGCTTTCTTGTTTATGGCCAATATGAAAACTTTATTTAAAAACACATGCATGTGGCTCAGTGATTTCTAAAAATCCTCTAAAGCATACCTAAACATCCAGAAAATTAATAAGGAACAATAAACGGTTGGCAGTTGTGCAAGCCATATCATACGGTATTTTTTAACAAAGAAGCTTACGGCTATCCTGATAATTATAAACGACGACAAAAACTGCAAAAACACAGAGCCTTGGCTAAAAATGTTTTCTTTTAAGATTCTCTTTACCTCTTTCCATTTGAACTATAGCTCACATTCAGCCTGAGTGTCCAAGCCGCGTATTCTCTCTTCCTGTTGCTTCGAGGCAGTTCGAGGTCGCGGGTGAGGACAGCAACGCTTGATACATTTTTTCGGCGCATTGCATAATAGTAGTCTTGAAAACACATACAGATACAGTACATTTTTTTTTCTAAAGTGGCCTCCAAAACATATAAACGGCAATTCAAGTCTAGTGCGTTTCGGTACGAATTCTTCGTTTTCACTGTCACGCAATAAACACGACACAAAAAAATGCATTTGAAACCGTCCAGTGGAAGAAGCCAAGAAAATGAAATGTTATAAAAGACTAATATATAAACAATTTGCCCAAATCTCAGGTCTTTGTGGCCCGCAGTTTCTGAGTTAGTTGCCGAAGCATTTCACGCACCTTTGTAGAGCTTTGTATGGAGACGCCATACTGGTGGACAGAAACTGTCCACCAATATGGCCGCCGGAAATCAACAAAAACATCTGGAGTTCACTTTTTCTATAAAAGCTCCTCCTTTTCACTCGAGAACTAGCATACTTGCGCATAAACATATCTTCTAATACTTGAAATGGTTAAACTTCTGAAAATCAAGCGGAGACACTTTTTTCAAGGAGATAGCATTCCTCTTTTGGTGTCACGCACTGTGAAAACTCGGAAGTTCAAACTGCTGTATTTTCGAAATGAAACATGCTTCGCTGCTGGAAACTTGTACAAAGATTTATTTCCTATTAATCTTTAAACCTAGTGTAAATAAGAATTCGTAAAACCTCGCTTTTTTGACTTTGCAATCTGATGACGTCACCGTGAAAACCATCAATACTACTACCAGGATACCTAAGTTATTTACGGTGAATCCTCCGCGATTTCCGTTGCATGTGCCAAATGAAAGCATCGCTGATAAACATCCGATTAAGTAACATCCAGATATTCTGCAGGAAGTTACGCTTTCGCTGTCAAAGGACTTTGTGCATTATTTTCCGCGTTCAAGATCAGGTCAGGTACACAGTTTGATGGCTGAACTGACCTGTCTAAGCTCTGTAGAGACAAATCTCACACTTACCTGCCCCTCCCCCAAATCGTTTGTTTGTAATCTCCCAGCTCCTGGGAGACACGTGACCAGCGTTTTCCAGGGTCTCTCTCTCTCTCGCTCCGTAGGGCGGGTAGGAGAGAACCCTGGGAACGAGGTTGATCAACGGGAGCTCAGTTCTGAAGAGGAAATCGAGAAATACTGGTGGCCAAGAAAAGCCAAAGGTTTTACCTGAGAAGGGGCAAGGGCCAAAAGAAAAAGCCTACAACAGGTGATATTTTGAATCAGTCAAGGAAGATGGTGTCCTCTGACGCCGAAGAGGAGGAGGAGTTCACAGAAACCCCTTCACCAGAACCAAGGCAATCTAATCAGCTGCTAGGGAGAGGTAGTAGTTCTTCCACTCAAGAAAGTGTCGAAGAGAAAGCTGCGAAAATGCTAACGTCAATATTTAAGTGCTCAATTTGTCATAATCAATGTAGACTACAAGCAGCAGCATGTTCCACTTGCTATGCTGTCATTGGTTGTGTAAAATTATTTAGAGCGATGGATTGAATCAAGCAGTTCTCCTTACAAGTGTCCGCTGTGCCGTACCCCTGCAGATTATGCCCTTGTACGTGGGACATCCAATTTTGTTTGGACAGTCAGTCCCTAGGGCTTCTGGAGATGATGGAGGTAGTGACACCCGGATGCCATTCTGTACGGTTGTGCAGATAATGAAGAGTATCATTCTGACGATGACTTTGAAGTTCTTTCCCCTATGTTGTAGTACGGCTTTGGACTGTGAACTGAAGATGTCACGTTATTTCAGTTTTAGTGTTATCACGTGTATGCGTTGAGACTATTAAGGCGTCTCTTCTAAACGGGGTAGCAAATAAATGTTGACTGTTTGTGAATTATGACAGTCAAGGCACCAAATTTCTAGTGACTGCAGTGACCATAAAGGACCCATCTCCATTTATAGCGTTGCTGTAAATATCGTCGATTGTGGGATTATTTTGTGTAAACTCTATTTCACTTTGATTGATGAGTGCATCACTGCTTGCCAGGGGATCCACCCCAAACGAAGAATTGAGTGTTATGGTGCCCCCAGCATCAGTGTACATTTGAGTAGCATCCTCGACACTTGGAACCAAAGATAGAGTTACTGGTTGCACTCTATCCCCTACGCAACTACATCTGGAATTCGAGCGCTGTTTTCTGTAAAACAAAAATAAAGAGAGGAAAAGGGTTATAAATAATAAACAGATATGACCTCGAACTCAAAAATCTTAGTAGCTGATAGAACGCGTGACAGTCAAGAACCCGTAAAGTATCTGTAACTCATACGTGATGAGTATTTATTGGTTTACTGGAAGAACTGACATAAAGCAATTATTTCTTAGAAAATGTCCTCAGTTAAGAATTGCTTTACTTTAAGAGAAAAAGCGTTTTCTCAAATAGGAAAAACGCCTCGAAGACCTTTCAACTCTTTCTCTCTCAGTAGTACAAACAGTAATATATTTTTAATTGTAGTTTAATGCATCAACGGCATAAATAATTCAAACATGCTCTTGTGCTAGATGTGTTCTTCTATGCCGCGAGTCTAACCTTCAATCGGATGCGAATTCCAGGATTCCTGCACCCTCTTGAGTCCGATCTCAGCTACATTCATGGTAATGAAAGAAAGGCAAAGTTGTACAGCAGGGTCATTTAGGTTTATCATCAGATTGGTCTCCATCCTCACAATAACATCTTTTATCGGGTAAATGACTCTCTGATTGACTTCTGGCCACTTGTGTTCTGCTGGCAAATTCTGATAATGGAAAGGGAATAAGGGGTATAGTAGTGATAATAAGTCACAACAAAATCCTTATAATGTCGTTACAGGAATTCGTTTATAGTGCACTTGACACCGATGGACGCCTCCTTTCTACTTACTTGCCTAGACTGTGTCTGGATATACGGTTTGCAACTCAGGTTTCCCCTTTCGTTTCTCAGTAGATTCTGCACAAAAAGCATCAGGTAAGCCTTGGTGCCATGGTCAACTCTGATCATATCCAAAATGCCCTCACAGAAGAGGATCTCCCTGCAGAGATTGACAGAGAGCAAGCGTTTCTAAAGTAAATTACATTGTTGTACTGAAAAAGATAGATCAGCTGAAATATAAATCAAAAAAATATTTCACAAGGTTAAAACGATATACAAAGAGATGATAACATTTACAACAAAAAGGTGTTTAAAATTTTTTATAAAAATTCCAACAACTTCGGTTACAAAATAAAATAAATAAATAGATAAAACTTACATTTAAGCTGCATTTTGTTTTGGTCTGGCAAATACTGACAAGTTTGTGATTTGAACGTTCGTTAGCCCATAATAAGTTGCTCCCTTCTTATCCGCAGAGAATTTGAACGTAGACTAGTCAATGCAAGCAGATTTGAATTTCTCCTGTAACTCTTAAGAGGCAGAGAATGGCTGCGCCGGAGACTGGGTTTTACCAACCTACAGGGGGAAAGTGATCCCTGATTGACTGCATGACTGCATTGTTTTTTAGGCATGGATTCTTGAACTGCGACCATCGCTAAGTGTATACAACGTACATCCATACATCAGTAGTTTTTAATTCTGGTCGCAATGTAGCTTGTTTCCATAGTAAAGTGCATTGTAGGGAACCGGATTTCTTCAACGCACGGTGTCCTCCCTCCATCTCGCATGATCCGCTGGATTCACACGTCTCAACGACTTAGATATAGCTAGCTGTTTTCCGATTAGGTGTAATCCCTTGCTGCGAACATAGCCCCTCATCATTTTTCGTCCATAAGTTGTTGCAACCTGATATAAGAGACGAATTTGTCTCAAATAATGTAATATATAACTACAATCCAGAAATAAATAGAATGCTGAGAGTCATACCTCGCTCACACACTGTTGAATAACAGCTTCTATCTCCGCTTCGTTCAGAAGAAGCCTCCTTAACTTCGGGAAACCCTTTGCTTAAATAAATTACTGATCTCCTTGTATGTTTAATTTTTGTTCGCTTTTATCTGACTTCTTATCACGTTAATATTACTTTCAAAGTACGCCATAATGGTCGGTGCCAAATTCAAACTGAAAGTCACATTACCAGTTGACAAACGGCGGGAAAAAAAGGCGCGTCAACTAAATGTTGACAGCTGTCAAGCTCTGCGAATCACCGCTGAGTTCCACCTTGACAGCTACCAGCCAAAGAGTCCAAACAAAGAAAAGGAAAAAAGACGACTTTTTTCGACTTTGAAAAAAAGGGAAAAAACTCGAGAAATTTCTCTTTCCAGCTTTTTGCGATTAGTGAAATATATATGTTACTCAAGAAAGTTGGTTCTCTTCATATCGAAGAAAAATCCTAAAAATATCCGGCTTTTATAAGAAAAGGGGGACCTTTTCTCTGGTTTTCAAAACGGTGAGTGAAAGTTAAAAAAGGGCAACTTTTTTTTTTAGTTTTGGGTGTTAAATACACATAAAAACCTTGATTTTTAGGCATTTTTCACTTTCGTTTTAAGTCAAAAGTAGAACTGTCGGAACCGACCACTGATTCCTTTTAGCCGTTTACAGTTTTTGTGGTATTTTTGAATTGAGAGTCAAATTAGAAAAATGAAAAAAATGATCGATTTTCCTGACCATTTTCTATTTTCCTATTTTTGTTTTTATACTCTAAAATATGTAAACATGATAAGGATAAGTAAATTTCCTTTTTCCGTTTTTGTTGGAAAAATGGAAAATTAAATTGGCCGAAGAGAGCACGGACCCATCACGTTTTCGTCAAAAGGCAAACGCGAATTTGTACCACGTGACCAAGTTTCCCCTTCACTTGTCGTTTACCGTTCATTAGTTCTACACATAAACTACCAGTTTCAAGCAATTTTTTATCCATAAGAATTTTCTTGTGCTGTTTTTATCGGCTCATTTTATAATTTGAGAAATTCTGAACTTAAATCTGACGTTCGCCGCTTGCTGTGTACGTGATGCTAAAGCTCTCGTTTATCTCGATTCATAAAAACGCCCAAACCGGAACTCTGGCAGTATCCAGCCAGCCACGTTTATTGGATTCGTAAATTATTACAATACGACCAGATCATGCAATAGTAAAGGACGTCCTAAGAAACTACTCATATTACGGGAATTACAGGTTATTTTTAGGTCATGAAATTAAAAAAGGAACGTCGGATCAAAAACCAAGGATTTTGAAACCCTGCAATTTTACCCCGAACTACTTTTTTGCTGGCTCTGGAGATCTATTTTGGTCATATTTTTTTTATAAAGATGGAATATCAAAAAAACACTTTCACTCTGACTACAATTTCTTATAGGAGGCTTCTATTCGGATACTATAGCGCTTGTCGATGACAGCTGCCTGAGATGTCCAAATGGAACTTTTGTCCCATACACTAAGGCACCTGGCAAAAGCGCCCGTGAGTGCATTGCTTGTCCACAAGGTAGGCATATTTTGTAGTAAAACCCAGTCAAACACAGACCAAACAGATTGTATTGATAATGGCAGGGATATCAAATTCAGATCTGCATTCTTGCATGCTCAATGGTCAGTGAATTTCGCGCTGCAGATTCTCAGCATTTGATCAGATTAAGAGAAATCGTCTCCGATGGTTTTTGAATAAAATTCTTTATCGAACTCAACAAGAAAACGAAATAATTTTAACCATCTTTTGGTGATTTTAATGCTCATTGGATGCTAGTAAGAATGGTAAGAATCACCACAAGATTTCAAAATGTCAATTATTATATGGCTACAATAGTACCAGCGTTCTGATTGGCTGCCAAGCTGGCAAAGTTTTCTTGTAATGACCGGGAATTATTTGCAAGGTGTCCACGGCATATACTATCTGTGTTTAACCTGATGGTGGAAATCCATGTTATGATCAGTTGACAGCTGTCAAAAAGGATATCTGCTGACCAGTGTCTCATGACTATATCGCGGGCTCAAGTGTACAACTCATTGAGATGGCGTGCTCTTTTAAGTTATCCAATGGCCAGTTATTAGTTTTAATTGTTCGCAGGCTGAATTACTTCCGGTGTCATAGATACCTGGATTTTTGAATACCGGGTTAGCAAAAGAATCAACTCATTATACTACTTGGCTATTTAAAACGATAAAACTTCATTCAAAGGCCGATTAAAAGCCCTTATCTAACGCCGGGCAGTAAGTTACTAGTTACTAGAAGCATTTCAACGAGTCCAAATTTAAAATGACGTAAATTTTAGAACATTTATTCAGTACTCTGACTCCGTGAAGTTTCACACTCGTGTCATTTCAGTCTAGAAATTTTAAAGTTGAGTGAACTGCAGCGAAAAGGTGCCTGGTTAAGGCTTACATAACAACTGAAATAGTTAGAATAGACAACAAACTGAATAAAACATACTACACAAATCATCACCTTCGTATCTGCAAAAACCGGCCTTTTGGTTCAAAGCCATTAGAGCCCGCTAAAACTAGACCTAGATCCAAATTTCCTGAGTCGAGAGTTGCTTTTCCAAGGTACAATCAGCTAACCTAAACACCGAAGAAACGTTTTTATGGCTGGCACAGAATATTTTAAGCGAAACGGCTCAGCCACGCGACCAGATACCTGTCAACACCATGCGGAAATCACACAATCACACACTTTCGCGGCACTGATAAGACTATCCACAACCACACATAACACAAGCCAAATATCATCGAATAACTCAGAAAAACTCAGCCTAATTGCAGATTTACACCTCTGGACTTTTCTCTTACACTCATCTTATTCAAGATCCGGGATGTAGAGTCATACGGTCGGCAGTCCAGCCTAGATTCTGACTTCACACCGGAAAAAAACTAAGTCTTTGCCTAGTTTAAAGTTCACCGGGAAAATTTTGCTCTCGCCTAATTCACTTGACTCCTAAGAGCCTGTTCCCTAGGCCAAAGACTTAGTGGTCACCTTAGAAGAGCGAACAATATTGTACCTTTCTGTCTCAGCCCGGATCAGGGTGATTGATCCGTTTAGCCAAATGAAACGAGAACACAATACTATATTGGACAACGCAGACTCTGCGAATCGTAATAACTTTGTCCCATCTCAGAGCTTTACATGATGCTCTCCGGGAAACTTTTGTCAAGATGACCATTAACTAAACGTAAACCGCTAAAAGGCACCGAAGCTAGCTGGTCACTTGTCTTGAAAAGAGAATTGTGGTTAGGGTGAAAAAAAAAAAAAAAAAACAGAGGGAGGGAGTGAATGAGGGAGGTAGAAATTCGCGAAATTCTGTCTACAGCCACATCTACACAAAGCCCTAACCACAAAACGAAGAAAAAAAAATGACATAAGCAAGCAACTCACGGTAAACAAGCTATTAGACAGGGGAAGTTGAAGGATATTACAAAATGTTTGCTAAACCGGTTTTCATAACTACAGGGAGCTATTTATAACGCTAAAAAGGCCACAGATAATTTATTAACCTCGTCCGTTGGGTCATTACAGGGATTTCCATGTAATGCCCTGTAATGACCTCGCTCTCGGTTAATAAGTTCTATGTAATGAATTCATCATTAGGGTCTATATGGTGGAACATTTGACCCATTTGACAATGAAGCCTACAACTACCTAAATCTGCAAGCTTTCAAGTTTATTTATGTTTTAAATGCCAAACTATTTTCCTGAGAAAAATACAATTAATTCCACCAACCGAATTTTGCTTTTTGTAGGCACAGATACGTCCACGTTTGCTGGGTTTAGAGCTTGCAGTTGTTTGAAAGGATTTCATCGTACCCATCTTTTTGAAGGCTGCAAACAGTGCAAGGAAGAAGGACTACAATGTGTGGATGACCATGTTGAGCTGAAGAAGGGCTACTGGTGGAAATGGGAGAATTTGACCCACAAACAATTTTATGAATCATTTGCACGTAATCTCTTGGATTCAAGGAACTCTTCTTCAACTAATGCTACCCTCATCGAGTTCCCATACACTGTTCCTACGCCGCACAAATGCCCACAACAAGAGGCTTGCTATGGCGGTTTCAATTCTTCTTGTGCTGACGGCTATCAAGGACCGCTGTGTGAGATTTGTAGTGACCGCTACTATAAACAGTTTCAAACGTGCAAAAAGTGTCCAACGAAGAAATGGATGATCGGACAACTGTCGATCGTGGTGACAGTTATTCTGGTCATTATTTTTGTCATATTGTGGTCAAGTAAAAGGAAGCAAAAGAAGGAGAAAAAAGGAAGATCCACAGTGGATATGATACTTGGAAGGCTGAAAATTGTCATTGGCTTTTACCAAGTCACTGATGGACTGTTAGAGACATTTTCGTATATTAAATGGCCAGATTCTCTTTCTGTCATTGGAAAATATTCGGAGATGGTACAGCTTAATGTATTTCAGATTGCCCCTCTTCACTGCATCTTTCCTGAACTAAAGTTCAATGCTTTTAAGAGCCTGTTTGCAATCCTTGCAACGAATGCCACAGCCATCATCGTTGCGATTCTCATTTATTGTTTACGAAAGCTTCTACTCGAACGGAGTGCTTCCTCCAAAGAAGAAAAGTTGAGGAGATCTTCTCAAACGAAAGAGCTAATCTTGAGAAACCTGTTTTTCTTCCTGTACGTGACATATCTCAGTACCTGCTCCAATACAGCTAGTGTGCTTCCCCCAACTTGCCGTCTGCTTTGTTCAGACGAAAAGAAAACCCACTGTCAAAAGTTTCTTAAGACTGACTACAGTATCGACTGTGAGAGTACAGACTACAATCGATCAGTCATCATTGCCTACATTGCAGTCGCCTACATACTACTTCTTCCCACAGCATCACTTATAGCTCTCTGGAAAGCGCGATTGACCGTTACAAGTCAGAATGAAATGGAAGACGAGCAACAAAATCCTGATATCGAAGTGAAAAGCAGTGAAGTGACCACAGGCCTGCGATTCCTTTTCGAAAACTACCATCCGCGCTCGTGGTACTGGGAACTGGTAGACACAGTACGGAAGGTGGTCCTCACGTCAGGTCTGATCCTGGTTGGTGGTGAAAGCAGGGCATATGTCGGACTGGCTTGCGTCATGTCAGGACTCTACGGAATATTTTTTGCCTATGTCAGCCCTATAGTGGATCCTTTCGAGAACAGACTAATGCTGATATCTCTGGCTGTGACCTTTGTAAACTTGGGAATAGGAGCTGTAAGTAAAATTAACAGCGAGAACATTCCAGCCTCAATCGATCCATATGTGGATAACATCATGTTCAAGGTTCTGGTGTTTGGAGCAAATTCTCTAGTAGTCGGTCTTCTCGTAGGTAAGTTGTGTGAACTACTTCGGTTATTAATTTACCCTTCAATGGGTCATATTCATCCCCGGGTATTGTTATTAATAACATTATAATTAGGTATGGGGAATAAATCTTACCCGGGACAAGCCCAAGACAGGCTGAATAGGTACTCTGGAACCCGACTTACTTGCTGGGGTGGGCAGGTGAGTCACCAATCATCGTTCGTGTATAACAAAGTGAAGTGAACGGGACAAAATGTACCAGTATTTCCTATTTTATATACTCATTGCCTATCATTAATTAATCCTCAGGGATATTTACAGTTCGAATGGAACGTGAATAGGAAAACTAAGGGCCTTTTGACATGGAGGTGGGAGAGCCATGATAGGTGAGGTAACATGTGGCGGGTCACCCCACCTATCATGTAAACGTGTTCAAAATAAAATGAGAGATTTTATGGACAGGCGGGCTACCTCACCTACCTGGGGTCCCCCACCTCCGTGTAAACAGGCCCTAAGCAACCACCACGACGAAAAAAAACGTCAACAACGTTGCCTACATTTGACAAATTGAGGGGGACCGAACAGACGCGATTAAGTTTGAAAGGACATAAATTATTTTTCTTAGCAACGTCGTCACTGCCGTCGTCGTCGACTAGTCGTTGTTGCTTAAGCTCCCCAATCACAAGTAGGGCGATGCCAGCTCAGTACTTGCTGTTGGTTTTCGGCCAAAATTTAGTTCACGGTGTAAATCGGTTAAGCTTTAATTGCCATTCTAACTGTAATTGTATTACTGTAATGCCTTAATTGAGGTAGCAATAGTTCTTACCTTATTATAGGAAATAAACGCTCCATGAAATTGAGGTATTGGAAATTAACGCGACTTAAATTAACGCGAATTTAATGGAAAACGACTTTCCAATAAAGAAAATTAACGCGAAAGAGGAGGTAGAATTTCATAATAAAGGAAATTAACGCGATTACGACGCAGCTGGTGGTGACAACTGGAACAAATTTATGTCAACACTGGATGCAAAAACATTCAAAACTGAACAAAACTGAGCTGACCACTTCTGACAGCGACAACGATGAAGATGAACACCTTCGCCTTAGCTTTTGTGAAAGATGAAAAATAAAGGGTAAATGGAAACAAAGAAAGCTTGTAGTTAATGTTTTTCAGGTGTCAAGAATGTCTGGACAGGTTCCAAAATTGGGGTTAAAATACTGGAAATTAAGAGCGCGGAAATTAACGCTGCACTTAATTAACGTCGCGGAAATTAACGCTCAACAAAATTAACACGACTTAAATTAACGCGAGTTTTAACGATTCGCGTTAATTTCATGGAGCGTTAATTTCCTATAATAAGGTATGTCCAGGTTTGCAAGCAGCTGCAAAATTTAGGATTTTTCGCGTCCTTGCAAAAGATTGCAAACATTGCTAGGTTCACAATTAATCGCGTTCGTCGTAACCCACAGTGAGTGACCTTCATAAATAACTATAATTATCAAAGTTAGTAAGTCCATAGAGCGGTTTTCACTTGACTGTCGTAAAACCAAAGCCAAAGTAAATACACTAGCCAACCAAAGGGCGTAGTAAAACCAAAACCAAAACCAAAACCAATCCCTTTCGACAGTCAAGTGAAAACCGCTCTATGTATGCAAGTACCGTTATCATTCACTCAGTAAGTGATCTACAAGACTTGAACTTAAAGCAAAAATATTCATAGAGAAGAGTAAAGACAGTGCAATAGAGGACTCCTATAAAACGCCCAGTCAACGCTTATGTTTTAAGAAGAGAGGTGACTTCAGAAAGTCCTATAGTGAATATATGTAACTATGACTATTGTTTCTTTGTAGTGCAGTATATTGTATACATCTATCGCTTTATAAAAGAATGGCTCAAGAGTCCCAAATGGTCTTTCTCTTGCTGTCTGGCCTTGCTGCTGCCTCTGAATGACCTGCAAGGAGAAGTACGTGGATTTGCTGGAAGGAATGTTTTTAAGAACCAACTGCAAACAGGAAAAATGAACATGCCGTCAATTTCATCCTCTTTCCAAGATACTGGTGCTATTAACTTTAGTTTGGAAAAAGATCAGCCGGATCTGACAGATGAAAGGAATTCTGATCATGAGGAAATACCTGGAAACAAGAGCAAAAAACAAACCAAGACTCGAGTAAACGGGAAAGAATCCATCTTTACCAAAATTTCAGTTCATAAAGTTCGAAAAATGGCATACGATACGTCTTTTTAAAGGCCTCATTTCATTAAGCCATTTTTCGCACTATTTATGTCAAAGACTAAACGCATAGTTTGGTGAAAAGTTTTCATGTGAGAGGACTGAAAAGGCGGATTCATCGTGTCGTCATGTTTACATTTTAGCTCCTTAGCATCAAGTTAACAAAAGAAGATAAAAGAAGATATAGCCGTATATATTAATTAGGTTCAAAAATTAAAAGAGTTGGTAAATTTACAGAGTTTGTGCAAGTTTCAACTCTTTGCAATCAGTAACGAAGAAAATAGCGGCAAAATTACTTGATACGCTGGTACGTTCTTTGAAAAAAAAATTTTTTTTGGAGAATTTCTTTGAAATTATCTTGTATATCGGGTCAAATTTTTCGGAGATAACTGGAACTGTTATGGTCTTTCAATATTCAGAAATTTCTCGCTATTATTTTCATCACATAATGATGAGCCTATGCTAATGAGGCAAAAAATGTGAACAAGGATTCGCCTATACAGTAGAACCCCGGTAATTCGAACTCTGAGAAGAGGAACTAAAAACAGTTAACCTGACATCAGGTTCTATTTTCATTTCTCTTTGTTTAATTACATTCCGGCGGTAAGGCGAAACCAATTTTAGCGGGACTACGGAGGAGGGAATGTATGAGAACTGCTAAAATTGGGCCTGATCTCCCGAGGTTAAAAACAGTTCGAGTTAGCGCGGGTTCGAGTTATCGGGGTCGATTGTATCTTCAGTTTCGCATGGTAATAGTGATAGTTTATTGATATTTCAGCACTTTAGTATATAGCAGAGGGCACATTTAACTTATCTCATCAGAAACGATTATGCATTTACACGATAATACCGGAAAATGGCTGTCAAATACATGATGTGTTCGTTGCCTATCTTAAGAAGCAGTAAAAAACAAATCGCTGTAGTGTTAGTTTAAGGGGTTGTTCCTCAGTTTACAAGACAAGGAAAAGCCAATAGGTTGACATTCATGGTGAGTTCCATGAACCAGAATTCGAGGTATCGAAGTAAATCCGGATCAAGGGAAACGAAATTTAGTTCGAGTTAGAGGGGAATTCTAGTTAGACTGACTGAAAAGTAGGATTAATTCCAAAAGAAATGGGACTTAGTTCGAGTTATCCAATTTCGAGTTAAACCGGGGTCCTAATGTAGATTCAAAGCCGCTTTGCTAGTATTTTTGTCATGTTTTAGATGGCTTTCAGGCTATCATCAATTCCATCAGCTCTTTATCAGTGCTGTTTCGGTCTGTAGACACAGCACATTTTCCAAGAATTTCATTTTTCATTTGAATCTTCATTCATCATAAAATGTGTTTACTATTTTACCATGCTCTTAGGACAAAGGTTCCTTGAGCAAACAAACATAACAAAGGTTGTTGGTCTTGGTGGGTAGAGCTATAGTCGCACTGAGGACAACTTCGAAGCGACAGAAGAGCCGGTTCAGCTTACGTCATAAAATTAAAGTAGTTTTTTCTTTATTATCACTAAGCTGCATATTTATTGGCCATACTTATTCAAGTTGAAATTTGAGGGGTTTAGAAAACAAAATAAAATAACTAAAAAAACTTAAAAATGAAAACCACAAAAAAATACAAACATATATACTCATGAACCATTAGCTACTTCAAGGCAATAGTCAAAGCAAACCGACCTTATTAATTTTAAAACAATAGATTGAATATGAGCAATTTACGTAACACCGTGAAGTTCAAACAACGATTAAGCTCACACTTCCGGAGGCCTTTTGCTGTCGCCTATTCATCGTAGCTCAACTTACATTTATTCAGTATTTATCTTTTATTTAAGCTTTGCTTGCTTAAAATAATATTTCGCTCGCTGTATTTATTACTGAGGAAAGTACTGACAAGAGAGAAAGAAAGTTATTCCTAGAAACCAGATTTTGCGGTTAAGAACATCGTACCTTTTATTGCGCAATTAGCTATGAATTACCGCAAAACAAACGAACATAAACGATTAAACTTTCTTGTCGGTTCTCCTCTCACATATCATACTTTAACCATATATATATTCTTGGTGTTGGAATATCCTAAATAATCCATATATATAAACCTCCTTACTCGTACTTTTCAGGTCGGTTAGGAAATGTATTTACATGATACCATTACTCTTTGTCAAGATCACATACGTGCCTCTAATTGTGAGCAAACAGATGGCATGCTTTTGTCCACTTCCCGCTATCTTCCCGCTGGGCGCATTGCAGCCAAAAGATCGGAATTCCTAGACAAAGAGTTTTGCACCGATCTTTTATTCTATTTTGGTGTTTGGGTTTCAAGTTATTTTAAAAACAGTAGTTGGACGGTTTGGTTTGGTATTCGCTCAAATTTGGCTTGTAAGCTGACCTAGATAGTTAAGTTTCAGGAATCTGGTAGATGAAGAACCACTTTGTGGATGTGCTACCTTTAAAACATTATTTATTTATTATTTATTTATTTAATTAACTTGAAGAAACACTTCTTAAAGCGTGTATTCAAGCTTACTTAAATCGGAAACAAAAACAAGTTCCTTAGATAGAAATAATTACCTTGCTTAGTAGGTGTTTTCAGCTGTGGAAAGGAAAATAACCAATTTCCTAAACAAAGTTCGTTTGCTTAAAACCGAAATTAGATCTCACTTTTGCTTGAATAATAATCAGCCTTGCGTACCTCATTAAATTTAGCTTATTGCCGCGCGACCCAACACCTTTTGACGTCTTTGTTCTCAGTTGGGCCATTTTCAGCTAAATTTCACTTACTTTCCTAATTTTAAACTATAATTTCTTTCGACAGAATCTTAAGAAAGATAGGTTTCTTTCAAACCACTGTTTTAGTTTCTTGTATAGGAATTGGGTTGTAGAGATATTTTCAGTTTTGCAAATTTTTCCCACGCGCAGCTGAATTCAACTAAATTTTGGTTTCTTTCGTTCTATCAGGTCTAGCACCTCGTAAAGGCAGATTTAGACGGTACGATTTTTGCTTGCGGCTAACGTGCGCGACTAGCATACGTCATCACTTTCGACCATCCACACGCGCACAATTTTCCCTTACGACATCCACATGTGTCGTACGAATATCGTGTGCATTAATACGACGCGATCTGTCGTGAAGTCATGACTATGCTAGTCGCGCACGATAGTCTTAAGCAAAAATCGTGCCATGTAAATCGGCCTTGCCTTAACACCTACTTTCTGTAAATGGATACTATGTAGTCTTGCTAGAAACCAATTAACTTAATTGTTCAGAAAAAATACAACCGCTTTAATGTAAGCTAAACTTGATTCACTTAAGGATCTCATCTGAAGACTCAATTAGTAGAGTTCTACGAGCTGTAAGGAAGCAAATAAACCGCATTCAACTCAACTTCTTGTGTTCCTAAACATCTCTCAAAATCTATAAGACTCCAACCTTTAGTTCCCAAAAGTGATCAACATCAATTTTATCCTAACAACATCAAAACAGAATGGAAAGAAATGATCATGGGAATTAATTCCATGACCACTAGTTGGAAAATGCGTTGTATCTTGTATCAAATTATCACAACTAATTTTTTTAAGAAAATGTATTGACATCGGTACAGAGAATTTGAATATGGATATTGGGGCCTTAAGGGTTGTACGTGTTATATAACTGAAGGAGAGGAAAGAAATTCAAAGAGGACAGACGGCAAATAGTGGTTACTTGAAATAACTGTTCTCCAATAAAATGCCAAAATGTGTGCGAACGGTTGCGGGAGACTATTGCGGCATCCGGTGTGAAGAGGACAATGGGATGGAAAAAAGAAAAAAAATTGTAAGAAGAGTAGTGACGTAATGTGTGGGGGTGGGTGAGTTTACGTGATGAGTGATCATCGGAGAGGTTTGGGTATATTCTGCACGAGCCCCGGCTTGGCCTGACTTGATGTAGTAACGGAATAGAGTAGTTGGTGTAGGCGGCTGGACTGTGATGGTTGCATTGCTGCCTGTCACGGGTGGAGCGCAGTATTCAGAGCTTGTATTGTAGTGCAGGGTTCCTGCTCTCATTTGTACATGGGGCACGATAGTGCCACCGCCCAACACCAAGGCTTGGACCTTTGGCTGGATAGCAGTTGAACCCATTCCTGGAACGGGTGGGGGCTGAATGGAGTTTCTAGGTATGGTAACATTGGGTGGTGGTCCCTCACCACGTTTCGTTAGACGGCTATGGATTCCTCTCTCCGACATGTTAAGCCGAGCAGTAACGGGAGGCATTCGGACTAGTGTAGAGGGAAGACGATTGACGTCCGACCTCATGTCTGATAGCAACTCCTCCAGCTGATTAAGTACTGAAACAAAAACAAAAACGATAAATGTCGTTCTGTTACATCCTAGAAGGTAAAAAGATGAAAAGTCCTATCCACTGGATAAATCACTATTTAGGGAATATTACAATTTGTTTCCCTAATACGTATCCACCAGATTAATCGCCAATCAGTGGATAGCGCTATTGGTCGCTATACAGCTTTTGAACAACTGGGGCCTGGTGATATAATGATTTTTTTTTGTCTTAAACGAACCATAAACTTATCAGTCATATAACAGGGTCACTATGTTATGTACAGTTGTAGATAGATAGATAGAGATAGATAGATAACTTTATTTAAACACGGTTAAAATTCCTTCAGCATGTACAAAAAATGTAAGATCTATTATACCTAACTAAACTAACTCTGATTGAAAATATATTCATAAAATTTTAACTACCTAGCTATTTACAAATAAAAGCTGCTTTTCAAGGATGCCATGTAAAACTGTATTAATGTATGATCTCATTCAAGACTGTTGCGACACAGTTTGCGTTTAAAATCAGGTAAATAATCTGCAGATCTTAAATCATGGGATAGGCTGTTCCAGAGCTTAGCTCCGCTATAGGAAAAACTTTTCTTTAAATAATTGTTACGGGGCAGTGGAAGGACTAATTTATTTTCAGTATTCCTCAATCGATAAGAAGTTATTTCGTCACGAGATGCAAATTTAGATGTTAGATAGTCGGGAGTCATCCCATGTACGGTTTTATACATCATAATAGCCGTCGATACTTGTCTTTGGTGTTTAAGCTTACACCAACCCAGTGCCAGGAACAAATCGTCCACATTACAATCAGAATTAGCGGACATTAGAATACGGGCTGCACGATTTTGGAGCCTCTGCAGCTTATCGGAAAGACCAATGCCGCAGTTGCTCCATACGACATTACAACAATCAAAATGCGGTTGAATTAAACTGTCGTAAACATTAATTAATACATTAAAAGGAATAAGATGTCGTATTCTTTTAATTGCACCCAAAGCAGAAGCAATCTTTTTACAAATACTCTGTATGTGGCATTCCCAGCTTAAGTTTTGGTCAATATGCACTCCAAGAGATTTTGCCATTGACACTTGCATCACGGGATTGTCGTTTATCATAAAAGAAGGAGGTTCAGAAAGCTTTGATAGCTTCTGCCTCGACCCAATAACTAACATAAACTCAGTTTTAGTCAAGTTAAGGGTCAGTTTGTTAGCCGATAGCCATATATACACCTTGTTTAAATCGTCGTTAACGCAGGTCATTTATGAGTTTTAAATCTGCGCTGGCATAGGTTAGGCTGGTGTCATCGGCATACATTCTAGGTTGTGAAAAATGCAAGCAATTAGGTAGGTCATTAATATACAGTAAAAACAATAAAGGTGCAAGAATTGTTCCCTGGGGAACACCACATGTAACTAATTTTGGGTTTGACATTGAGCAATTAATTTGGCAAGTTTGGGTACGATTGTTTAAATACGAAGTAAACCATTCGTGACAGGAACCGCGTAATCCATAATATTGTAATTTCGTTAATAAGATATGATGATCAACTGTGTCGAAAGCCTTTTTTAATTCTACGAAGATAACGGCATTGACAAGGCCACGATCAACGTTCACTGCCCAGCTATCGGTAGCTTCGAGTAATGCAGTTACAGTAGAATGTAAAGAACGAAAACCAGATTGGTAACGGGATAGAATAAGATTCTCAGTAAGATAGTGATACAACTGGTCGTAGACTACCCGTTCAAATACTTTGGCCACGACTGGGATCACCGATATTGGTCGATTATTGGTGGGATCATTTCGTTTACCAGAATTTTTATACAATGGAGTAACCCTAGCCGACTTCCACTCATCGGGAAAAATTCCTGTCAACAGTGATTCATTAAATATTACAGTAAGAGACTCGGCAATTAGATCAGGGCACTCCCTTAATAATTTAGCTGATATACTATCTAATCCAGTGGCCTTTGATTTACAAAGTTTTGAAAGGAGGGAATAAATATGAGCAGATGTTATTTCCTTGAAGACAAACTCCTTAGAAGTTCCACAAAGAAACTCTTTGTAGGTGGTATCAACATTCGAAACATTTCGACTAAGCCTTGGTCCAATCTCAATGAAGAAAGTGTTCAACAATTCAGCAACTTCTGCTTGATTGCTCGATTTTAGTCCCTGATATTGTATTTCATTTATTATTGTTTTATTAGATTTGCGGGAAGTCAATTCATTGATGGTCTTCCAGGTCTTACGTTGATCACCGGCATAATAGTTGTAATCACAACGAGTGAAGTGATTATGGAAAGAAGTGATAAAAATGTATATTCCCAAGTAGATAAAATTCACTTTCACAGTCTCTTACAAAACATCCAAAAAGTGGGGAGCGATGAAAGGCGACAATATTCACAAGCTTATAGTCCGAAAGATGCTACTTTTATTGTGATGAATAAGCAACATGCGAGAATAGCTCACGATGGACACTATATCAGCCTACAAACGCTTTGAAGTGTGCAGCAAGAAATATCTGTAATGGTTCCCCGCCCCGTGTCACGACCGGTTTCTCCCCACCCTCCCTTTATGGAAAGCCTATTCACAGGCTGTTGAAGCCATAAACTACTGAACGTTCTTTGTGAAAGATTACCTTATGAAGTACAGCATTGGCGGGTTTGTTTGCTGCTAACGACTCCTTGGACAAATGCTGGTGACTTTCCGCTAAGCACTCAAGTTCCGCAGATCTACCGAACAAAGACAAAAAATATGACTTACTTCAACCTCGCAGATCAACTAGGGGCTGAAATAGTATCAAAAAGGGCCACTCGAGTTAGTCAAACATTGTAAGGATTGGCTCAAAGTTGTAGAGAGGGGAGAGCAATAGCTCACTTCTAAGAAAAGAGCTTTTGGTGAAGACTCAGCTGGTTAGAATCCCTGCACATTGTATCTCAGTTCTCGAAAATGTGCTAAAACACCCGGTCCGTTCCAGCAGATTGATTGGTATCGGCTGGTCTCAGCTGTTCTTCTATTACAAGCGCTTGTTCTAACAACTGAAAACAACACAGCACAGAATTTTCAAGGGAGCCATGCACTCAGATCAATAGTGAGATGCCCAAACCAACACAAGGCGTCAACTATGCCCGGGGCGGGGCTGGCAGCGAGGTCTCTAACCGAGTTTACGTAATCGCCGTCCCAGTTAAGAAATTTGGCCGAGTTTGACTGAGTACAAATTTTCCTTCAAAACAATTATGGCGGAGAATGCAGACATGGAAGGACGACGAGTTTTTGCTCTGCTTTAAGTTTTCAGGCGTCCAAACATGAAGAAAAGGTTTCTTTGAACTTTTTTAATGGACCTTTTGGACATCAGGAGGCGTGATGTATGAACCGTTCATGGGTGACATCACTTATCGGAACCTCGAAAAGTTCAGTTATTTTTAAGCTTCGTGAATTTTCGAGCGACCAGCCTGCTCCATCTCTTTAAATTTCCACTTACAGTGGTATTATACAAGACTCTCTTCCCTATCCTAGACATATGCTTCGAGCAAAATATATTAGTATGAGTCGCAGCAGTCATACGATGTGAATGTTCATTAAACCAATTTTCTACACCGCTGTCCGTAAGTTTGTTTGTACATCGGGAGCCACAACAAATATTTATGGGCGTAGATACAGAACACAGGGCCAATTTGGTAAAAGCCAGGGTAAATGTTCCAATCACTTTGCCTCACATATGCTGGGTCTGTCAGTATAAGCTGTTTTTAATATCAGAAGGCTGGGAGCGGTTTACTGAACCTTTAAAACCTTCACTGGAATATCACTGGAATGATAATCAATAAATTTCCAATAGCAATACCGTATTGAGTAGTTTTGTATTAGATGGTGACTTCTGTTTCACGTGTTTCCTTGAAATTGTTGGTACAAAAATTACCCAATGGTTCTGAATTATACTTGAAATGATTATAACGGTTTAGTGTGGGGACCAGGCTAATTGAGTTGCTAATAAGAGTGAGTACATCAGAGAGGGGTATGCGTTAAGAAAATCCTTCGAAGGACTGAAGAACAAGAACCAGAAAAAAGAAAACTGAATGTTTTGCAAAGTTTATAAAGGGAATCAGAAGAAGCTTGAAAAATGTACAACTTCAATTTATTGTTTGTGTAAGTTATGAATCTGATTTACAACTAAAATAAACTCGGTCAAATTGATTATTAGTTATTGTTGGGCTTGAGCCCAATCCTCTCAGCAGTTCTTTCTACGATACTACCCCTGGCTTATTTGGCCTACATGGGTGTGTGCTGCTCATTGAGGGTGGTGACCATTTCACCCTTTAGAGTTTTGAACAGGGTGTCTTTTTAGGCTGTGAAGGTTGACGAAGAGCAGTCTATAGTTACTGATCCGCTGCTCTTAGTAAAATCAATTAAATCTGATAGCTATGGCGACGGTGGCCTCAGAGGAAATTTTAGCTGGGGCAGATTATTACGAAGTTTTGTTCTTTTTCTCTCTAAAACCTGAAATTGAATAGTATACCTAATTCCAGACGCTCCATTATATTTCCGGCTAGATAAAGGGACACAGTCAGCTATGGGACTGCTCTGACCTGGACACTACTTTTGCCAATTTGAAAAGCTTTTACCTCAACCCGAAATCAACCTACGTGTCCGATACACCTAGAAATCCGCTTCAATCCTGCCTAGTGTTGTTTGGTTAAAAAAAAGTATTTAAAGGAAGTTGAGCAGAAGAGGTGAGAAACGCGTCGACGCCGGGCGGGAGAAACCACCTTCGTTTGCCAAAATATCAAGAGAAGGAATCAGTAACTTGGCGAGCAAATAATCGTTATATATATATTTGGATAATCGATGGAAAAGGTTCCATATATTTGGAAAATCAAGTTTTCTCAACCGTGAATCTTCGACAATGATTCAGACTTCGTGCAATTTTTCACCTCTATTGATGATGAATTTGAAATTATTCATCCATGTTTGGCTTTCCCTGGAAGGATCTATCGGTGAATTGTCAATGGTATATAAAAAACGAGTGCTCTGATATGGCTTTGGGCCTATAATCAAGATTTCGGCTTGTAACCAGTTCATCTCTACAAGGTTTGTTTAAAGCATTCCGGATACGCTTTTGTTTCAGGCGCGTCTTGTGACATAAAAATTAGGTAAGAAATGGTACCTAATGCGCATGTGCATCAGCTGATTTTGTCCCTTTAAGCCTGTGGAAGATAATAACACGTTTGTAAATCACAAAAGAGCCGACTTCTTAGGAGAGCTAAGATCTCCCTACCTTTTTGTATGGAATAACAAAGTGTCTTAACAATCCTTCCAGAAACCCTCGGAAGAATTTGTGCTGTTTTCATTTCCTTAAAGGTTTTTGTTTAGAGGCGGAGTGCAAATTTTCTTTGATGAAATTAAATAAGGAAACTGAAAAAATTAGAGACGTTACAAAATCCCTCTCTGATGTTTGTAAGGTTGACATTTACAAGGACTTTCTCAAGTTATTTTTTTTATTATAAAATATCTGCCAATTGACACCATCCGGGCATCATAGCATTCGGTAAATTGACGCAAGTAGTGCTTTGTAAAATCTCTGTAAAATGACATATATAGGGACACAAAAAGTCTTTGTAAATTGACACAAGTTAGGCATTGCAAAATTTATGTAAATTGACTGGGCTCGATTGAAGTGGGGGAAATCAATCCAAGAAAATTGACTCAACTAGGGAGGTGTAATCTCTGTCTATGAACAAATGCAGGGCATTCCAATAAATTGACGACGGAAGGTGAATATTACCAAGAACTTAAGTTAAAGATGGTAAACGCACTTTACGCCAACATTTCATTTTGTCTAAAATTGTCCAAATGTTTACGTTATAAGCGTAGAATTGTTTCAAGTTATAACAAGTTTGCTATAACAGCTCTTAGCTGCTTCACGCCATGTGTGAATGTTATATTGTAAGGCCTATATAGGGTGTTTACATATATTTAGAAAAATGACATAAAGCGCAAACTATCTCCCATATTGGTACACAGAGAACAGCAGCAGCTGTCGTCATTGGTCCAATTAATGTATTTATTGTGTCAAAATAGTTTTATTTTTTTAAAGTTTCATCAAGCGAGTTCAAGGGAACTGTATCGAAAATTTGGCGCACTATACTGAGATTTTTTAGTTATCGGCTTTTATTTGTAATAACAGTTCCTTAAATCATTTTCTGGTGAGAAAGATTTGCAAAAATCAAAGTCAATTTTCTTGGTTAAAATGTTTATCTTAATTTAACTGTAAAACAAACATAATAACCTGTGCAATCATTCTTGGCCAGACAGTTTTGTATGTTTTCGACAATTTATGACATTAGGTTTCCTAAACTCTCGACCGTTACGGTTTTTTGACTGTATTTTTGTCCGTACTGACTACAAACACATGATACTGATTCAATTGTTGGAATACTTGCTCATACTTGTTTGGACACATTTGCATCACTTATTACCGTACTGAAGCTGAGATATTTCTCCTGCTCTTGGCTCTCGAATACCGACCCGCTGTCTGATAGCTGTGACTACAGTGGCGTCAGACGAAATTTTAGATGGGGCAGGTAATTACGAAGTTTTCCTCTTTTTCTCTCTAACCGATTTGTTACTCAATTGCACACCCTCCTTCATTATAATGCAGGCTAGCTAAGCTTGTGCTTGCGTTCGTCCACTAAGGGCCTGTTATAAAAACAATGAAAACTGTGGACCATTTACAGAGGTAACAGAGGTAATTAATATTAACGTCTGTAAATCCTAAATGTAAAAACTACTTATTGCTGGAGTTAAGATCTCCCTACCTTTTCATATGGAATAACAAAGTGTCTTCACAATCATTTGATACATTCTTTGAAGATTTTGTGATATTTTTATTTCTCGAAAGTTTTTTATTTAGAAAAGTACAAATTTTATTCGCTGAAGTTAAATAAGGAGAAAACTGAAAAGATTAGAGACGTTACAAAATCTCTGTATGATATTTGTAAGGTTGAGATTCACAAGGATTTTCTTAAGTTGTTTTATTGCCAACGAGCAGCCTCGCTAAGACGCGAGGCTGCAAGGTGGCAGCCTAATAGAGCCGTCCGTGGTTGTTCCAGGGGCAGAAAACATCTCGAATGGATGTAACATATAGTAATGTAAGGCTACATTTATGACGTAATGCAGAACAGAGAATGCGTTATTTTCGAGCGAACACGTAATACAGATGAGAGAATCCACAAGCCATGTGCGTGGTCACGTGCTTATCCCGTCTTCAACCAATCGTCGGGTGGATATTCATTTGTACCACACGCGGTAGCTGACGCAATTGCCCGCTGGAATTTCTTATTGTCTACCGCTAAGAAAAAACAATGCCGATTGTGACTTTTAAGCAAAATAATTTGGAAGGCTTCATCGGTGCAACATAAAATCTTATTTAGCCTTAAATAGAGAACAAATATAAATCTATACGTTGAATATTCGCGGACTTGAATACGCGATTTTTGGAGGATTTTAAGTTGGCTTATAAGACCACTAAATTTTACTCAAAATGACATCTGCCAGGAGCCCATTATGGGCTCCTGCATGTGCGCAACTTCGAACAAAAACACGAACTTGAATATCTCCAAAAATTTGCCATGTAAAGTCGAGATTTCAAATTCTTTTTGCAGTAGAACAGTTTAGTTCGGTATTTTCAAAAGACAAACTTATGATCCGCCTTCCCCTCGCATGTCGTGGGAGAACTGCTGTGCGGTCCCCAGCCAACAGCTCCCACTTGTGTTGCGTGGAGCTGGCACTTAAAGGAGTGCTTTGCACTCGCCTCGGCAGTAGAGAGGCTTTGAGAGACTGGTTTTTCCTGCTCATTCACCGCGACGGCTATGTCGCGTGTTATAGCTGAGCGCATGTGTGGTTGGTGTATGTACTCCCCTTGCTGGCACTATAATTCATGACATTTCTAAACAAATTGAGCAGCGCGCGCATATAGGTAAAATCTTTGCTCGTTGGTACTTAGCGATAGCTATAACTAGTTTTATTATAAAATATTTGCCAATTGACACAAGCAGGGCATCATAAAATCTTTTTAAAATGACATAGGTAGGGACACAAAAAGTCTCTGTAAATTGACACAAGTTACGCATTGCAAAATTTATGTAAAGAGACTGAAGTGGGGGCAATCAAGCCAATAAATTGACTCAAGTAGGGAAGTGTAGTCTCTGTCTAGTAACAAATGCAGGGAATTCCAATAAATTGACGGCATGAGGTGAATATTACCCAGAACTTAAGTTAATGATGGTAAAAAAACTTTACGCCAACACTTCATTTTGCGTAAAGTTGTCTAAAAGTTTACGTTGTCAGCGTAGAATTGCATCAAGTTAAAACAAGTTTACTGTAACATCCTTTATCCACTTTATGCCGGGCGTGAAGGCTATATTGTAAGGCTGCTTACTATTTCAAAAATTGACAAAAAGCGCAAACCACCACCCATAGACGTGCACAGAAAACACTAGCAACTGTCGTTATTCGTCCAATTAATATTTCAAGTTGTGTCAGGATAGTTTCATTCTTTTTTAACTTTCATCAAGCAAATTTAAGGCAACTGTATGGAAAATGTAGCGCATTATTCCTGGATAATATATATATATATAGCCAAGCCTAAAAGGGGAGCTCCCGATTTCATTACAACAATAACGTTATGATAATGATAACGATAATAATGATGATGATGATAACCCTACATTGCCCAATGTTGCGTACATTATTCACAAACATTCCCATGTTCTCTACTCTTCAGAACGATGTAAAAATGTGCACTATCCTAACATTTTAAGCGATATTTTTGTTAGAGCCCAATTACCAGAGACTGATAATTGTAACAATGCCCGAGCCACTCTCGGTTCTTTTTGGTGCAACAGCGGTAAATGCACCACATGCCCCTATAGTGACCACAGCTATTAATGCACCGAAAACCGCAGTTTCAGAACGCTTTCCCAGCAATAGTCACTCTGTTTCCTATATGTTACTTATCACAATTGAAACATTTATGAACGCGATTGTCTTCGGAAAGCTCGTGAGGCGCCCCTCATTAATAAAGCCAAAACCATCGGGAATTAAAAAACGTGACGAACTATAGTCATTATGTAATCCTTATCATGTAACTTCCGTTTATTATTCTACAGTAGCATATATTCTGTTTATTAATGTTTTTTCCTAATAAACCTGATCGGACTGGTATTGGCCAGTCGAAATATTGTATACCTTAACCTTTTTCACATTTCTTGAACAGTCTTTGCCGAAGTCTTTCTTACTTTAACTCTATGAAAGAAATTTTCAGCGTCAATTCCGAGCGCGCGAATGGCAAAAGAAAAAGCTGTTGTTAAAAAAAATTAAAATCAATGAGCAGGGCCGAGTCAAAGGAGGTGGGTCAGGGGCGTGGTAAATTATTGTCCTTTGATTGGCTCACCAAATCGAGCCGAGGTCTACCGGTGTCCATCGCCTGGGATTAAAGGTAAGCCGCCATCTTTGTATAACCGAAGTCACATACCGTATTGTTTGCCAAGGGCGCAGGACCAATGCCAAAGACAAAAGAAAAAAAACTAGTTGAGAATGTGTTCACGACTTATCTTGAAGATCGTAGGGAAAAAAAGAGAGACAATACACTAGCCTTAGGGAGCAGGTGGTTGAATTAACTATAACTTCAATTCTTAGAACAAATAGTATTTCCAGTTTTAAAGAGTACTTCAAGTATGAATTCATCTGGGGACATGGAAAGTTGCTGTTGCCTGAATGTGGGCCTGTTAAAGACCAAGTTGTTTTTCACCTGTTTGTTAGAAGATTATGACCTATTACTTTTTTTCTTAATCACTGGAGCAAAACAAATGACAGGATAGCATACAACAACTTGTCGGTAAAAGTGTCGCTTCTTGCAAGTCGCTCTTGTAGGTCTGCAACAGTTATTTGTGGGTCACCAAGTTGTTGATCAACTAAGAACCGACTCTGTTCCAGGGCACGCTTCCTCATGATCATATTGTGGACAACAAACTTCCAGACGTTATGCCTCGCAAAACTTCCATCTTTGGTACCACAGCAGGTGCTCTGCCCAGTCATGCAGTGTGGGACACGTCACCGGACGGTTTACGTGGAAATCACCCTTTTCATATGGGAACAAGCAAGGAAATGCCATCGTAAAAATATTAGGACTGGTAAACTCCGATGTTAGTGTTGTGCCTATGTTCGGCAAAGGCATCACTGGTCGTTGGACTTTTCGTAGAGCTTCTCCAGCCTCACCTTCCCTAAGTTCAGAAACAACTTCATTTATGGCTGCTTCTACTCGTGCTTGCACATTCACTCCAGGCTCAGAAAGAATAATTCCAGAGACTGTTGAGTCATCAGTACTCTCTGTTTCCCTAAAATCCAATTGTTGTGGTGCAGGGCGTTAGTCGTCTATGCGTTCTGTCTCAGAGAACTCAACAGTCCTCAAATTGGGCAACTCACCATCTTCTGGTAAATTCACCATAACCAGGATTGTTGTCCTTGAGCGAACGAAGGGCTCCTTCAACACGGTGCCGTCTAACCGTGAATTCTTAATGAGTATCATCTTTTCCTTGTCTTCTCACGCGTATGATATCCACCTCTGCTGGTAGGCATGGAAGAATAGTGGCCGGTTCTTGCACAGCCTGTGGAAAAGCAATGCAATGTCCCTTTTAGGCGATACGTCCATGCTTCAGCAGGTGTACATGCACAGTAGGTGCTAGCCTGGCTATCAGCATCTGTTCAGCATCTAACATGTTTGACAAAATCTCAGAACAGCCATTGGCTCCATGTTATTCTCACCCGACCAGACTTTTGGCACCTTCTTATCTCTTTTGCAGCGAGTACACATGTTTCTTGTGCCCCTGCACTCCAGTCGCCTTTCCTTGCAGACCTCACAAAAACTGAATGCGTAAGTCATCTGCTCCACCTCAAATTCACGAATAGCATTGTATGCATCATCTTCTTGCTGACTTGCCCCTGCTGGTGGAGGTGGCGGTAGATCTCCAACAACTTCACGCAACCTTTTCTCTTGTTCTCATATTCTTCTTTGGTTTCGGCGCTGTATTTTTCTCCTGTCATCCTCTGTTCCCACTTCACCAGTCTTTGAAAACTCATAGTCCACACCAACTGCCCTTGCTCTAGCAATTAGGTGGTCATTTTCTAAGTGGCTACTAGATGTACTATTTACTACTGGAAAGGGTTGTTGTGTTCCCTGCGAGTTGCTTGCTCCCTTAATCAGGCCATTTTCTACAACAGGAGTGCCCCTTTCGAACTCTTCTCTTAGTAAATGAATTATTTGTATTTACCAACTGCAAAATTACGTTAACCTATGGGGCTTGTGGATTGTATTTTTTATCTTGCCTGAGGGATAAATTACAGGAGAAGCATAATAGAGTTGCGATTCTTGGGCTAAATAGATGCAAACTACAGCCTGCCAAAAGAACAAGTTGTGAAACTCAAACATTCTTCATACCCTAGGACTGCTTGTGTTACTGTACGAGAATTATTATCATTATATTGCTGTATCTGTGGAAGTGTTGTCAAGACCATATTTTAAAATGAAAAGGACGCAATATTATACCTTCCAAACCTTAGATAGTACAAGGCTTGACAATCATTTTCTAAGCTGATATATTGACTGAGATTTCATAAATCAGACACCAAAATAATAATTGAAGTGACCTGACCAATTATCGATTATAATCAGGAAAATAACTATCTCTATAAGAATTCAATGTATTTCAACTGTCCAAGTCAAAGTAATACAAACTTAGGTACATTTTCCCATAATTTGCACAATCAAATGGAAACAAAACAAAACTCCTACAAACCAGTCAGGTGAAGTAAGTACAGACATGATGTCTTGTCATATTTACCACAACAACAACACTTGAAATACATTATGAAAAGGCCTAATCAATGAATTATTATAACACACCTTTTTTTCAAAATTTTTGTGCTAGATAGTTATTACTTGAGAGTCTCGGTATAGAAGCACTCGATCGAGGGTTTTGTTGTTAGGTCGGCAGCCTCGAAACTCTTAATTAATTTTGCGCTGAAAGTCCTTCCTCTTCATACAATAGTATCAATGAAACATCAACTCAGTATACAGCCCTCTTTACAATGTTTTTGTTTTCTAAAGTCGTTTTTTAATTGCTCAATGGTATTTTCTGTCACGATAGAACTAAAATCTGCTTTGTACACCAGCAATTTTTCAACTGACAAACTTCAAGGCACCCGCCAGCTTCCCACCAGCAGATTGTGGGACCTGATTTTTTCTGATATACTTCTATTGTTTATTAACTAATCCTTCTTTTTGCGTTACGTATGTTTCCTCCTTTTTGCACTGTGTTTACTAGAAACTGCACTACTCTAAGCCAATCAGATTCAAGAATTTTTTTCATGTAAATTATTTTCTTTCATATTGGATACCATCTACCATAATGATAATCAACTAAATCAGTACACTCTACCTGCCGAATGACTTTGCTCTTGTTCACTTAGCAGAGAGCATTCCATGCTACATTCAATTTGGAGGACCTCACTTTCATGTTCTTCCATGGCTGAAAAGATAGAATTTTAAAAATCTTTAGTTGGGCAACAATTTTCCCTCACACCCCACATTACTTATGCATAAACCTATTGTTCAAAGAAAACAAGTCAAAACAGTACTGAGCCTAAAGTTGTGATTTCTGCTTTTATTCCTATGGGGAATTGTTTTTAAAGGGGCTATGTCTGCTGGAGAGCATGCATGCTGAGACTACGCAAATTACTTTCAACTGTCAAAACTCTATTGTTTTTAATGCATGACTTTCTGTGTCACGTCCAAAGCTCCGAAATTAACAGAGACGTTTTTCAAGCGAATTGGGTATGGGTAAGGGATATTATGATCGATTTTAAGGAGCGTTTCTTCTCTGGTTATGCTAGATCAAGTTCAAGTAAAAATGCATGCCATTCATAAAAAATAGAGTGCAAACAAAAATGCAACAACATTGTTGCAGTCAACAAAATAAATCAAAGTTTTATTTTAAAAATGACCCACAAAAGACTTTAAGACCAAAGTTAAAGACCAAGAATGGTTGAAATCATTAGCAATTAGACCTGTCTGTCGCTACTGATTTTAATAATTTAGATGCTGACAAAACAAGAGATGCTGGTTTAGATGTCTTTGTTTTGATCGTAGGGAAACACAAATTAATCGTGCAAAATTGTTCGATTGTCCCGAATCACTGAGACGTCGAGAAAAACAGAACCAAGTATCATTGGTATACTATTCCACTGTAACTAGCACTGTAAGCAGTTCGTGAATGAAAAGGGAAAGTAGACTCTGCTGTTTTCCAAAAATATGCTTCAGCACAAGCAGTTAAAAAACATGGCGTTAAGAGGATCTAACTCGTAGTGGTGCCTCATAGACTTTAAGTCCATTGAGAACAAGCTGGTCCAGCAAACGGTCGTGTTTATGAAAAAGATAAATGCAAGAAGGAATCCAGCCAAATTCTATAACGTTTCTTTCGCCAGAAGTTTAGTTTCATCACGAAACTCATGTCCATACAATGCCACCGCCAAGTCAATCTCGATAGCTGCTTCATTTTTTGTCCACCAGCTTCGACCACAGAAAAAAACTCCAATAGCCAGCAGCCTCTAAAATAACTCAATAGAAAGTTTATGTTAGCTATGAGGGAGATTCTATCTAAGATCCATCACTCTTTGTGGAGGAGCTGTAATTAATTCTCTGCCAGTACAATGGCCACTAATAGGACGACACTGTAAATCCACGTAAGAAAATCCAACTGGACTTTGGACTTTGTCTTTCTTTGTCTTTTTATTTCTTTTGCTTTCATAACCTGTTAATTAACCGCACTCAAAAAACCTGTGATTAGGAATTTGGTTTTTAAGAAGCTGTTGGACTATAAATTAGCCAGTTGGGCCCCCTCTATACGAGAATCTGTTTAGCCTAAATACATTTGAAAGACATTCATAAATTTTGAAAGACATTCATATTTTTCTTAAACCTACATGTGTATGGAAAAAATATTTTCACGTGGAAAATACTAAGGATCAACCTCTCTGGGAGACATCACCCCATTAAAGACCACTTTAAGTACTCTTAGCTACAGAAAATAAGAACCTATTTATTTTAGAAAAACAGCCACATTTTTAGAAATAACCATTTTTGTAAGCTTGGGAACTCGACCCACTTTAATGGAAACAAATAGGGAAGTGTAATAGCGGGGCGAGAGCTCCATACTCATAGAATATGGTCAACCTCTTTTCGTTTGGTTGTCACGTACGTACATACGCGTCTACGGGTTGTACGGGTGGGGTAGGGGAGACTATCAAAAGGAAGGGAGGGGTCTCTCAGGCGTGTCTTAGCAAGTCCACATCTTTTATATATATATGGTCAATTGAAAGCTGTCAAAACAGGATAGCCACTGACCAGTATCCCATGACCATATCGCGGAGTCATGTGTCAACTCATTGAGGTGACGTGATTTATTTGGAAGCTGTCCGCTGACCAGTTAATTGTTTTACTAGATCGCGATCAATGTTCAATCGCATACTTTCTAGCTAGTTTGGGATTGGAGCACAGGAAAACTGATACACATATTGGATATCAATGTTGTGATCAATTGACAGCTGCCAAAACAGGGTATCCGCTGACCGGTATCACTAGACCGTATTGCGGGCTCAGTTGTCGACCCATCGAGGTCAAGTATTTTTTGAAGTTATCCGCTGACAAGGTACTGTTTTTCAAATGATCGCATGCTCAAGTATTTTGTGTTTATGTGCCCGCACAATTAAAATTTTGATTTCAAACTGACCTCGGATGCGAAAGTTAAGTTAACTGCTACAGACAGGGAAAACAGATGCTTTTGACTTTTCTCACCATATTCACGCTTGGTCACGCTCTACGTCCAATGTTTATGCTCTGATTAGACAAAATTTGACAGGTGAGTTCATGCGGAAAATTTATACAGTGTCTTGAACCTTGTTTACTTTGTGTCAACTTGTGGTGTTTTTAACTGTCTTTTTCCACTGGATTTACAAAATGAAATTCAGCTGCTATCATGAGTCTTTCTCCGCTGTCATTAAACAAATTAAATTCGGTCGAATCCCTCTTAATACGGGCACCATATAATTACCGACAGTTTTTTGTCCTTGGTTAAAGCCTTATAGCCCTTTAAGTCCAACCATTTTGTACAGGCACCAGTAATAGTAGACAACGGACAGTTTTTACCTGTCCAATCAACAGATCCTCATATTAGAAAGTTACCCTCGCTACCACGGACAGTTGCTTGTGACCTCTGTGCCGTAATAAGGCTAACCTTTTCTCTGAATGTAAAAAAAAAATGGACGGCAGCTTTTCTATATTTACAGTGTTACAGCTGACCCCATAGGAAGTCTAGCTTCAATTGCTGACTATTTTGGCAAAGAATGAGTTCTGAAAGAGTCATGCTTATTAAGCACATTCCGTTAATTTGGCCACTTTCTATGCTCGTGTAATAAAGATTGAAAATCCTGAGCAGCGTAGTTACTTAATGCTCATTTGAAAATTGTAAAATCGACGCTGTTATTCTAACCAACGTTTCCGGAATGCTGCCTTCTTCAGGGTACAAAACTAAATACCTTTAAAACGTTCATGGCATGGCAGAACTAGTATTGACAGTTAACACCTTTTAATTCCACGGTGAATTTTACAAACAAACAGGTGGAGTGGCCATGGGTAGTCGACTAGGGCCGTATTATGCATGTCTTTTTGTGGGCTACGTGGACGAACGCATGCTCTCCAGTTCTACCGGTATAAAACCAGACTTATGCAAGCGCTACATGGATGATGTGGCCGGCGCTGCTTCATGTAGTGAAGAGGACCTCCGTCAGTTCCTCGAGTTTGCCTCCTTGTTTCACCCTAACCTTAAATATACATGGTCTGTCTTAACGGACGAACTTCCTTTTCTGGATATCTGCATGAAGCCTCAAGCTAATCGCATAGCCACTTCTATACATTACAAAGACACGGATAGCCCTTCTTACCTCAACTTCAGTTCATCGCATCCTTACAGTTGCAAGTCACCCATACCAGTTTCTCAGACTGAGTAAGATCTGCAGCGATGACGCTGACTTCGACATTGAGGCAGCTAGAATGGAGACCTTTTTTGGAGCACGCGGGTATCCGAATGACCTCATTAGAAGGGGAAGGGAACGAGCATCTACCAAACCAAGGGCTAAAATGTTGAAGAGTGAAGCTGCAAACGACATCGTTAATGATAGAGTACCTTCTGTCACCACCTTCCACCCCAGTAACCTTGTTGCCAGCAAAAACTTCTCAAGGAATTCGGATCCGGGCTAAGGGCAAAAACCTTTCTTGTGAAAATTAGTTTTATTTGCAGAAGATTAAAAAGTCATTTTCATATCAATGATTTCGTACTTAGCCTTGCTATGAAACAGAGGCTTGAGGCAACTCACAAATGGTTTATTGTGTCCTAGTTCGTCTACTGTAACGCGTTCGCGCAGTTTGCACAATCCAGATTGTTCTCTGCGTCCTATGTCCCTACCTTTTCTCTAAATATATCATTAAAGATTTGGCCCACCAATGAATCAGTTCGCTTCTTTAAGGGCCTGTTTACAGGGAGGTGCGGGACCCCCACTTATCATGTCAACGTGATGAAATTAAAATGAGAGATTATAAGAACAGGCGGGTTACCCCGTCTAAGCGGGTTACTTCACCTACCTGGGGTTCCCCACCTCCATGTAAACAGGCCCTAAGAACCAACACTCGGGTGTGGAAGAACAGTCTGTGTCTTTACAAAACAAAAATGATTGAAAAGAAAAAAAGGCGAGTATTTATTTACTTATTTATTTATTGTTATCTGCTTGTTTATTTTATTTTTAATTTTGTATCGATTCACTTTCTACCCTTAACGTTTTCAGTCAATCATTGGTGTACGGTGCGTGCAGGTTGCTACGCCCCTGACTCTACCCCAGTTATTCTTTTTTACCCGTGTATACGAGCTTCGTCAAGCGGATCAAGGTTGTTTTAAAACTCTTGCTTCTTTCGCTTTCTTAACTGTTGTTCACTGTCAACAATGTGGAGATTGGTCATGCCAGAAACTGAAATTAGAAAGAATGCAAAATAGAAAAGGTTCAATATCACTGTATTTCTCAAGTTCTCTCGTTCTTTGTTTCCCGACTATTCTTGCTGGCTAAAAATCACATTTATCACATTTATATTTCTAGCTCATCATTTTGTTCATTTCAGTTGTTATCCTCCTCTTAATTGTTCAACGACAGACAAAAACAATCTACAAATGAGCTCCTCCTACAATTTCCTATGGTTTGTCGTGGTGGTTGTTTTAGAGGGGAAATTCATTGCCAGCACTAAAACAGGTTAGTATTAAATGATTATTTGCAATATGATTTAATAATTGTGTGTAAGGGTGATCTTTTAACAAGGGTCACCTCGATAAATAACACATATTGAGAGAAAAAGAGGGCGTTACGCTGCTTCTGCCAGAATCCTTCAGGTTTAATTGTACAATTAGCTTTACCAAGTAACGACTTTTAAAAATCACTAGGATTGGCACATTTAAATGTAAAAGAAAAAAGAAAGTGGTTTGGTGTAGTAGTAGTTGTATGACGACCTCGTATAAAATGGCCACTTTATGCACAGTCTTTTTAGTTATGATTAGAAGGTTTATCCATTCCTTTGAAACCATTTATTACAGGCAAACCTATAATAACTCTGCCATTTACAGTCGTTAAGACAGTAAAGGAGCATTTATTGTCGTGCAACGCCATGGGAACGCCTCCAATTCAGGTGAAACTGTTTAAGGATAACATCCTTTTGGCAAGTGGAAAAAGCAGCGCACATTTTCGACTGAATGAATCGGCCACGTACACATGCTTCGCCAGTAACTCATTTGGTACAGATTATAGAGATTTCCAAGTTATCCTATTAGGTAAGTATAGTACTCTGGTCCGTATTGGACAAATACAGAACCTTTATAAACCGAAATAACGCATGAATTTAAACAAGCTTCAAACGGAGTTCTTCTTAAGTACAAACCAATTAGTTGAAACTATAAACTTGCGATAAAGTGAACCGCCAACCAATGAAAAAAAAGGTATAACGTCTGAGCCCACAATACAATTATTTCTCTCTCATACACTTCAGAGGATATTGATTCGTTTAATGCTACAGTTCTGTTTCCTATGGTCAAAAGATGACCACACTCATCAAACGGTTAAACTGGCGGTTACAAACATTTACGAGGCAGTCTCCCTAAAAAGCGTTCTACTCGATTTCGGACTCGACAAAACATTTGCCTTATATTACTGCCATCAATGCTACTATCCATGCTGATAACAGAATTGCAGTTAGAATTAGGAAATTGTTTATTTTACCGCCATTCCCAGCATTTCACTACTGGACGACCGTTGGCGGCTAAAATATACAAATTTAGTCTCGGTTATACGGGTTTTTTAACGATCGTTTAAAAGTATTTCGGGTCATCAAATCCTAGACTATTTGCACTCATTTGTAAGCATATTGCGTCTTTCTTACTGTTCCAACACCATTTAGGCATTATCTTTCGGTAATCAGCAAAAACTGGCCGTCTTTATTTCACTAATCCAATTAAGACAGCAAAATGCACGAATATTAAATGCCTCAAAATCATCAGAAAATTCTCCAAAGTGGCACGTAAGTCAGACCTAAAAACATGTTTTAGTTAAAGATAGCTATTTTGTCAAGTTATGCAATAAAATTCGTGGCACATCGCGATTCAGAATTGAAGGTTTCAACTCAAATTTAGTTAAATGTTCAATTTGCGTTGCGTGGCAGTACCGGCCGCTGTCACAGCAAAATCCTCAGTTATTCAAATAATTGCCACTTTTAAGTAAGGTATGGTTCATTTTCCCTCCAAAACTATATCAAAATTCCCTTTTTCCCTTTGCCAGTCATATATATTGTTCAAAAATTAGTTCAGCAAGTAAAAGATACCTTTCCAAGTTTCATTTAATTTCCCAGCGCCCCGAACATTCGTGTTAAATCTATTATGTAAAGACGGGAAAATATTGTTTCAGAACCAAACCTCTTCTAGTTGAAAATGTGGTCCAGTCTAAAAAAGCTGCACTGACCAGGAGTCGAACGAATCGAATCGAACGTTAGAAGATAACAGGTCCGAAAAATGTTTGACTAGTACTTCGCCCCATGTAAGGGTATCCGGATTCTAGAATCTGGGAAATTCTTGCTTGTAGAATCCAAAATCCGGGAAAATTTTGCTCGTGGTATCCAGAATACAGGGCTTTGGAATCCAGAATCCACGTTCCACTGAAAAAGACTGGAATCCAGCACCCGGAATCCACAATCCACGGAATGGGATGTAGAATCCAAGACTGTCTTGTATTCCTTAACATGGGGCGATAGTACTGGAAAGCGAACGGCGACTTACTATTTCAGGGCCCGCAGAGCAGTTTTCAAAGTGCGGGGCCGATCCACCTCTTTGAAGTGAAGTTCGGTGGGGTTTTGGACTTTAAAAATGGATTACCAGGTGCCGACTCAATATTTTTTAATACAGTTACAAATCATCAATCATTTTTTTTTAATAGTTTAACAAACGAGGAAGGAGTTAGTAACAGAAAGGTGTAACCATGCACAGCAGCATCATAACTTTCGCGAGTTTCATTTTTATAAAAAGTTTGTCCGTTCTCTCCTTGCGGCTGTTCAGAACGTTTCTTTATTCATTGTCACGGAATGGAGCCATGTTTCAGATGTTTTTAACTTTCGAGCTTCCGAAATTGACCTTTTCCCCCTGCGATGGTTGCGGATTTACCAGCAGAAGCTTGCAGATCGGGACAATTTCATTTATCATGCTCTGTAATATCTTGATATTAAAGTGTCAAAAGATGGAACGGTTATCCAGAAAATTTTTAGGTTTTCTTAAGCTTTAGAATTTTCTGAGCAATATTTGCTCCTTCGAACAGTTATTTTACAGAATATAGTCGCTGGGTGCCCCTGAGTTTTGTAAGGATAGTCGTTTTGAGGATCACCATAATTATAATATAGGATCGAAACGGACCAATCATAAATTTGGATGCTTCGGCGAGGTCTGCCAGTCGAATATTCTTATTCTATCAAAGATTCCTTTTATTTGAAAATGTGTATTTCTTTTCTTTTCTTTTTACAAAAAGTGGGGGGCGGGGGTGGCCCCCCTGCTTGGGCCCTGTATTTTTCCTTTATTTATCTTCCACTGCTCAGGAGCCCATATTTTCGAACAAATTGAGATTTCATTTTCAGCTTGAGATTTCATGCTAGCTCCTAGGGATAGTCCGAATTCCAAGGCTACATTTGTACTGTGTGAGGCAGAGCCAATACTCTCAAGAGACGGTAATCATTGACCTTACGAAAAATCAAGTGGAACAGATGGTGATTTGCTTCGCCGGGGGGACTTCCACACAAAAGTGACTCGTGTGCTCGTCGTTTGCAGATTTTGGTCTTGCTTAGGGAGTTTGGGACGGAAAGTGATTAAATATGCTCATTCAGGTATCGCGTAGGGCTGTGCATAAAGAAATTTACAAAAAATGCAGTGACACTGACCTCACAGAAATCTCCTTTAAGGGTCAGTTTAAGCTTGAGACACACCCACATTGGCCTCCCTCATCCCCTTAACTTTTATATGGGAGTCCTCCCGAGGACTACCCACAACATCGGACGATTTTGGCGTCCACCTCGTTCTTCGCATAGAGTACTAAGAAAGTAATAGCGGAGCTCCACCCGTGCGCGAAGCCACATAGCTAAGGAAATGTGGTAATCTACCCATCCCAGAAAAATTGGTAATCACGTGATCGTACACCGAGCGAGCGATCGAGCGTGCGATCGTCCGTCCGCACCACAGGCATACCAATGTAAAATAACTCAATCAACAGGTATAGGAACCCAAATGCAACTCAAGGTTTTATTTGGAATGAAATCACATGGCCGCCCGGACTTTTAGAAAGAAAAAAGTGGTGTATTTTTCGGAGTTTTTTTTTACGTGTACACTAACGTGGATTACAGAGAAAGAGCTAGAGCGGCCAGCAAGGTGAAAATGAGCGGCAGTGAAAAATAACAAAATATTGGGTAAGCACATACGACAATTTCTCCAAAAAATAGTGTGTGACTAGGAAGTTTGACGTTTAGTCGTACAAAACAGCGTTGTAGTCGTGCAAAGCAACGGCAAGGGAAAGACAAAAAAGAGTGCTGCACGAGCAAATGTGCTGCACGTGCAATTTGTTTTTCTGCTAATTAGATCTATCAGTCTTGAAGCCATTTTCATTGTCGTCCCCGTCTAGCATTACACGATTTAATTTTTTTTGTTTACACGTATTATTAACCAGAGCTTCGCTTTTAGCCCTGGCTAAATCTATATATTAATAGTAACAAGGACAGGCATGTAATTGGTTTGGAGATCGCGAAGATCGTGTACCATGTATTTAAAAGGATGAGATCACGTACGTATAAAATCGTAAAATCATTTCTAATATCTTTATCATTAGTTCCTTTATAATATTTGTGATAAGATAACGACGAATTAAAAACAGTCGATGGGTATTGTCGTAATCGTAAATTCAAGTTCAGACAATGACAAACTCAGAAGTCCGCTCAATTTTTTTTATTTAGAACTATGCGGGAAGTGAAAATCCAAACATAATGAAGTGATGCAGAGAAGTAGGAAGTGGCTTTAAGTAATATCCTGATATTAACCACTGTTGCACTGCCTAAAGGTACACAGTCACCTAATGCACTTGAGCATTTGATATCATTTATGAGCTAACGGATTTGAATATCACAAGATACTTGCGTGAAACAGAAAGTGGTAAGCGCATCCTTTGCAATATCTAAACCTTGTGGAGTCGAAGTTTAATTTGCAAGTCAAAATCGTGATTACCACTCAATTGTTTGGTACCATGGAGAATTCACCGACAGAATTTTCTGTTGAAAGCGCAACGTGGACAAATACCTCTGGATTCGAACAATCAGTAGAGGTGAGAACTGACGCGAAGTCTGAATCCGGTCATGTCGATGGTTCCCTCAGCATGAACATATCTCCAGGTCGAGACCCCTACACTGTTTTCACATCTTTTCTCGTCTCACGTCTTGTTAGCAGGTTATTACCCTGCTCTTACAGACGCTTGCATTCTACTATGTTAATGATGTAAAAATAAATACGTCAGATCATCTAGGATCACATTTTTTAAAAATGGCCTTTGGACCCTCCGTGTGGATCCAAATTCATATTAATATCGGTTTTACTAAATTTGGCGCCACCGCCTTTATCATTTCGTTTTTACGACTCCGGTGCGGTGCTCATTTGATACACCAGCCTACCGCGGACAATCTTGTTGAGCCAACTGAGAGGGTCTTATTGCTTTCATGTCTGCATTATAGTAACTCGCCGTTCGCAGTCCAGTACTATCGCCCCATGTTAAGGAATGTACGACAGTCTTGGATTCTGCATCCCATTCCGTGGATTGTGGATTCTAAGTGCTGGATTCCAGTCTTTTTCAGCGGAACGTGGATTCTGGATTCCATACCTTAGTGGGATTTCGGAGTACTTGAGCTCTATTCTGGATTCCAAAGCCCTGTATTCCGGATACCACGAGCAAAATTTTCCCGGATTTTGGATTCTACAAGCAAGAATTTCCCAGATTCTAGAATCCGGATACCCTTACATGGGGCGAAGTACTAGTCTAACATTTTCGGGACCTGTCATCTTCTAACGTTCAATTTTAAAACGTGATGGATCGGAGTAACTCCTGGTCAGTGCAGCTTTTTGAGACTGGACCACATTTTCAACTAGAAGAGGTCTGGTTCTGAAACAATATTTTCCCGTCTTCACATAATAGATTTAACACGAATGTTCGCCGGGGCAGTAGGAAATTAAATGAAACTTGGAAAGGTATCTTTTACTTGCTGAACTAATTTTTGAACAATATATATCATTGGCAAAGGGAAAAAGGGAATTTTAATATAGTTATATAGCTATCAATCTCTCACCAAATCATGTTTTTAGGTCTGACTTAGGTGCCACTTTGGAGAATTTTCTGATAATTTAGGGCATTTATTCGTTCATTTTGCTTTCTTAATTGAATTAGTGAAATAAAGACGGCCAGTTTTTGCTGATTACGAAGCAACATGCTTCCAAATAAGTGTAAATAGTCTAGGATTTGATGAACCGAAGTACTTTTAAACGATCGTTAGAAACCCGTATAAGAAAGACTAAAATTTCCATATTTTAGCCGCCAACGGTCGTCCAGCATTGAATGCTGGGAATGGCAGTGAAATAAACAATTACCTCATTCTAACTGCAATTTTGTTATTAGGGTGGATAGCAGTATCGATGGCAAAAATATTAGGCAAAAGTTTTGTCGAGTCCGAAATCGAGTGCAACGCTTTTAGGGAGACTGCCTCTTAACACCGTTGCAATGCGATATATAAACAAATTGACCTACGAGGTTAAATAGTTGAGCGGAATGAGGGATTGTGTTACTGTGTGACAGTTGTGTGATCATTAAGTTCTTGGGAATAAATCTGTTCCTATTGGGGCATGAACTTGCTAATTCGTTGTATTTGTTTAGGCAACATACTTCTTTTTTACAGACTATAAAAAACTTTTCACTCAGGCAGAAGTTACATTTTTTTGCTAATATTATTATATAGTTTTCATTTTCTTAGTATTCTCCACTTCACGTTGAAGGGTTTATTTGCGTTTCTGAGGGTCCAAATATGCTTGGATAGTTCGGTCTAGTTGCTTTTCTTGTAATTTCTGAAGGAGGCCGTGTGTTATGTGACGCGATGATGGATTTCATGTTTGGCATGTAGGAATAGCTGAGTTTAAAAGAGCATGTGTCTGTTGAAGGTCTTGTGAAAATGGTTTCTTTGAAAACATTTGTCCACGATCTGTGTTCGTGTGGTTGTTCGATGGGTCATAGGTAAGTTTGAAGTTGTACCCGCTTTCGTCTAGTGCTTTTTGATAAAGGGCAATAGATTCGTTAAAAACCTGTTGGGTGGATGGAATCCTTAATAATCTCTTTGTTATGTTTTCAGAAATGTTTTTCAGTAAGGCTAGGGGTGGTTGCTTCGACGATAAACGTAGAGTAGTTTATTGTTTGGTTTCCTGAAGGGTTTAAAACTTCGGTTTGTTAGATCAAAGGTTGCGTCTAAGAAGTTTACAATTTTCTTGTTCGCCTCGCAACAATCTAAACAAACGCGAGAGAGCAGCCTTGGAAAGGCTAGGTAATAAGGATTAACCAGGTTAATCAGTAATAGTGGAATCTCCTCCGGTCCTATGTCCTCCACTTCAGCAGACTCAAAAACATGTTCTTTATTAGGCTTATACTACTCTCCTCCCTAATTGCGGAAATAAAATCTGCGATTTGTTTCTGCGATGGACCCATACCCCTCCCCTCCCTTGTGATGTTTTCTTCGGCACTAGCAGCTAACTGGCTTGTAGTAACAAAACTGGTTGTCGCGTCCAGATCCAAGTCCCCAAGTTTCCTAGTTATCCTAACCCCGAGTGTTTCTTTGAATCTTTGACAAATGATAGAAATTTTGCTCACCATAGAAGCATACCATTTGCCTAGGAGATGCAGTTGAGGAAAATTTGTTCGAGGCAACGCGACTTTATCAAATGCCTCAATACTTCTTAAAATGGACAAGAAAGTTTTTATTCCGCCATATAAAAAATAATTTACATGTTCAAACTCAAAAAGGCTTACTAATAATTAATTCAAACTCTTTAAATGAATTTAAAGCCTGTTTGAGCGAAAATTGAATCTGCGCGTAAACAACCACGTAAAAATACTTAAATGGATATCTTCATTAATATCAATGAAAGGTGAATGATGTTCTATGATAGACAAAAGATTGAAGTTATTAAACCCACTTGTGGACTACCCCAAACACCCCAATTTTTGCAATGTTTACCTTCGAAGAATTGGGTTTACTTTAAGTGTGACCGTTGAACATTTGAACATCACGCCAATTGAGGTATGAGATCCGTCTCTCGCTTTCTTCACCGAAACACATTCGTAAGTTTGTGTGTGGAATCTTAAAGATCAAGGTTAGATCTTTCCGGTAAAGGGTGTTTTATCCCCACTTTAAGTGCCACTTCTGGGATTTTTACATTTTATTTTTGCTTATTTTCGGGTTTCCTTAACGGGCCGCTTGGTAGGTCTCTTCGATTTCTTCTAGTTGATTTATTTTTTATTCAACAATTATGATATGTGGATATTGAGTAGTTTATAGGTACCTAAATGCAGTGGTATTACTTATTTTTGCGTTTCGACCAGCAACCAACAACAGCGCGATCTTCAAAAGTCGCTATTTTCGGTGTGTGAATGGGTCCAAAATCCGTCGTCAGACGGCGGAAGTCGTTTTGGTGTGTGGCAAAAAAGAAAAGCAAGAAATCTAACAGACTAAGCCAGTTTTATTATATGTATACCAAATACTTTTTGTCCACGGAATATAAAGGCAAACTTTCTTTGCCCTGACATGGGAAAAATAAGTAGGTAAATACTCTTGATGACTGTGACTGTGACTCTGAAGTTATGTTCATTGGGGCAGTCAATGCACTAGACAAAGACTGGGTGGGTTGAAACTGTCAATTTTGGAAGCATTCAACAGGCCTTTAAACTAGATAACCGGTCCCTGTGCATTGTGTTGCCCAAAGTTGCATATGACAAATTGACAACAAAACCTTTGCAACCATCCTTGGCAAGGTTAGAAAGTTGCTTTAAAACTTGTATTAGACCTGCTGAAAGTGCTATTGAAAATGGCAGCATTCTTGATGAGTTCCCTGAAGTATTCCAAGGTCTTGAGTGCCTCCCAGGGAAATATCACATAAGTATTGACCCCTCTGTTCTTTCTGTGGTTCGTCCATTTAGGCGAGTTTCTCACTCTAAGCGAGACCCACTGAAGAAAGAGTTAGATCGGATAGAGGATGTTGGTATTATAGAGATAGATCTATTCGTCTATAGTTGGATCCTAAAGACTGTAATGCTACCACTAAAAGAAAACACTACCCCTCTGGCAGTCGTAGATGACATCATAACTTTTCAACTTTGGATGCAGAAAAGGCATTCTGCCATATCTGCTTAGACGAGGAGTGCAGCAAAGTCCTGACATTTAATATCCCCTTTGGGAGGTATAGATACCTGAGGATGTCGACGGGGATTACGTCTGGTCCTGAGGTTTACCAACAACTGTATTTGTTTGGATAAAAGGCGTGGTGGTGCAGGCGTATTAGCTCCTTCAACTTAACAGAAATCCAGGGCGCATCGTTAGGGTAGGCTTTATTTGACCTTTCTGACAAAATACTACTTATGCCAATTTCTACCAGATTACTGTATAAATTTACTTGGAGTTTTTCCTCATAAATGGGTTGGTTGATGACGCATTGCCAGCCAATATTAGCAAAGTACCGGGTGAGGCGCGCCTTGTAGGTGTCTCTTATGTCTCTAATTTGATGGTTTTCTTGGTGTGCTGGTTGGGGTACTCTTTTCTTTCGCTTCACAATGATTGTATAGTGGTCTAATGGTGGTAAATTCTCAGGAGTCGAAAAGTGATCCTCATGTTGTTAACATTACGTCGAGCGTAGCTTCACCCCTTGTTGGAAATTTCACAAGCTGTTTCAACTTAAAATAGTTCTACAAATGGTTAGTGTCCGAGTGGCTGTAGTCGCCGGCGACGATTATCCCACCGTTGGTTAACTTAGCTTCTGCTGCTGTCAAGCTATTGAAAAGATGATAAATTAAAAGATGGCCGTCGGATTCTGCTGGACTAATCCGACCTTGATAACATACGACTGCCAGAAGTACGGATATAAACCCGCGCGGAGATCTTCTAGGGTTAATCTTGAGGCAAACGGTTTTGTGAGTCTTCTTTCCTGACGCCACCATATTGGAAAACGAGAGGACCCTGGGGACGAGGTTAGTTATGTTTCCAAAGTCGACTTGTAAAATAAAAGCCATCAAAAGTTTGGGAAGGACAACTGGGAGAAAGTTAAAATTCGTTCCGTAATGCTACCTCGTGTATTTCAGGATCCCTACATTCCAACCTACTAGATTCTTTTAAACCTTAAATTTATACTGTTCATGCTCCCCTCTTTTTCGGTAAGATTGTCCAGATTCGAAGACTTTGCTTTACGAGCGGTCAGCTAGGATGAATGTCAAATCTACTTAGGAGGCGCAAGAACGTTTTTGAATATAGTTTAAAACACACTACTTTACTTCAAAAGTAGGTTGAGATTGATCGTCCGGGTGAACGTAGTCCTGAATAGGACTGTTTTTGTTGACGGTGACTGACGTTTCGACAACCTGTGCGGTAGTCATCTTCAGAGTGAAAGTAAGTTGTATCACGTCAGTTGATGGTATTATACTCTGGTTATTGATCTGATTGGTCCATTACGTCGCGATGTTATGGGTCGTCTGTCAGTTAAGCCGTGATGTTATTGGCTATGAAGACTCGTAATCAGTAATTGGTGCGTTTCGATCCGTCTATTGTCACAGTTAAACAGTCGTCTACTGTTAGTCAAATTGTCATTCTCTCGTAGTTAGTTTAGCTTGATCTTGTCAACTGGTAACTGTTGGCTACGATTCAGTGGCATTTGTTCTGAGTTGGTAAACCAGCTTTCTAAAGTAAGACGTTGATAGTAGTCTGTAGAATACGTTATACAAGTCGCGGAGTCCCAGTAAATTTGATGTTTCGTCTGTAAATGGTGCTCAACAATGTGATTGTTGACGTCACCATTCCTCGTCGCTCCTTTGTGTTTGGTCAGTCGCGTGCTTAGGTTTCTGACGGTTTCACCAATGTAAGAAGGCTGGCATTCGCAGCATTTGATCTTGTATACTGCTCCCTGTCTGTCCGTAAAGTGGTTATCGGGTTTGTGTGCAACACGTATATTGTAAGGTTGTAATATACGTGCAATAGTTTCAGAGGTGCCCCTGATGTACGGTATAGTCGCTGTCGTAACAGGGCCAGGGTTGGCCTGAGTGTTGAAATCAGTGTTACTGTGAGTGTTCCGTCTAACAAAGTCCGTGTCGTAATTGTTTGAGATAATCAGTCTCTTCTTGTAGGCTGTAAGGTGAGTCGCAAACTAGTTGCGCTCGTCTCGTCAGAGTCCGGATAGTAATAGCCTTGTGAGAGGTCGGGTTGTACGAAGACTGGTCTAGTAATCGGTCGGTATGTGTCAGTTTTCTGTGAATAGTCGTTTTTAGTTTGTTGTTGTCGCGAGTGACCAAGCAGTCTAGGAAAGGTATCTTACCATTTTCTTCCATCTCCTTGGTGAACTGTATGTCTACGTTCTGTCTGTTAAGGTGTTCGTGACAATCGTCGACTCCGTCTTTGTGCAGGGCAGTGAATGTGTCGTCAACGTAACGTAACCAAAGAGGTACAGTTCGCGTGTAGGTAGCTAGGGCTTGTTCCTCGAAGTTTTGCAGGACAATTTCTGCTATAACAACAGAAACTGGAGAGCCCATAGCTGTACCGTGTAACTGTTTGTAGTATTTGCTGTTTTACTAAAAGTACGTTGAAGTCAAACAGAGGTTAAGTAGGTCCATAATGTCGTCTGTAGGTAGTGGTAACTCAACAGTAGAGTTATTTATAGCGTTCTCAGTACAGTCTAGAGCCAGTTGAAGTGGAATACTAGTGAACAGTGATTTCGAGTCAAAGGACACTAGTTTGTGGTCGTCCGGTATCTGTATTGTCTTAATGGCATCAATAAAGTTCTCAGTAGACTGTAGTTTGTGTCATGATTCGTCAGTCAGCGGTTTCAGTACGTTAGTTAAGTATTTAGATAGTTGGTAGGCCGGGGACCCACAGAAAGAAACTAGCGTTGTAGCGTCGAAAGTCGATTTTCCTCAGCATAAGGAGTTTCTTGTTAAGTTTGCGTTGCAGTGCGGGTGTCGGGTCTCGTTTAAGTAATTAAGTAAACCACATAGTCTATCTTCTTGACATCAAAACAGCAGATCAGTCGAGCTTGGAATTGCCGTTCTGGGCCCGGTTGCATAAAACGCCCGTAACAACTACGGGTATACGTACGTGCACACGCAACTTAAGTGAGTTGCATTAAATCACTTAAGTGGTCCACTTAGGGAATTCAATTAAGTGGTTGTACTTACGATTTTCGTAAGTGTTCACTTAAGTTTCGGTTATGCAACAGAAATTGCGGGTGTTGCATAAAACCTTTTTTAGGGGAAAAATAGCACGTAAATTTACGGGACCTATGTAGGTCCCGTATCGTCACTGTTTTTGCTAAAGTTAACGAGATCTTTTTCTCAGAAGTGAAAAAAAGTAATTTTTCTTCACTTAATTCGTTCTAATGCGCTGTGTTAACCTCTGATGTACACTTTAAAGCCGACGTTGTGAAAAAAGAAGACGAATTATCATTTTCAGTAGACATTGAAGAAAAAATAACGATTGCATGCAAATTTCATTTTTTTTAAGGCTTAAAAGTGTTCGAAACGAATTAAAACTTTCTTTACACTCACCGATGGTTAGCTTAAAAAAATAAGAGTGAGCCATTAATAAAGTACTACATCAAAGTTACGTGTGCCTTTAGGTGAACCCGTAAGTTACCACGTAAAAGAGTAACGTACGAGAGTGCTAAGTGCGTTTCATGCAACACCCGTGAGTGTACCCATAACGGATTCGTTTTTCAAACGTTCGAAAAGTGGACTAGAAGAAAGGTGACCACCAACTTTATGGAACGTATATAGAACCTTGTAGTTAATACAACTGAAAAACCATCTCAGTAATTCCCCAAAGTTAAAAAAAAAAAAAAAACAGGTCAATTTTGCCTGTGTTCTGACGTCGTAGATGAAAGGAATAAGTTGTATAGACACCGGAAAACTTGTAGCTAGCTTTACGTTCGTTAATTAAAGTTATGGAATCATCTGGGTTTCTTTTATTTTTCAGATTGCAAAAAGCCATGCTCATACAGCAGTTGGATTCAACGTGGGAGAGTTATAAACTATTGTGACTGCTCTAACAAGAGTAAAGCTGTTGATTTTGAATTTCTGAAATGCATTCCAACGACCACCTCAGATCTGTAAGTGGTAATTACAATGGTTTCCAATTACAAGCGCCCTCGACAGGTTTCTCTGTTAGTGTCCTGAATTCGTGCATATTTTTTTTATAATGTTCGAAAAAAAAAGGTCAGAATCGCTTAATTTTTTCATATAAGGAGTCGCCATGGAAATACCTGCGTCACATTTGCGTCATATGTTTGGATTCATTCATTTATTTATTCATAACTTGTTTTTATTTTGGATTGTAGTGTAGCACATAGTGCTAGTATCTCCGAATTCCATAAATAAGAAGCGATGAACAATTATTTATACTATCATAATGTAAAAACCGAAAAGAAGAAGACAAATAATATATATAAAAAAACACACACACAACTCTTGATAAATATAACCTATGATATTGCGTTTTTGATATCTCGTTTAAAAGTGGCAAGTGTATCCGACTTTCTGACATTATCAGTAAGCAGTAAGGTCATTCCATGCACGAGGGGCATAATATCTAAAAGATCGTGAACCACAAGTGCTAGTCCTAACATGAGGTATTTCTAGCATGTTATAGCCTCTCTAATTATAATTTGACAGACGCTGCTCTTGAATTTACGCTCTAAGGTAATGCGGGGCCATTCCATGTAAACATTTGTACAATGTTGTTCATTCGACTGTTGCGAGTTCATGGTGTTATAAGTGTTTTTTTCGGGGCTACTTTCATCTGCAGAAGCCCCCATGCTGGCATCATTAAGCTGGAATGTGGGTAAAGGCAAGCCTCTGAAAGAATACAAGGTTGAGAGGTGTTTTCGTGCTAAAAAAAAATACAAAAATGCTTCGAAGCAGACATTGCGGTTCACGAGTGAAGTCATCTCTCTGGCTGTTCTGTGGACGGATTCCAGGACCTACCAAGGCAATTTGGGCGAGTTTTTGCCTTTTAAACAAAACAATGGATACAATAAAATACTGGTAGGACTGGGTGGCCCAAAAATCTCTGAAATGGGAATAGGTAGCCTTCTACGCTCACGGTATGACTGAATGACTGAATTACCTAGAACTCCTTTTGAGCACAAACGAGCCAAGTTGAGCTACGCGAGTCCAGCTCTAAGGAAGTGGCTTAAGCATATCCAGCGATAATAGCAATAATAGCGATAGATACCACGATGTGGCCTTTTCATTGTTTTAAATTTTAGTCTCATCAGGCCCATCTCTTTTGCCTATAAATCGACGACGAAAAGGAGTGATTTTTGGCGATGATTTTCGGCCACAAAACTGACTTTTTGGACTTTGCTACCAAACGAAGGATATAAACCTGAAATCTACCATTTATTGATATAAATAAATGAGCAAAAGGTTTTGGCTAAAGTATTAGGTCAAAAAGCAAATAGTTAACGCATTTACAGTATTTTTGATGCAAGTATGCGTTGCTAGGCTTTAAAGCTGAGTTTTCTTGGATATGCTTCTTCGACCTGTTTGACAAGGTTCTCTCATCGTTTCACTCGAAGATTGGAAAATCCACTGAGGCAAACGATTATATGATTGTAATGCAAAAACAACCACAGTTAATTTAATTAGACAAAAAGTGCTTACAATCATGTTACCCACAATTATCAGGGTTATTCTTCGTAGTCGGCAATACAAACAAAACAATACTACTAGGAGGAGGCACTTTCGGGATACCTTTTATTAGTCCATGAGCTAGACCCCAAAATGTTGGTCACCAGCACCATATGAGGGCAAAAATTCTCATAGTACTTTTTGGCAGTGTTACTTCCATAAAGTTGGAAAATGTGTGATGGCATTTATCCAGCTGTAGCTCTTTATCAATTATGCCCTCTTAAACATGTTGGCCTATGTAAGGCACTTTATTAGCGTAATAACTAATTTTGATGTTACCGACCAATTTCAGTCATTTTAGTTAAACCAAATTTGTCCCAATAATGAAAAATGTAGTCTATTTTAGCAAAGTTATTTTAAGAAGAAAGTCTTTTCTGTGATGTTATCTTGGGGGAATGGGACTCCAAATAAACTTTGCACCAGTTCCCTAGCTGATGTGGTCGAGATGACGGATGGTAAATCTTTAATGTTTCTCGATAGTCATGACCTTGGTTTGAAAACTTTGCAACTTCCTACTGAATGAAATTTAATCCATATATGCAAATAGCTATTTCTGTTAAGTAAGTAAACTTTTTCACTAACAGGGAGGTGCCCCTTTCTCACTTTCAGAAAATACCAGAAATATTTTTTGAATGGCAGTTAACAAAGTTGTTTTGCAGTATCACCTTTGGAGGGTCTGTAAACAATGCAATCTTGAAATTTTGTTTGCTTCAAAAGGAAAGTTAATTATAAATTATTGATTTGCTGTGATGGGTACTGTTTCATGATTACAGTTATGTGTTGCGTATTGTAGTACACAAATCAATTAGAGAAATTTTCATTTCTATAGAGGGAGAGCAAAGGTAAGGAATCTTCTAAAGAACAGTGTATCATACACTATAAGACAGTATCTAACGAGAGTACCGATGATTTAGTCAGTCCTCAAAGCTATGACTCGTGGCTAACTTTACTTGAAGCAGCCAAAGTTATATAGAAATTCTTCAGTTTCAAGTTAAATACTACTTTGTCGAATCTGCTACTAAAACAGTCGAAAATTAGACAAAGGTCCAATATTTTATTTAGAAGTCGCATTTCACAAGTGCCGAATAAAATGCATTGATTATAGAAACCCTTATCGATATTGGATAAAAAAAAAAAAAACACTTCCTAGAGACTGGGAATATTTGCAACAAACGGAGTTAAATTCCGCACCATCATATCCGACGTCTGAATCAACAGTCTATGAAAGTAATTAATCGACTAAAATAGGTGTTTGGCACTCATAACAAATTCCTCGTTTGAAAGGGACCTAACAAGACATAAGTTTCAGCTTAGTGGTTAGCGGGCTGTTATTAAGTTGTTGTCATCTTTTCAGTAGAGCAATTCGTCTCTCTCTTTGTAAATCCATCTTATTAATCGTCTGGTGCCGCGATTTAAGAATCAGCTGCAACAGTTGATTTTACTTTATCTTTGACGTGATTTGTATGCCACTGGACATGATTTGTATATCAAAAAGAGCGATCAATTTTCATCCATCCATTTCAATAAAAGCAAATGGAATCACTTCTCACTATCGCGGACAACCTCGAACCGTGACTTCGTCGTATAAATATGCAGCATCGAAGAAAGACGAAAAAGCTAACCCTTTTTGATCAAATAATAACAATAACAATAGATGATAAGTAATAATTTTATTCAACTTTAAAAAATATGTACATAATTTACAGAAATATTTGGAGTACGAATTAAGCACTATATAACATTAAGAATAGTACAAATAAATATATAGATTTAGCCAGGGCTAAAAGCGAGGCTCCCATTAATATATTTATAATTTAAATCAAACAATAAACTTGTATTCCACAATTCAGTTAACTTTAGAGCACATAGCACATTCATGTGACTTTTAAGGGAAAGGCTAATTGATTTTAGAGAAAAATAATTTGCAAACAGCCCAAGAGTGAACAAAATCTTACATCAAGTTGATAGCCTGATATGTACACCCAAAAAACAGCAATCATCTTCGATCACATTTAGGAGCCATAATGGCTCTTGATCACCGTAAGATTAATTAAGCCTGGAAAAAAAAATCTGGCCGAATTTTTTTGCGTTCGACAGGTTTACTTTACAAAATCTTGCCAACAAATCCGGGTGCGTGCACGTGTAAACCAACCTTTTATACCATTTATACATCACATCTGAGGTGAAACAGAGGTACTGTTTTTATCGTGCAGACCTCGGACAGAATGCAGTATTTCACAATTTTGCGACACAAATTGCACTCATTCAATATGCAGGACGATGGAAGCACGCGTGGGCTTTTTAAACCGTTAAAAAAATTTGCAAAATCAAATACGGCCAGCCGGTTCTCACTTTTGCAGTGCAAACTGTCGCAAGTGTTTGAACGAACATACTAGAGTTAAGCCACAACATAATAAAGAAATTATTATGTTTATTCAGTTTTATTAAATTGTTTTATCGATGAGTAATCTTTAAAAGCGCCGGTTTGATACCCGCGGCACTGTAAGTACTCCTGCAAGCGATGTTCACTGAACGATTGAAAACAAACGGCACGGCGATTAAAATTTCAAGAGAGACTACCAACAATCAATAAAAGAAATATAATTCGGTGAAACATATACAGAGACAACATTTTTCATTGACGAAGACAAAAATCTAATCTAAAAATCTAAAAATCCTGAGTCTTCAAGCTTAAAGCTTAAGTTTATTATATCAAACCTGATTCTTGGTCATATCAAATTGTCTCAAATCTTACAAACGTGCATAAACTACATAGCGGCATAAACTGCGCTCGACTTCATTAAATTAGATATCAAAAACAAACATCAAACGCAATAATTACTGAGGCTTACCATTCGAGATGCATCTCCTGAAAGGTATCAAGGAAGGCCAGTATCGCTTCAGACTTTTCAACCCTTACGCATCAAGCAAGGTGAAAAGCGAAATCGATGACATCCGAAATCGGATTTGCGACTTTGACAAGTAATGTATTAATTTCTCAACCAAAAACCAACTACCCATGAATAACAGAAGACTCCTGATAGCAGCTGAATTTCATTTTGTGCATCCAGTGGAAAAAGACAGTTAAAAACATCACAAGTTGACACAAAACTCTGTCAGCTTGAGCTGTCAAAGTAAACAAGATTCAAGATGCTGCATAAATTTTCCGCATGAGCTCACCTGTCAAATTTTGACCAATCAGAGCGTAAAAATTGGACGTAGAGCGTGACCAACGCGTGACCATGGTGAGCAAAGTCAAAAGCAACTGCCTTCCCTGCCTGTAATAGCTGGCTGAATATTTTCGCGTCCGAGGTCAGTTTTAAATCAAAATTTTAACTGTGTGGCACAAAAACAAAACATATTTCATATGAATTAAAAAACAATCAAACTTGAGCCTGCGATCATTTGAAAACTAGTAACTTGTCAGCGGATAACTTCAAAAAAATACTCGACCTCGATGGGTCAACACCTGAGCCCGCGATATAGTCAAGTGATACTGGTCAGCGGATAACCTGTTTTGACAGCTGTCAATTGATCACAACATTGATGTCCAATGGATGTGTGCATTATCAGTTTTCCTGTGCTCTCAATTTAGCTAGAAAGTATCAGATTGAACATTGATTGGGAGCTAGTAAAACAACTGGTCAGCGGACAGCTTCCAAATAAATCACGTCACCTTGATGAATTGACACATGAGCCCCCGATATGGCAATGTGATACTGGTTAGTGGCTATCCTGTTTTGACAGCTGTCAATTGACCATATTGTGAATGGCCAATATAAAAGATATGGGTTTGCCAAGACACACCTGAGACACCCCTCCCTTCCTTTTGAGAGTCTCCCCTACCCTACCCGTACAATCTGTAGACGCGTACGTACGTACGTATGTACGCTCGGTCAGTCACGTGACAACCAAACGAAAAGAGGTTGACCATATTCTATGAGTATGGGGCTCTGTCCCACGCGCGCTTCGCGCGCGAGGGAGCCCCGCTATACCAATAGCAATCACTTTGTCAATAACGATTTCACAAATACATTTCATGCGGCTCAGATATTGTCACTAACTCTTGCAGGCAGTCCAGAGTTTTAAATTAAGCGATTACTAATCCGTCTCTGATATTAAAAAAGAAAACAAGTTAAAAAGAATAAAAATCTCGTAGAATTAGCCAATCAGAACGGCGAAATATTTTGAGCGTGTTAGCTCCATCAATCACTCCACTTATGTAAACGTTACGTCATTAGAATAGAAATCTCAAATGCCTGAATATAGCTCCTTTAAAAGTAACAAGTCATGCGACATTAATAAAGAGGTCTTTTTTTTCTTTTCAAATTTTTCGCCAACAGGGACCTTAGATACAACGAGATTCAACAGTTGCCCACAGGGCTATTCTCCAATCTTCCACTGTTGTCCATCTTGTAAGTTTTATTTATTAGATATATAAATATACATGTGTATATACCTGGAGTTATGAAAACCGGGTTAGCAAACATTTTGTAATTTTTCTCAACTTCCCCTGTCTAATAGCTTGTTTACTGTGTTGTTTGCTTATGTCGTTTTTTTGCTGTTTTGTGGTGAGGGATTTGAGTAGAAGTGGATGTAGACAGAATTACTATCTTACCCCCTTCCCTATTTTTTCCTTACCCACAATTTTTTGTTTAACACAAGTGATAGTTATTTGAAATCAGTGCGCGCTTAAAGCTGGTTTCGGTGCCGTTTAGCAGTTTAGTTCTAGATATTGGTTACCTTGAGAAAAGTTCCCCGGAGAGCATCATGTAAAGCTCTGAGATGGGACAAAGTTATTCCGATTCGCAGAGTCTGCATCGTCCAAACTGAATCATTGGATAATGCAATTCTAGCATTTTGATTGGCTTAGCCGTTATGGTATATGAGCTAATATACCATGTTCTCCATATATGGTCGGTGTACGCGTCAGTTTAAAATTGGAAGCTAGCTGAGATTTTTTTTCGCGAAGGATAGAACGGCGCCCGAAGCAAATCGTTTTAATTCATTTCTTAGAATACTAGAAATGCAATTTCAACGAAAGAAAAAAGACAAAAACAAACAAAAAAGCCGCAAGAGCTTGTTTGAAAGTTTGTCGAAAAACACATGAAAACACATGGAACTAAAGTACCTTGACCAGCTACGAAAGAAGACAAGTGTTGTTTCCTTATGATCGCGAAGCCGTTCGCCGATCGAGTCACTCGCCGATAGATAACTGCAGCTTGTTTATCCGACATCAAGAATATAAATCACAAGTGACCAACTACAAATACAGGCTATGCAGCCATTCACTAGAGCAATCGAGGCGGCAGTATAGCTTCCTTTCTCGTTCAGCAAAACCAGCTTGTGGCTTCAAACAACTTCATAACAAGTGACCGAGGTAATACCGGTAGTTTTTCTCCGTTGTTCTTACTTTTATAACTGCGCCGAAAATCCAAATTCATAGTAATTTCGACGGCTGTCACTTAAAAATTCCTTTCCTTCACATTATCTGCCAGGTTTTTTAAGCTGTTCTGCTGTGTAAAATCCTAGAATCACGATGAGTTTTTAAAAAACTAATGTTCATCGCACAATGTTTTGATTTTTCATTCATGCAGTCTAGGCGAGTCCGTTCGCGCGTTGACAGTTTTGATAGACCAAAAATATTCGCGCAAGGGAAAGTTAAATGAAAAAAATTCATGTGCGCCAATTGACCTTAAGAACTATTCACGCGCTTGCCTAAAAAAAAAATTCATACAAAGAATTTGATAACGAAAAAAAATTCCTGCGGCTCGAAAATTCCCCTGCCCCCCAATAATTTTTCTAATGGTCCGTCCCTAAACGTGTGAAGATTATGCGTGGTTGTGGATGGTCTTATCAGTGCCGTGAAAGTGTGTGATTGTGTGATTGTGTGATTTCCGCATGGCGTTGACAGGTATGTGATCGCGTGGTTGAACTGCGGTTTGGCCAAAATATTCTGTGCCAGCCATTAATATTGTGTCGTCGGTGTTTAACTTAGCTGATTGTACCTTGGAAAAGCGTTTCTCGACTCAGGAAAATTGGATATAGGTCTAGTTTCAGCGGGCTCTAATGGCAAAGTGACAAATTCTCCCCTCACTACCCCCCTGGTTCTCACACGGAACAAGTCAGCCACCCACCCACGGATAGGTCTGGGCCTGGGCTCTCTGCTGACACCTAGCAAGACGCCAAGCTCCCGATTTTTTTTTCGGGTACACTGGCTTAAACACGGGTGATGCCCGTGTTCAAGCCAAAACTTAGCGGGCACCTTTTAGCAAAATCACACAGATATATATACATATAGATATAAATATACAGATAGTTTATTTCAAATTGCTTGGCAGCCCAAAGGCTGAATTAGACAATTATTTACATTACCATTACAAATTTCTAGAAAAAAGAAACTACATTATAATATATAAATTAAAATATTGTAATTCTGATTAATGATTTAAAATTTATTATAATATCCATCAGAATATTTACAATTTCCAAAAAAAAAAGGAAACGGTCTAGATTTTTAATTAAAAGGTGGCATCTGTCTTGCCATTGCAAGCATAAAAGAGTTCTTCGCCCTATAAGTACAAACCTGAGGAATGGCGTGATTTTTTCTCAGACTACACCTAGAATTGTTACGTACGAGGCCGGAATAAGTTGATGGGGTTTTTTTCTAAAGTCATAGTGTTCAAAAATGTGCTGCACTAATAGCGATGGTGGTGTAACAAAGGTGTTTTGCCCAAAAATTTGTAGGTATCGCCGTAACTCGAGCCGGACATAATTATCGATAGCGCCCTCTTTTCGATACGCATGGAGCTACGCACCTAGTTTCTCTTTTCTTTAACAATGCTACTTTGTATTTTCGTATTCACTTCATCATCTGTCTCTTGTTCTATAAGTCGCTGAAAACAAACCATAGTCAGTGAGTGGAAATTCTGGGTTTCGCCTTTCTTAGTAAATGGAAGCGAGGAAGTCTGGAAACAAAAACACCCAGTAATCAGCGCGTTTCAAGAAGGTCAAATGGTAAAATTGTGGAAAAGCAAAAAAGGGATGAAAGAAATTAGACAGTTTGTAATATTGGAGTAGAAGCATTTACTTAAGGCATTTACTTGTAAATGCTCAGTTAAGATCTCCCTTAAGCCTAAGCCAACCACTTGCTTTCCCTCTCAGATTCGTGTCGCTCTTTGCAGTTGTCTCATCAGCTTTTCCTTTAAATGACACTTTATTTATTTTTTAGAGGTCTTGACAGTTCATACACCATTTCCTGTTTCGTTGGGGGCACTTATGACTTTTTTTAGAATTAGTCGTTCTTTTCTCTTCAAAAATTCATTAATAATTCATGAGCTCAACAACCCATCACGTCTGGTTAAACCACAGCGGCCCATACGTAGTGTGTGTCAATATGTTATTATTCACATGGACAAAATGGGATGGGTCGTCGAAACTCCCGTAAAATAGTCCAAAAGTCAAAATATAACAAAACAGAGGTAAGATACCTTTAAATGAACGTCTCCTTGTCTTTCCTGGCCAGTTAAAGTGGCCTTTTGTTGAGTTTTGCAATCGTAGGTACTATCCACTAAAGAAGAATTAAAGGCTGGCTACAAAACAAACGGACCATCTCAACGTGCCTCCATGTGAAGCACTATAAATTTGAGAATAATCCACAAATCCGCTCCAAATTGCCATCGGCTAATCTGCAAGTAAGGTGTGCTCCGGCTTCTTGCTCGCTGGCTGCACAAAACCCATCGCAACTGCACAATAATCGCTCGCTCATCAACAAACACTGTTGCCCTTTACGCTTCGAAATGACCGCAAACTAGCAGGATTAATACACCACGTGAATATTGGAGCTTAGCGACCGCGTCCGCGCGACAATGCAGCACTTTCTATGGGAGGGATGGTTCTATTGCCTGTAGGTCAATCAACACTGAGTGAGGGTCCACTGCTTTAGTCTTGACCAGAAAACAAGTTTTCAACATGGTGGCCCTGGTTTTCAAGTTAGAAGTCTTCTAACGTTCGCTGTCACATTGTTCGTCCACCCGCTTGCATAGGTTCTTGACTCTCCTGGACTTATTTTTCTGGATTAATTAAATAAACAGCTCTTTCCAGAACTACATCTTACTGCACAATATGTTGTCCAAACTGGTGAGGGAGCACGAGGATTTTCCGCCCATGAAAAAGGCAAAATCTGGCCTCGGCTATGAAGCTGAATAGAAGATACAGCTGAAGATATGGTTAAGTAAAATTTAGGTGCGCGATATCTTTTTTTTATTACTATTATTTTCAAACCTCAGGAGCACCCAACGACGATTTCCCTCTAAATGCATTGAAAACACTTTTAAGGCTGTCCAGAGTACTTCAGATCTCTAGATGCATTCTAAGCGGCGCTAATACATAGATTTAGTCAGGATGGCTAAAAGCGAAGCTCTCGATAATATTTATAGTTTGCTCATACTAAATATAAAATCGTGTAATGCTAAGCGGAAAATTTAACGAGACAGGGGCACCCAACGACGGTTTCCTCAAATACATTGAAAAACATGCACATTTTTAGCTATTCATAAAGTACTTTTAGCTCTATAGAAACGCATTTTAAGCGGCGCTATAAAATTTGTATCTCAGTGTTCGGCCATTCTAGGGGAACTTTAATCTTTTGGAAATTACGAGGAATTCAGAATTATATTCCCGAAAATTTTAGATGCAATTTAACGTATTACGAAGGAGATAAGTTTTCAGGTTTCTTCTTTCATCACATTTTTGAATCCGATAATTTTAGGTTTCTTTTTTATCTACAAAAAATAGCCTAACCCGGGGAGTGAAACTATGTAAAAAATCAAACTTCAGAAAATTGTAGGGAATTTACTAGCATGATTAGATGAGCTTCGGAAATTGTACATGAATGGAATGGTCATATTTAGCCAAGTAAAAGAAAATTCTAGGCAAAATTTTGCTTGTCCGAACAGATATTTTACATTCAACATTCGTTCGATGCCCTTGTACCAAAACTGTGAAAAACAACAATAGGCCTAATTGCAGCACAGTTTTTGGTACATTTCCTCGCCGTTGTTTTGCATGGCTACAACGCGAAACGTCCAGAAACTTCCTGGTTTTCACGTTTTATGGAGGAAATGTGGTAAATGCTCTTGTTTTGCACTGCCGCTAATTTTTTGCTTTTGCTCGGCTATAAAATTCGTGTCTGTTCGGTGATCCTGGGGAAAAATGGATCTTTTTGAAAATTACAAGGGCTTCAATATTTTTTTCCCGATTGATTAACCTAGAAGCAATAGTACAATCCCTCCCATGACAAATGCTGCACTGTCACGCGGACGCGGTCGCTAAGCTCCAATATTCACGTGGCGTATTAATCCTGCCAGTTTGCGGTCATGGCGAAGCGTAAAGGACAACAGTGTTTGTAGATGAGCGAGCGATTATCGTGCAGTTGCGAAGGGTGTTGTGGAGCCAGCAAGCAAGAAGCCGGAGCACTCGTTACCTGCAGATCAGCCGATGGCAATTTAGAGCGGATTTGTCGATTATTCTCAAATTTATAGCGCTTCTCGTCGAGGCGCGTGGAGATGGTCCGTTTATTTTGTAGCCAGCCTTTAATTCTTCTTTATTGGATAGTACCTACGATTGCAAAACTCAACAAAATACTACTTTAACAGGCCAGGAAATACAAGGAGAGGATCAGTGAAAGGTAGCTTTTACTGTTTTATTTTGACTTTTATACTATTTTAGTTCATATTGGAGTTTCAACGACTCATTCCATTTTGTCCATGTCGATATCAATATATTGACACACACTATGTGCAGGCCGCCTGTGGTTAAACACCGTCAAACTTTAAAAATTTCACTCTCACTAGTATTCTTTATATAAAAAAATACTACCTTACTATAGGAAATTAACGCTCCATGAAAGCAGGGTATTGGAAATTAACGCGACTTAAATCAACGCGAATTTAATGGAAAACGAGTTTCGAATGAAGAAAATTAACGCAAAAGAGGAGGTAGAATTTAATAATAAAGGAAATTAACGCGATTAAGACACAGTCGGTGTTGACGATTCGAAATCTATCTTGGCTGAAATCAAAGGAGAAGATATTGACATCACTTCTGACAGCGACAACGATGAAGATGAACTCGAAATATTGTAAACCTTCGCCTTAGCTTTTATGAGAGATAAAAAATAAAGGGTAAATGGAAAGAAAGAAAGCTTGTAGTCAATGTTTTTTAGGTGTCAAGAATGTCTGGACAGGTTCCAAAATTGGGGTGAAAACACTGGAAATTAAGAGCGCGGAAATTAACGCTGGCTACAAAACAAACGGACCATCTCCACGCGCCTCCACGCAAAACGCTGTAAATAAGAGAATAAGCGACGAATCCGCTCCAAATTGCCATCTGCTAATCTGCGGGTAACGTGTGCTCCGGCTTCTTGCTTGCTGGCTCCACAAATAGTCTAAATTAGGATCGGTGCCACAGCTACCTCTTCAGGATTTGCAGCAACTGCTCGCTGAAGTTCTTCAACAACCTTCCATGATGGGTGTCCTGTGCTGAAAATGCAATCCCTTGTTTCTTTTTGCCTTTTTTTGATGAAAATCACATAAAAAGGCAAGTAGATGGAAAAAGAAACTGTGTTAATATTATTCTTATTGAAACCAATGACTAAAACAAGTCAACTTAATGATATAGCAATAATAATATACCATGGTGGGTGTCCTGTGCTAAACATATCAATTGCTTGTTTTTTGCCATTATTTTGATTAAAATCACATGAAAGAAATGAAAATAAAAAGAGAAATTGTATTATTATTGAAACCAATGACAAAAACAAGTGAACAAAATGGAAAGTCCAAGGAAGATGTTTTCAGATGCGTACTCAGTCCCAATGGCCTTTTTATAGACTGTAAGTATCTGCTAGGATAAATTACCGTTTTTTAGGGGCCCAATTGTGTACAGTTTGAATCACGACAGGTTTAAGTGAAGTGTTAAAGCTCTTCTCGATGATAAATTTGTTATCGAAAGCTACATTTTCTCTTGAATTTTGTGCCAATTATGAATGACTGTACTTAGTTTATTTTCGTACTGGTTGAAATTAATATTAGTAAAAATAGCTTCTTTCTATAGCGCTCATATCTTGAGCTCATGGTGCTTTACAATGTTAAAGAGTAAAAAAAATATCCAGCATGAAATAGCATATTAAAATCTATTTGAAAGTCACAAAGAACAAGAGAAAGAAACAAAAATTCACGTTTTAAAATTATCTTTTCGAATTTTTCCATTAAAGTTTTATATGTGAAAGGTTTGAACCCAGGAGTCATTTCAAAAGGTTGAGTTTGATCGTCCGGGTGAACGTAGTCCTGAATAGGACTGTTGTTGTTGACAGTGACTGACGTTTCGACAACCTGTGCGGTAGTCATCGTCAGAGTCAAAGTGAGTTGTATCACGTCAGTTCATGGTATGTCGCGGTGTTATTGGTCGTCTGTCAGTTAAGCCGTGATGTTATTGGCTATAAAGACTCGTAATCAGTGATTGGTGCGTTTCGATCCGTCTATTGTCACAGTTAAACAGTCGTCTATTGTAGCTGTACCGTGTAACTGTTTGTAGTGTTTGCCGTTGTACTGAAAGTACGTCGAAGTCAAACAGAGGTTGAGTAGGTCCATAATGTCGTCTGTAGGTAGTGGTAGTTCAACAGTAGAGTTCTTAATAGCGTTCTCAGTACAGTCTAGAGCCAGTTGAAGTGGAATACTGGTTTATATAACACTGGACGAAAAAACGGATTTACTAATGTTTGCGAAAGGTGCAAATATGTGGTAAATTTGGAGCTCCAAATTTGCATTACATTTGCGCTGTCGGCTAAAGTGTGGGCAAATACATATATTTGCTAGATAGGTATTGATACGCAAAAGTGAAGTAAATGTAATGGTTTGATACAAATTTGATACATATTTGCAGCATGGGCAAATCTTCAACATTTCTACCAGTTTACTCAAATTTACATCCTTGGCAAAAATGACAGTTTTCACTTTACCTCAAATGCAGGCAAAAATATTGCAAAACCCCTAATTTGCAGTGGTATTTGCTCTTGTTTTTCCAGGATACCAAAAGAACACTTTTGCATGTGGTTTACTCGTATTTGCCTTAAGAGCAAAAACAATAAATTTCTAGACATTTGGCTGTATCATAAATTTGCACATTTGCATCATAATTATCCATATTTGCAAGGGGAGCAAATATAGTGAGCTGCATAACATTTGCTGACAGTCAAAGGTGATGTGCATGTGACATTTCCTATATGTTTGATCCGTTTTGTGACTAAAGTAAGTTTCCAATCTCAACTGTAACATTACATTGTTACAATAAAATTTTGTACACGCTGTGAGACTCCGCCCAGAGGTCCAACCCCTTACATGCATCTTTCCTGTTAACTGTTTTATGTGCACTGTCATTTTAATATAAAGGAATCAGAAACCAGTTAATTTTTTTTGACAATTTTACATTCACAAATTTCTTCTGTTAGTCTTTTTACAGAACGAAATGACAGATAGTCTACCCTGTCATATACTTTAACTCAGGAAATCCCTATCCTTTCATACCTGAAGCATGAAAAAGGTGTCCCTTTCTGACAGCGCCCCTGGCATAAACCTTTCCCGGGCTACTAATTTAAAGCAAATACACTAATTCAAATCCACTCGTTATTAAGGTCCAGTAGTCAGATCATTGATGCACTGTATTTCCTACAGTCAGGGCCATAGCCAGTATGAGGCAAACCGAGGCACTTGCCTCTGTCATTTAAGGTTTGATCCTGGCAGTGTTTGGTTTCAACGTAGCCATCATAAAGACCCTGAATAGCTAGGCGGGGAATTCAACCATGGATATTGCCTCAGTCCTTATTTTTTTCTGTCTACGGCCCTTGAACTTGGGATACAAGGAGGATCTACAGGAGCTACCGGTCGAATTGTCAAATCCTACCTGACAAAGCCCCAACCCCCCCCCCCCCCCCCCATAAACAATGAACAGACCTTTATTGGGTTACAGGATCACAGGAGCTCTAAGTTGGCCTTAGATCATGAAAAGTCTAGAGCTGTAAAGAAAAAACTAAGGTGGTGAAACAAATTAACATGCAGCCTTTAAATTTCTGGACTGGGTTGCTCAAAGATGGGTTAAGATAACACAAGGTTAGGTCCAGTGGTCAGATCATTTACTGTATTTTTTGTACATCATACTAAAAAATCAAATTTGGTCCGAAATAAAAAGTTTTGTGGATTTCAAACTCAGTGTTGTGATTATTCACTTGTACATAATTTCCTCATGGCCATTTAACCAACAAACTTAATTCAATTTAAAACCAACAATTTTAGTTTAACCGGTATTTGTTGTAATTTTGACTGCCCACCTAGAGATGACCACATCTCGATGGCCGGCTTCCTAAAAATGACCACATTTTGAAAACCCAACAGCCAATACTACAACAAAATATGGTGAAACTGCTCACAATTTTATTTGAACATTAACTCAGCTGACAAATTTATGAAAGGCTAATTTTTCTTACTTTGTTGTCTGCAACCCTGAGTTTGAGTCTCACTGTTCATTAAGTACTAGCTATTCAATCCAAAAAAAGTCATAGCATTTTTGCTGGCTAAAATTCACCTGAATCCTGGTTATTTGATCTTGGGATACAAGGAGCGGGGTTGTGGCTTCCCCAAAAAATTCTGATGAAGAGAGGGTCTTCATATACAGGAGCTACCGGTGAAATCCCACCCAACAAAGCGCCCCCCACCCCTCCTTAAAAAATGAACAGACCCCTACTGGGTTACAGGAGCTCTGAGTTGGCCTTGGATCATGAAAAGTTATAAGCTATAAAGAAAAAACTAAGGCGGTGAAACAAATTAACATGCAGCATTTATCCTTCCAGGCTGGGTTGTTTAAAGCTGGGTTAAGATAACCCAAGGTTAGTACGAAATATGAATTCAGATATGAAAGTTTTAAAAACAAATTCATTTGAATTCCTTTTGTCTACAATTTGGTGATTTGATACTTAAAAAAAAGGGAAAATTATCTGACAAAATGCTTTTGATTAAAAGGAAAAAGAAATGCAGGTTAAAATCTAACACTGGGTTAGTGCTAATCGGTCTTTGGAACAACTGGGCCCCGGTCTTTTTTTGGGTCCAATTCTAAATCACATAACCACTTCGAAGTGAGTCAATGGTACACTGAACCTGGGCATGTGTTACATTCCCCTTCTGTCATTTGATAATAGTAAAGCCTAGGGTCGCACAATGGGCAGGGATCTCCAATTACTAAAACTAAAAATTCAAAATGACACAGTAACTGTTGTATACAGTTACAGAGGGCCCACACTACCTCCCCTTTACATTAAGTAAATACACTACAACAAATCTACTGGACAAAGGTCCAGTAGTCAGATCATTTACTGTATTTTTTCTACATCATAATATTATTATTAAAAAGCTAACAATAACAAGGCCACCCACAGTACCTTAAATTTGGTAAAAAAAAAAAAAAAAAAGGTTCTGTGCATTTCAAAGTCAGGGTTGAGATTATTCACTTGTACACAATTTCCTCATGGCCATTTATTCAAGAAACTTCACATCAAAACTGACAATTTTGTTCTTACCGCTATTTGTTCTATACCTAGAGATGACCACATCTTGATGGTAAGCCTCCTAAAAATGACCACATTTTGAAAGCCCAACAGCCAATACTACAACAAATGGTGAAATTGCTATGACGTATTTCATATCATTTGTGAATAGAAACTCAGCACAGACATGAATGAATAATTTCTTTGCTGCTCTTTACAACCCTGATTTTGAGTTCAATATGATTTGTCTTTTTAAACTGCTCAAACAGACTGGCGAGATTTATATCAGCCTTCACTCAACAACAATAACATCAGGTGCATTTCTTCACTTAAACCTAAACTTCTTAGACCAACGGGGTTTACACCATCAATATTATTATACCCTTTTACTAAATGAGCCGAATTTTAATAGATTTATTTAGAAAAGGAATTCACACAGTAAGATGACTTTTTGATTTTCCTTTTTAAATAGGAATATGATATTTTATAATTGCTGGACAAAAAAAAGGTTCCAGCTAAAAATTTGTTTTGAGCAGTGACAGTAAATCTCAACTTTGGATCTGTCTAAAGGCATTTTCTTTGCTCTTCCACAAAATCACTTTCTACTTTCACTTTGCCAGAAACTTTTGCCATGACTTAGTAACGCCAAGTGAAAACATAATATCTGAGGCATATTTCTTAAGCTATATGTCAGTGCTAGTGAGCAGTCATGGACTGCTGTTTTGAAGGGGCATCCGATAGCAAGATAGCCTTTCCAAAATCAATGAGCATTGGGTGGTACATATTGTTTACCTCTGTAAGAATAATGTTGTCACTCTTTATATCTCTGTGGGGAAACCTGTATGAGTGCAAATGTTCTATAGCTTCACACAATTTCAGTACATTATGTTCCCGCAGAACACTGTGAAAGGGACATGGATTTCCTTAGCAGGGCACCGCACAAAGAACAAGAAAAATAATATTGTAAAGATGGTAAAAATATAACCCAAAGAAGTACATGTGAGGTTTCTGTTCGTGACATTTACCCCAAACAGATGGGGTATTGATGGATGGGAGCATTCAGTATATAAGCTTCAATTCTGTCATCTTGTGAAGAGGAAAAAATGATTACTGTAAATAAATTGAGACCCACTGGAATACCCCTGTAGCATTTCTTCATGCACAGACCACAAACAGCTTCCCCATGCTGAACCTGTATTTCATTGACCTCTTTATCTTTTGGAGAGTTCAGGTGATGCAACTCAATTTCAAGAACATTGGAAATAACTCCTGTACCACTCAAGGAAGAATCTGAAACAAATACACAAAAAAGTCACTAAACCCACTAAAAATAACTGTTAACTCTACCTTTATTGATAATATTGTGAAATTAAATGAATTATGTTACTTGTGTTGCCATTATCTTTATGAACATTATAAATACACATGTGGCACATTTTAGCATTTTTGACCTTTTGACTCAGCTTACATGTACAGCTGTATCATTATAAACTATTATAAACAAAACAACCTTGTATATGAAAACATGACAAAACAAAACAGAAAAAAATGACAGTAACGCATATAAAATAAAGGCTCCACCCTACCCCTGTCAAAATCAATGGTACATATACAGGTATTACGCTCAATATGTCAATATAGCGCCAGAGGTAGTATAAATTACTCAAACAATTAATCTTGAGCTACTTCTGCCAAATACCAATAAATTAGCATTTTAACATTGCATAACTACATATTTTGCTGACTTAACACCATTTAAATTTTTCAACAAGGCTTTTTTCAGCTGGATCACTACCATACGCACGCGACACGCGTGCTCATACATGCTACAAATGTAAATATGGATGCAAATGTAGTTTATTCCCGGTTATAACATAGCTGTGGCAGTAGAAGCACGATATACAAAGCAAAATACATCGACTTTACCTTTTAAATTTCGAATATCCTTGAGAAGAAATCCAGCAACATAGGCAATCTCTTCTCCCGCCAAATCGCCAAAAGACCGCGCGCCCGATTTCCCAAGCATTTGCGCCTCAGTGGTGCTGGTCAGCGACAGTCTGCATAACCGTTCGAGAACGAGGCACAACAATTGAAATTCGTCGACCGTTAACACGTTCCACTGCCATCGATTTGCCATCAGCTTTTACTTCGTACGTTTAACGCCATATTTATCAAGAGGTTTCGAATTTTCCTTCTTTGTGGGGTTGACTGTCGAATATGGAGGAATCGGCCAGTCTTATTTGTTCGAATTTATCGAACGAATGTGTCCTCGAAGAACTTATAAAAATAATCGCTCGAACTCGAGGGAACTGCATACTTATAGATCCTTCGACGAAAATCCACCATGAAAGGCATCTAGATAGCTCCATCGGCGACGATCAAGTAGTAACGAGTGGATCCAAGAAAAGCAGCCGTTAGTACTTAGTAAATAGACTTCGGTGAATCGATGCTGTTTTAATTAGCAGACATTGTAAAACTAAGAAGAGGCAGGAGAAATGTTGAGGACAAACAAATGCTGAGGGAGCAACTAATCGGGAGTAAAAGAAATGCTCAGTAAGTATAAGAAAGTTCGTTGTTACTGTTAATCCATTAATGATGCTATTTGATAATACCTACATTTGCATTCCAATATTCAGTAATCAATAAGGACCACCCCTACTCCTGAAACTTTATTTGTCCTGTTGTTGTAAAAAATACTGTAATCTTTTGTTTGGTTGTTCTCTTCAGATAAATGGTCTTGGAAAATTTAATAAGAATTGAAGCAAGTGTTAATTCCCCTCTATTAGGCCAAAATTAACCTTATCCTCTAGTGCCTACTTTCTCCAAAGGCTTTTCCAAAATTTAAAAGGGGAGTAAAGGCAGTGACTGCCATGGTGCTGAAAACATAGTGTAGCTAGAATTTAGATCATGGTACCCTGCTTTCACTGATTGTTTTTTTATGATCACCCCATGTAAGGGATTCTGGAATCCGGGAAATTTTTGCTTATGGAATCCAGAATTCGGGCAATTTTTGTTCCAGAATCCTAAATTCTGAGCTTTGAAACCTGAAATACAAGTCAAACGATTGGAATCCAGAAACCAAGTAATCCACTGAAAAAGGTTCCGGAATCCGCAGCGTGGAATCCAGAATCTAAAACTGTCTTGGATTCCCTCATATGAGGCAATTATAGTATAATTAAACTTTTGTTCCCAAGATACACTGTAAGTGATGGCAATATTGCAGAAGAAGAAGGTTCATGAAGTTTTAAGTAATATGTCAATAATGTTGTTATGGTAGTGATGTAGTGGGACACTCACTATAAAATTAATACAATGATTTACCTGGAGTCAATTGTCTTGTTACAAAAGGGTTTCTCGCATTCATTTTTTCGTTTTGTTTTTGCTCAAAGAAGGTCTTAGTTTTAACAGGTACAGTGTAATCAGGATTATGATGACCGCTTGGGGTTAGATTTGAGACATGAAAGTTACGAGCCAGCAATTTGTGTAAACTAGTTAATTTTGATATCAGTTAACTCAGGAAATAAGTAAGTTTAGTCACCTAGTGTGACTGCAGCCAGTAATAATACATGTAATATCTAATAGCAACCTTTTTTGCTATAAAAGGCTAGAATATTTAGACAGAAAAGGACAATAGTATTTTTCATGACAAGCATCTACAGCTTTAGTTTCAATATTAATGGTCTCAATTATGTATAATTTCTGTTTGTTGCAGAAAAAGCTGAAGAGACAACCCTTTTCCAGTCAACCTCTATTTCGAAGAAGGATTGTTGTAAGTTCAAAGCTTGTATAATTGTGGAGTACATGTCTTCAGAGCAAGGCAATACAGACCAAGGAGATGACAAATCCGAGAAAAGTGCTTTGCAGGAGGCCTCTAGCATGGAGGAGTCAACAACTTAGCCTGTAAAAACCTCTTTGCCAAGCTGAACAGTAAAGCAAAATTAAAACAGTCACATGTAAGCTTGTCATTACTCAATGACAATAGAAAGGACGAATGGCTTCTCCTCAGAGCAGGAGGCACCAGATATTGCTCCTGAATTTGCTTTGTGATAAGGAAATATAAGTTAATCCAAGGCTCTTAAAGAAATTCCAGATTATTTATGAATGGTCATACTTACAGGTACATGTACATGTAGCTCTGCAAATACAGTAATCCTTTAATCACTCTCTGTTTATGACACTGTTTTTTAGAAAAAGATAAATCTGTGTAAACAGTACAAATCCTGATGGTGTTGATTTGTCCTGAGAATTCTGGTGGCAGGTAGATCAAATTGGCTGATGTGATAAATTTTTCATTAGAATCCTTTGGCTATTGTTTGCAAGTAATGTACCAGTCAGCAGGTTAAAAAGGCCAATTAATGTACAAATGTTTCTTTTAAATCTGTTTGCTTAACTGCAGACATTTGAGTTCTGCTAGCACCACTTCACAGTACATTTGTACCGATTACAGCAATTGCAACTGACCTGCTTGAACAAAAAAACAAAACAAATTTAGGTAAACCCTGCTTTTTGTCATGATTTGTTACGGAATTTTGCAAAGGATTGCAACATGACTCAAGAAAAAGAGTAATGAGAGACAGCAGTGTAGTTATTTTGCAGGCTAGCCAGATCAACCTTTTGTACTACATGTACATGTATACTGAGTTTAAAATAATTATTAGCTTCTTTCATTGGGACCAACTACAGTGACAATGGTAATGTTGACATGCTGTGGAATACTTATAGCTGGTCATTACTTTCATGACCCTCAATTTTCTTAGAACGGGGCAAGTACTAGAAGCTCCGGCTGGTACTTCCTCTAAGAGCATATCCAATACTATACAGGAACCATTAGCAACGAAAATGAAGTTAAAGAAGTCTGATCTGAATTTGAATAGCTGTATGTACCTAAACTATTTCTTAGTTTGCTAAATGCTATAACCCAGTTGTTATACCAGCAAAAATTGTAAATTGGTAGCAAGAATTAGGCCTTTCATTCTAATAGAGCCTAAAGAAAAAAATGCCACCAGAATCAAATTTTGTTTAATCTGTAAATAGCAATAAATACAAAAATACTAATTATTTATTAAAATGGGTGTCTTGAGGGTTCCATTTAGTTGAAACAGGATTTGGTCCTTAGATACAAAAGTTTAAGTAAGAAATAGTCTTGTCATAAGTAAATATTGGTCCAAGGGTGAAAGGATTTTTAACCTGTTTCTGAGTTGCAAAAACCTAAAGAACTGAAACAGGTTTGAGGCAACTCTGAAACACCTACAGCTGTATGTAGAATATCTTACACATTTAGGTGAAGAACACTTTTCTTATAATATTAATAGTTAGTAATGATCTGATAGAGCATAGAGTGGAGACAAGTAAACATCAACGAACAGTAAAATTGGGAATTAATATGAAGAGCTGTATGTACAGCTTTATACTGTAGTTTGTAATGTCTGTAATAATGTGTAAGCCACTTTGGTTTATGGAATAAATCATTTAAACATTAATGGGAGGTCACTGCTAGAATTTCTTTCAGTAACTTTAATGTTTGATTAATTATGGCCACTTGTTAAGAACCTGAAGTGAGCCATATTATAATTAAAAATATTTTTAAAATTTTATCGCATTTGCTACAACCCAAGCAAACTCGTTTAAACCTTGGAATTTACATTTGCTACTGGAGAAAACGTGCTCAATTTTATGGGTTTGATGACATTTGCTAACCAAATTAAAGTCAGAATTTGATTACATTTGCTACCTGAGCGAAAAATTGTACAATACTAACAGTTTGATCAGATTTGCTGCCCAAGCAACTTTGTTCAAAACTTGACTTTTGACCACATTTGCCGCTACAAGCAAAATTTTGTGTTTGATCAAATTTGCACACCCTAGAAAATTTGTTCAAAGTTTAGGTTTGCTAACATTTGCTTCGTGAGCAAACATGTTTAATACAAAGAGTTTGGTTACATTTGCCATGCAAAGCAATCTGGTTCAATTATGAAAATTTGATCACCCATGATAACCCAAGCAAACATTGTTCAAATTAGATACTTCGCTCACATTTGCAAAGCTGCGTAAACGTTCTGAAAATAACAGGTTTACATGCTTTTACATCTAAAGCAAAAGCTGTGCAAAACAGCAGATTTGCGCTATCATTTGCGTAATGTGCAAATATAGTTCAAAGAAACATATTTGCCTACACATTTGAACCATCTGCAAATGACCCTCAAATCCATGGCTGCCCATTATCTTTGCACCAAGATGTAAATGTTGTGCAAATGTGGCATTTACCGTCATTGCTACGGATAGCAAATCTAGTGCAATATCAGTCTTTGCTCTTGCGCAAAATTGTGCAAATGTGGTATTTGCTACACATTTGCTGTAATTTGGCTACCCTAGTAAATCCATTTTTTCGTCCAGTGTAAGGACAATGCGTCACTTAAGTATATGTATATGATCTGCAGATATTAAAGACGTTTTACAAAAATAGATAGCCAGGTGGAAGGTTATTAAGTAATTGAAAACTGACAAAATAAGTTTAAAAACAACATGATAACTAACAGAAAACCAGTGAAGGTCAAATGAATAATGTGTTCACAAAGTTTACGAGTCCGAGTGACAATCCTGGGGGCAGTGAATTGCAATTAGCAGTCTGTTTTAGATGTAATAAAAGCATGCACAGCAATTTCGATAGCCTCCTGTGTTAGACACTTTCTTGTCTCTGATAAGTTCCTGAGCTTGTAAAACGATAATCTGCAAATATTGAGACGTGTGCGTCAAACAGCACGTTATCATCAAATACTACTCCCAGGCTTTGTTGGCTGTGGTTCTTAGCCTTGCATTACCCATTTATTAGTTGGGATCGCTGTCATATTTACCAAGGACGAGAATCGAAAAGAGAGGATCTGAGAAACCCATTGGTTTAACTTTACAATTATTTATAGAACGCTCCTTGACAATTTACTAGAATTCAAGAAAGAGGACTGTTTTCTAGTTGCAATTAAGTTTGATATTGAAATCACTACAGTAGTAAACAAATGCAAAGTGGCATCAATCCTGTCACCTTATGTCCAAGTTAGAAAAAGCAAGCTAGAAAAGAGCAACAAGCGTGTTGAAGTAGACCAGAAACACCAGTTGTAGATTGTGGCACCAAACAAGCTTGGAAGACTGACACTTAAGTGGGACTGCAAAGTGTGTGCCCTTGTAAGTAACGAATACAGCTTATGAAGTTCGGCAAGTATAAAGAAATGTGCATCATTCTTCACTGCATTTCCTATGTACTCAGTGAGTTCAACAAATGCTCTTGTCTAGTGATTTATTTAATTCCTTGTCTTCCTCGGCCTTCCAAGCTGCTTCTTAATTTTCTTCTTGCGTTCCTCTGACGTGTATGCCTATTTCGCAAGTCAGTTAAACAGCGCATATTATATTTTGAATCTATTGCAATCACACCACCACCATATATTCTTGAAGAACAATAGTCCTGTAAATCGTTGGCAATAAGTCTTAGGTTTCTGTTGGCTTTCAATGTACAGAAACTGTGCATGTATAGGTGGCTCCCATCATCTTCGTCTCATATCACACACTTTGTGGTCTCACTAGTGCCAACCTCCCGAGCTCGTTTGGTACCACAATCTACAACTTCCTGTCTTTCTGTTGCTGGTCTGCTTCAACGTGCTTGCTTCTCCTTTCTCTTGCTTTTTCTAACTTGGATTTGCTAAACATGAGGTGACAGGATTGCTGCTTCTTTTCATCTTTACTACTGTAGTGATTTCATTATCAAACTTAATTGCAACCGGAAAACAGTTCTCTTTCCCGAATTCTAGTACATACCCGGCGCGGGGTTAAACCAATGGGCTTCTGGGATCTTCTTTTGTTGATTCTTGGAAAATATGGCAACCATCCCAGTTGATATCCATCTTGGTGTGTAGAAAACATCTCAGCTTCAGAAACCTTTAACTAACCAGTAACAAAATAAACTCAGTATAGTCATTCATAATCGGCACAAAATATGAAGCAAAAATGTGGCTTTCGATAACACATTTATCACCAAGAAGAGCTTAAAACTTCACTTAAACCTGTCGTGATTCAAATTGTACACAAAACGGCAATTTATTCTAGCAGATACATACAGTGCATAAAAAGACACCCTCAAGCCGCCATCTTGAAAGGCCATCTGGGACTGAGTACGCATCTGAAAACATCTTCCTTGGATTTTCCATTTAGTCGACTTGTTTTTGTCATTGGTTTCAATAATAATACAATTTATTTTCTCATTTTCCTTTCTTTTATGTGATTTTCATCACAATAATGGCAAAAAAACAAGCAATTTATATTTGTTAGCACAGGCAACCCACCATGGTATATCATTATTGCTATATCATTAAGTTGACTTGTTTTAGTCATTGGTTTCAATAATAATAGTATTAATACAGTTTCTTTTTCCATCTACTTGCCTTTTTATGTGATTTTCATCAAAAATGGCAAAAAACAAGAGATTGCAATTTTCAGCACAGGACACCCATCATGAAAGGTTGTTGAAGAACTTCAGCGAGCAGTTGCTGCAAATCCTGAAGAGGTAGCTGTGAGCACCGATCCTAATATTGACTAACATGCCATAAGCTACAACCATGCAAAGTTTGGTGCTTTTGTCCGCTCTGTATAGATCTGAGCTTTTAGCCGCCTGACTAAAAACCCATCGCAACTGCACAAGAATGGCTCGCTCATCAACAACTGTTGCCCTTTAGGCTTCGATATGACCGCAAACTGCCAGGCTTAATGCGCGACGAACATATCAAGCTTAGCGACAATGCAACAATGCAGCACTTGCTATGGGAGGAATGGTACCATTGCTTCTAGGTCAATCAATCGGGGAAATAATATTGAAGGCCTTGTAACATTCAAAGAGGTCCAATTTGCCCTAGGATCACCGAACAGATACGAATTTTATAGCGGAGCTAAAAGAAATGAGCAGCAGCGGAAAACGTGAACAAGAACATGTACCACGTTTCCTTCACAAAACGTGAAAACCAGGAAGTTTTTGGACGTATCATGTTGTAGTCACGCAAATTAACGGCAACGAAATGCACAAAAAAGTGTGTTGCAATTAGACCTATTATTGTTTTTGTAAATTTCCGACAGTTATGGTCAAGGGCATCCAACGACCATTTTCTGTAAAATATCTGTTCGGAGATGCAAATTTTGCCTAGAATTTTCTTTCACTTGGCTAAAAAGTTCTAGATGACCACCCCATTCATGTACAATTTTCGAAGCTCATCTAATCATGCCAATAACTTCCCTACGATGTTCCAAAATTTAATTGTTCACAATTCACTCCCTGGGTTAGACTATCTTTCGTAAAGGAATCCTAAAATTTTCGGATTCAAAAATGTGATAAAAGAAGGAATTATCTCCTTCGTAATACGTTAAATTGCATATTTTCGGGAAAATAATTCTGAATTCCTCGTAATTTCGAAAAGACTTAAGTTCCCCTAGAATGGCCGAACACTGAGCTACCAATTTATAGCGCCGCTTAGAATGCATTTCTGCAGAGCTAAAAGTACTTTATGAATAGCTGCATAAGCGTTTTCAATGTATTTGAGGAAACCGTCGTTGGGTGCCCCTGTCTCGTTGCCTTCTCCACTTAGCATTACAAATTTTATTTATTTGGTATGAGCAGACTATAAATATTATCGAGAGCTTCGCTTTTAGCCATCCTGACTAAATCTATGTATTAGCGCCGCTTAGAATGCACTTTTAGATATCTAAAGTACTCTTGACAGCCTTAAAAGTGTTTTCAATGCATTTAGGGGGAAATCGTCGTTAGGTGCCCCTGAGGTTTGAAAATAATTAATAAAAGAAGATATCGCGCACTTAAAGTTTACTTTACTATATCTTCAGCTGTATCTTCTATGCAGCTGCATAGCCGAGGCCAGATTCTTCCTTTTTCCTTGACGGAAAATCCTCGTCCTCCCTCACCAGTTTGGACAACATATTGTAGAGTAAGACCTAGTTCTGGAGAGAACTGTTTATTTAATCAACCTAATAGGTCCAGCAGAGTCAAGAACCTATGCAAGCGGCTGCACGAACAATGTGACAGCAGCTGTGACAGCGAACGTTAGAGGAATTCTAACTTGAAAACCAGGGCCGTCCTGTTAAAAACTTACGGACGGTTGTGCGATCGCCTATTGTTTTCTGATCAAAATTAACGCAGCGGACCCTCCCTCAGTGTCGATTGACCTAGAAACAATAGTACCATCCCTCCCATAGCAAGTGTTGCATTGTCCCGTGGACGTGGTCGTTAAGCTTGAATATTCACTTCTCGTATTAAACCTGGTCGTTTACGGTCATATCGAAGCCTAAAGGTCAAGAGTGTTTGTTGATGAGCGAGCGATTATTGTGCAGTTGCGATGGGTCTTGTGGAGCCAGCGAGCAAGAAGCCGGAGCACAGGTTACCTGCAGATTAGCCGATGGCAATTTGGAGCGGATTCGTCGTTTATTCTCGAATATATAGCGCTTCGCGTGAAGGCGCGTGGAGATAGTCCGTTTGTTTTGTAGCCAGTGTTTAATTATTCTTTAGTGCGTAGTACCTTCAATTGCAAAACTCAACAAAATGCCACTTTATGCGGCCAGGAAGAAGAAGGATACATTCAGTTAAAGGTATCTTAGCTCTGTTTTGTTATATTTTGAGTCTTGGACTATTTTAGTTCATGGGAGTTTGGACAACTCATCCCATTTTGTCCATGTGAATATTAATATATTGACATACAATACGTCTAGGCCGCCTGTGTTGTAAATACGCAAGGCTCAAGTACTGGGTTTTTGTTTACTTACCATTCGACCATTCCAGAAAACGTTTTTTCAAAGAATACGTTTTCAGTGGAATAGTGACATTTTTAGGCTTCCGAAAAAGCTCTGAGACAATACGCTATGTCCTCTTCTGTAGACTGGAAAATTTCTAAACACGTGTGAGATTTGATTTTCTTACATAATAATTTCATACGTAATGTTTTTTCCGCATGCTAATTTCCAACGTTCACAAAAGCGTCATTGTCATCAACTCCATTGAGACACGCTTTTCCAAGGATGTTTTTGAAGTCGTTCAGTAAACTCGCGGATCGGGTTTTATCCTCGTTGCTTTATACCCCAATAACCCCCCCCCCCCCCCCACTCGTTTATTAAACATTACATAAACAGAGACTTTAACTTAAGACTGTAGTTTGGCCTCTTGTAAATACTGTTTTTGCTATGTACATTCCAACTGATAAACAAAGTACAGTAAGGCGGTTTGCTAACCGCTGTGATACGTATCAAAATCATGGTCCTTCTTTTAGTTTTGTTCAGAAGAGTAGGTGTTGCTAATTATCGATGACTGTTCGAGAAAATCGATAATAACCAAATTCTGTAAAAATTCCTCTATTTCAAACTTCTAGAACAGTTGGAAAGAATCATGGCCAAAGCTGCCTTTTAGAGCAATTTTTAAAGCAATTCTCTTAGTTAACGTTTAAAATCTAATTTAATTTGTCCCAAATAAGTCGAAAATCTGGACTTTAAAACCGAGTTTTTCTTTAAGATCCCCAAAGGATTTTTTGGGGAAACGATTTCTCGCGATGAAATAAAATTTTAACTTATAACATAGAGCGCTACCCTGGTCCCAGTGGTTTTTCTTGATTTTTTCTCGCAAAAGAGAGAGCAAGCCGCGAAGCGGCGAAAAGGAGTCGCGAAAGCGACGAGGAGAGAGAGAAAAACCTCTGGTTTTATTGGCCTCGAATCTCTCTTTCATGCAGACGACAGGGTCAGGATCTGGCCCTCGGGCGTTGATTGGTTGATATTTTTTCAAACACACAAACCAATTTGACTGGTTCGTTCAATTGTAAGTACCGAGGAGACGCTGAGGATTTTCACACCTCATTTCTAAAGGTAAATTTTGCCTCTTTCTACCAGGGAAGAACATGTGTTTGTATGCTGCACTCGCAATAACATTTGCACGGGACCAAGGCACGTAAAGGCGCGCCATATTTTGAGATTTTGACATGGATGTTGTTCCTGAAAGAATATTCGAAGAAATTTTGACCTCGGTACTTGATGAACGCTTTCCTGAGATCGAAAATCTGAGCAACAAAAAAATGCTTTTTTCGCCGCCGTGAGTCGAAAGGATGTGTTCACCAGTTTACCAACCGGACATGCAAAGTCTATAATATTTCAGTTGTTACCTGATGTTTGCAAGTACCTGTTCTTAAGAGGCTACTCATACCCTCGCCATGCAATAATTTTGGTTGTCTGTCTTCTCAAGTCTCTTGTGAAATCCCATATCCGCGAACTGCGAAAGTGGCCTCTCAGCAACCAGTCTGAGCAGTCGAGACGTTGACGACCAGAATCTCGTGTCTCGATGTATTCACAATTTTCTGTTACAATAATGTCATTCCATTAGATAAACTAACTTGTTTGGGGCAGCAAAATATAAATCTCCGAATACGGTATGAAAGTTTCCTTGTAGGAAAAAATCATACAACTTTGTACAAGTACGTAATCATTTTCGGTGCAGCTTGCATTTCCTTGCGATGCCCAATATTTATCTTTAAAGATCTAACCAACGTTATTTTTGGCAGTGGGTCAACAAAAACCTCTGAAATTACATTCCGAACCTTAAAGGCTTGTTGTGCTGCATAACTCTTCCCAACGCCGTTGTTCCAAAAAAAAGAAAATGGAGCCGCCAAACCAAAATAAGAGCCAGATTGTCAGAAGACATATTAATATTATTATTTTGGAGGGAATGCCCCCGAATCGACGCAAACGGCGTGCCCAAAAGTAAACAATATAATAAGCTCGATTTTTACCCCAGCCATTTTAAAAACGAATCTCTGAAGCCAAGAAACTGCTGGGCTCGTCTTTATAAACAAACAATAGATAAATTAAGCACAGCAGTTCAGTTTTTATGATGGAATTGTTACTAGCTATTGAAAAAGAAGCTTGCTTAATTCCATCTGTTTCTCATTCGCTCTAAGCTATATCCTACCTCTGTCACAGCTGCTTATCTGGATTCCTGGCTACCACCAAAAAGCAAATCACAAGAACTAAAGGGCCACGGCTCAAAATTTTCCTTTTGAGTTGCTTGCCTTGGAATTAGCGTTCTTCTTACAATCTTAGGTGGATCCTGCAAAGCGACGGACAATCCTTCGCGCAGCGCTTCTGTCGTTTTAGTTGGTACTCTGCCAACTGTTTTCTCTAAATCTGTCGAATTCCTTGCCTTGCTCTAAGACTCTTGCAGACTTTTCAACTTCCCGCTGGCACTTCTTCGCTTTCGCGACTCGTTGTCGCCGCTTCGCGGCTTGCTCTCTCTTTCGCGAAGAAAAATCAAGAAAACCTCTGGGACCAGGGTAATGGCGCGCGTGCTTGCTCTATATAAGTCCTATTGAGCCGCTATGAACAAAATCTTTATTTACGCACGCTCGTGCGTAAATAAAGATCTTTTCATGGTGGTGTGTTCAGCTGTTTTTCGTCGGCTTTTCCAAAGTACCCAAAAATTGAAGGCAACGATGAAAAACTTTCTACATTTTTTGGGGAATTTAGCTTTGTTCTAACCACTTAACCAACAGCAAAAGCGATGAAGATGTTTCGCCAATAATAAGCTTGAATGATTCGTTGAAAAGTCTGCTGTAAAGACTGAAGTTTAACTGGAAAAAGTCGACCAGACTGGTCTGTGACGGAAAATATCCAATTTGTGTCCTCCGTTTTTAACGTTTGTTTATCCTTTACAAAACACGTTAGGCTTGACAGTGAAAAATTATGTACTTTTGTTATCACCGAACAATGTGTGACTGAAGCAGGAAAATTTCTCTTGCAACAACAAGACAAATTACACAAGAAGACAGGTCTTCTCAAGAAGCCGTATAAACAGCCATTCTTCGTAAATGAATATAAGTTTGAAGTAGGATGACAGTCGTCTTCGCTAAGTTCAAGTTTTCTTGATTTCGCCGAGCAGAACATATTAAACATCTTCTTAGCAAATCCAACTGAGCCATACTCCACTACTTCTTACAAATATGTGAATATTTTAACTTTAGGTGGACTTTAAGACTCTTTTATCTTTGTTTGTGCTTAGTTTCCATTTATCGTTAACGAATAAGTAAGGAAATTTTCTTTATCAGTTTTACAGAGAGAATTTTCATTCAAACTAGACGATTGTGGCGTGTTTGTAATCCGCCAATATAAGCGTTTGTTATTGTGTCGCGCGTTACGAGAATTTTGTAGTTAATCAAAAAGCAAGCATTTTTGTCTGTTATGTTATAAAACAATTTGCTCATGCTTTTAGCTGTGCGTATATCGAGTTATGGATGCACTTGAGAAGTTTGGAGAGCGCTCAAGAAGCTCGAGTTGCTCTCGGCTGCGCCTTCAGCTACTCTTACGCATCTTTCGTGCTCTCCAAACTTCCCGCTAGCATTCATAACTCGATATACGCACGCTAAGCATGAACAAATTCTTAATTTGCCCACATTTTCCTAATCGAATAGCCTCTGACTTACATTTTCAAGGTGGTCCGCGAAGCTGGGCTTCGTTAGAAATTTGGATTCGGTTATGGTAGCGATAAGGATAAAAAAAGGGCCCAACTGTTGCGTGACCAATCCTTACTTCTGGAAGTTTCTTTGTACGCTGTACATTTGCATGCTGTATTATTAGAGCCTGAAAATAAGGAGGCTAAATATCCCTACCTAACCATACTCATATATTATACTTTAACTCCCATTCGCTCGGCGGTTTTCTGGTCAATGAGAAATGGCTATACTGAGTCAAAATTGCCCAAAACGCCCGTTCATAAGTCAAACACTTCGCAGCCGTGTGTTCCAGTAACGCTTTAAGGAGCTTTGGCAAAGGCATTGCAGCAACGCATGTCAACCGGAAGTGGACTTTCTGCGTTCCTGGACAATGTTTTTGCCCAAATTTTGAGGCAAATTGTCTGTATAACGGAAAAGAAACTTAGCTGTAAATATTTATTGACGCCAAGGGATACTGAAAAAGAAAAAGCCTCATTTCCGGTTGACGTGAACGCCTCGAATTTCGGGCGTGTGCTCAAGAAAGTCCCAAAGTTGCTTTTTTGGGGACATGATTGGGCTTCAGACGAACCTTCTGAACTTGAACAAATTTTGAGAGAAATATGAGACATTTGCATAATTCACCAAGGCCATGCCGTTGCCGAAAGGGATCATTGGCATTTCCTGAGAAGAAACCTGAGGTACTTCTATAGTACGATAATTAATTTGCTAACATCCAATAGAAATTAACTTACCTTTATAGTTTGGGCCCTTTTTTTTTTTACTTTTTCTACTCTCGAGCTCCGAAATTCTGCTGGCGCTAACGCATTTTGTAATTTGACTTCCAACGAGGGGTCATTGAAGATGGGCCAGGTTATTAAAAAGTCACTCAAACCGAATGAGCGTTATGATCTAAATTCTTAAGGTGGTTGAACAAAATAATCACGAGAAAACTATGTTTTTAAGACATTTCGGCGATTTGAAAGATGTTCTTACCAATTCATAGAATCAGTTACAACATACAGCGAGGAAGTGTGAGAAGACAAGGAGTGGTGTTGCGTGACAACGAACACCATCCTTCGAACTTAAGAATGAGCAGTCTAAAACAAAATAGTTTATACTTTTCTTTGATGTTTTCAAAGTTATTTGTTCAATTATACAACAACTGAAAGGCTGCATAGTCTCGCTGCCATCAGTACTCGATTTAAAAGTGTAAAGTGGTGGTCAGTTTTTCGGACACCTGCGCGTGTGATAAAAGCATTGACTATTAAGGGATTTCGAAAACATCAAAATCATACACCCTGCCAGTACACAGGAACACTGAGTAGGTTTTAAACTTTGGACAACCTCGATAAATGATCTCGGAAGCGTGTTTTGTTTGGAGTGAAGAATCACATTAAAAAAATCATGTTATTTCATATGCATATTTTGGGGAATGGTGGCTCTGAATCTTACTTAGGTACTACCTAGTAAGACTCCAAAGGAAAGGTCGTTGAGGGGATAGAAGAATCCGTCGAAAGGGTTACGCTGTAACTATTGGTCAAGGATGTTAGGTAAGCAATTGGCTCTAAACCCTGTCTCCCGCCTTTTCAAATGCTTGCACAGGCTAACCAGCATTAAAGAATTTACATTAGCACACGCAACTAAGAAAATATCGCAAAGTAATTGGGGAAATGCTATCCAGGCAGGGCGGCCTTGTGGAGTGGTAGATGACGTAGCGCTATTTTCAAGTCTACAAACCTCTCGCTGAGTGTGAAGACTTAAGGCATGAGTTTCAGTTTCTAGTATCGAATATATACAAAGAAGGAAACCTGGGGTCTAGAACGCTGACCTGTTCCTCTCTCATTCCTTTACCAAAGGATACGTCAAAGTATATCAGACAATTTCCTCCTTACAGCCTGCTCGGCTACTCAAACAAGCTTTAAAATCTGACACTAAGATGATATACCGCAGGTACAGAAAGTTAGAAAGCTCGAATCGAACGTGTTTACCAGTGGGTTAGGCCCTGACGTCTTCAAATTCACGTTAAAAGGACACTGTTTAGGCAAAAGCATTAAGTTTACTTTTCCTGTAAATTCCGTCTTGCGGCCTTAGACAACGGACCAGGGGCCCGTTTGTCCAAAGTCCCTATAATTCTTCGGGCCCGATATCAAATATTCAAATCGAAATAAAAGGATTAAGAGGAGCGGGCAAGCAAAATACCTCATTTTTTTATTAACGGATAGTTTTATCATGTAAGATGCAAAACTATTGAAATTTTTTATCTTGCATGTAAACAACAACAGCTTTAGGGGCCCGTTAGTTATCTGGACTGTTGAGAATCGAACGCGCCCAGAAGCGGATGCAGCCTCAATATCCGTTTCATTGATGACTGCCAGAGAAACGGTCGGAGACTTTCTTTTCAAGAGTTCTGACCAGCATTAAAGAGGTCTTCAAAATAATAAAATGATTCGGAGATTTTCATGTCTGGGTGGAAAGACTATGGGAGGTGAGCTGAGGCAAGAGGTGGTCGTATAAACGGGGTGGTCGCAAGGCAGGGTTACTCTGTATATAAACAGAAACAAGAGTTTGACGATCGAATAACCATGTTCAGATTAGAAAAAAATATATACTGAAAGATAATTGCAGAATGTTTACATGAAAATGTTATCCAAAACAATGGAACTTGAATATGCGAGAGGAAAGACAGCCGCCTGATTGGTAATATCACGGTGAAATAGCTAGAGATTGAAGCCTGAAGTCAATCAAAGGCACATACAAGGTAACGGGGGAAAGTTGACGTGAAACAGGATATTTTTGGACTTATTTAGTATTGTATGGAAGCACACTTTAAGAAAACTTAGGAAAGAAAGAAAAAAACATGATTTGGATTGTTAGTAGCATAATACGCTACTTCTGGCAAGAACATTAAAAAATGGTGTCGCTCAAATGGTTAGATTGGGAAGCCTGTGAATCCTGTCACGCAACACTTTTGACCAGACTTTTATGACCCAAGAGGTATCGGCAGCCCGAAAGTTTCATTATCCAAATCACAGTTTTTGTGAGACCTAGAATTTTTAAATGGCAATGGATGTAAAAGTTTGACTGCGGAAAAGAAAGGCCAGCAATACCAAGAAATGTTCCGTTTCAGGTTATTTTCATGCACCACGTTTCCTCGAGTTTTTGGATCTTCGGTTGATTCGCTTGGGACGAGGCGCAATACCAGTTAACCAGAACGGGAAAGTGCATTTGAGGTAACAAAAATTATCGTTTACAAGTGCGATTGTGAGTTAAGTTTCTTTTGGAGAGCCCAGCCATCGTGACTTGTCGAGCAACAACCAACCGACGTTCTTGAAAAGTCTCATATTTCAAGCAAAATTTATTCAACTTCAGAAGGTTCGTGTGAAGTACAAATTTAATTACCCACGCCAATTGTTACATATGTTTTAGCACAATGTTTAAATAACATATGACTTGAGTTTCAGGTAAAACCAAGGTGTAGCACATGCCTAAAATATAAAACGCAACTTTCAGCCTAAATTTAAATTTCGTTTAGTTGAAAAAGAATCCAAACTGAAATAACATTTTTTATCTTCCAGATTATCGTTAAGATAAGAATTCATCACCAAACCAGAAGTGGAACACTTTATAAATTGATTTATAGGGGAATATTTTACCCCGCTTTCTTCCTGTGTGCGTGCGAGCGAAGTTTTGAGACCGCCTCATTTTGCCTCAAATTCTGGTTGTTTTTAAGTCGCCGACCACGACAATTGATTTTGTCGATTTTCTCCAAACCCAAGCGGCCTTTTGAAAAACAAACTACGCTACGTTTAGTTACTTACTTATGCATATCTATGGACAAGATATGAGCGAAAATGTTTTGACTGTGGCAGCGAAATTTCGATTTTGCTCGATTTTTACAGACATTTGCTCTTAGTACCTATTTATCTACACCATTTCTTGTGAAATAGATGACTATTAAGGAGAACGCATTGCAATACGAAGTTGACTGTTCACTGGGATTTCAAATGTTTAATTTTAACTCGGGCTACTTGAGAGTACAGGTTCCCCGATGTTCATTTGTCCAGATTTCAAGCCTTAAATATGTCAAATATGCAGAAAAGCACTGATGGTTTTCGTGGAAACGAGGTAAAGACAAGAGTCGAAAATTGAAAAAAATATCTCTTACAAGCCAGCCTTCGTTCTTTCTTTTTAAAATTTTTTTCTTCCAAAGATGCTTGAATAGTCAATTTATAGCTTTGTCTTCTACCATACAGATTGATTGATTGATTCACTTTTATTTCAATACGGTAATTTCGTAAGTTACATAACTTCTTTACATGAAAGCCGTATAGAAACAGAAGTAAATACTGTACAACTACACTAAAAATATGTACAAATAATAAAATATAGTAAAATGTAGTCAACAGTTTGCCTGCCTACTAGCCAGTTTTCTTTTAAAGATAGCTTTAGATTCGGACGCTTTTATGTCATTTGGTAAAGAATTCCACAGCATTCCTCCTCTGTATGAGAAAGACCCCTTATAATATTCTGTTTTTGGAACGTGGTCCAGTACAACATTATATTCCGCATTTCTTAGCATAGACTTATAAGGGTTGTTCTCACAGACATTCGAGAAAAGATCGCTTAAGTAACTAGGTATATTTCCATTCACTGTATCATACATTAATAGACTTAAGTGCCTTTGACGCCTTGAGGCAAGCTCTTCCCAGTTTAGTTGTTTTCGTATTTGTGCTGAACGAACGTTATAACCTTGAATGGTTATTATGCGTGCAGCACGATTTTGTAATTTCTGGATCCTAGTGGCGAGTCCCTGGTCTAAATTGTCCCAAACAACGTCGCAGTAGTCGAACACAGGCTGGATAAGAGATTTGTAAATAGTATTTAGAACATCTAATGGTACATAATCACGTGCCTGTTCTAGACCACTGATGGATCGATTGACTTTTGAACAAAGTTTGTCAACATGCTCATTCCATTTAAGATTTTCATCTAAGTGAATTCCTAAATATTTTGTTGTTTGGACTCGTTTAACATGATTGTTGCCAATCTTAATTGGAAAGTCTCTTCCTAAGTTAGATAATTTGAAGGTAGTTGTTAAGAACATATACTCCGTTTTAGTGACATTTAAGCTTAACTTTTTTGCAAGAAGCCGGTCCCTAACCTTGGCATATAGTTCAGCAGTGGATACAGAGGACGCATATATCGTGGTATCATCGGCATACATGTGTGCTTTGGTATGGAGAAGACATCCAGGGAGATCATTGATATAACTTAAAAACAACAAAGGGCCTAAAATTGAACCCTGTGGAACACCACAACTTATCAACTGGGGCTTAGATACACAGCCCTCTACTACACACTGCTGTTGCCTATCTGATAGGTACGATGAAAACCAGTCGAGCGTTACACCCTTCAGACCATAGAGCTCAAGCTTTTTTAATAAAATATTATGTGAAACGGTGTCAAAGGCTTTGGCAAGATCGAGAAGCACAATCAAATTGGTCATGCCTTTGTCAATGTTAAGATACCAATTATTTGTTAAATGTAACAGCGCTGTCACTGTAGAGTGAAGGGAACGAAATCCAGACTGGTTTTTTGTCAACAGGCCATTTGAATTTAAGTACCTGTATAGTTGATCGTAGACTACCCTTTCACAAATCTTAGAAATGGCTGGCAAGACAGATATTGGTCTATAGTTTTGTGCATCTGTGCGATCATCCTTTTTATACAAAGGAAATACTTTAGCCATTTTCCACTGTGAAGGAGAGAGGCCAGTATCTATGGTTTTGTTTATGATACAGGTTAAAGAAGTGGCAATAATTGGGCCAGCTTCTTTTAGAAGCCGACATGAGATGTTATCAAGGCCAGTGGCCTTGTTCGGAGATAATTTACCTAATAACTTTAAAACTTCAGTGGCAGAGGTATGTTGTAAATTAAAAGTCGTGGAAACAGGCTTTATGTAAGAGTCAAAACTTGTATTTCCACTAAGCAGTATGGAGGCTAGGCTTGGACCGACAGATGCAAAATTGGCATTTAAAATCTCACACATTTCTGCGGGTTTTGTGAAGGAATTATCACCAAATTTTAGTTCACTTATTGAAGAGTTACCAGTGCACATACGATATGTTAATTCATTGATTGTCCTCCATATTTCCTTTGGGTTACCCACATTTTGTTCCACTTCTGATTTATAATAATTCGCTTTTGCCATTTTAATCTCATTATTTATTCTATTTCTTTCTTTTCTATATTTATCCCAGATAGATGGCTGTTTTGTTAATATAGCCTGCCTTTTCAGTCTGTTTCTACCTGTTATCAGCTCCCTCAGATCAGTCGTAATCCAAGGGGATTTTTTATTTCTTATTCGCCGCGTTCTTATGGGCGCATGAACGTCAGCTATTTTTAAAAACATATTTTCCCAGATTTCAACTATTTCATCGGGAGTAGTGCAGTTTCTTAGGCTATCCCAGGGCGCTGACTTTAGGTCTTCTCTGAAAGCACTTGCATTAAAGTTTTTAAAAGAACGAGTGGTCACATGCTTATGAGTGTTTTTAGATGAAATAGCGAACTTACGTACTGCATAGACCATACTATGGTCACTTAATCCCATATGCACCACTCCTGATTTTAAAATCCTTGAGTGTTCATTTGATAAAATTATATCAATAAGTGTACTAGAATTTGGCGTGATTCTAGTAGGTTCATTGATTAGTTGTTGAAACGGATAGGTCGAACTTAATTGCTTCAACTGAGACAGGTGCATGTTATTTCTATCCGATAGATAATTGCAGTTTAAATCGCCTAAGATAATTTGTTCCTTAGATTCCATGTCAATAGTACGAACAATAGCTTCTAAAGCTTCAAAGAAGCCAACCGTACAGCTAGGGGGCCTGTAGGCCGCAGTTACGTTAAAAGCTTTACTATTAGGCTTTTTAATATCAACACTTAACATTTCATTTTGGGAATTATTTCATTTCTAAGGCAATAATTAATATTCGATCGAAGATAAATGCACACGCCGCCGCCATTACGCTTTCGATCCTTTCTTAGGATTGAATAGCCGTCAATATGAACCAAGTTGTCAGTTATTGTAGAATCGAGTCTAGTCTCATTAACAGCTAGCAGATGAAGACACTGATCAGCCATAATTAGTCGAAGCTCTTCAATATGCAGCGGGAGACTAGCAACATTAATACTCGCAATTTTGAAGCCCCTTACTTTCAAGGCAGAGGTCATATCATCATAACAATTTGGTTCACATTCAGGCAAAAAACTGTTGACTTCTTTAAATCAATAACAATTACTAATATGATTCAAAATATTTTTAGCAAGTGCTGCGCTACCTTTCTGATTTAGGTGCAGGCCACTACTGTGTAGAAACATATTTTTACGACCATTTCTAGAACAAATCACCGGAATAAAGGTTTTGTAGCAACATCTTGAATTTTTCTTTTTTTACAGGGATCTTAGTTCCAATAACATTCTGGATCTTGACGCAACGGTATTCTCCAACCTGACAAATTTGTGGCTGCTGTAAGACGACTGAATACTTGTTAAATAACGTTTGGTTTTAACTGTTTGACATACTATTTGAAATCGAAATACTTAATGTAAATGGAGCAGTGTACGCAATGCATAGTGAACAGGACACTGTTCTTGCACCATTTCTAGTAAAACCAAGGGAGGTGAACGCATTACAATACAACTGAACAGGGGTGATACACTCAAAAAGCCTGATTAATTGCAAATGTAACGCATAAAGCGAATGTCCCGTCTATTGTTCAACCATACAAGGGATTTTAGACGTTTTAAAAAGTGTTCTCTATAAAAAACAGTACATTTCTTAAGGTTGCGACCACATTTCGTTTCAAAGATACAACTTCCAGCTGATTGGTGACGGAGGTTTTCTTGGTAAAGTGTTTACGCTCCGTTCTTTTTCTTGTTAGAGACTCGTTACAGCTAAATTCGTTGTATCGCGCTGCGTGTATTACAAACTTCGAAGGGATTTTGGGTTTTTCTGTTCCGTCAATCATTTTAGTGAAGGCGGGGTTAACGCAAATCACAATATAACGTGCGCGCCCAGCTTGGCTGAGAATGACTCTGCGACTGCTCAAGAATAGCGAAGGAAATCACGATGGTCAGTGGATTTTTTGTCGATGGAAGGAGGCAGCCGTTGGTTTATTCTTGCAACTGACAAGAACTAGAAAGATCAGAAAAATCCGCCTGGCAAACTTAACTGGTCGATTATTGTCCGGAACAGGACGATCACAAAGCAACGAACCTTGAAACACGAAACAAACAAAACGGATCGAAATCCACCAATCACGAATCACAAACCATGACTTTTTGAACTCGTGTAAGTAAACATGTGATTCTAAAGAGGTCCGCGAAGATGTTTGACGTAACAGGAAAACCCAGAATTCCTTTGAAGTTTGCAAAACGCTCAGCGCGATGCAGCGAATTTCGCTGTAAGTTTAACTACTTGTAAAGTGATTTTTAAATTTCTCTTCGCTCTGTTTTACCGCTATTATGATTATTAGTATAAATATTATGCTTACCGTTTAATTGGGCGATAATCATCAACGACTTAGCTTCTGTTTTTTTTTTCAAAGTCTGATATTTTAGCGTGAGCAAACGCAATACGAACCTTATTATTCTTTGTAAATTACATGGCTATCCACACGGCAGCCTTCACACCCTATAAATATCCCCATTTAAAAAACAGCTGTGTAGCCTTTCACAGATTTTCATCCGTTTGAGCGGCGTCAATGAAACGTTCTCCGAAAATCATTTTTTTTCCCGTCAGAGCTAATCTGCTACACAGCCGTTTTTAGTGTCTGCACGCAAGGCTCCTCCCTACCAGCGGCTGCTGAAAATCGAACCACATCCCTTTCTTCCAGTTAGTGAATTAGAATTCAGCTCCCATTTTCTGGAATGTGTTCGCACCGCGTATACAATACGGTGGCTCCTCTAATCACAGATTTGCTTTTATCGATGCCCCATGTGTGAATGACAGAACAGTCAAAATCGTCGAGTCAAAACAAGTCTTCAACAAGAGTAGTTGTCTTACGGTTGATTTCCACCGTCGCGTAATTTTCCCGTGCGAACGAGCGTAAAATTTACGTGCGTAAATGAAATTGGGGCAATGTATGAATGGTCACGCGTAAATGTAAAAGTTGAGCGAGGTTCGACTTTAACGTTTACGCGTGACACAGAACCCGTCCAGATTCAGCGACGCCATTGATTGATTTGTCGAAAATTGAGAAGCGTATTCGCTTCCTAGCGCCCTGCGGCTCACGTATTGTCAAGTTTCTCATACATGATTGGTTTGTTCGTTAGACCACAAACACTAAGGGAAAGGAATATGGTTCAAAATCTCAGCATCCGTTTGTGGGGAGGAGCGTCGCGTGATGACACTAAAAATGGCTGTGTAGCAGACTATGTCAGAGCAGGACTACATGAACGCCTCTTTTGTTACCTACCACGTGAATGAGAGCTGCCAACGTCGCTCCTCTTCTTGTCTAATTTGCCACACCTGCTCAGCCATGCGGATAGTAAAAATTGGCTCGTTCCCACTTGGCTACCAGTGTATCGAGACCACTGCCTTTGGATTATTATTTCGTTTGTTGACTTCTAAAAAGCAAAACATATAAGCTGAAAATTGGATTATTTTTCCGACTTAGGTGGCTCATAGCCGGTTTTACTCTTTAATAATTTTTGTCTGGAAGGGCTTAAAATCCTTTTCCGAATTGGTTAAAAAAAGAAAACAACACTCCTCTTTTGTGCCCCGTGCTACTTTTTCTAATTGAAAGGGGATTGTAATCGCGACGAAAAAATTTTCTTTGAGTTTTTATTTTTTTGGAAAAATTAAGGGGAAACGGAGAGAGCTGACGATTTTCATAACACACCCACTTTCACAAGATATATTGCAAAGCGGTGCCGACATTTCGCATTTATCATAACACAGAAGCTACTGCGTAAAATTTGTGGTACACTCCGTCATACCTATCATATTCAGAATGATTCTTGGAAGTCGTGGTAAATATTCCTAAAGCTACAATTTACCAGGATCAATAAGAATTCTTTTAGAACGACCTCATCTCACGATAGATACATTGTGGGCTAGGATTTTATACTTTGCCGGTAATAAAGTTCGGATCGTAGATTTCATCGATCGTTGATCGGTCGAATGAGGGTGTGGAATGCAGGGGGAACAGTGCTTTTGTTAAACGGTAGAGCCAACCAGAGAGCATGCAGGAATCCGCAACAAGGTGGAATGAAGAACCTGTCAACCCAGCACCTGTTTTATGTACTTCGGAGGAAAGTGTGGCTACTTCAAGACCTAGGCAGACAGTCAGAATGCCCGAGAAATACAAGGATTATAAGCTTTATCAGTTAAACTCTGATCGCTCTTTGGACTTGCTATGAACTCTGTTAGAGTTTGTTTTAACTCAGTGGTTTACTGGGACTGGATAGTTGTTTCTTTGTGATTATTCAATGCATGCTGATCCGTATTTTCAGTGAAAATTTTCTTTTTGACATTTTTCTTTTTTGAATAGTTCATTTGTGAAGAAAGAAAGGAATGTAGAGTTTTCATATAGTTCTACCCAATAAACAAACTAGCCATGAATAACAGAAGACTCCTGATAGCAGCTGAATTTCATTTTGTACATTCAGTGGAAACAGACAATTAAAAACATCACAAGTTGACACAAAACTCTGTCAGCTTCAGCTGTCAAAGTAAACAAGATTCAAGACGCTGTATAAATTTTCCGCATGAACTCACCTGTCAAATTTTGACCAATCAGAGCATAAAAATTGGACGTCGAGCGTGACCAAGCTTGAACATGGTGACAAAAGTCAAAAGCAACTGTCTTCCCTGCCTGTAGCAGCTGGCTTAATTTTCGCATCCGAGGTCAGTTTGAAATCAAAATTTTAATTGTGCGGCAAATAAACACAACATATTTCATATGAATTTAAGTAATGGTCCAGCTAAGAAGCAGGCAGAAAAACAATAGCCCGCGGCAATAGCGTCAGTTATTTTTCAGGCGCTAATTTCTCTAATCAAATTAAATCTGAATGCTCTGATTGGTCAATACAGCGAAAAGCGCGAAATTTGAATTTTAAAGTTGAATTAAGATAGCTTAAGACTCATTCGAACAACTTTTTATTTCGTCTATTGCTTTGTTATGTTGAAAAATATAACATATCTAAAATTTAAAAGATTTCTATGCGCCAAACCCGAGGAAGTTAAACTGATATGAAATTACACGAAGATGAGCACAGTGTTACATCAATCAGCGACGTTGGGAACAACATTTACGTCGGCTCTCACAAAAGAAATGTCAAAACCATGATCGTAAACAGCAGCAATTCACTCTCACGTGGCGAATCTGGCGAACGCGCCAATGTCGCGCGTTCATATTCGGCCACCATACAGAACAACAACAAGTACTCAAAATCAAATCTAAATGTTATCTAAATGTTCTGCTTTTGGAAAAAAAGATGATGTTGCCCAGATAGAAAAAATTCCTGCATGTTCGGATGATTGTGTTTCAGAAAAAGCTCTCCTACAGTTTATCTGTTTTCAAGGTTTTGATATTACTCTATAAAAATCCTTCTTACAATCTCTCTCGTCCTTGGAAAAAATAAAGGCAAGCTACAGTCATGCTCGCTAGATCTTCCGTACAAGAGAAACTCAAACACCAGTGACAGCTATTTATGATACCTAAGCGGCTTCCGTCTCGGTATTCTCCGTCTCAGAACTCAAAGGTACAAAATGCAAACATGTCGCAAATTTCAATTCGCTCATTTTAACTTAAGGTCCACGACGAACTTCCATTTCGCTTGATGAAGCAGTCTAGAGAGAAAAAAATCGAATGAGAGATGGGTAAAGATACACGGAATATGGAAGTTTCGAGAAGGGCAAACACATGAATAACACATAATGCGCGCGGAGGTGCGAAAATCTATTGAATTCAGCTTACCTCAAGCTCACGTGTTCTACATCTCTTCAAGAAATAAATTCATCCTTGTAAAAACAACAAATCTTTCGCTTTCTCCTTTTATGCCCAGCTGTACTCCAATTTCTAGTGCCACAATTATTCCGATCTCCTCCTGATCCGGCCTGACAACGAAAACAACTACGCCGGGCCCAAATTTCCACATGGCGACTCGGCATGTCGAGGAAGGCAGCAAACCATGTTTAAGACCATTTTGACGATCACTCCGATGATAAAATACAGTAAATTTGAGATAAATATTCAATAAAGAAAAAATGCAGATTTTTCACGAAGAAATTGACGAGATTTCTTCGGGTAAGAGACAAATTTCCTAACATCTCAAGTGTCACACTAAGATGGGGTCACAACAAGGTCGCGCGTGTGTTGCACATTTTCCGCTCTAACTTTTGATTGGCGCATAGAACAATGCTGAAACTTGGCCGTGAGGTATAAGACAGGGGAATGGGGAAAATAAAGCTAAAAAAAGGTGTTTTTGTCACGTTTCTGACTGTTTTTTTTGCGATTTTTGGATTTCGGCCAATCAGAACGCTTGATTTAATTGAAATTAATGATTAAAAGTTAGCACCTTTTAATCACTTTTGCCGTTCGCCTGCCTACCTCTTACACGGACCATTACTTAAAAACAAAAATTAACCTTGAGCCTGCAATCATTTGAAAACCAGTACCTTATCAGCGGATAACTTCAAAAAATACTTGACCTCGATGGTTCGACACCTGAGCCCGCGATACGGTCAAGGCATACTGGTCAGCAGATACCTTCTTTTGACGGCTGCCAATTGATCACAACATTGATATCCAACATGTGTATCAGTTTTCCTGTGCTCCGATCCCAAACTAGCTAGAAAGTATGAGATTGAACATTGATGGCGATCTAGTAAAACAATTAACTGGTCAGCGGACAGCTTCCGAATAAATCACGTCACCTCAATTAGTTGACACATGAGCCTGCGATATGGTCATGGGATAATGGTCAGTGGCTATCCTTTTTTGACAGCTGTCAATTGACCATATTGTGAATGTCCAATGTAAAAGATGTGGACTTGCCAAGCCTTAGACACCCCTCCCTTCCATTTGATAGTCTCCCCTACCCCACCCGTACAATCCGTAGACGCCTAGGTACGTACGCACGTACGCTCGGTCAATCACGTGACAACTAAACGAAAAAAGGTTGACCATATTCTATGAGTATGGCGAAGAGCGCGTGGGAGCCCCGCTATAATAAATTATTTATTGTTCAGTTGAGTCAAGAAGTCTTTTTTACACATGAATAGACTTTTCAAGTACATAAAAGACAAGAATTGTCTAGGCCTTTTCATTCGGTTACACTAGCTATCAATGTAGACCATGAGGTAGCCGAGTATTTCGTTTGTCATCGAGGACCATCGACGAAAGATTTCGAAAAATGGTTATCTTTGTATGCTGATTGGCCTTTAAGTATATTCTATTGTTACTGACTTTCGGAAAACGAACTCGATGGCAAAAGTGACTACTGGCGCATGCGCAGTAGTCACAAAAATTAAAAAGTGATATTTAAAAAATAACAAGTGTAAAGTAACAAACCTTCCACCATCTTTGAGAAAAAAGGGAGTTCTTTGCAGTACACACATTCAACTTCACTTGGCATGATTTTCACCTTTCACAAACACACCAAGTAAAATCCGTCCGGCGACTTTCAATGCTCGAAGAATCAACGGGTTCTTCTTCAGCTTCTTCACTGGAAAAGTACTCAGGATCAAGCTGATAAGGTTAAATAGTCATCACGATCGCTTCTGCAGGTCACGAGGCGAAGTTTGTTGTTTTCAACAAAAACAGCAGAATTGCGTCCGGCAACCATATTATGTCATCACCCGAGAGAGCCTTGCACACCAATGAAAATTGCAGACGCGAGAAGTTCGAACCCGTCATTCTTTAGGCCTCTTTTGAACGGCAAAAAAAGTAACCAAAGGAAACGAGCATTTTTTTGTGCGAGAAATCTTAAATATCTTAAAGAGCATGTAGGCAACATTTTCTTTAAGAGTGGTGTTATCGTGATAGGAGTTTTTAACGTTTTCGTCCACCCAATTCTTTTTCTGTTTCCAAAAACTGGAAAAAGGAGCGTTCTCAGGTCTGAAAAAGTTAGATAGAAAGTCAGTTGTATTTGTTGAAGTTCTCTTTATGTATATGAATTTGCTGTTGTTGTTGTTGGCATTTGTAGTCGAGTTATAATTATTGCGAATAGTGTAAGGAGTACAGACACTATCATCACAATACCACACTATCAAGCCATGAATTTGCCAGCTTTAACGGTTGACGGACTCAGTTGGTAAAATCATTCCCGCTTTCCTCGTTTAACGCTGTTGTTTGTTTGTGTGCCTTTGTTATCTCAGTTAGGGATTCAGTTGCAATATTTTACCTTAAAATAAAATAGATAGTGTGCGGTGGAGACTCTTTATTAGAAATTTCCCAAATTGCGAACCACTGAGAGAAATTGAAATTACAGAAGTACATTATTTAGGGCGATATCGGTTAGGGAGGAAAAATAAAGGATCGGAAGAGAAAGCGGATATTTTCACAGGATTACCACATTCCAGATGTATATTTTCCTCATCAGTAGTACCATTATGGGGCGTCTAATAAAATGCTGACAGCGTAGAGGGGGCGTTTAATAGGTAAAAGGCATTTATTTGGAAGTGGGTGTTTATTAGGTCAGTTGAGGTATTTAATATGTGCTTTCTCTTCCAGTTCAGAAACGAAGTAAAGACAAGAGTCGGAAATTGAAAAAAAAAAAACTCTTGCAAGCCAGACTTTTTTCTATATATGTTTTTAATTTTCCCTTCCAAAGATGCTTTTAAGAGTCAATTTACAGCTTTGTCTGACCATGTAGAACAATGTTGTAGAAACAAAATTTCGAAACTATCAGAAAAAGTCATTGCGAGTGCTTAACCCGTCTTTTTCTGAGAAAAACTGTCTACGTTAAGATAATGAGTTACGCGAGTTAAACTACCGAGTTGTGCGACGAATTTTTCTTACACTGAAGGAGGGTTATACTTTTTACGACTATTTCTAGACACAATCAGAGTAACACAGATTTTGTATTAACATCTTGAACTTTTCTATTTTTACAGGGAACTTAGTTTCAACAACATTGTGGATCTTGGCGCAGGGGTATTCTCTAGCCTGACAAATTTGGGGTGGCTGTAAGATGTCTGAATACTTGTTTTTACTTGTCTTACGTTTGTTAAACTATTTGACGCACTGCGTTGGCGAATCCAGACCTTCAGATAAGGTGTGTGTGGGGGGGGCGGTCTCAAAAAATTGTTTTTCGGCCCTTTGGGCCTCAGTTTGGTCTACAAATAAGGGGGGGGGGCCCTCCCCTGGATCCGTCACTGCTCTGTTTCAAATCTAAATAGCAAATGTAAATGCGCAACATACGCAATATCTATTGAACAGGACATCTCTTGTACCATTTTTAGCGAAACCAAATAAAAGGGGACGTGAATGCATTACAATACAAGCGAAGAAGAGTAATACACTTAAAAGCTTGTTTTTACAACACTTTCTGATATATTTTTTTAAACAATATTACTTTATCATTTGGTTTAACTGCAAATGTAACACATCTCAAGAGAATTTTCCGTTCATTGTCGGACTATACGTGGGATTTTACACCTTTTAAAAAGTATTTTGTCTCAAAACAGTGCATTTCGTAACGTTGCGACCTCATTTCGTTTAAATAATATAACTTCAAGCTGATTGCTGAGGGAGGTTTTCTTAGTCCAGTGGTAACGCTCCGTTTTCTTTTCGCTCTGGTTTACCGCTATTATGATTATTAGTACAAATATTATGATTACCGTTTAGTTAGGCCATAATTATCCACGATTTAGCTTCTGTGTTTTTTCCAAAGTCAGAAAGGAATAGAAAGGAAATGCCGAGGACTACTTAAAAAAATATTCCAGTGATGTTAAGAGATAATGTTCCTTACAGCGTGAGGATGTTTTGTAAAATTGTATAGCTGACACACGACTCAAGGTGTGTTTTCACGAATGCACAACTCATGCATAGTAAGGGTGTTAGGAAAATAAACGCAATTAGGCCCAATGACCGGCACGATTGAGTCTGCTTAAAAAGAATGCGTAAAAAAGTCAATGCTGAAATCAAACAGGTTAAAGAATTTTTCTATACACCGTATTCACAAATGGCGGACACGCGGGAAAAAACTGGTGCCTAGTCATGAAAGCGAGGCGTTGGAGGGTAAACAAAAATTGCAAACGAAGACTTTCAGTGAACTTGCAGAGTATTTAGCACGGATTCCACCTAAAATAACTTTGTACGGACTTCTTTTTAAATACAATTACGTGGGATGTCTTCTGCTTTTAATGTTTAGTATTGATTTGCTGTTTGCAATCAAAAGGGACGCGTATATCTTCAAGGAAACAGCATGATTTTGTAGGTTTCCGAAGCATCAGAAGCTCGACAAGTCGGCGATGGCTGGAGAAAAGCGGCAAACATGTTGGCCCAAACTTCACATTGAAACCGAGTTCGAAAGCCAGCTCACTGCAATTCGGTAAAACAAAAATATAAACAATGCAAATCTTGGTGGCAAGAAAAAAAGAAATAAGCGATGGATATATGGCCTACTTGTTAACGCAAGAGACGTGTGCCATTGAACAAAACAGTTCAAATCGAGATGGAAAAAAGGAAGACAGGAAAGAAGCGGTGACTGAGGTTTCGCTGAAGTTATGTTTGGTTTTTGTTCGCCAGGACGTTATTCTCTGGTTTTTATCGATGACGGACATCAATTAGAACTATCTTTTTGGTATAAATGCAAGGAGCGATCGAGTGGAGTACTCGGTAAGCCGGCCACATTTCATTTCAGCGAGTAATTTTCCTATTTCTTATCTTTGGCTGTTAAGAGTTTTAACTTCATGTTCCATGATATTTTAAAAGTGAAGAATACATAAATAAATAAAATGATGGTCTTCTTAAACGGATCTAGACTCGCAGTTAATTATTCGAAACAGAAGCTTGCCGTGTTGAGTCCTGACACAAACATTGCCTTAAAAGTTTAACCTAGTAAAATGTGAGCTTTATACCACTTTTTTACCAAGAGCTCTCCGTGATAATGCCGTAAAGGAGACCAGGCAAATAGCAAGCCATAAGATTCACATACTAGAGCTTCTAGTTTTGATAAAATTATTTTATTTCGCAATGACAAAGAAATCAAAAGATTTTAAATTTGCACTGAATTTGCTAAGCTCTGCCAACGTACCTCTAACAATTCACTCCAAAGCGACGGAATTACTATCATCCAAAGGAAGTTGTAAATACAGACATACATAGATATGTGTAAAATGACACTGACATGAATGAATGAGTCTCGTGAATGAATCTTTCACCCGCTCTCGACTTGACCTGTTTTGAGTAATGGCGGAGGTCTCTTTCGTTGACAAGTAGGCCATATATCCGTTGCTTATTTCTTTTTTTCTTGCCACCAATATCTGTTTTTACTTCTGTTTTACAGAATTGCAGTGAGCTGGCTTTCGTATTCGGTTTCAGCGTGAAGTTTGGGCCAACATGTTTGCCGCTTTTCTCCAGCCATCACCCACTTGTCGAGCTTCTGAGGCTTCGGCAACCTACAAAATCATCCTGTTTCCCTGAAGATATACGCGTCCCTTTTGATTGCAAACAGCAAATCAGTACTAAACATTAAAAGCAGAAGACGTCCCACGTCATTGTATTTAAAAAGACGTCCATACAAAGTTATTTTAGGTGGAATCCGTGCTAAACACTCTGCAAGTTCACTGAAAGTCTTCATTTGCAATTTTTGTTTACCCTCCAACGCCTCGCTTTCATGACTAGGCACCAGTTTTTTCCCGCGTGTCCGCCATTTGTGAATACGGTGTATAAATATAAATTGAGGGAATCTGCCGGAGATCAATGAGGCTACTTCTCGTAAAACGGGCAGGTCTTCTGTTAAGGTATTAAGTCTGAATGGAGTTTGTATAACTAATTCAACCGCTTTGTCAAACCCTTTCAATGATCAAATATCTTTAACCAATGGTCCAGGTTTTCAGGAACATATCTCTGATCTTAGCGAAAGATTCAAATTCGTCCCCACCGATTGTAATCAGGTTTTGTCTCTTTTAAAAAAAAAACTGAATAAATTTAAAGGTACTGGTCTACTTGGAATATTCTTCAATGGGCTGATTTAATTGCACCTCATATTTCAATTATATTTAATAGCTCTCTAGCTAGTGGCATATTTTCTGATGATTGGAAGTCTGCAACGGTTACTCCTCCATTTGAGCAAGGCGAACGAAACTACATTGACAATTATCCACCAATATCAGTTATCTCTATAACTGGTTCATTGACAAGGCTGTTAACAGATATGTTTCTAAGGCACTTGGTAATACTACTAGTCAACTTGACCTTTAAGCCTAAGTTTGCTACACGCTATTATAAAATCCTTTACATAGGCCATTACATGGGCTATTGATTGTCTTTTCTGTTCTATAAACACTTATCCGAATATCTTTATAACAATTAACATTAATATTTATTGGATGCCATATTTACAGGGATAATTCCTCAATAAAACTACTGGGAAACCATTTGTAAGTTGTGTTGTAATTTGTTTTTTACCTGCTTACAGGGATATAAGATCCAATAAAATTCAGCAATTAGATGCGGGGATTTTCTCAAACATGGCACAATTGCAAAATTTGTAAGTGTTACTAATTTACTTGTATTTGTCATTTTGCTATTATTATTTAGTAATAATAATAATAATTGATGATCGTATAATCGTGTGGCTGGACGTACACGATAGCGACCATAATAGATTTGAACTTCTTCAACAGGAATGAAGTGTCCTTGTGAGAGAGGCGTCCGATTTTAGAGGTCACAACGATGACTTTTACTTTAAGACTACCCTGACAAGTGCATCTGAACTGACTAATATACGGCATTGAGACACTATCTACCAGCGGTCAAATACTTTTAAAGTTCTGCCTACGGACACCCCTCTAAAAATGAAATCTGTCTATTAGCGACTTATACGTCGTTTCGTTTATCAAATAGACGTTTCTTATTGATAGATTTATTGGAAGACAAGAATCGTGATTGACAATAATTCTATACACTGATTTAAAAGCGTTAGGTTGTTGTGTTTCAAACCGGTTTTTCATTAGAATCGGAATGACAAAGAAATTAAATTATAGTCTGTTTATAAATCCGCTTACACATGTTCAACTTCACTTGGCATGACTGCACATCTTTTACAAACACACCAAGAATAATCCTTCCGGCGACTTTCAATGCTCGAAGATTGACATTGCGAAACTTCTTCCTCCCCTAAATCCACGGGATCTTCTTCAGCTTCTTCACGGGAAGAGTACTCAATTAAGCTCAAGCTGATAAGGCTAAATAGTCATCACGATCGCTTCTGCAAGTCACGACGCAAAGCTTGTTGTTTTCAACAAAAATAGCGAATTGCGTTCGGCAACCATTATACGTCATCACCCAGAGAGCCTTGCAAGCCGATGAAAATTGCAGACGCGAGAAGTTCGAACCCGTCATTCTATAGGCCTCTTTTTTGAACGGCAAAAAAAGTAACCAAAAAAATGAGCATTTTTTGTGCGAAAAATAACCTTTTGGATCTTAAAGAGCATTTGGGCAATATATTCTTTAAGAGTGCATGGTGTTATTGTGATAAGAGTTTTAGCGTTTTTGTCCACCCAATTCGTTTTTTTTCTCTCATAATGCAGATATCTTCAAAATAACAAAATACAGAAACTGGAAAAAGAAGCGTTCTCAGGTCTGACAAAGTTAGATATATTGTAAGTTGTACCCGTTGAAGTTCTCTTCATTAATTTGAATTTGATGTTGTTGTTGGCATTTGCATTCTAGTTATGCGAATAGTGTAAAACGCAGCCACTATCATCACAATACAACACTATCAAGCCATGAATTTGCCGGCTATAATGTGTTAACGGAATCAGTTGGCAAAATCAGTCCGACCTGCTTTGTTCGTTTAATGCTTTAGTTTG
>OZ037775.1:38531318-38806318 GCA_964035525.1 Porites cylindrica | reverse complement strand
CTAGCAGCTTGGATGCAAAAATTCTGCTTGACCCTTTTTCCTGCTAAATTCACTGAATTGAAATCAACGATGCAGACTGAAATTCTGCATCCTTGAATGACTTGGATGCAATAATTGTGCATGGCCCTTTCCGTTGAATTTAGTAATTCATTTAAATTGTAACACTACAACATATGAATCACGCAGAAATTCTGCTGAATTCTTAATACGTGCCTGGAAATATGCGTGGTACAAAGAGGGGGCGGGGTTGATGGAACCCCTGATTTGTTGCAAGATAGGTTTGATGAGGGTGGTAAAACGCGCAACATCGCTTTTCCGCACGTTTTGCAGCAATGTTTCAAAACAAGTTGCGCGTTTTTTGTTGCCCTTTTTCCAGAACCTGAACTTTAGCCAGCGAAAACAGCCGTCTCTACTGAGGGTCCTCGCCTTTCGGAACATATCGCCAGGAGTTAGCCACAGAAAAAAGGCAAAACGTCAATAGCAGCGACAAGCGAGAAAAGACGGCCGTTTTAGCAGGCTAGGCTAAACTAAATTTTGTTCCTCTAATCAAAATTTACCCCGAAAACTTGAACTCGGCTTCTTGTAACTCATCACTACCTATGCCGCAAACACTAAGACTATTGACACTGTTAAAGTTACTTGCTTTCGAATTACTGGAGTTCTACTCTCTAGTCGATTCGTACTTCATCACTTCGTACCCACATTACGGTCGATTTGTAGCCGTATTCCAGTCGATTCGAACACAACTGAGTAAAAATAATACAACTCAGTAATAATAATGGCACGCTTCACACGTAAAATCCTCGAAGTTCAAGGCACGAGGCAAAATAAATACAAATACGGATATTAAATTCTTAAATACACGTATAAAAATTGAGTGCGAATCGACTAAAACTAGAATGAACGTGGAATGAACGCAGTGTAAACTTTAGAACACTGCATTTCGTTGCAATAGTGCTTTCTCTAAGCTCCATATTGAACTTATGACTACCGATACCCTGCGTAGCGATGTCCTCAATAAAGTCTTCCTATAAGCCTGGATTTTTTCCTTTAATAAATATAAATAGAAGGAATTTCCTTTTGCGAAGTGGTCGCTGTGTATTTTCCTTCTCGCCCCGAGTTAGAAGATTTATACCATAGTCAACTGCAACCACGTCCCCCAAAGCCCTGGGGAATAGTGGGGACATTTACAACAGTATCCTTGTAATTTAAAGGATTTATCCCTAGGGACAGATTCACATAGTTATTACCCCTCCCTAATAAGCTGTCTTTCAACGAACCGCTATTCAAGTTTAACAAATGGCTCACTTTAATTGATCTAATATTTGAATTGAGTAATGCATCATATCTCTGCTCCATATAAAAAAAATGGCCATATATGAACTGACACATTTTAAAAACTTTTAGATACTATAATCAAAATGAGTTCATCAACATAGGACAGAGAGTCATGTAATGGTCTGCAAATCATAGGTTTTAAAAGTTAGTTTTAGGCGTAGTGTATTAAATTCTCAAAGCCACATTTGTTAATTTTGCCAGCTTCATATGCCGTTTTGGACGAGGTTGCCTATTTACCGAGTTAGGATTTCGAGTTGGATTTCGAGTTGGATTTTCGAGTTGTATTTTCGAGTTAGGATTTTTTGAGTGGGATTTTTTCTGCAGGGTTTAAAGTAAATTTTCAGGGGTTTTACACAACTTACTTTGTCAGCGGTGTTGCACATTGTCTTGAGGTCTTTTCAAGATGCAGGAGAGCGCGCGAGGATGGGAGATCGGTAACGGCACTCTTGTTTAATCTTTCCTAGTATTGCATTCGTTATTGTATTTTTGACTGGAGACAATAGCTGACACTTCAATGAATGTTTTTAGTTATGAATAATTCATTAACTTTCGAGTGTGTTTTCATTTGCGCGTCAAATCGGCCGGAGTTCAAACCATTGAAATCTTTCGTAAAATAATTTTTGATTTCAAGAGAATTATACACCAGAAAAAACCTACATGTGATCCTAGAAATGTTACCTGGTTATAATTTTGTTTTCAGAGGCACATGATATATCCAGGGCCGGGTGGAAGTGCCAAATACAGAAATAAAGAAGTATATAATATATAAAAATAGAAGTCAATGTAACAAGGTGCAAATGATCTCATGCCCAACGTAACTGATTTTCTACTACCATCAGAATTGACAATTCTGATCCCAGATCCAGAGTAACAATCTCTATCCCAGGAGCTAAATTTCTGTTCCCGAGCAAAAAAAGGGAAGCGTGCATTGTTTTTTAATGCGTTCAACGTGAGCAGGAGGGGTGGGCAGGCCTTGAGTCCCCATTCGCGAGGAGGCTTATAAAGACCTTATTTACTTGAATGACGCTTACAAGCGTGCAATAATCGATAGCCAGGGACAAGAAGAAAATTCGTGGGATGTGGAAAATTCTTTGAATGCCTTTTTTTGTGGAACGGACGTGGTTTGACCATGTGCTTTCGGTGGGCAGTATGATATCCAGCCTCTTAAAATTCAGAAAGCAGAACAGTCATGGGAGGGGGGGAACTAGGAAAGCACTGTTAAGCAGCATTGGACCCATTTGTTGGTATTCAAAATAAGATGGAATTATAGGATTGATATATTTACCTTTTGTTGTGTCTAATTCTTAACGAGGATTTCTAAATTTGTACCACCAGAATAGATATGACAAGAAAAATCAAATTGTAGATGCATGTAACCTTCGATTTACACCCGGTTCTCGTATTGTTTTTCTTTTTCCAGTCTCGCCATTTTTGAAATGAGGAGCATGTTAGTGGCGAAGGGAAATGAATTCATGGAAGACTCAATGTCTTGCCTCTTAATTCATGTATGCATGCTTTATATAGTGATGTCGCATAATAAAAAGACAAAACACTATCCCCACCCCTACAGGAATTCTTTTGTTGACTACATTGCACTGGAAATCTAGGAGACGGTTTATGGACAATCTGGATTATTAGTAACCATCCCGACAAAAACAACTCTAGATCCTTACCCGAAAATCCAAATCAAAATTCTATCTCGAAAATCCAACTGGAAATCCTAACTCGTGAGTTAGTTTGTCTCGTTTTGGACAAGCACATGACAGCAATAGAGAAAAATCGTGTTCATGGGTCTGTGCGTTTGAATTTTATTTTAATTTTTGGCATCATTTAGTAATGCTAGGACCGAAACAGCCATGTCATAAAAAAGCATTGCCCAGGGAAGGCTGGGCGGCAGTCGGCAAAGGATTATGGGGCGAACTATATGAGGAGCTCAGTACGGGTCAGTTACAGCAGGAGGGATCTACGTGATCTTCGTCTTTTGGTCAATTTTAGTCATAATTATGCTAATTCAGACTAGTTTCTAATAAAACAAATTTATCCCATCCGAATTGTAATTTTTTCACGACGGAGTGGCAAAATTGCCTTTCAAACTCTGCCAGTTTTCGTCGAAAGTTAGCCAGGTCACAGCCTTCATGAAGGCCTGATGTCATCGATAATGATCAACTGACTCCCCACCCCGGGGATAGATGTTTGTAGCTGTAAATGTTTGGAAATTTCCCAGGGGCTAGTGCAAGAAATGAATGTAAAATCAACTTATTTGCCCCACTATTGCTCCGTGAAATCCTCACTATCAGCGGGGGTTTGGGGGTCGGGGATGCAGTTGACTAGTGCATTACACACACTGTACTTCGCCTTCTGTTGCAACGGACGTTCGTGTTCCACAACTTTCCCAGAGTGCCCTTGGGTTTACACGCAAAGTGTCTGGACGTTTTGAATACGAGATATGATCTGATTGCCTAACGTATTATGGATGACATGTGAAAGCAAGCGGCATTTTAAAATGGTTCTGATCTCTCAATGATGCTTCGCACGGCAGTGGTTTTTATTTCTTAGTTCTTTTTGCTTTGCTGTGGTTGTTTTAGTCCTTTGTTTCGTCAAGGTCACAGTTATGAAACGTGGTGAACGTTGTAATTCGACGTATCTGGTGAACCGTAAAGGTGATAATCTGTTGTGGAGACGAAAGGCAAGATTCGAAGTCGCTGAACTGAAGCAGCTTGCGGTATTCTGCAGACGCTGTGTCACAAAAGAGCTGAGGTGTTGTGCTACTGATAAATCTAGATGGTAGCTATTAAAGTGATTTGATTCTAGCTGCAGGTTATCCGGTCATTTCGTTCCATGTTCAGATCGTTCCATTGAAGTAAGACCGTTCCAATCAATAATAATAATAACAATAATAAGAATCCATTTATATAGTGCCTTTTCTACAAGATTCAAAGGCGCTGTTTACAAAAATTAGATAAAACTAAAAAGTAAAAATAATCACAAGAAATTGACATTAAAACTAGACGCTAACTACAAAATAGATAAATGTACACAATAGATCAAAAATCAGATAACAAATAAAAACATCACGATTCATAAGCTCGCATAAAAAGAAATGCTTTAAGTTTGCCTTTAAAATCATCAATTTAGTTTGCAGATTTAATATCCTCAGGTAAGTTATTCCAAAGTTCTGGAGCAGCAACAGAAAAAGCTCGTTTACCATACGAATTGAGATTAAAATAGGGTTTAACTGATAAATTTCTATTAGATGATCTAAGATCACGGCTGGGTGTATACAATTGAAGGAGTTCCTGTATATAGATTGGAGCTCGATCATGTAGTACTTTGTAAGTAATTAACATAATTTTAAATTCAATACGAAAGGAGACAGGGAGCCAGTGAAGATCCATCAGGACTGGAGTAATATGGCAAAATCTTGGACACTGGTTGACAAGGCGAGCGGAAGAATTTTCAACATGTTGAAGCTTCCGAATAAGATAGGATGGTAGGCCGTACAATAAAGAATTACAATAGTCAAGCTTAGAAACTACGAAGGCATGAATAATGATCTTTGCAGCATCATAAGTAAGATATTTGCGTATGAAACCAATGTTACGAAGATGGAAAAAGGACGATTGACAGACTGCATTGACATGAGGAACCATACAAAGGGACTGATCAAAGATAACTGCAATATTGCGTGCACTGGGGGAGCAGGATACAGTCTCATTACATGTATCAACAGAAGATAGTGGTGGCCGAGGTCGATAGGAAGAGGATATTACGAGAACTTCGGACTTGTCTATATTTAATTTCAGCTTGTTGGAAAGAATCCATGCGTCCATGTCCCGAACACAGTTTACCAATTTGGCGTTACCCAGATTCATATCAGAAACAGACGACGTCCTGAACATAATATATAGCTGAGTGTCATCAGCATAAAAGTGATAGAACATTTGATGACGTCGAGCAATCTCGCCAAGAGGGGATGTGTACATTGAATATAACAACGGGCCAAGAACGGATCCCTGCGAGTGCGGTTCACCAAACTCAAGAACATGAGAAGCAGAGCACGCACCATTAACCTGCACAAACTGTGTACGATCAGAAAGATATGATCGAAACCATTCCAATACAGTTCCAGTAATTCCAAAGCGATTGGACAGTCGCGAGAGGAGGATACCATGATCAACAGTATGAAATGCAGCCGAAAGATCGCGAAGTACTAGGATAACTGAATTATGTTGATCTATTGCCATGGCCATGTCATTGTGGACTCCAATAAGAGCCGTCTCTGTACTATCAATAGTCAGATCGTTCTACAAAATTGTCAGTCTTGCTAAATTTTGCATTTAGTTCATGCTGAATTCTTATTTATCAATAATACTGCCCGTAAAATTTAGCTGGTGAAATAAATACATTTTTTAGTACATTAATTAGTTTTGTTGCTGTTGGGAATACAAGATCTACAATGAGTGAAGAATAGACTCAGTGGAATTTCCATGCGGCTGACGGAAAATTACAATTTTAGAAAAACATATTTTAGTTTGGAAAGCGTTCTATCCGGCCAAAAATAGCCTTTTGGGATCTTAAAGAGCAATTGGGCAATATTTTTCTTTAAGACTGGTGTAAAGCGTTTTTGTCCACCCAATTCCTTTTTCTCTCATAATGCAGATTTCTTGATAATAACAAAATCCAGAAACTGGAAACAGGAGCGTTCTCAGGTCTGAAAAAGTTAGCTACATTGTAAGTTGTGCTCATTGAAGTTTTCTTTATTTATTTGAATTTGTTGTTGTTGTTAGCATTTGCATTAGAGCTAATGCGAATAGTGTAAAGTACAGCCACTATCATCACAATACAATACTATCAAGACATGAATTTGCCGGCTTTAATGTGTTAACGAACTCAGTTGGTAAAATCAGTCCCGCTTTCCTCGTTTAATGCTCTTGTTTGTTTGTTTCTCGTTGATATGTCAGTTAGGAATTCAATAGTAATATTTTGCTTTGAAATAAAATAGATAGCGTGCGGTACAGACTCTTTATCAGTGATCCCCCAAGTTGGGAACTACTGAGAGAAATTGAAATTACAGAAGTACGTTATTTAGGGCGATATCGGTTAGGGAGGAAAAATAAAGGATCGGAAGAGAAAGCGGATATTTTCACAGGATTACCACATTCCAGATGTATATTTTCCACATCAGTGTACCATTATGGGGCGTCTAATAAAATGTTAACAGCGTAGAGGGGGCGTTTAATAGGTAAAAGGCATTTATTTGGAAGTGGGTGTTTATTAGGTCAGTTAAGGTATTTAATATGTGCTTTCTCTTCCAGTTCAGAAACGAAGTAAAGACAAGAGTGGGAATTTTTTTTTTAATTTTTCCCTCCAAAGATGTTTTTAAGAGTCAATTTATAGCTTTGTCTGACCATATAGAATAATGTTGTAGAAACAAAATTTCGAAACTACCAAAAAAAGTCATTTGGAGTACTTAACCCCTCTTTTTGTAAGAAAAACTGTTAACGTTATATATATAATGAGATATGGGAATTAAACTACCGAGTTATGCGACGCCTTTTTCTTGACTGAAGAAGGGTTGTACAACCGAAACACCTATTTTTAAGTCTATTTCTAGACACAATCAGAAGAACATAGGTTTTGTATTAACATCTTGAATTTTTCTTTCTTTTCTTTTTTTTTTACAGGGATCTTAGTTCCAACAACATTGTGGATCTTCACGCAGGGGTATTCTCCAACCTGACAAATTTGAAGCAGCTGTAAGATGTCTGAATACTTGTTTTTACTTATCTTACGTTTGGTTTAAACTGTTTGACACAATATTTCAAATCTAAATAGTAAATGTAAATGCGCAACATACACAATGTCTAGTGAACAGGACATTTCTTGTATCATTTTTAGTGGAAAAAAAAGAGAGGTGAATGCATCACAATACAACCGAAGAAGAGTAAAACACCCAAAAGATTGTTTTACAACACTTTCTGAGATTTTTGAACAATATTACTTTATGATTTGGTTTAACAGCAATTGTAACGCATCTCAAGCGAATTTTCCGTTCATTGTCAGACCATACCTGACATTTTTGACCCTTTAAAAAGTATTTTCTCTCGAAACAGTGCATTTCGTAACGTTGCGACCTCATTTCGTTTAAATAATATAACTTCAAGCTGATTGTTGAGGGAGGTTTCCTTAGTCCAGTGGTAACGCTCCGTTTTCTTTTCGCTCTGTTTTAGCGCTATTATGATTATTAGTATAAATATTATGATTACCGTTTAATTAGGCCTTAATTAACCACGATTTAGTCTGATATTTTAGCCTGAGCTAACGCCATGGGAACCTCGATATTTTTTTTATAAATTACATGGCTATCCACACTGCAATCTTTTACACCTTCTAAATATCCCAATTTAAAAAGAAAAAGCAGTTGTCGTAGCCTTTTACATATTTTCATCCGTTTGAGACGCGTCAATTGTCCAAAAATCTGTCATTTTCGCGTCAGAGCAGGAATGCATATCAACGCCTCTTCCTACCATGCGAATGAGCTTACAAAGTCACTCTTCTTCTTACTGCTCTGCCATGCAGATCCTACAAATTTGCTTGTTCCCGGTTGCTACGATATTCTTCGACAGTGTATTATTACACCAGTGAAAAGAGCTCACGGTACGCTGATCCAAAAAATTTGCAGCACGTGCTACTATTCCACAGCTTCCAATAGTAAGACTTCAAGAGAGAGCGGTAGAAGAAATGCGTAATTACGCCTTAACGTATGGAGCTGCCGTTCGGCAAAGAATAAACCGTTACGGAACGATTCGAGGCATTATTTATCAGAGGCAGCTTCAGATATCTGCAAATAGAATTAACCTGTCCTCAGCGGAATCCTCTGAACTAAAAGAGCTCGAGAAAGAAAGAGAGGTTGAGATCCGCGAAAGTGACGCCGAGAATGATGACGAGGATCTAGAATACGATTCAAGTAAGGACGAAGATGAGAAACTGGTAGGTGGAGACTCAAGCATTTCGGAACTTGACAGACGGTCCACTTTCTTAGTAGGAGCAAAGACGCGTTTCGGATGACAAGTCAGAGTAAACCACAGATATTTAGTGTAGAGGTAGATCGATCGTTTAGCCTATCAGAAAAAGTAAAATGAAATGCCGAGGGCTACCTAAACATTCCAGTGATGTTGAGTGATAATGTTCCTTAAGGCGTGAGGATGTTTTGTAAAATTGTATTAATGAAGAGACTCAAAGTAGGTTTTTCACGAATGCACAAATCATGCATAGTAAGGATATTATGAAAATAAAAGCAATTAGGCCCAATGATCCGCACGATTGAGTCTGCTTAAAAAGAATGCGTAACAAAGTCAACGCTGAAATCAAACAGGCTAAAGAATTATTTAGGGCCTGTTTTTATGGAGGTGGGGGACCCCAGATAGGTGGGGTAACATGTGGCGGGTCACCCCACCTATCATGTAAACGTGATCAAATTAAAATGAGAGATCATGGATAGGCGGGCTACGCCGGTTAAGCGGGTTACCTCACCTAACTGGGGTCCCCCACCTCCATGTAAACAGACCCTTATTCTATAAAAACAAATTCACGGAATCTGCCGGCGACCCCTGTAAAACGTGGCAGGGGATCAATGAGCTTACTTCTCGCAAAAGGGCAGGTCTTCTGTTAAGGTATTAAGTCTGAATGGAGTTTGTATAACTAATTCAATCGTTTTGTCAAACCCTTTCAATGATCAAATACCTTTAACCAATGGTCCCAGTTTTCAGAAACATATCTCTGATCTTAGCAAAAGATTCAAATTCGTCCCCACTGATAGTAATCAGGTGTTCTCTTTTTTTTTTCTTTTTAAAAACTTAATAAATCTAAAGGTGTTGGTCTAGATGGAATATTCTTGATTCGGCTGATTTAATTGCACCTCATATTTCAGTTATATTTAATAGTTCTCTAGCTAGTGGCATATTTCCTGATGATTGGAAGTCTGCAAGGATTGATTACTCCTCTATTCAAGCAAGGCGAAGGAAGCTACATTGACAATCGTGCACCAATATCAATTGTCTCTATAATTGAGTTATTGACAGGGCTGTTAACAGCTATGTTTTTAAGGCACTTGGTAATACTACTAATCAACTTTACCCTAAGCCTAAGTTTGCTACACGCTAGTATAAAATCCCTTACATAGGCCATTACGTGGGCTATTGATTGTCTTTTCTATTCTACAAACACTTATCCTAATATCTTTATATCAATTAACATTAATATTTTGGATGTAATGTTTTTAGGGATAATTCCAAAGTAAAACTATTGGGAAACAATTTGTAACTTGTGTTGTAATTTGGTTTTTACCTGCTTACAGAAATATAAGCTCCAACAAAATTCAGCAATTAGATGCAGGGATTTTCTCAAACATGACACGATTGCAATATTTGTAAGTGATACCAGTTTAACATGGTATTCGTCATTTTCACATGGTATTCGTTATTGAGAAATAATAATAATAATAATTTTTAATATATTCAAAAGGTTGAGTTTGATCGTCCGGGTGAACGTAGTCCTGAATATTCAGGGCTACTGTTGTTGTTGACAGTGACTGATGTTTCGACAACCCGTGCGGTAGTCATCTTCAGAGTCACAGTGAGTTGTATCACGTCAGTTGATGGTATTATGTCGCGATGTTATTGGTCGTCTGTCAGTTAAGCCGTGATGTTATTGGCTATGAAGACTCGTAATCAGTGATTGGTGCGTTTCGATCCGTCTATTGTCACAGTTAAACAGTCGTCTATTGTTAGTCAAATTGTCAGTTCTCCAGTTGTTCTCTCGTCGTTACATCACGACTTAACTGACAGACGATCAATAACATCGCGACATAATTGACCAATCAGATCAATAACCAGAGTATAATATCATCAACTGACGTGATACAACTCACTTTGACTCTGAAGATGACTACCGCACAGGTTGTCGAAACGTCAGTCACTGTCAACAACAACAGTCCTATTCAGGACTACATTCACCCTGACGATCAAACTCAACCTTTTGAAATGACTCCTGGGTTCAAACCTTTCACAATTTTAATATATTATTGTCATTATTATGAGACGAACTTTTCGCAACTTCCCTTGGCATGACTGTACATCTTTAACAAACACACCAAGAAGAACAATCCCTCCGGCGACTTTCAATGCTCGAAGATTGAAATTACGAAACTTCTTCCTCCCCTGAATCCACGGGTTCTTCTTCAGCTTCTTCACTGGAAGAGTACTCAGGCTCAAGCTGATAAGGCTGAATAGACATCGCGATCGCTTCCGCAGGTCACGAAGTGAAGATTGTTGTCTTAAAACAGCAGTATTGCGTCCAGGCAGGCAGGGCGAGCAACCATATTACGTCATCACCCCAGAGGGCCATTCACCCCAAAGAAAATGGTGGACGAGGGAATTCCATAGGCCTCTTTTGAACGGCACAAAAAGCAGTTAAAGGAAACGAAGATTTTTCTGTGCGTAAAATCTCCTTTTGGGATCGGATCTTAAAGAGCATTTAGGGCAATATTTTATTTAAGAGTGGTGTTATCGTGATGGGAGTTTGTAGTGCTTTTTTCCATCCAATTCTTTGTTTCTCCCATTATGCAGATATCTTCAAGACAACAAAATACAGAAACTGGAAACAGGAACGTTTTCAAGTCTGACAGACTTAAATATATTGTAAGTTGTACTCGTTGAGACGAAAACAGGTAGCTTTCAAATATTGTAATGGGATATGCGGTTTGTGGTGGTCATTTGAGCTAACCAGTTCCTAGATGGAAAGACGTAGATGAGCAAATTTGCTTTTCCCGCAAACTTTGTATAAGTATTGTTTTTAATCTCTGTTAGGACTAAAATTTGCGTCAAGAGAAACTGAAAACAAGCTTAGGTAAAATTGCACTATGGGGAACTAGAAAGTCGTAGATTACGGTAAGCTTCGTCCTGACAAAATTCTCACATATTTTGTTTATAAAGCCCTATATAATACTGACAACGGACACTCTTGTTACGGACACTCCAAGGATCAGTTGATGACAGCTTGTCAAGGTGTTTATCACGCAAATATCAACAGTTAACATTAGATAACATCGGGTGAAGCAAGACTGGACACCTTATGGGGTTTGCACAACGCATTATTCTCTTTACGTAACGATACTGGAACAGAACACCGTTAACCCGGTAGAATTGCTGAAAAGTGCCAAAACAGCAGAGCGCCAGTTAAGCACTGATCTACAGTTATTAGGGTTAAGCACTGAAATAAAAACGGGTAGCTTTCAAATATTGTAATGGGATACGGCATACATGTAAGTATATATATATTTAACAAAAAAATTACTAGTTTTTGCAGCTAGTCCTCGATGGTGTGGCGGATATAGATGTAGAATATGAAGCAAATGACCCGGTTTCAAAGCATAAGATGTCCAATCTTGCTTCTTCCGATGTTTTCTAATGTTGACCTTATTTTATATTACACAATTAAGTTGGACTTAAGTTGTTCTTCATGCGACGGGCGCCTCAAAAAAGGACTGTCTGTTTTAAGTGGCCGGATACTGGGTAACATACTGTACTGAAGTATTACTGCTATTAAGTTTGGCATTAGAAGGAGGATTTGGCTAAGCTCATGCTTTCCTTTATTTCATAGAACTTCATAAACATCACTCGCGTCCCTCTCTGACTATGTGTAGAACTTAAAATTCCAAAATGGCTTCTCTCTGTAATTTCGACAGTAAAATAATACAATTTATTCCCATCAAATAAACGGTAAATCGATCAAGTAATTTTGGTAATAAGGAGGCTAAGGATCGGCAGTCGCGATCAAACCACCAGGCTAGTACTGTCTACGCATCATGGACTTTCATAGTTCCTGGCTCCCCATTGAAATTAAATATTAAAAAATGAGTTTTAAAAATAAGTGTAAAGTAACCAAACCTTCCACCGGCTTTGACTAAAAAGGGAGGCCGTTGCATTCCACATATTCAACTTCCCTTGGCATGACTGTACATCTTTAACAAACACGCCAAGAAGAACAATCCCTCCGGCGACTTTCAACGTTCGAAGATTGAAATTAAGAAACTTCCTCCTCCCCTAAATCCACGGGTTCTTCTTCAGCTTCTTTACTGGAGGAGTACTCAGGCTAGAGCTGATAAGGCTGAATAGACATCATGATCGCTTCCGCAGGTCACGACGCGAAGATTGTTGTTTTAAAACACCAGAATTGCGTCCAGGCAGGCAGGGCGAGCAACCATATTACGTCACGACCCCAGAGCGCCATTCACAGCGATGGAAATAGTGGACTCGGGAATTCTACAAGCCTCTTTTGAACGGCAAAAAAAGCAGCTGAAGAAAACGAAGATTTTTCTGTGCGAAAAAGCTCCTTTTCGGATCGGATCTTAAGGAGCATTTGGGCCAATATTTTATTTAAGAGTGGTGTTATCGTAACGGGAGTTTATAGTGCCTTTTCCTACCCAATTCTTTGTTTCTCTCATTGCGCAGATATCTTCAAGACAACAAAATTCAGGAACTGGAAACAGGAACGTTCTCAAGTCTGACAGAGTTATATACATTGTAAGTTAGAGATCAATTTTGACTGCAAAAGTATTTTAAAGAGAACTTTAAAGAATGTTGGACAGTAGCTTCAAAATAATAGCTAAATTTGAGATATCCTAAGAAATAAAACGGTAAAAACGAACGATAAAATGACTCCATTAACAAGGAGAAAATGTTTTTGATCATGCAAATTACAGCATTTAAAGCAATGTGGCGCGAAAATTAACATAACAGGGTGCGAAGATTATGAAAATACTTTCGCGCGAATAGAGTCTGATTGCATGTTAAGATTTGGCTTTTATTAAGGTTCTTATGAAAAGCATTTGGTACAGTAAACAGTCAAATTTGTTCCTGCATTTCTTAAGCACTTCGAAACGTTTCAGCAGGTCCTGAGAGATCGCCCCGTGCACGTTCTTGTAATGTTTGGCAATGGCGGAGGACTGTTTTTTATGTCCTTTTACACGATTGTGTAAATGTCCGCGTGTGTAACCTACATAGCCTGCATCACACAGGTCACATTAGAAGTTGTAAACTACACACTGTTCATTTACGATCGGTGGCTTTACTTCTTTCACATTCAGTTCTTGTTCAGTTTTGCGGCTGGCAAACACAGGCTGGATGGTGGTGTTTACTTTTAGGCTCAGATCCACATCGCTATAAATGCTGTAATTTGCATAATCAAAAACATTTTTTCCTTGATAATGGAGTCATGACTACTCCGATACGTTAGATTTTATCGTTGGTTTGTACCGTTTTATAAATTTGAGACAAAAGAACATTAGCCAGTGCGTCTCACTTCGGTCGCGCGATATGTTTGTTTGAGTGCGTTTCAGTTTGACTTTTTACCGTCAAAACCTTGCTTTGTTCTACGGAAATCCACACACTTTTCAATACATATTTTAATATAGAACAGGACGATGCAGGAAGAAGAAGAAGAAGCTTCGTCGGAGACTCAGAGCACTCAGTCGGGTCGAGAGAATTGACGCGAAGAGCACGGGCGGAAGAGCCCCTGGGTACTGACTCTCACCAGACCATTTCCAAAACCTAAAGCGAATGCTGGCTCCTGATTGGGCACAAAAAAATGCTTTATTTCGCCCAATCGGCGAACAGCATATGTTAAGTTCTTTTCGTGTGTTCGTACACGACGGTTATTAACTTACCATTGGTTCGTTCACCAAGGTTGTGCGTCCAAGGAAACTTTCATATCTACTTCCCTAGCCAGAAACGAAGGAACTACCTATGACTCGAGAAAACATTTCGGATGCTATCAACAGAAACCTTCCAATTTGCACCGTGAAACGTTTCTTCGCGCCTTTTCTCTAGACCCGACTGACTGAGCCTGGGTCTCCGAGGATTAAGATGAAGAATAAATAAATAAAGATTAAAGTAGGCGCCTTCAAGACAGGATATTCACGACGAGTTACCCATCCAGATCCTAACCCAGCACGACACGGCTTTACTTGAGTGGCGCTATTAAAAACCGAGTTTCGCGAGGGTTAATGCGAGATACGTATTTCTAGTAACAATTATCATTTTAGAAAAGTCCTAAAACTAAAACGGACGAATTCCAAAAAAGAAAAACAAAACAAAAATGAGAAGGAAAATTACAAGAAGAATAAGGTCGTTAATGAAAAGACCAGAGTAAACTTTAGAAACGGTGCCATGAAGCAAGAGGTTAATACCTGAACCTGAAAGTATTTACATCCTATTAAAACAAAGCATAGTACCTGCTGTAACGTGGGTGTAACTGTATCATCTGTGTAATGGTTAAGAGTTATCACAACAGTAAGATATAAAAAAAATACCTATTTGGAAGATTGTTGTCTTTGAAGAAGGCAAAGATGTAGAAAAAAGATTAATTAGCCATGCAAATGAAACATTGTTATTTTGTTAATTAAACAAATTAGATGTTTTGAGCTTGTAGTGGGCGTGCCTAAATTAGGTTTTGCTTTGACAACGTTAATACAAGTGGGTGTATATATTTTTTCTGTTAACTATTGACAAAATAAAAAAACAGTGTAAATGACACAAATATTATCACTTATCTATTTTAAAAGTATAACGTCCGGGTCAAAAGAGATTTTCTCAAGCACTACACTTGGAGCCTTTCGCGCTAATTGGCCAAGAACTCCTGTCCGCGCGTCCATGTGTATTATTTTGAAAGTCTCTGTATTTTGTCTCTGTAATTACATTGGAATTTTGATTAAGGCATTTGGCCTATTGTCTTTTCGTCTGTTTTTGCCTTTTTAATTTACTTACATTACTGTTCTATAAACAATAATCCATATATCTAAATGGAATGGAGATGACGTGAACCGCGGAGATACAAATTTAAATGAAGATATGATCGTCGCAGTAGTAATAATTTTGCATTCACGGGTTAAGATGAACTCAGCAAATTTTCACTTACACTTATGCAGAGGCCGTGGGTTCGAATCCGGTTGAAGTCCCGAAATTTTTTGCCGGTTAATTTGCAATAGGCCACTTGCACTAAGAGGTCACGTGACCAATGCTTCCTTTAAACAATGAGTTGGAATCTTGCTGATGCCAAAAATTGACGGAGTGCATTAAAATTATCTTACACCCGAAATTTGAGAGGAAACGCATTTAAGAGAGATATTTTATGACACTATGTATTGGCCGCCATGTTGGAGGGCATACGCTTGTCGTCCAACATGCATGGCGGCCAAAACTACTTTTTGCTTGTATCTTGTTAAACGTTTGATAGTTACGCTCAGATGTGCTGAAAACGTTACCACATCATATTTTCAACAATTTCCTTGAATTTTAAGTGCACAATTTCTGCTCAGAATGAGGTAATTTGTGGTTTTTAAAATCACATTTTGGTCACGTGACCAGCTACGAACTTACTCTTTTTAAGAAAATGGTGAGGGTTTGAAAAACTAAATCACTATTATTTTGTTTAACATATGAAACACTAATGGTTTTTTGAAGGCAAAATCATATAACTTTCGTTTTCTTGAAAATGATGTCACATGACCTCTTAGTGCAATAGGCCTATTGCTTAAATTTCAATTACCACTACGACGACCATAAATTTATTCAAATTAACATTGCTGTTTTGGATGATATATCTTCAGGGATAATTCCCCAGTAAAACTATCGAGAAACCATTTGTAAGGTGTGTTGTAATTTGGTTTCTACCTGTTTACAGGGATATACGCTCCAACGAAATTCAGCAATTAGATGCGGGGATTTTCTCAAACATGGCACGATTGCATTATTTGTAAGTGTTAAAAAACATATCATTGTATTTTGTTATTATTATTTGGTAATAGTAATTAATAACATATTATTGTAATTTTTATGAGACAGAGTAGTAGCAGATGAAATGATGATGTTTTAAGGTTTTAGAACTGCGATAAGGTAAAAAAAAAATGGCAAGCTTATCAAAGTGATAATTTGAAATGTACCCTCAAAATTGAATTCTATAAGTTACCATGTTGTTAAGGAAAAAAGAATTATTTATGACGCCATGTTGAAAACTCATCAAGAAAGAAATTCGAAGATGTTTGTTTTTTCTCACCATGTTTCGTGTAAACGAGACGAGGATTGGCGAGAATGGTAGAAAACGTCACGTGGAAATTTCAAAAGTTGAATTTCACTTCCTCTTTCCACCAATATTCTAGCTCTTGTGAAGAGTACTTTGGTGGAGAAGAATTTAACTTCGAAGCATTTCTCAGTACCTTTCCCATACAAAAGAATTATTGAATAAAACAAAATTTGAACAAATTTGGGAACGGTTCAGGATGGTCTTTTTTAAGTTTTTTTCCCATGTATTATCTACAAAAGCCATCTGCTAACTTTTTAGAAGCGATAGTAGTAAAGTCACCAGCTTAAAGAAAGTACGCGCTGTCGGCCATGTTTAGGCCATTTTTTCTATTGTCTAGCCTTTTGAGAAGCCATTTACGTTCATTGCGTCATTGCTGGCACAGAATTGCCACATTCCAGATGGAGGCCTCTTTTACATCAGTACCCAAAGAAACCAGAGTATAATAAGTCCCGGATGATTTCGGATCATTGTGGTAGATGAATTCTTTCTTTTTTCTTTTTACAAGTACACAGTCCTTCGTCCGGGCATTTCTCGATCGAATTTCTTTCTCCAAGTATATATCTATAGTGTGTAATCGGACTCCCGAGTTAGGTTCTGATTGCTTTTTTTCTAATTAGTCGTCTACATTTTGTACTTTCATGGAAGAAAGCAAATTCCGCAGCAGTCTTCGTCTTCCTAACGTTGATATTCTTACTGTATGCCTCTGCGACCTCCTGATTTTTATCCATTACAAGCTGCAGACCTTTAAGCGAAATGCTAGCTTTCAGCTGCAAAGCGCACTCTTTAATGAAATGGCTTCCCACACGAATACCATCACTTAAAGCATCTCTAAGCATGGTTCAGCATAAATGTTGTAATCTGTAAAGGATAACGAGAGTAGTATATGATGCACCGGTTAGGCTTATTAGTGTGAAAAGGAATACATTAGCGACGATGATGTCATAGCCTTGCCTTATTCTCACATATTTTCTTTAAAAAGCCCTATATAATACTGAAAACGGACAATAAATCTTGGACCCAGAGAGCAAAGTCACGTAAACTTACCTCTTTGTTACGGACACGCCAGAGATCAGTTGATGACCGCTTGTCAAGGTGTTTATGCTTACACCAATATCAACGTGTTATTCACTTATCCTTAACTTTAGGTTTGAAAATTAGATTAAAATACATAACACGTGACCAAAGGGAAGAAACGAGAAAGTCTTGTACGCAACTGAGATGTGCATTGTAGTAGTAGTACGCTACTGATAGACTGATAGTCTCAATATCGTACATTCATCAGTTTTGATACATCTACACCTAAAAGACAAGTGTGGGCCTGTTTTAGTCACTGAAAAATTTAAAATGTCAGTGGAATCTTAAAATGATCATGTCATCGTGGCGACACCTCTCTAACACAGACATTTTGTTCTCTCCTTTCGGTGACCGGACAGGAGAGGTTTGACTGTACAAAATCTAAATAATAGGCAACGGCTTAATACTATAACCTGAGAATATTTATATCCTTTCCAAACAGATCTCTTAGAAGCAACTTAATTCAACACTTGCCTGAAGGACTATTCGCCAACCTATCCGCTTTAGAGTTAATGTAAGGTGCATTATTTTTTATGTGTAAATGGTGAAGAGTAACTTGGGTTAACGTTTCTCTCTTAATTGCAAGGACCTGATGGAATCAAAGTCACATCACGGGTTTAGTGGGTAGTATCATGGGATCATGTTTTTGTACGAGTCACGGTTTTTGGGGCGAGCCTGTAGGGCCAGTCAAAATATAAAAGACGAGATAAAATATCCCACGATAGTACTCACTAAACTGTCCAATAAGAGATATTTATTATTCAACTCGAGGGGTGTAAAATCAGCTCGGTAAATATAACGAGGATGCGTGACAGACTAACGTGACTCCTTTGCAAGTCCAGTTTTCGCGCGCTTTATGCAACGTTGTTGCTCATTGTTTGGAAATGTAAACTTGTCAAACAGGTTTACTTATTAAATAATTCTTTTGGGGTTTTCGTCGGGGCTTCAAGGTTCTATCTTTTAATCATTTGCCTGGAAAACAAAGGTGGAATGAAAAATATTGGTTAGGCTTATGATAGTCTCTCGGTTTTTACTTAAAATCCGGCTGCAAGTAGAAAAATTGACTAAACAAAATTGCGATGCTTTAGGCTCGGCACATGAAAGAAAAGTTCAATTTTTGAAACAAAGTCACTCCTCTGTCGAAATTCCCATCTTCTATGAACTTAATTGAAAGATTAGGTTCGGTACATGAAAATTTCGACGCTTCTACTGGGCCTTATTCACCATAACTGCCTTATAGGGGATTTTTTCCCTATCGTTATCCTTTCGCCCCTTTTTTTCCATTCTTATTCAGGCAAATTACTTTACGTTTTAATACTGAACTGTACATGGTTGATAACGAGTCGGAGAGACTCTGTTGTAACCAGAGATATTCCATTTTACAGCGATTTGTCGTCAAACAGAATCAAGATCATTAAACCTGGCGTATTTTTCAACAATAGAAATCTTCGTCTTATGTAAGTTTATTTTACTCTTGTCATTTAAAAATGAAGCAATCAATTATCTTGCCCCGGGAAACTACTCCAAACAATCTGTAATCGAACTATCGAACGATCGTTGCTATTGATTTTATTAATCGATTATAAGAGAGTCCGGCCGCTTCCTCTTCCCTAAGGACATCAAACCCAATCGGCGAACTCGATATGATCACTCAATGTAACTAGTCTTTTGGGAATTCTTTCTGAACATTCAAGGGCATTTATACTGAAATTACCAAAAGAAAATTTGAGTAGATTCTTCACAATAAGGTCATGAAACAACCCGACTAAAACAGCCCAAAACTACAATGACCTGAAACACAGCTGGTTCTATAGTACGATGTTGTTATTCTCTAGACGAACACGCCAGTTTGATATAAACAATCTGGTTTTTAAACGAAAAATTTGGCAATTTTGATGTTGAAAGTTAAAACTGGAGTTTCTCCAGAATATATATTCTGAGCTGCTTCAAAGATCGGACACTAATTATAATCTACGTAATTCCAAGATTCAACACGATAACTTTTGGTAAACATTCTATAAAATATCTCTTTATTTCATAGTGTCCCCAATTAGCTTATATAGCTAACGCTTTTGACACTTGCATAAGGTTTATTAGTATTTATTATTAATTAGTGCTGCGACTCGAGCTAACTAAACGAAAGCGGTGCGGTGACTAAAAAAGTAATTGAAAGACTCAAACATTCTCAAGAATAACTAGCTACAATCGGCGACAAAATTGGTGAGACATTGTACTTAAACAGGGTAACTTCGGAGAAAAAAAGAATCCGCACCCCTCCCAAGTCCCCTCCATTCAAAGTTGGGGTGTTTGTTGTTTTCTATAGGTAGCTAGAACAAGGGCACAACATTGCACGGAGGGGATGGGGGAGGAAAGCTATATTTCCTCCCTTTGAAGTTAATAAAACGTAAAAAAGCCCAGTTTTGGGCGAAGTGTCTCACTCATTTTGTCGGCGATTGTAGCTTCAATTTCAGGGCTAATTCTAGACTTACTTCAAGTCGACCTCTCATAAGTTCGTAGTGAGCGAAGCGAGAGAGAAAAAGCAAGCGAAGGGAGCTTCAACGAGGTCGCGCAGCAACCTAGCGGCGACGAAGTCGCGGGGTCGACTTGCTTTGAATCATACTGAAAAATATTCGCGCGGGAAAAATGATTGACATATGCTGTGTCGGGGGTGGCGTCAAATATCAGACACGTGCCGTTGTCTTCGCGCGCAATAAACAAACTACGGTCAGTAGACGAATGGTGGCGGCGGACTCTACTCTCACCAAGTCGTTTTCTTTCACCCGAAAAATCGACCGAAAATAAAGGAAAAAGGCGGTTGGCGGTATAGAGACATAATAATCTGGGGAGTGCTAGATAGAAAATGCAACACGGGGAACACATGAAAGGTAAATATGAAAAGCCAGGGAAAAAGCGTGTCATAGAATTGCCTTTAACGGCAACGATCTCAGCATGCATGTTTTTATTCACGATCGCCAGGCCACTATCCGAAATCAGCGAAGTACACCATCCTAAAGCCAATAGTTGCATTCAGAGACTCGAAACCTATCCAACACGGAAAGTAATTCTGAAGATATATCTAGATGGTTTTAGATTTTCTCATTCATTCGATACTTAAACACAAAGGGGGCAGTCGTTGATAGACTAGTGGCAAGTGATGGCCGGAATTTCTTTGACTCTTTGGAATTCGTTTTACGAAATAAAGTTTCCATTTACGGTAAAAAGAGGTGGAACTAGCCTCCCTGGTTGATCGCCTGGATAAGACCTCTGCAGCCTTTGGCATGGAAATTAGTACAGAGAAGACCAACTGATGACCAAAAACACAAATGGCAACAGCAGTGACATTAGGATCAACGGCGAAAATTGGACGAGATTGGCAGCTTCAAGTATCTGGGTGCAGTCGTCACAGATCGAGGTTCCAAGCCTGGAGTACTGTCCAGAATTGCATAGACATATTTAACAGCAGCACTAGCGAGAGACTGAGGACCATCTGGAACGATAAGCATATCTCTCTAAGCTCAAAGCTCAGAGTTATGCGCTCCTTGGTTATCTCAGTACTGTTGTACGCCAGCGAAACCCGGACATTGACAGCGGACATCCTAGAGAAATTGCACGTCACTGAGCTGAGATGCTTTGGAGACTGCTTGGCATCTCACACAGAGACCACAACACTAACGACGCAGTCAGGAACAGAATCAGCCTTATGATGATATCTTAACACGGTAAAGAAACGCAAGTTAATGTGGTTTGAGCATGTGCCAACATCAGAAGGGCTTTTCAAGACAATTTTACAAGGAACAGTGCAAGGAGGAAGAAGAAGAGGCCGACAAAAGAAGCGTTGGGAGAATAACATCTCTGAGTGGACAGGATTAAAGTTTTGCCACGCCCTAAGAGAAGCTGAAAACGAAATCAAATGGAGGGAAAGGGTTGCTAGGTCCGTGGCACTCCAACAGTCGCCATACAAAGGGATAGGTGCAGGTGTGTGGTGCTATTTGCATGTGTTACTGTTAAACGATCATTCAATTGGTCTTTCTGTTTATCAGCGCGTGTTGAAGCCACAAATGTAATAATCGACCACAAATGTAATGAAGCCCTCAAATGTAATACAAATTGACCACAAATGCAATAAAAACCTCAAATGCTATCAAACCTGTATATACTCGAAAGAAGGCCGCCTTCAATAACAGTTCGGATTCAACGCTCTATCAAAAAACACAATATTCTCTACTGCATATAATCGAAAGGGCGGCACTTGCGTGAGAGTCGCACATTAAAGAAGAAAAATAAACGAATTAATGAATAAACGTTGGAATAAACACAATTAATTCTCTTAACCCATAACCCCTTAGATAAAAGCAAGTAATTAGACCCGAATTATTGTGGGGAAAAGGGGTAAGGGATGAATTACTCCAAATATGGACAGCAGGTCACTTTTCTCTACATATTGGTGTAACAATCCGAAATCTACAAGGGGAGAGGTGATGATCCTCTCTAGAGGGTGATAATCCCCCAGGATTGTGAGAGAGGATAATCCTCTTTATGGGGTGATAACCCTCTCTAGGGGGTGATAATCCCCCAGGGTAGTGAGAGGTGATAATCCTCTCCAGGGGTCGATAATGCCCTAAGGTTGTGAGTGGAGGTGATAATCCCCCTTGGGTACTGGAGAAGTGGAAAGACCTCTTTAGATGTCTACTGTTCTTATGACCGCAAAGAGTATAAGGAACTTCTTAAATTTTAAGCAAGAGAAAAGACCTCATAATTATATAAAACCTTAAGAAAACCAGCAGAGGGAATCAAGCAGTGATAAGGGAGGCTGGGATGAGATTTTGTTCCACGAAGAGAAGAATATGAAGTGCTAGTTTGCTGAGCTAGGCGCGAAAATATAGGCATCAACTGTTCATGTGATAGCTGTCATCTAATTGGCTGAGCGAAACAATTAGTGTGACAGGAGTCACACGCGGGAAGTAACCCCTGAACGAAAGGAAGTGAACTGGTTCCATTACTGGTAAAAGCTGTACTATGGTTATCACATTAACTTTGAGATTGCCGCATTTCCCAGCAATACGGCAGCTTTCATTGATATACTTTTTAATGCTGATTATCATAGTTGATGTTTACCGGAAGGATATTGATGTAACATTGAACCTTGTTCTGTATTGAACTTTCAGTTCTTCTAAAGATAATAATATTATTAATAATAAAAATAACAATAATGCAGTGGTTCATGTGAGAAGAGGAGTGTACGTGAGTGATAACTCGGGGATGTTATTGGATTAGACGGCCAGGATACCAAGCCTCGAAGACGGGAAGCAGTACAAGTTCCTAGGCGTTGCTTGAGAGTGTTATGCAGGAGTATAAACTGGTCTTAGAGTGCGCAGTCAAGGAATACCTCCGACGGAGAAAAATATTAAATAATTCAATAACCACAACGTTGGTTCACTGACCACAAATCAGACCAATAACCACAGTTTCATTCCAGGCGGTGTGCGCACTACGATCGCTAAGCATCATGGGCGGTATTCAAAATATAATCATTTGTCTCAAGATGGCGTGGAGTGAACATCTCGACTGCGGAGTGAATATTCGTTAATTACGCTGTAGATATATACGATTTTGCTTTGAATGTCCTCCGGAAGGCCTTGAAAAAGAAATGCTTTGTTCAATGCTTCAATCATGAAAATCACTGGAGGTAAGACCCGCGGTTCGCCGAAAATTTTTGAATTCACCATGAAATCAGTGCAACTAGTGCTAAGAGGTACTGATGTGCATAGCTGTGATATACTCATAAAATACTAGGAGCTTCTTCAGAATACCCGGCAACGGTATTTAAGCACAGTGAGCTTATTTTGTTTTGTCATTCAGCATTGTAAGATGTTCACTTGCTAGCTGTAATAAGAGAATCGAAGTTGAGGGGGTCATCGTTTCGAGGACTTGTTTCTCTGTTGGCACCAAGTCTGCATTTCGTTTTGCTTAACATCTGTATTTATCATCACATGAAGACAAGTAAATAAAGTAGAGAGTATTTGTGTACAGTGAACTTGTGTCCTCTTTATAGATAATATAATATTGAGCATCTTTATTTGCCATATTTTTCTATTGGTATGAGTCATAGAATGTCTTATAACTGGATTGAAACTGAAAATGGTATATTTGTGATTACAAAGCCTGATGCAGTCAATAGATTTTAAAAGCTGCAGCCAATATTTGTTTAATGATTGTGTCAGTATGTACAAACACATGTTATCACATATTTTTTTGGATTACAAAAACTCTTCAAAATGTGAAATTCATACATGTTTACAAATCTCCTGTAATCAGGGCTGGGGCAACATTGCTTGAGACCCCTTTCCTTTCTCCTCACCCCAATTTTATAATTTAAATATGGTGTCATAGGTCTCATCATACTCACAGTCAACTCTGTTATACAGACACTGAGGGGACCGTAGAAATTAACCATCTTAATTTAGAGAAAATTTAAGGGCTTTTTTCCAGGGAACAAAGCAAGCTATCTGTGCTGATGAGCAAGGCTGTGCTCTAAGGAACATTGAAAGGAGCCTAGTTCTCTGAACCTGTAAAATCTAGGCTGCCCAGCATATGATTTGTATGAAAAGTCTGAGATTTTCTAGTCACCCAAAAGCAAAAGTTAGGTGCCAGGGGCCACAGGGCTCTGCTAGAGCACAGCCTTGATCAGGTGTCTGTATGAAGTGGTTGTCCGTAAAGAGGGCTTTTGGGTTACCAGTTATTGCAGAGGTGGATCCTAGTGGTACAGTAAAACCCCCCGACTTAGAACCTGAATTTCAAGAAACTGTTCAGCTAAAATAAAATTATGCCAGATGAGCCCCCTCTATATAAAAACCTGTTTAGCCTAAAATTTGAAACAGGTTCTTATTTTTTAAATCTATGAAAAAATTCTGTACACTTGAGCAGAGATAAATCAACATTTAGAATCTTCTTTGGAAACAAAGCTGTCTTATCACTCCAACTGCAATGTAAATGCCAATGTTTAAATTTAAATACATTCCTCTTTTTATGTCCATTCTCACATAACTTCTAATTTGGTATGCAGACTTTATATGAGGAATAAGGTGAAACGCAAATACTCTTAGCTACATTTTTACTTCAGAAAATATGAACCCATTTAAAAACCTAAATAGCCTAAACTTGTGCTAACTACTATTTATATAAGAATCTGTTTAGGCTTACTTAGTTAATTCAGGTTCTTAGTCTCATGATTTTACTGCCCCATTGTTCCACTTTTTCTATTTCCTTTCCCTGTCACCATTTTTTCAGCCTTGGTTTTCCAATATCAAAAGCACATTCAATGATCAAGCAATTTATATTTTAACTAAAGCCACCAAAATATGCAAATTGTTTGATATATATTTAACAGTGTAAACGGGTAAACAGATTGAATGACATCACTTAGCCTGTGTGGCAGGCATTTCAAAGAAAAGGGAAAGTGGGTCTTGGTGCAAGAGAAATGTGAGGGAAGGAGGGAGGGAAATGCCTGCCATACAGGAGGCTAATTGTTTTTTGCATTATAAACATCAACCAGGTGAATGTTGAAATCACTCCCTCCTTCCTCATGCACTCTTCGCATTTCTCTTGTGCCCAAAACCCCTCTCCCTTTCCTTTTAAATGCCTGCTACGGAGGCTAATCACCACTGAATAAAACAGGGACTAGGCAAGAAACTGACAAAGTCATAACATCCACACAACAACACACACCAATCTTGGAAGTAGATTGCTGGTTTCAAAATGCACAGGGCTTAACTGTATAATCAAACTTATCTTTTAATTTAATACCTGTGATTCTAATCCTACTGATTTTATACCTGCATAAAGAGAGTCACATGTATGACTGCAATTTTATTATGCTTTTTTAGTCCTATTACAAAAACAGACATTCCTACATCAGAGTACTCATCAGCCTATTTATATACCAGTTTCGAACATTTTATGCTCACCTAATGCTATTGTTTGGAGGAACCAGTCGCCGCTGCCCCGCTATTTTGTGATCAGCTTGTGATTACAACAGTAACACTTCCTAACTTGATGTCACATTGGTCTTCGCGAGGCTACATTTTCCCATGAAAACATGCCGGTTTCAATTCGGAAAAAGTATCACAAAACGTGGGGCGCGTTGGGGAGCGATAAAAAATTAGCGTAGAACAAGGTTTGCAGAAACACTTACAACTATCTTCTACTTTCGACGGGCAATATAATGGAAATTATAGCTTCTTAAAAACCGGGTTCAAATTTCATGCTCTTACAAGAGGAATCTTCGGGCTCCACGTTTTAGCTTGAAATGAAGAATATTGATTTGTTTTTCTTCACAGAAAAAATGTAAACAAATATTAGCTTGTGAAATCGAGAAAAACTATCGAAGGAAAGAACTGTATCTATTGAAAAATAAAGCATATAACCTGCGAAATTTCTCGACCTTCGCCGCCATCTTGAAAATTTTGAATCCACAATGCATTGCAGTCGTAGTGCGCACACCGCCTGGTTTCATTCCATGAACTAATCTGAACTGCCCCATAGAATTATAGGTGCTATTAAGGCAGTGGAAAGTGAAAGGGTGTGGAGTTTTAAAGGAAGAAGTCCTTAAGTAATTGGCGATAAATGAAATACCGGTACAGTTTAGTTTTCACTGTAGCTCAGTAACGACACAATAGTTCAATGACCACAGCACAAACCTTTCCACAAACTAGACGAAACTAAACTAAACAGCACCATAGAGTTATAGGTGCTATTTAAGACATTGGGAAGGGGAAGGGTGTGTAGTTTTAAAAGAAGTAGTCCTTAAGTAATTGGCGATAAATGAAATACCGGTACAGTTTAGTTTTCAGCGTAGCTCGGTAAAGACACAATAGTTCAATGACCACAACACAAAACTTTCCATAAACTAGACTAAACTAAACTAAACAGCACCATAGAGTTATAGGTGCTATTTAAGGCAGTGGAAAGGGAAAGGTGCTGGGTTTTAAAGAGAGTGGTGGACTATGGACATATTAAAGTTGTGTTTCGTGCCATCTCCTCGAGTTTCTGTAATCGTCGGAACTTGCTTTGTGAAGACATGTCAGGCTGGGATGAATATGATTGGTTATAAACAAAGTTATTTTCTAAACTGCGTACCGAAAATAACTTATTTATGCTCTAAACTCGGTAATAATGAAACACACACAAGCAAATACACAATAATGAATTTATTGTATAGGAGGAATAGGTCGGCAGTGGTATAATACGACCTCCTAACAAACACAACTTACATGATACAGAAGTATAAATGATAGGAAAAATAAAAACTGAATCTAAACTCACTCGTACAAAAATTGAATAAATTAAATTCCAATGTGTAAAGGAACATAAAGACGCGAGTCGACTTTATCGCGGACGTAGCCGTCATTAGCTGAATCTGACTTCCACCTTCCGTGAACTTTGAAATGCCGTTCTGGAACACTCTGATTAGCAGCGGAAGTAGCTCCTCGGGACCTTAAGCTGTGATTACTAAACTTAGAAGGGTCTAATCCAATAGCTTTCAACTTCTCCTTAAGAATTTCTCCCGCCCTGCCAGCAGTGAGGGGCTTTGAAGAGAAGACATTGCCCTTCAAATTCTTGTCGTACCGTAAGGATCTGAAAAATAATGAAATTCTGAGAAAAAGAAGGAATCCTGGCAGCTTCTAAGTACTTAATAAGGTATGTATAAGGGAAAGTAAAATTGCCAGTCTTGGCAATATAAACCCAGGAACCCTCTCTGTACTTATCAGTCTTGCTAACTTCTATGAAAATCTTATGATAAAGACCTTCAGTTACAATATTAGATCTACTAATGCTTAAAAGCTCGGAAATGCGGAAAAGGCCAGCATATGCGAGTAAACACATACAGACAAACCTGATATCAAGTAAGTTACTACTTTCCCCATAATGCTGCAAAATTAAGCCAAGGATCTCTGGGGTAATGGGCTCCGCCTTCGTGACAGGTTTACGAGGAGCACGACTGGAAGCCTCAACAATAGACCTGACAAGAAAGTTGTCACACGGATTGGGATTCTCAAAAACTGATAACTTATGTACCCAGTTAATAGCGTAAAAAACGCCGTAGATGGTGGAACTACTTAACGAATTTTCTGATAAATGATGCAAATACAAGGAAACTGTGAAAGAAGTAGCTGGGAGAAAAGAAACCTCCCCAGTGCTATGCAAGCACCACGCTTTAAACTTACAAAATGATTTACAATAATTAATAACTGTGTTATCAGCTCGAGAATTAAAGGCAGAGAGCCAAAAACTTCTCACAAAGTAAAACACCAAACGTCCGACTGACAGCTGCTTTAACTTCTGAAGCAAAAAATAGAGAAAATAAAATGACAAAAATGACCAAAGAAAAAATATATCAGAAAAATACAACACATAGTGAAACAAGGTAAGGTTGGGTCCAAGTGGTCCCAAGAAAAACACAGAAAAATATTACCACTAAAGGCCAAAGTGGCCCCTACGTAATAAAAAAGACCAAGTGGTCCACAAAACAAGGATCCAAGTGCATCCCAAAATACTCGGATACCATGTGGTATGAGTGTAAGAACTCTATAAGCTGCAGAGAAACCCCCTACAAATCTGGAAAAAAAAGGGTGGGGGGTTAACTAAGGCCTTTCTAGGAAAACCTCAAGAACAAACGACCTTAACGAAAATTAGGTGATCCAAAAAGGGAATTTTATAATTACCCAAAACGAAAACATCGGTACCTAAGGGGATCTCGAAAATATCAGAGAATATGGGAGACAAACCCTCGTCGCTAAAAATTAAAGGCCAAAATGGGGCGGAAGGCCAAGCAGGAACAACAAGTGTAGCGCGACCGCCAAGGGCAACCATGTGATTAAGGACCTTGGGGATGAGAAAAATAGGTGGAACGAGCCAATTATTCTCGCCCGCCCGAGAAACAGAAAAGGCATCAAAAGCCTCTGTACCAGGGCACCAAAACCTGCTATTAAAACGGGGCAACTGAGTATTCTCATGATTCGCAAACTGGTCCACAGAGTGAGGACCCCATTTCTCTTCGGCCAAAAGGAAATAGTCCCTGTTAACCCGCCAATCATCATAATCCACAATTCTGCTCAAAAAATCAGCTCTATCATTAGCCGATCTCGGAATCCATTCAACTCCCAATGTGATGCAACTGAGCAAGCACATACTGAAAATACGCAAAGCTAGGCATTGCAAATCTTCCTTCATGCTTCCTACTTCAACAAATCTAGCAACACTCTGATTATCAGTATACCACTTAATAGTGTGCCCTTTAAGTAAAGGCAAAAAAGATTCTAGACCCAGGGAAACAGCCTTAAGTTCCCTGTAAGAGGAGCTCTTCTGCGCCTCATCAACACCCCACAACTTGTGAGATATGGTGTTGTGAAGATCTAACATATAACTGGCGCAGCCTGTAGAACTGGCATCGGAATAACACACACGGGAATAATGGAACTGTGTAGACAAGAGGCGCCTACTGTTTAGGAAAGGAATGTTCTCTTTCCAAAAACATAATTCATTCAGAGTTGAAACCGACAGGGAAATTTTTTCCCGTCCCATGTAGGGCTTCTTAAAATATCAAAATGAGAATACCTTGTCATAATACGAGTAATGTTACCAAAGACGAAACCCATTGAGATAATCTTACCGACAAACTGAGCCAATTTTCTAGCAGTACTAGAAGGATACTGAGAACGAATTGAATCAATAACCTGTACGACACTGAGAATCCTAACTGAAGGAATGAAAATAGTATGAACGGCTAACAACCCAAGAAAACCCTAAAAAAGTTTGATGTTACTGCAAAATATCAATATGGTGGTAGCTAGATTGAGATCAAATTTACACATGAAATGATCAGAAGGAAGATAAAACACAAGCGTTTCTAATATCCTCAAACTTAAACTTTTCTTTTCAAATATGTTTATTGACATGCCTGAAGTCTAAAAACAACCTCTTCTTGCCGCAACTCTGTATGGAAACAGACAAGGGATTGACAACATGAGGAGGACTAGATACTTGAACAACTGAACCTGACAAAATAAGCTCTTGGATAGCCTTCAGAACAAAATCAGCGTGCATAAGTGCTGAATGGTTATTGTAAAAAAAAACGCATTCTAAGGAAATGTAATAAAGGGTATGGCATACCTCTTGTCAATAACCTGGAGAATGAAATCATTTGCACCTTAAGCGTCCGCCCAAAAACTAAAATGAGCTTTAAGCCTACCCTTAACCGATAGAATACTATTGGGAGAATTCTCACAGTCAAAACACTCCTCTAAAGCTGGACCTTCGTCAAAAATACCTTCAAGAGTTTCTTCTACTGCTTTACTATCAGCAATGGAACTACTGCTGCCCAGAAGAACCGCTGTCTTTACTTGACAAACTTTGGATCTGTTTGTAGGTTGATCCGGCAGTGAAGAATAAGTTGGGGCAACTTGCTCTCCAATGGCCGGTCTTGCCGCAGCTGAAGCAGATGTCATAACGGCCTTTAACAAAGGCGCCCTTTGACATTTGAGGACGAAAATTAGTAAAATTTCTTGGAGTGATAGAGGAGACAGCCGATGAAAACCCCGAGGAAGTCTCTGGACGCTGAATGACCTGTAAAGAAAAAAGGAAGAAAGAGGAAACTAAGTGACGGTCGATTATAGCCACTGAAATGACCTAAAGTGAGAGCACAACACGTGGTGAACCTATTTAAACACAACCCAACAATAAGCGTGAGGAACACGCCTGAATGCGGTACGCATTACGTAACCTCCATTCGCACGCATAATTCCCAACGCACCGAGCATAAATACATTTATTTTCTAAACTGCGTACCGAAAATAACTTATTTATGCTCTAAACTCGGTAATAATGAAACACACACAAGCAAATACACAATAATGAATTTATTGTATAGGAGGAATAGGTCGGCAGTGGTATAATACGACCTCCTAAACGCTAAAGAAAATAAAGAACGGGCAAAGTAAACGAATAAAAGTAACAGATAAAATACTCAGCTTCTGTCCCGACTTCGCACTGCGAGCGTTCTTCTTCTTTCGCAACGCTCTCTGCTCAGCAGCACGGATCTTCTTTCCGTCTTCAGAACCGGAAGCGACTTCGTCAGAAAGATACTCGTCAACTGCGGCCCAGCCAGCTTCCGATTTATCCGCTATTCTGATGAGCTTGTTTCTTCGCTTTATGGCCTTTGAAGCAGCGTTGAGGGAATCGTCGAGTTTAAGAATCAGCGCTGAAACTTGATGATTCTCAGAGTTTTCAAGATCGACCAGAGATTTCAGCGAATCGACAAAAGAAAGACTATGAGTGACGTGTTCCAAAGTCTCAGTATTAATCGAACTGCTTCTTGTTGCCGCTAAACTTGAAGCTTAAGCTCGTTTCGGTCTTAAGTTTCTTTACCAAGGATGAAGACGATTTGAGTTGATCATCAGAAAGCTCACGCTTTAAATGTGAAAATTTTTGATCAAAGTAAGACCTTAAGTTTTCAAAAGACCCAACAGAGATAACTTTGGGATCCTCCACGCCTTCCTTATCAGACATGATAAGCAAGCAAAAAATTAAGAGACGGTCGATTATAGGCGGTCGATTATAGCCACTGAAATGACCTAAAGTGAGAGCACAACACGTGGTGAACCTATTTAAACACAACCCAACAATAAGCGTGAGGAACACGCCTGAATGCGGTACGCATTACGTAACCTCCATTCGCACGCATAATTCCCAACGCACCGAGCATAAATACATAAAAAAATGCCTCGTTCACTAAGTAATATTTAACAAAATTTTTCATTAAGATGATGATGTGAGAGGGTAATATGCAAATTTAGTAGTTTTCAAACGTGAACTGACGGCGGTTGATAAAATTGTAAAAAGTGACTTGTATTCTTTTTATTAGTTATAAAAGAGGGCACAAGGAAAAACACCAGACAATCTTTTATGTCAGAAACTGGTGGTCAGAGAAAAAATAACGCTTGCAGAATGTTTACAATCTTACTTTGAGATAGTATCCTTACAAATCAAGAGAGCTTGAAACTGAAACGCCTTGAGCACCAAAAAGATATCGTCCACTGGCAAGGTTTGAACACACAACACTTTTATCGGGCATGAAGTGGTTGTTCCAAAAATTCAATAAACCTTAATAAGCCAAATTGTGTGACTAAAGTAAATAATGGTTTAGATATGGAGGTTATGCAAGAAGGCAGGTAAATATACTGAATGTTTGAAAAATGGCAATTTTAGGTTGTAATTTTGACATCAATTTTGACCAAACTCTAGCCCTAGGCTTATCTCTGTCTAATACCTTGAGGACAAAGTTGCATGCATGAACTGAAAGCTCTATTTTGTTAAGTCCATGGTCATATTCATATGGCAGCACAATTTACCGATAGATTCTTATGGCACCTTTAAAATGTCCTCTGGGAGGCTGGATTTTGGGTGCTTGAAGGGCAGAAAATGAGCCCTCCCCCTTCCCCTGAAAATCCAAAACTAAAAGTCAGAGAAGTAATCCAAAGTGGCTTTTGCAATATCTCACCACACCCACCTTCTGTGCCAAGTTTCAGCCAAATCGGTTGACCACAACGTTTGGCTTCAGGAAAACTTTCTCAGACAGTGACACTTCAATGTCTTGTTTATATATTTACCCTATTTACCCTCGGCAGTATTTATAGCACTAATGCCAGTGGGGCTGAGCAAATTCCTGATGCAAGCGTGGCCGAGGATTTGAACTCGGAACGATCGTGAACAAATCCAACAAGCGGTCAGAGCGAGACTTGAACTCGGGGCCTCCGAATTGTTAGCCTGAGATCATGCCCTCTCCCTATTATCCCTTTATGTCTCTCACGAGATGAGGGCATGATACATTTCTTTGTCGGATCACATGTAAAAAAGCCGGAATCTGGACTTTTTTCTGATTGGATAGGAAACAATAAGGATGATTTGCGCTGTTCCAATTGACCAAAATGCCGCCATCCGTTAGTTGTTGTTGATTTCAGTCTGCATTTTTGCTTGCGTAATGAGCAGTGAATACACACGCGAGTTCGTTATCAAATTTCTGCCGGCTTAGTTTTCTTGAACTTGAAGAATGCCTAAATAGAATTTCATCAATTGAAATATTTTCCATCTCATCGTATACTAAAAAGACGCAGTCAAAAATTCACCAATCATTTGAATGCAATTTGATACCGGCTACAAGTTACAGAAGTGACAAACGGGTTCAGTTTTCAAATAATCAATTCATGAATTGAATCTTTACCTGGTTTGACTGTAATTCCTCCTTCAGAAACCTGCGAATTATTCTGAGCGACCTTCGTTTTCACAACACCTTTCAGTTCGTAAAATATGCGGGTGCTTCAGCCTAATTTTATTTTTCACTGCTTTCGGCACAGAACGAAGTCAACGAGCTTTAACCAGTAAGTTCTTTATTATTTGCAGCTGTTAAATAAAGGTACGGCAACTCCAGCTAGCAGTATTTCATCACAAAAATAACACATTTAATTTTTAGGAAGCGCCATCTGAACATGGACATACTTAAAAATTTTCTCTTCCCTAAAATTGATTTCAAAAGTGACATTATTCGCGCCAAAATTTGATTCCCGTATGGTAAACGCTTTTTGGCTAATAACATGACAGGTCAAGCAGACGTTAGATTATGTAAATTAGGGGGCGGTTAACGGCTTGTTAAATGAATGTATCAGGCGTTATTTTTTTTCCCTCTCGAGCCAAAGAAACAAAAAAGCAAAAAAAAAAAATAATAATAATAACGCCTGATCTCAGGTTACCGAATTACAAGCCCAACGCTCTAACAGCTCTTCAACAGCGCGCCCTCGTAGATAAACTGTTAAATACCATCATGATATTGCACTTTTCTTTGCTGAATTATAGATTGCTCAATGAGAATGACCTTCAGTCAATCAGTGATAAAGCATTCGAGGCCCAGAGACAGCTTGATATATTGTAAGTATAGCCCGCTTAGTAAAAAGATGTTATGATGACCGACCAAGGCAGAGTAAAGACAGTAGTTACCTCGTATTGTTACAACTTTTATAGAGAAGGAAAAGCCATTATGAATAATTAAGGCACACTGAGAACAGGCAATCATCATATGACTATGTTAATGGCGTAAGTACTATCATGAATATTTCGAACGAAACATGACAAATTTTAAAAATACTTGGAAGGAATATTTACGTACAAAGCACTAGGTCAGAGAAACATAAGCCGTCGATCGTTTTCGAGAGTTGACGTAAAACTGGCGTAAATTAAAACTGTAGCTTGCGAAATCTACACAAGAAGGAATTTAAAAGAGAAATTCGCCGACTTCTCCTAGATATGTTAGTAAAAGAAAATGACTATATATCAGCACCTATCATCATACAAAAAGATGGACTGGCTATATAGTTATAATTAGGTCTTTAAAGTTTTAACTGATTTTTCTCTCGAACCTCTCAAGTTATCATTTCCTTAACTCTGTCTTTATGTAATAATATTAATTTAAATTTATCTATGTAATAATATTTATTTAAAAAAGTTAAACCCTAACCCTCGGTTGTTCTTCTGTCCCGCCTAGATTAGAATTTTATTACATGCTGGACAGTGTAATTAATTGAGTTAATTGTCACAATTAAGTTATGTTGATGATGATCATGTTTACCAGTATGACGTCACGTCTCGTGTCAGTGACTTTCAAAATGGTGAACAAAGGGTGAACATTTAGCGATATTTGGCGATATTGAGATCCCTATTGTCATAGAAAACCAGTGTTTGTACTTTGTTTGGATGAAACGTCCAGTGGTTTAATGAATTTTAAAGATTCCTTTCTATCGGCGGGCAAATTTTCAGAGCATTCATATCGACCGGTCACACTTTTAAGGGCCAGTGCACGCGACATTGAGGAGTTCGGACACAGCAATAGGAAGTTCATAAAAGCATAAACTAGTTGTTAAGTGTGTATAGTTTTAGCTCTGCAGAACCAATGAATGTCCAATCAATCCCTTCAAAGTTCGCTTCGCCCACCAAACTTTATATTACCAGACAAATTTTAACAATTAAGTGTAGCAAACTATTTTTTTTAAGGAACTACGAAACAGTTTTCAAAAATGTCTGCAAGCGCAACACTACACGATGACAACAGCAAAATAGCTGTAGCAATAGCAGCAACCTCGAAGGATAAAGCAAAGAGCAACAATTTATAAGCAATTAGCACTTAAAGAGAAATCAAAACTACCACACAATCAGTTACTTAAAAAGCCAATTAAACAGTGCAAAAGCCCACAAATAAACCACATTTGAAACTAAGGTTACTAAAAATAGGGTATTCTAACAACCTGGCAACACTTTAAAGGATTTCGAGATTTTACGAGATTTCGTACCGGAGTGAAATTCTCGCCCCTGTACAGCAACCGGGGTGAACTTACGCCGGGGTAACTCGCGCCGTTATAACATTTTGTGGTGGTATCATGTAAACAAATATAGAGCCATGAGAGGGAACCGGAGTGAGCTCGCGCCGGCGCCAAAGTCATCCCGGTGTCATGTTAAAACCACCTCAGTTCAAGCTGGTACTTCGTTTAACAGGAAAATGAAGAAAGGAAAGTCTACTTTTAGTTTCGTAGCTGAATTGTATTACCACCAATTTTTAGGAAGGTTTCTTTTCAACTTCAGACGTAGATGACAATTGGCTTTTAGTGAAAATAAAGAATGTGTTCGTACAGCCACAGCCAGCAATCAATCATGCAAACATCTATTTCTGAAAAACCCTTAGAGAAATGATTAAAACGATACATGTCTGCAAAAATGTTCGAGGGAGCGGGAAATGGCTATTTACTTTGTACTGGACTAGTAGGTCTTACCCGAAGATCCTTTCTTCTAATTTATGTTCAGTATCCTGCGAACTAGACCAAGAGAGCGAACAATTGGACCTGTCCAGTTACTTTCTCTTAATCCGCTCAAGTGGCTCACAGACTCAGGGAACGTTTTTCGTCTTACAATGTATTTCAAGGACTGATTAGTCACTTGATTACTGGTGTTTCGACTAGCAGCTTTTTATATACTAACACTTATGCAATTCATACCTTTAGAGTGCTTTCAGATAATCCTATCAAGAGTATTGGGCATCGGGCTTTCAGTATCCCAGATAAACCAGATGAGAAGGTCTTAATGTAAGTATAAGACGATTTGTATTGTTTATGAATGGTTCATAACTTGCGCCCAACTAGTAGTAGTTAGTAATAGTAGTAGCAGCGAAGCTTTATTTGAAATCGGATTGAAGAGTAGCACATAAGCGCAAGTATCTCCTAGAGATACCTGTAAGATTAATTTAATTACACAGAATAATGTTAAATTATAACAAAAATATTATATGTATATACATGCTAATAAAAGAGTAAGAATAAGAATCAAGCTATCTCACAAAGGTCAGACAAACGAACATTGTTTGTAAAGTGAGCTATGGTATTGGTAGCTCTAAGATCATGAAGATGACGCGAACTGCCGAAATACAAATTTTGAATGAAGATATGATCGTCGCAGTGGTTATTGCAGTTTAAGCCATATGCAAATAAACCCGTAAAAATTTCGGGTTTATTGTCAGGGCTTCAACGGGATTCGAACCTATGGCCTCTGCGTTAGCGCTGCAGTGTTCTACCATTGAGCTATGAAGACACACACATTAGGAGCAGGCCAATTTGTTGAATTCATCTTAACCCGTGAAAGGAATGAGACATGAAGATGATGCGAACTGCAGAAATACAAATTTTGAATGAAGATATGATCGCCATAGTGGTTATTGTAATATAAGTTAGCGCTACAGTGCCCTACCATTTGAGCTGTGAAGACCCACACATTGGGAGCAGGCCAATTTGTTGAGTTTATCTTAACCCGTGAAAGGAATGAGACATGAAGAGGATGTGAACTGCGGAAATACAAATTTTCAATAAAAATATGATCGTCGCGATGAACAGAAGATCAACATCTAAAGTCTATTAAACTATTTTATAGTTTGCGTGCTAAAAATTTGAGAGAGGGTGTGCCATAAACGGTGGTGTAGACACGTGGCAACTGTAAATTGTTTTTACCTATAAGCTGATTGCTAGTTCTAGGTACAAGTAGTGGTGATATGTAGGTAGGTGTGACAGCTTGAAAGAACTTGATAAGAAGAATTAACATTAAGGAAAAATTATGGGAACAAATACTAGTGGTAATAGATGATACTAACAAACCTAAAAGGTAATAAAAACTATTCAGCTAACTTTTCCTTCTTTGCAGCTTCATGATTCGCACTCAGTTGAAAGCTGTGAGCCTCCGAGTCTTGTCTTTTCGCGATTTTCATAACCCGACTTCCGTCATGTAAGTACGATTCTTATATTACCAGAGCTGTTGTAGAAAATGGCCAGATACATAACAGAGGGAGTTCTGCATCTTCCTTAGCAATAGCCCCCAAAATAGATAAGTATAAGGATGTATATGATAAACATATGCACTCGCTGTCCTTTTATCAGGAATCACACACGTTAACAGCTTGTGAAACACCGTACGAACGCGCTTTTCATGAAATATTCTATATACAACTCAATTATTGGTGTCCTTGCTTATCAGTTGCTTCGCTCGTAGGGAATCGGGCTTTGGTATCAATAAGAAAGTCTTAACTATCAAATTTTCGTTTTCTTTTGTAGAACCATGAATGATGGTAAAATTGGTACCTTAAAAGTTTTGGATTCATTTCAACAAGAGCGCTGCACTATTTATCTGTTCGTAACTATCTTTAATACAGTAATACAATATTCTAATATGCAGTTGCATTGTCTTTGACCTTCATTTACTGAGTTACTATAGCTTCATCCATCACCCCGATTTAAACTATACTGAAGAGACGAAGTTAAAATTTTGCCAAACCCATTTTCTCAATTCGCACTGTGAGGTATAGGTGAATCTGTATTTTTGTCTCTCTTCTACCTCATTTTCATATACTTATCATTCTCTGATCAAGCTATTATAAATATCACGGCTGTCTAGATATTGAAAGAGCGTTGCAATAGAAGTGGAACCTCTCGTAAGCGACCACCCAAAAAGCCAAACTGTGGTGGTCGCTACCGAGAATCGACTCAAAAGTGGTGTCTTCCGAAAAGATCTACTTTCGGACGCGAATTTTTTGCAGGCAACTTTTAAGGTACGGTGAGTGTTCTCCCATTTGATTCAAGTTCTTGTTTTTCAGATCTTTAAAGTATTTTAAACATCTTCGGGAAACGAAAATCACAAAAAGAGTAATAGCTTTAAAAAGATCATGACGGGATTTCGAAACGATGGCTTGCTTACTGAATGTGTGATGCTATAGAAATCTTAAAGAAAGTGAATGTCTGGAACCTCTTGCAAAATACACGCCTTAAGACGAATGTGCGGCCGTATTGGCCCACCGAGATCCAGGCAACTTTTCACAGAGGGATTACAGAGTAGGGGATTTTCGCTTACGAGAGCAGGTCGCCCATGATGGTTCGACTATATTACTTATCTTTGAGCATTTGAGCCCAATATACCGAATGGCTTCATTTAAAAACTCGTTAACTCATTTGTCCCCGTCATTACCAGTTTTGCAGATTTTGATGACTGCTGTTTCCTTAAATATAATGTGATATTGCTTGCAAAAGCCTTAAAATTCCACAGATTGCCGGCTAAGTTTAGCAACTTCGGCTTTAAACTTGTGAACTCAATCTAGATATATCGTCTCTCTTTATTTCATATAATTATGAGAATATGTACAACTAAGTATGTAATTAAAAATTCAGTTTCTAAAAACCATCATATAATACAAAACACGTCCGATAAATACGATCTACCAATCTTTTGAATGACTGGTGCGAAATAGAACAGTTGAATTTGAAAATTGACAGACAAATTTAATGTCAATTTCTTACATTTTTTTAAAGTTTTTTACTGATACATTTATCTTTCATGTAGCGGCTTAGGCCAAGATAGCTCTACTTACCTTGACCTTCAGAGTTATGAACCTGTCAGGGTCAGCACAATACGCGATTCATTAAAGCGAGCAGGTTTTGCGAATGCAACTCTTGGTGCCCTAAAATTACTACCATGTCCACTTGGTACTTTTGTAAATGCAAGTCGTCTAGAATGCGTCGAATGTCCTGCAGGTAAAATATACGTTTTGTTGCATGATTATTACTGAAATTATACTTGTCCTATGGGTCACGGATGATTAATTCAAATCACAAAAAGGTTTTACTTGCCTTTGAATTGCCCGAGAAGAATGTCAACAAGATGGCTGGATATTAATTGGCCTTGTTCTTTCTTTCTGGCGTTTTGCTGACTTCGACAATAGAGAGGTTAAGCATCACGTTTACGTCAAAAGGTAAACGCGAATTTGTACCACGTAACCAAGTTTCCCCTTTACTTGTCGTTTACTTTTCATTATTTCTATTCATAAATTCATAGTTTCACGCAATGTTTTGTACATAAGAATTGTTTCGAGCTGTTTTTATCTCCTTGTTTTCTATTTTGAGAAATTCTCGACTTGAATCTGACGTTTGCCGTTTGCCGTATACGTTGCCAGTATAAAGCCAGCCACATTTATTGGATTCTTAAATTACTATAATACGACCAGATGATAGTTTTTCTTCTTATGCCATGCAATAGTAAAGTCCGTCCACAGCAACCAATCATATTACGGGAATTCCACGTTATTTGTAGGTCATGAAATTAAAAAGGAACGTCGGACCAAAAACCAAGGATTTTGTAACCCTACAATTTTAACCCGGACAGATCCATTTCCATTTTGTAGATCCATTTCAGTCATATTGTGGGACTATAAAATTAAAATTATTGATAAATATGAAATGTAAAAAAACACTTTCACTCTCAGTACACTTTCTTATAGGAGGCTTCTATTCGGATACTAAAGCGTTTGTCAATGACAGCTGCCTCAGATGTCCAAATGGAACTTTTGTGCCATACACTAAGGCACCTGGCAAAAGCGCCCGTGAGTGCATTGCTTGTCCACAAGGTAAGCATGTTTTATAGTCAAACCCAGTCAAACATAGACCACATAGTTAAACATAGACCAGGCAGATTATACTGATAGTAGCAGGGGTATCAAATTTACATATATATATTCTTGCATGCTCAATGGGCAGTGAATTTCGCGCTGCAGATTATCAGCATTCGGTGAGATCAAGAGAAATCGTTATCGATGGCTCTTGAACAAAATTCTTTATCGAACTCAAGAAGAACACAAAATCTGCTGCAGCATCTGCTGGTGGTTTTAGTGCTCATTGCATGCTAGTAAGAATAATAAGAATCACCACAAGATTTCAAAAAGTCAATCATTTTATGGCTACAATAGTACGAGCGTTCTTATTGGCTGCTTAGCTGGCATGACCGGGAATTATTCCGTAGAAGTCCAAAGCATATATAATCTGTGTTTAACTTGATAGTAGACATCCATGTTATGATCAATTGACAGTTGTCAAAAAGGGTGACTGCTGACCAGTACCACATGTCTGTATCGCGGGCTCAAGTGTACAAGTCATTGAGGTGGCGTACTCTTTTAAGTAATCCACTGACCAGTTATTGGTTCAAATTGATCGCAGGCTCAATTACTTCCGGTGTTTTATATTAATAGCGCTAAAAGGCAACAAACAACTTATTAACCTTGTGCGTTCGGTCATTACAGGGATTTCCCTGTAATGACCTCACTCTCAGTTAATAACTTGTATGTAATGAATTCATCATAAGAATCTATGGTGGAACGCTTGACCTGGTTTGATTAATTGCAATTTAGTAGATGGAAGGTAAAAAGTGTACAGAAACTGCGTTATCCCTGTTACCCTGTTCAAAGTATCTGATGACGTCACTGAAGGTCAGATAAAACTGGTCAGGAAATGAAGGTGGAGAGACACAAGATTCTCTGCTTTGGCAATGGCCCTTACGTTTGATTAAGTCGGAGGAGAAAATTTCACCACCAAGAATTTTTCCAAGAAAAGTTCTTTGCATTTTCACTGAATGAGTGTGAGTATTATTTTCAACTCTACTCCCACTGGAATTCATTTATGCAAAATTGTGCAACTTCAAAATTTCAAAACGAGGATTGGTGGTGAAATTTACTCGTCTGACGTAAACATGCATAAGGACAATTGTCGAGTAAGATAGAAATTCTTGATATCGGTTTTGAATTGAGAATTTATTTACACACAAAGTAGTTTTAACTTAATTTAACTCCTTACAGTGGAGTTATTGTTTGGGGAGTTATTTTAACTCCAAAAATGAGTTTCAAGAACTCTTTTTCAGGATTAAAAACGACCACAGATATTAAGACGTTAAAATAACCCCAAAAAAGGAGTTATCCTGTACCTAAAATTTTTACTCCACTTTTAGAGTTAAATTAACTCCAAAAAGAGTAAAAACAACCCATGCAAGGAGTAAAAATAACCCCATTGTCGGAGTTATTTTAACTCGAGACTGGGAGTAGAAAGAAATCTTTTTCAGGAGTAAAAATGACCCCAAATTTGGAGTTAAATTAGGAGTTAAAGTAACCCCAAAAAAGGAGTTATCCTGTACCTAAAATTTTTACTCCATTTTTGGAGGTATAATAACTCCCTAAAAATTAAGGTGCATATCTCTAGGGTTTTGCCTCTAATTTTATTTTTGTTCGGCAATGCTGCCATTATCGTATATCCTTGTAATTTAAGGCGGTGAAACTTTCTTATGAAGTAGCTTTGTTGTATTTGAACCCATTTGGCAATGAAGCCCACAACTGTCTAAACCAGCAAGCTTTCAAGTTTATTTATGTGTTTTAAATGCAAAAAAAGACAATCATTCTCCTGATAGAAATACAATAAATTCAGCTAACCGACTTTTACTTTTTTTAGGCACAGATACTTCCACGTTTGCTGGGTTTAGAGCTTGCAGCTGTTTAAAAGGATTTCATCGTACCCATCTTTTTGAAGGCTGCAAGCAATGCAAGGAAGAAGGATTAGAATGTGTGGATGACCATGTTAAGCTGAAAAAGGGTTTCTGGTGGAAATGGGAGGATCAGACCCACAAGCAATTTTATGAATCATTTACACGTAATCTCTTAGATTCAAGGAACTCTTCCTCGACGAATGCTTCCCTTATCGAGTTCCCATACACTGTTCCCACGCCGCACAAATGTCCACAACAAGAAGCTTGCTATGGCGGTTTCAATTCTTCTTGCGCTGACGGCTATCAAGGACCGCTGTGTGAAATTTGTAGTGATGGCTACTATAAACAGTTTCAAACGTGCAAAAAGTGCCCAACGAAGAAATGGATGATCGGCCAACTGTCGATCGTGGTGGCAGTTATCCTGGTCATTATTTTAGTTATCCTATGGTCAAGTAAAAAGAAGCAAGAGAATGAGAAAAAAAGAAGATCCACAGTGGATATGCTACTTGGAAGGCTAAAAATTGTCATTGGCTTTTACCAGGTCACTGATGGACTGTTACAGACATTTTCGTATATCAAATGGCCAGATTCTCTTTCTGCCATAGGAAAATATTCGGAGATGGTGCAGCTTAATGTATTTCAGATTGCGCCTCTTCACTGCATCTTTCCTGAAATAAAGGTTAATGCTTTTAAGAGCTTGTTTGCAGTCCTTGCAATGAATGCCACAGCCATCATTGTGGCGATTCTCATTTACTGTTTACGAAAGCTTCTACTCGAACTGAGTGCTTCCTCCAAAGAAGAAAATTTAAGGAAATCTTCTCAAACGAAAGAGCTGATCTTGCGAAATCTGTTTTTCTTCCTGTACGTGACATTTCTCAGTACCTGCTCCAACACAGCTAGTGTGCTTCCCCCAACTTGCCGTCTGCTTTGTTCGGACAAAACGAAAACCCACTGCCAAAAGTTTCTTAAGTCTGACTACAGTATCGACTGTGAGAGTACAAACTACAGTCGATCAGTCATCGTTGCCTACATTGCAGTCGCTTACATACTATTTCTTCCCACAGCATCACTTATAGCTCTCTGGAAAGCCCGATTAACCGTTGCAAGTCAGAATAAAATGGAAGACGAGCACCAAAATCCTGATATCGAAGTGAAAAGCAGCGAAGTCAGAACAGGCTTGCGATTCCTTTTCGAAAACTACCATCCGCGCTCGTGGTACTGGGAACTGGTCGACACAGTACGAAAGGTGGTCCTCACGTCAGGTCTCATCCTGGTTGATGGTGAAAGCAGAGCATATGTCGGACTGGCTTGCGTCATGTCAGGACTCTATGGAATGTTTTTTGCCTATGTCAGCCCCATTGTGGACCCATTCGAGAACAGACTAATGCTGATATCTCTTGCTGTGACCTTTGTAAACTTGGGAATAGGAGCTGTGAGTAAAATTAACAGCGAGAACATTCCTGCCTCAGTCGATCCATATGTGGATAACATCATGTTCAAGGTACTGGTGTTTGGAGCAAATTCTTTGGTAATCGGTCTTCTCGTAGGTAAGTTAAGTGTAAAACTACTTCGGTTCTTAATTTACCCTTCAATAGTATAATATTCATCCCTGGGTATTGTTGCTAATTATAGTAAGGTATGGGGAACCAATCTTAACTGGGAAAAGCCCAAGATAGATTGAATTGAATGTACTAGGTAATCTGGAAGCCGACTTACTCACTGAGTCGCCAATCGCCCTTCGTGTCGGCAAAGTGAAGTGTACCAGTATTTCCTATTATAAAAACTAATTTGCATATCGTTAATTATTCTTCGGGGCTGATATTTACAATTCAAATGGAACGTGAACAGAAAGCCTAAGCAACCACGACGACGAAAACAACAACGTCAAAAAAAGAAAAAAAAAAGAACAGAAACGTTCTTGCCTACATTTGACAAATTTAGGAGATCCAAATAGACGCGATAAAGTTTGAAAGGACACAAATCAATTTTTTAGCGACGTTGTCACTGCCGTCGTCGTCGACTAGTCGTCGTTGCTTAAGCTTCCCAATCACAAGTAGGGCGTTGCCAGCTCCATGCTTGCTTTTGGTTTTCGGCCAAAATTTAGTTCACGATGTAAATCGGTTAAGCTTCAACTGCCATTCTAACTGTAATTGTTATAAGTATTAAAGTATGTAAGTAAGTAAGTAAGTAGGTAAGTGCGTATGTATGTAAGTACTGCTATGTCAGTCAGTCAGTCAGTCAGTAATCTATAAGAGTTGAACTTAGAGCTAAAATATTCGTAGAGAATAGTAAGGACAGTACAATAGAGGACTCCGCCTCATAAAACGTCAAGTCAACGCGTTCGTTTTAAGAAGGTGTTCTTGAAGGAGAGAGGTGACTTAAGACAGTCCTAAATATATGTAACTATGACTATTGTTTCTTTGCAGTTCAGTATATTGTATGCACCAGTCGCTTCATAAAAGAATGGCTCAAAGAACCCAAGTGGTCTTTCTCTTGCTGTCTGGCCTTGCTGCTGCCTCTGAATGACCTGCAAGGGGAAGTACGTGGATTTGCTGGAAGGAATGTTTTTAAGAACCAACTGCAAACAGGAAAAGTGAACATGCCGTCAATTTCATCCTCTTTCAAAGATAGTGGTGCTGTTAACTTTAGTTTGGAAGAAGATCAACCCGATCTGACAGGTGAAAGGAATTCTGATCACAAGGAAACACCTGGAAACAAGAGCGAAAAACAAACTAAGACTCGAGTAAGCGCAAAAGAATCCATCTTTACCAAAATTTCAGTTCATGAAGTTCCAAAAATGATATACGATACGTCTTTTTAAAGACCTTCAGTTAATTAAACCATTTTTGCACTATTTATGTCAAAGACTAAACGTATAGTTTGGTGAAAAGCTTTCATGTGTGGGGACTGAAAAGGCGGATTCATCGTGTCGTCATGTTTACATTTTAGCTCATTAGCATCAAGTTGACAAGTAGAAGATGAAAGAAGATGTAGCTGTATAGACCAGTTAGGTTTAAACATGAAAAGAGTTGGTAAATTTATAGAGTTCGTACAAGTTTCAGCTCTTTGCAATCAGTAACAAAGAAAATGGCGGCAAAATTCCTTGATGAGCTCGTACATTCTTTGAACATTTTGTTTCTTTTAAAGAGAATTTCTTTGAAATTATCTGATATATCGGGTCAATTTTCCGAAGATAACTGAAACTGTTATGATCTTTCAATATTCAAAAATTTCTTGCTATTATCTTCATCACATAATGATGAGCCTATGCTAATGCGGCAAAAAATGTAAACAAGGATTCGCCTATTCAGTAGAACCCCGGTAACTCGAAATCTGACAAGAGGAACTAAAAACAGTTAACCTGAGATCAGGTTCTATTTTCGTTTCTCTTTGTAAATAACATTTCGGCGGTAAGGTGAAACCAATTTTAGCGGGACTGCGGTACTGTACAGAACTGCTAAAATTGGGCCTGATCTCCCGAGGTTAAAAACAGTTCGAGTTAGCGGGGGTTCGAGTTATCGGGGTCGATTGTATCTTCAATTTTGCATGGTAATCAGTCCGAAATATCCCTAAATTTAAGGACAGGGCCAACTGGTCACGCGACACTTTTCAACCAATGAGAAGGCGTGCTTGTGTTTATCAACAAACAAATGAAAACATCTCCCCAGCGATCAAAAATTTTCAAAACAGCGGACGGTGTCGGACAGAATCAGTCATCGTTTTTAGGCTCTCAGGCATATTTTTAAGACTTTTCATGAGGGATACACAATTTTTTTAAGTGGACAGCGTATCGGAAGCCATATTGGAAGTGTCTACTGAAATATTCAGCAGATTTTGCGGCTTATTTATTCTTTTAAACAACGCGATGTATAGGCGAGATTTTGGTCGGTTTTCAAGGTAGGTGAACAAGTATATATTATTTTTTCGATTCACAGATTTTTTACGAAGTTCTAGACATTTTTCCTCGATTGTCATATCGATTAACTTTTATCATGTGGAATGTGGGGATGGTAGACAACCTAGAATTTTGGTAGACAATTTTTGAATTCCGAGGTACGTTCCCCACTCCCGGGTTTCTCACGGAGCCGTGTTGTTACTTTTTTTCGCACTAGTACGAGCCTTTGCCTTTTTTCTTTTCAAGGTCAAAACTACTTTATTAGTCTTATGGATATTCACGTCCTACATCTCGCCTCACTTTGCCGAATTTGCGGGGATGAAATTGAAGATCATAAGAGAAAGGTAGACACTAACCGCTTTGTGTGTTTCCGAAATTAACCAAATGTGGAAAGATTTAATGTTGTTGGATTCTCCAAATGTTCATCCACCTTTGAAAAACAATCAAAGAAAGAAGGCAAATTTCAAGTGTAAATGATGTATTTCGCTTCTTATTGAACATGCACTGATTATCGTGGATAAAATTAAACCATTGCATTAATGCTCCCAACCCATGGAAATATCAAACAAGACAACAACAACAGATCTGTGGGAGAAAAGGGGGAAGGGGATGAAGTGCTCGAGTTGCTAATGGAATCTTACAGCATGACACAGGTCAGGTGGTTGGGAACGAGAGGACTTACCCAATAAGAACATTATCACGCAACAACAACACAACAACCAGGCTAAAGAGAGGTCCTAATCCTCTCTCTGGGGTCTTGATCCCCAGGCCCTGAGAGGTGGTAATCCTCTCCCTTCTTTCCATGAGTCCATCAAGTCCCCAGGCTACAGAGTATAAATTGGTTGGCACTACAGCAAGCAAAGAAAGTACCAGATGCTTGAAGTCAACGCGAAACAACAAACAAAAAAAAAAACAAACAAGAAAAATTAATAAATTTGAACTACTTTTTATTCTTGTTATAATGACTGGTTCTTTGATTCTTGTCCTGTAGAAGTTAGTAGGTAGTACCAATCCTGTTTTGTACGATCTCAACAAATTCTCACACTCTCTCTAAGGCTATTTTTACATGGGACCAGTTTTCTTCTATTAAAAATCTTGCAAGCCATGCAAGTGAAGCCACGACCTCTGCGATCGGTCCGGAATCAGTTCGAACACCCCAATGATTCCTTGCGATGAATAATGCTCTTATTCTTTTACATGAAATGTTTTCTTTGAAATATTAAATGTGAAACCTAGACGAGTACTGTGAGCTCATCTTTAATTCTGTCCGACTCCGTCCGCTGTTTTGAAAATGTTTGATCACTGGGGCGATGTTTTGATTTGTTTGTTGATAAACAGAAGCACGCCTTCTCACTGGTTGAAAAGTGTCGCGTGACCAGTTGGCCCTGTCCTTAAATTTAGGGATATTCCGGACTGGTAATAGTGATAGTTTATTGATATTTCAGTACTTTAGCATATAGCAGAGGGCCCATTTAACTTTTCTCATCAGACATTTTAACACGATTATGCATTTTTACTATAATACCGGGAAATGGCTGTCAAATACATGATGTGTTCGTTGCCCATCTTAAGAAGCAGTAAAAAACAAATTGCTGTAGTGTTAGTTTTAGGGGTTGTTCCTCAGTTTACAAGGCAAGGAAAAGCTAATAGGATGGCATTTATGGTGAGTTCTATGAACCAGAATTCGCGGGGAATTCGAGTTATCCGAGTAAACGTGACTGCCTGAAAAGTAGGATTTATTCCAAGAGAAATGGGACTTAGTTCCAGTTATCCAATTTCGAGTTAAACCGGGGTCCTAATGTAGATTCAAATCAACGTAAGCCGCTTTGCTAGTGTTTTCTCGGTCATGTTTTAGATGGCTTTCAGGCTATCATCAATTCCATCAACTCTCTATCAGTGCTGCGTTTCGGTCTGTAGACACAGTACATTTTTCAAGAATTTCATTTTTGATTTGAATCTTCATTCATCATAAAATGTGTTTACTATTTTACCATGCTCTTAGGACAAAGGTCCCTTGAGCAAACAAACATGACAAAGGTTGTTGGTCTTGGTGGGTAGAGCTATAGTCGCATTGAGGACAACTTCGAAGCGACAGAAGAGCCAGTTCAGCTTACGTCATAAAATTAAAGGAGTTTTATTCTTTATTATCACTAAGCTGCATATTTATTGGCCATACTTATTCAAGTTGAAATTTGAGGGGTTTAGAAAACAAAATAAAATAACTAAAAAAATTTAAAAATGAAAACCACAAAAAAATACAAACATATATACTCATGAAACCATTAGCTACTTCAAGGCAATAGTCAAAGCAAACTGACCTTATTAATTTTAAAACAATAGATTGAATATGAGCAATTTACGTGACACCGTGAAGTTCAAAAAACGATTAAGCTCACGCTTCCGGAGGCCTTTTGCTGTCGCCTATTCATCGTAGCTCAACTTACATTTAATTCAGTATTTATCTTTTATTTCATCTTTGCTTGCTTAAAATAATATTTCGCTCGCTGTATTTATTATTGAGGAAAGTACTGACAAGAGAGAAAGAAAGTTATTCCTAGAAACCAGATTCTGCGGTTAAGAACATCGTACCTTTTATTGCGCAATTACCTATGAATTACCGCAAAACAAACGAACATAAACGATTAAACTTTCTTGTCGGTTCTCCTCTCACATATACTTTAACCGTATATATATTCTTGGTATTGGAATATCCTAAATAATCCATATATATAAACCTCCTTACTCGTACTTTTCAGGTCGGTTAAGAAATGTATTTACATGATACCATTACTCTTTGTCAAGATCACATACGTGCCTCTAATTGTGAGCAAACGGATGGCATGCTTTTGTCCACTTCCCGCTATCTTCCCGCTGGGCGCATTGCAGCCAAAAGATCGGAATTCCTATACAAAGAGTTTTGCACCGATCTTTTATTCTATCTTGGTGTTTGGGTTTCAAGTTATTTTAAAAACAGTTGGACGGTTTGGTTTGATATTCGCTCAAATTTGGCTTGTAAGCTGACCTAGATAGTTAAGTTTCAGGAATCTGGTAGACGAAGAACCACTTCGTGGATGTGCTACCTTTAAAACATTATTTCTTTATTATTTATTTTTTTAATTAACTTGGAGAAACACGTCTTAAAGCGTGTATTCAAGCTTACTTAAATCCGAAACAAAAACGAGTTCGTTAGATAGAAATAATTACTTTGCTTAGTTGGTGTTTTCAGCTGTGGAAAGGAAAATAAGCAATTTCCTAAACAAAGTTCGTTTGCTTAAAACTGAAATTAGTTCTCACTTTTGCTTGAATAATAATCAGCCTTGCATACCTCATCAAATTTAGTTTATTGCCACGCGACCCAACACCTTTTGAGTTCTTTGTTCTCAGTTGGGCCATTTTCAGCTAAATTTCACTTACTTTCCTAATTTTAAACTATAATTTCTTTCGACAGAATCTTAGGAAAGATAGGTTTCTTTCAAACCATTGTTTTAGTTTCTTGTATAGGAATTTGGTTGTAGAGATATTTCCAGTTTTGCAAATTTTTCCCACGCGCAGCTGAATTCAACTAAATTTTGGTTTCTTTCGTTCTATCAGGTCTATCACCTCGTAAAGGCAGATTTAGACGGTACGATTTTTGCTTGCGGCTAACGTGCGCGACTAGCATACGTCATCACTTTCGACCATCCACACGCGCACAATTTTCCCTTACGACATCCACATGTGTCGTACGAATATCGTGTGCATTAACACGACACGATCTGTCGTGAAGTCATGACATATGCTAGTCGCGCACGATAGTCGTAAGCAAAAATCGTGCCATGTAAATCGGCCTTGCCTTAACACCTACTTTCTGCAAATGAATACTATCTAGTCTTGCTAGAAACCAATTAACTTTATTGCTCAGAAAAAATACAACTGCTTTAATGTAAGCTAAACTTGATTCACTTAAGGATCTCATCTGAAGACTCAATTAGTAGAGTTCTACGAGCTGTAAGGAAGCAAATAAACTGCGTTCAACTCAACTTCTTGTGTTCCTAAACATCTCTCAAAATCTATAAGATTCCAACCTTTAGTTCCCAAAAGTGATCAACATCAATTTTATCCTAACAACATCAAAACAGAAGGGAAAGAAATGATCATGGGAATTAATTCCATGACCACTAGTTGGAAAATGCGTTGTATCTTGTATCAAATTATCACAACTAATTTTTTTAAGAAAATGTATTGACATCGGTACAGAGAATTTGAATGTGGATATTGGGGCTTTAAGGGTTGTCCGTGTTATATAACTGAAGGGGAGGAAAGAAATTCAAAGAGGACAGACGGCAAATTGTTGTTACTTGAAATAACTGTTCTCCAATAAAATGCCAAAATGTGTGCGAACGGTTGCGGGAGACTATTGCGGCATCCGGTGTGAAGAGGACCATGGGATGGTTGCTTCCCTTGACCGCGCTTCTCTCGTTTATATTAGGGAGCTCAAGCAACGGAAAAAAGAAAGTGTTTACATAAGAAAAGAGTTCAACTCCTCCAGGATTTGTTTGGAACACCGCACCAACATGGTAACCATTTCACTGTATGGCCGCCTTTGGGTCGTCTGAAAACGCTTGATAGGAGACTGAATGGCAACTGGGGTCGAGTCAGCAAACAGACGGTCAAGAGGGTCACAATTTGACACCTTAATTTGTTTCTTTAGGGCAATATTTAGATTAGAGTTAAATAAGCAAAATGTTAACTTACTTGTTAAGCGGGCTGCATGTGACAGCCTGTGTTGAAGTTTAGGCCGAACGCCGTTTTTGTTGTGTTGTCCAAATGGCACTATTAACCTAAGCTCGGTGAATATTAAATTTAATGCATGTTTTGATACGGTACTTGTTACGAACGAGTGAATCACTTTTTATGACTGTCAAAATATTAAATATAGGCATAGATGTAGAAATAAACTCGGCTTACCTTAAACTGGATTTCTTTATTGCTTTATCTGTGCAACCTGGGTTCACTTCATGGCCATTTTCTATAATTTTGCGGCTCATAGGTACATGTAGTTCGTCGAAATGCATTTTGTAATTACCGAAAAATAAAATCTTAGCATATAGGAGAGATTAATTTTTTTGATCTAAAATCACTGTTCCGTTCTTACGGAAACTCGCTCTTGAAAAAGACGTTTTGGCTGCCATAGCGGTTTAACTCCGGCCACATTGCAAAAAATCGGGGTTGACTGCACAGTTTTCCAAGAGGACTGGAAGGGGACAGACGCCAATTCCCTTGAAACAAAACATACAGTTAACTTTGAGTTATCTTCAAGGGAAGTTATGTAGTGTCCATACTATGAAAAAAAACTTAAATCTTTCTGTTAAGGCTTTATTAAGACGTTCACAACGCGAAAAATAGTAACAAAATTGAATGTGTATGAATTACAGGCAGAAACAGTATTCCGCTTTTTCGAACAAAATTTCTGATTCAACAAAAAAATTACGGATGCACTTGCTCTTGGCAAATGAGAGCAAGCAAGAGAAAAGATATTTCTTTTCTAAAAAGTTGGTATTCACTCGTTGCTCATGGATTAGCTGAACTCCACATAAGTAACAGGAGTAAGAACGGCTCCAAAGCTGGGAGGAGCCGACAATGTTTGTGGTACAGCGGACGCAGCAGTCACAGCGGGCTTGGTAAGAAGAGTAGTGACGTACTGTGTGGGGGTGGGTGAGTTTACGTGATGACTGATCATCGGAGAGGTTTGGGTATATTCTGCACGAGCCCCGGCTTGGCCTGACTTGATGTAGCAGTGGAATAGAGTAGTTGGTGTAGGCGGCTGGACTGTGATGGTTGCATTGCTGCCTGTCACGGGTGGAGCGCAGTATTCAGAGCTTGTATTGTAGTGCAGGGTTCCTGCTCTCATTTGTACAGGGGGCACGATAGTGCCACCGCCCAACACCAAGGGTTGGACCTTTGGCTGGATAGCAGTTGAACCCATTCCTGGAACGGGTGGGGGCTGAATGGTGTTTCTAGGTATGGTAACATTGGGTGGTGGTCCCTCACCACGTTTCGTTAGACGGCTATGGATTCCTCTCTCGGACATGTTAAGCCGAGCGGTAACGGGAGGCATTCGGACTAGTGTAGAGGGAAGACGATTGACGTCCGACTTCATGTCTGATAGCAACTCCTCCAGCTGATTAAGTACTGAAACAAAAACAAAAACGATAAATGTCCTTCTGTTACATCCTAGAAGGTAAAAAGATGAAAAGTCCTATCCACTGGATAAATCACTATTTAGGGAATATTACAATTTGTTTCCCTAATACGTATCCACCAGATTAATCGCCAATCAGTGGATAGCGCTATTGGTCGCTATACAGCTTTTGAACAACTGGGGCCTGGTGATATAATGATTTTTTTTTGTCTTAAACGAACCATAAACTTATCAGTCATATAACAGGGTCACTATGTTATATACAGTTGTAATCACAACGAGTGAAGTGATTATGGAAAGAAGTGATAAAAATGTATATTCCCAAGTAGATAAAATTCACTTTCACAGTCTCTCACAAAACATCCAAAAAGTGGGGAGCGATGAAAGGAGACAATATTCACAGGCTTATAGTCCGAAAGATGCTACTTTAATTGTGATGAATAAGCAACATGCAAGAATAGCTCACGATGGACACTACATCAGCCTACAAACGCTTTGAAGTGTGCAGCAAGAATTATCTGTAATGGTTCCCCGCCCCGTGTCACGACCGGTTTCTCCCCACCCTCCCTTTATGGAAAGCCTATTCACAGGCTGTTGAAGCCATAAACTACTAAACGATCTGAGTGAAAGATTACCTTATGAAGTACAGCATTGGTGGGTTTGTTTCCTGCTAATGACTCCTTGGACAAATGCTGGTGACTTTCCGCTAAGCACTCAGGCTCCGCAGATCTACCGAACAAAGACAAAAAATATGACTTACTTCAACCTCGCAGATCAACAAGGGGCTGAAATAGTATCAAAAAGGGCCACTCGAGTTTGTCAAACATTGTAAGGATTGGCTCCAAGTTGTAGAGAGGGGAGAGAAAAGGCGCACTTCTAAGAAAAGAGCTTTTTGTGACGACTCAGCTGGTTAAAATCCCTGCACATCTTATATCAGTTCTCGAAAATGTGCTAAAACACCGGTTCGTTCCTGCAGATTGATTTGATTCTTACCTTGCATTTAAGCCATGGCAGGGTGGTTGGCATCTTGCCTGAGTTTCATGGTATCGGCTCGTCTCAGCTGTTCTTCTATTATAAGCGCTTGTTCTAACAACTTAAAACAACACAGCACAGAATTTACAAGGGAGCCATGTACGCAGATCAATAGTGAGATGCCCAGACTAACAAAAGGCGTCAACCATACCCGGGGCGGGGGGGGGGGGGGGGGGGGGGGGAGCAGCTGGCAGCGAGGTCTGGAACGGAGTTTACATGATCGTCGCCCCAGTTAAGAAATTTGGCGGAGTGAGACTGAGTACAAATTTTCCTTCAAAACAATTATGGCGGAGAATGCAGACATGGAAGGACGACGAATTTTTGCTCTGTTTTATGTTTCCAGGCGTCCAAACATGAAGAAAAGGTTTCTTTTAACTCTTTTAATGGACCTTTTGGACATCAGCAGGCGTGATGTATGAACAGTTCATGGGTGACATCACTTATCGTTATTCGGAACCGCGGCAAGTTTAGTTAGTTTTAAACTTCGTGACTTTTCGAGCGACCAGCCTGCTCCATCTCTTATATTTTTCCACTTACAGTGGTATTATACAAGACTCTCTTCCCTATCCTAAACATATGCTACGAGCAAAATATATCAGTATAAGTCTTGCAACAGTCATACGATGTGAATGTTCATTAAACCAATTTTCTACTTCGCTGTTCGTAAGTTTGTATGTACACCGGGAGCCACAACAAATATTTATGGGCGTAGATACAGAACACAAGGCCAATTTAGTAAAAGACAGGGTAAATGTTCCAATCACTTTGCCTCACATATGCTGGGTCTGTCAGTATAAGCTGGTTTTAATATCAAAAGGCTGGGAGGGGTTTACTGAACCTTGAAAACCTTCACTGGAAACTCACTGGCATTACGGAATCGCGCCTGTAGATACGCGTCGCTAGTAAATGCAAATTTTTCTGTCAATCAAATGTGTCCTATTATTTGTAGGTGGAAATTGGTAAAACATCGTTATTGTTTTGGAGACAATAGAAGAACAAAAGATAACAGAAAGATCAAGTTATGCGGTCTTAAAGCGTGTTGCGTGACTTAAATCAGTTGGAGCATTTCTCCTAGCTTTCCCGCATTAAAACGTTGGAATGAATAATCAATAAATTTCCAACAGCAATACCGTAGTTAATAGTTTTGTATTAGATAGTGACTTCGGTTTCAAGTATTTCCTTGAAATTATTGGTACAAAAGTTACCCTATGGTTCTGAATTATACTTGAAATGATTATAATGGTTAAGAGTGGGGACCAGGCTAATTCAGTTGCTAATAAGAGTGAGTACATCAGAGAGGGGTATGCGTTGAAATAATCCGTCAAAGGACCGAGGAAAAAGAGACAGAAAAAAGAAAACTGAATGTTTTGCAAAGTTTATAAAGAGAATGCTGAAAAATGTACAACTTCAATTTATTGTTTGTGTAAGTTATGAATCTGATTTACAACTAAAATAAACACGGTAAAATTGATTTTTTATCAACCACCAAGAGAAATTATTGTTGGGCTTGAGCCCAACCCTCTCAGCAGTTGTTTCTACGATACTACCATTGGCTTATTTGGCCTAGATGGGTATGTGCTGTTGATTGAGGGTGGTGACCATTTCACCCTTTAGATTTTTGAACAGGGTGTCTTTTTAGGCTGTAAAGGTTGATGAAGAGCTGTCTATAGTTACCGACCCGCTGTTCTTAGTAAAATCAATTAAATTTGATAGCTATGGCCAAGGGTGGCGTCAAAGGAAATTTTAGCTGGGGCAGGTTATTACGAAGTTTTCTTCTTTTTCTCCCTAAAACCTGAAATTGAATAGTATACCTAATTCCAGACGCTCCATTATATTTCCGGCTAAATAAAGGGAGACAGTCAGCAATGGGACTGCGCTGACCTGGACACTACTTTTGCCAATTTGAAAAGCGTTTACCTCAACCCGATATCAAACCTATGCGTCGGATACATCTAGAAATCCGCTTCAAACCTGCCTGGTGTTTTTTGGATAAAAACAGTATTCAAAGGAAGTTGAGCAGGAGAGGTGAGAAACGCGTCGTAGCCGGGCGGGAGAAATCGCCTTCGTTTGCCAAAATATCAAGAGAAGTAATCTGTAACTTGGCAAGCAAATAATCGTTAAATATATGTATTTGGAAAATCGTTGGAAAAAGTTACATATATTTGGAAAATCAAGCTTTCTCAACCGTGAATCTTCGACAATGATTCAGACTTCGTGAAATTTTTCACCTCTATTGATGCTGAACTTGGAATTATTCATTCATGTTTGGCTTTCCCTGGAAGAATCCATCGGTGAATTCTCAACGGTATATAAAAAACGAGTGCTCTGATATGGCTTAGGGACTATAATCAAGATTTCAGCTTGTAACCACTTCATCTCTACAAGGTTTGCTTACAGTATTCCGGATACGCTTTTGTTTCAGGCGCGTCTTGTGACATGAAAATTAGGTAAGAAATGGTATCTAATGCGCATGTGCTTCAACTTATTTTTTCCTTTAAGCCTGCGGAAGATAATAACTCGTTTGTAAATCATAAATGAGCCTACTTCTTATGAGAGCTAAGATCTCTCTACACGAGGAGCCGCAAGCAGCCAAATTTCTGTCCCGTAATTTATTCAGTTAAATCATCAAAGTTGACAGGTCTTTCTGATGATCAAAGCGACCGTTCGGTTTACCATTTACACCTTCAGTGCGAAGACTGTCACGGGAACATTAACACCTTCAGGATAATTGCTTACCAGAACAGTGGTAGGTCGCGCGCGTCTGGTCGGTTTCGAAGAACGTGATCGTGACTGTTGTTTTCATTGAGTGACTGTGCGCGTTGATATGCCAGCGTTTAAAACAGACTGCAACATTAAATTTTTGTTATAAAAGCAAAGAAGCTGCTGAGTAGAAACTAAACCGTCCCAGACTTATTCCGTTTCATTCGTGTACTTTCACTTTGATGGGGTCTGTATGATGAATTTACTTCTGCCATCTAATCAGGCACGTATATTGTTAATCTTCATTTCGCGCCAGAATAAATTAGTTTGCGCGCAAAGGGCTTCTAAAAAAAAATCACAAGGTTTGTCCCACTTCGAGTCCACCTTCTGGAGATACGCCGGCATGGTAGCTGGAATACATTGCCGAGACGAAGATCAGGCATTTTTTCCTCCTTGTCTTTTTTTCCCCGCGACGTTTGTTTATATTTGTAGTGAGAATGCCGTGCATATCTGTGGATTTTACTTCAGTCAAGCGGCTTCAGTTCCTGCGGCTTGCTACTCATCATAAAGAAGAGTGCCGGAATCGCTTTGTTCGCCTTTAACACATTTGTTGTCGAATGCAACGTAAAAGAACGGACTACTGTAAGGTAAGAATTGAAGTTTAAATTTGTTTCTCGGCGAAAAATAGTGCATACAACTCGTGAAACCCGTGAGTATTACCTCTGTTTAATATACCGGATGTCATGCGATGACCCCTCGCTTTTACGATGGAAAAGACGGATACAAACAATAATTTCTTTCGCAACGTTTAGTATAATTTACTTAATATGGAGATCATCTGAGGACGATTTTTCGTTATATATGCTTCATTTCTTGGCTTATTCCGGCTACGTGCGAAAAATTAGATGACAATGTTTGTGTGCTATAATTATACTAATAATTTCTTGCACCTTGAAACTCATGAAAGCCAAACTTGTTTAACCCTAGCAAAAAACTCTTTTAATGTAGGAACTCAACCTGATAGTTGCACTAAAATCTAATAATTGTTACTGCATTTGCATGCTCTCTGTAACCTCGTGGGTAGAACATTCCTGATGGTTACATTGATAATAATAGAACATACCTGATGGTTACATTAATAATAATCATTGCATTTTGTCTTTGTAACCTCCTGGGTAGAATATACCTGACTGTTACATTTAATAATAATCACTGCATTTGCTCTCTGTAACCTCGTGGGTAGAACATACCTGAAGGTTACGTTAATAATAATCATTGCATTTTCTCTTTGTAACCTCGTGGGTAGAACATACCTGATGGTTACATTAATAATAATCATTGCATTTTGTCTTTGTAACCTCCTGGGTAGAATATACCTGACGGTTACATTTAATAATAATCACTGCATTTTCTCTCTGTAACCTCGTGGGTAGAACATACCTGAAGGTTACGTTAATAATAATCATTGCATTTTCTTTTTGTATCCTCGTGGGTAGAACATACCTGATGGTTACATTAATAATAATCACTGCATTTGCTGTCCGTAAACTCGTGGGTACAGTATACCTGATGGTTAAATTAATAATAGTCATTGCATTTTCTCTTTGTAACCTCGTGGGAAAAAATATTAATGCCTCTCTCCTGGAAATTTTGCCATGTCCTTTGAGCATAGTGATCTTTGGGTAGCGAATTCACGAAAACAGGTAAAACGCTTTTTTTAACAACAGCATTTATATTATTTGGCTTTTTGAGGGAGGTTAAACATTAAAAAAAAAAAAAGCTGATAAAGCGGAAAAAGTTATCTTTACAAAATGCGCTTTGACAATGTCAAGGAGTAAAATAAGCTGAAGTTTTGTAGTTAGCCCGAAGAAAACCACCTTCCTGCATGAAAAGCAGCTCTGATTCCTTTCTCTTAACTAGAAGAGATGCATATCCCTGTGAACCAGTTTTTTAACCAGGAGCGATTCCCACTCACTTCTGATACTTTATTGACACGAGTTCCTATTTCAATATATGTCTAATTCAAGCTTAGCCGAGGGATAGCTCTTCATTAGCTAAAAGGTCCAAGTGATATTTTGATTGACGTGTTGTTTTGGATCCTGAGGTTTTTTAACACCTTTTCTCCAGCTTAACTGGCGAAGATATTCTAGGAATTTGCCCTTCAATTCCAAATTCTTTGATGTGCCGCCAGATGCCGTGCAAAAATATCACCTCTTGCGGCTCCTCGTGCTTTTTATATGGAATAACAAAGTGTCTTAACAATCCTTCCAGAAACCCTTGGAAGAATTTGTGCTATTTTCATTTCCTTAAAGGTTTTTGTTTACAGGGGTGCAAATTTTCTTTGATGAAATTAAATAAGGAAACTGAAAAGATTAGAGACGTTACAAAATCCCTCTATGATGTTTGTAAGGTTGACATCTACAAGGATTTTCTCAAGTTATTTTTTATTGTAAAATATCTGCCAATTGACACAAGCCGGGCATCATAACATTCGGTAAATTGACGCAAGTAGTGCGTTGTAAAATCTCTGTAAAATGACATAGATAGGGACACAAAAAGTCTCTGGAAATTGACACTAGTTAGACATTGCAAAATTTATGTAAAGTGACTGGGTTTGATTGAAGTGGAAGAACTCAATCCAAGAAAATTGACTCAACTAGGGAGGTGTGATCTCTGTCTATGAACAAACGCAGGGCATTCCAATAAATTGACGAGAGGAGGTGAATGTTACCCAGAACTTAAGTTAAAGATGATAAACAAACTTTACGCCAACATTTCATTTTGCGTAAAATTGTCTAAATGTTTACGTTATAAGCGTAGAATGTGTGAGTGTTATATTGTAAGGCCTATATAGGGTGTTTACATATATTTAGAAAAATTACATAAAGCGCGAACTATCTCCCGTATTAGTGCATAGAGAACATCAGCAACTGTCGTCATTGGTTCAATTAATGTATTTATTGTTTCAAAATAGTTTTATTTTTTAAGTTTCATCAAGCGAAGTCAAGGGAACTTTATCGAAAATGTGGCGCCTATACTGAGATTTTTCAGTTATCGGCATTTATTTGTAATAAAAGTTTCTTATATTATTTTCTGGTGATAAAAATTTGCAAAATTCAAAGTCAATTTTCTTGGTTAAAATGTTTATCTTAATTTAACTGTAAAACAAACATAATAACCTGTGTGATCATACTTGGGTAGACAGGTTTATATATTTTTGGCACTTTTATGACATTAGGTTCCCTAACCTCTCGGCCGTTACACACGTTTTTTTTTTACTGTATTTTTGTCCGTACTGACTACAAAAACATCATACTGATTCAATTGTTGGAATACTTCTTTATACTTCTTTGGACACATCTGCATCACTTATTACCATACTGAAGCTGAGATATTTCTCCTGCTGTCGCCACGCGCAATAAGGAATACCGACCCGCTGTCTGATAACTGTGACTACGGTGGCGTCAAAAGAAATTTTAGATGTGGCAGGTAATTACGAAGTTTTCCTCTTTTTCTCTCTAACAATTATACCTGCGTAGTTACAAAAAACAATGAAAACTATGGACCATTTACAGAGGTAATTTAGCGTCTGTAAATCCTAAATGTAACGACTACTTATGGCTGGAGGTAAGATCTCCCTACCTTTTTATATGGAATAACAAAGTGGCTTCAGAGTCATTTCATACACCCTTTGAAGATCCTACAACTGGTCGACACAACACCGTACGTTTCTAAAGCGCAATCCTAAAAAAAAGTAAGAGTGGCTTCCCTATTTTGGCCAACTTAATCGGACGAGTCCTGTAAAAATTCAAATTGTTTACTGCAGGTAAACAAAAACGTCACCAGTGGCAAACCGTAAAATCCACCACAAAAACAAACCCAAAATCCACTTAGTCGCTAGCCAATACCTTTGTATGTACCGGTTTTTATAAGACCCACTTGGACTGATACACTGAGCCGGCTGGCCATTTGGTCCATTATTCTTTTTTGATTTGGTCCCATATAGGAACAAAAGAAGTCCTCATTCCATATTCAAACAATTTTTTTTTCTATGGAACCCTCTAAAGCAAATACCGTGGGGATAGTAAAAAGATCTCCTTCCCTGCGTACAACTCGTAGGACCTTGCAATTCTTCCGAGCGTGTCCAGGATTCAGACTTTTTTTTCCCTCAATATCGAACGGATAATAAACCATCCATTACTACTTGAGTTACCCAGCTATCTAAGGATCAAACCAAAGGCACAAAGCCAACAAGGTAAAAAAGGATGCCCTATTTAAGATTCAAGATTCTCAAAAACCATACCTCATTAGGCGGTACTTACCTACCTAACCCATATATGGGATTTTCCACCTCCCGAGGACTACACGTGTCAAGTGGCTAGCAAACATGGATTTGGACAACGAATGCCAGGTTTTTCAGGAATTTTCTGTTGTTAAATATTGCTTTTTGTTATTTAAATATTTTTGAATTTTAATATATGAAATGATTCATATCTTTTCATTGGTGACATATCAGAGGAAGTTTCAAGTCTTTCATCAAAGCGATTCTCGTCGGTCACGTGACTAATGAAGGCAGAAAAATTTATAACAAAAGACATGCATGTTTGACCAAAGAAAATAATTCAAGATAATAACAAAGTGTGAAGGAATTATTGCAAATTGCGACAGCTTAGTCTTATCACAAAGTGCGATAGATCTATTACAAATTGCGACAGGTATTACAAAGTGCGATGATTATTACAAATTGCGACAGTACAATGTTTGTAAGTTATTTTATTGTATTATAAAATATTTGCCAATGGACACAAGCAGGACACCACAAAATTTCTGTAATCTAACACAATCGGGGCATCGCAAAATTTGTCTAAGTTGACTGGGGTCGATTGAAGCGGGGGACATTAAGCCAATAAATGGACTAAAGGAGGGAAGTGTTATCTCCGTCTATTAACACATGCAGGGCATTCCAACAAATTGACGAGAGATGGTGGCTGAATACTACCCAGAAAACGACATGAAAATTAAGATTGACAAAAAGGCGCAGCTTTCCTAAAATTATTCAAGATGGTTAGCAAAATTTGCGCCAACATTTCATTCTGCGTAAAGTTGTCGAATTTAAAGGAAGTGTAGTTAATTAGTCGGTTATGGGAACCGGAAAATTAATTACTGAAAGCATCCAGGGGATGCGTCATCAGTGACTCAAATTTTGGAGATCTTGCTAGTTATGTCTTAGAAGTCAGCTGATATGAGCTCGGTGAATTGTGGACACTCCGCTATCATTACACAGATTAAATACGGTCAAATCCTTCTTAATACGGGCACCATGTCATTATCGACAGTTTTTTGTCCTTCAAGGAAGCCTTATAACCAGCCCTTCAAGTTTAACCACTTTATATAGATACCCGTAATCGTAGACATTTGCAAAGGACAGTTTTTACCTGCCCAAGCAACAGATTCTCATATTAGAAAGTTACCCTCGCTAATACGGACAGTTTTTTGTCATCTGTATGCTGTAATAAGGCTTACCTTTTCTCTGAACCTAAAAAGAATGGACGACAGCTTTTCTATATTTACAGTGTTACAGCTGACGGCATAGGAAGTCTAGCTTCAATTGCTGCCTATTTTGGCAAAGAATGAGTTCTGCAAAAGTCATGCTTATTAAGGACAGTCCGTTAATTTGCCACTTTCTATGCTCCCCAGTATCCATTGGGTTTTTAGTAGACCAAGGCTACATGTACAGCGGGTAGCGTTTTATTTCTATATATATTTAAAAAAAGCTACCCGGTTAGAGTTTATACACCTGTCACAGAAACCTCTCCAATGTGTGACGATCCACCACAAGTTCGACGCAGGGCAGTTTCTTTCTGTCACAGCGACATCACTTAAACCCCTGTTTTTAAGAGCTAGCAGGTATAGTCACACACTATATCTGCCCATAAAAGTGTGCAACGGTTTCTAAGATGCCAGCCTCCTTAGACGTTTGTATGTTTTTATGCTTCTCAATTGCTTGACTGCGCTTTCTGAGTGAGGCTCAAATATGTATCGAATCTTTACAGTATTTACTGGAATATGCACCGCTCTTGGAAAACTACCGATCTCAAATATGTGACGCGTTTGAAATATAAAATAGTGTTATAAGAACGCCTGTTTGTAAAAATGGCACATATAGTGGCAAGGGTGGGCAATTTGATTTCTTTCAGTTATATTTTCGTTGAAAATAGGCGAGGGAATAACTAAAATCACTGTATTGTTTTTTTCAGTGAAAAGCCTTTTATTTTGGACATAAATGGAAATAGCCAAACTCCCTTAGAATTGTCAATTGAGGCCTTAAATTATTACACGGATTTGCGAGTCTCGCGTGCAAAACGCAGTCTTTATACCCTCTTTAGTACACTAGAGTCTCCTTTTTTGTCATAGCAGATTATAATTAAGGTTACAACATTTTGATATGTTTTTTTCTATAAGCTTATTTTTACCTAATTGTAGTGTTAGTTAAGACATATGCAGGGACTTGATATTTGTCTGACTCTCAACTTCAAAATTGACCCCGTGAGGTCAAATATCTGCTTTTTTTACGGGCTGTGAAAAGTTGTGCTGTCGCTCGTACTGATTTGCTCAAAAATTTTTTTATAGCGGTCTGTAGATCATTCTTTTAACATTTACGAACCAGAAGCTTGGTTGATTTAAAGGTTTCGCACATGGTGAAAATAAACTTTCCCTCAACTTTCGACACCCTTATTTTTACGACTGCATATTCTTCGACAGCTTAGTGATTTTTAAGCATTGGTTGGATTTGTATTTATAGGTTACGTTGCTAGCCTAAGTATTTTTCTGAATATGAAACAATAAAAGCGAAAATAAGTTGAAAAATTCTTTGTCACCTTCATTTTGGATTAATTGCCTGAAGCACTTCAATCAATCGCTATTAAATCAAATTCACAAGGCAGTAGTACATGAAAATTTTATTTACAAATAAGTGATTTTTTTACCGATGTTTTTACGCATCGTTTTTGACCAACAGAAGAAGCAAACGTTGACGTAATAAGTCATTTTCGAGTTCTAAAATATGTCGTTTTCAAAACGGGGCTAAGTGCAAAACTTTTCTTGTTGCAATTAACAATTATTCTTTGAAAAAGAAAAGCCACTATTCACCGAGATTGAAAAGAATAATTGTTTTAGTATATACACATGAAGTGATCCCAGCAACATCAGAGAGGAAACCATTAAAAAGTACGATTTGATTGACAGATCAGGTCAGCTAGCCACGCGAAAGTTTAAAAATAGATCTTTGTAGAATTTTCAAACAGGGCAATTCACAAGCTTATCACTTCGCAAACAACAGCGTAATGACTTAAATGGAACCGCTAAAAGTTTGAATTGTTTCCTTAACTCCGTAACTGAGAAAAAGAGAAGAGTTTTGTTGTTTTCTGCTGACTCGCCAAGTTTACGGCCGAAAAGGTTTTTTTTGTCGTTCTTCGCATGAAGTACTGACAAAAATGGCGATTCGATTCCTCGAGGTAAGACGGCGTCTTCATGTAGCATTCTTTCTCCTACTTACTTGAAACGTAGAATTTCTGCAAACATTTGCTTTCAAATTTGTTTGTCTTAAACTTCGTTTTTGAGCCAAATTTTTCTTGTTAGGAAACGCTGAGCTCACGAAACGGCTTCTTCTAAGCGAATAAACGGGAGTTGTAAACAATCCATCGACCACAAAACTCAACTACAGTAAATGGAAAAAAGCCGTTTTAAATCCTTCGAAGTCTTTTCTTGCCTGAAAAAAGTCAACCCTAGGATTTTGTCGACTTTCAAAAGATCTTTCTCTATAAAAATGGGAAAAAAAGCAAGCTCACACATTATTCACTCGCTAGGAGGTGAATATTGTTGAATAGTCCGAGATAGCGAACCAATCAGATTGCTTAATCACCAAGATCACTGAGTGTGTATATACTAATACTTTTTATGACTTCGTAGTTAGCCTCGCTTTGAAACATAGGCTTAAGGAAACTCGGAAATGTTCTATTTATGTCCTAGTTCGCTTACTGCAACGAGTTCACACAATTTGTACCCTGCAGCTTGCTATCTACGCGCTATGTTCCCACTTTTTCTCTCATTATTCACTTGTCTTGTGCATTTTATATTATTCTGCTTTTTACCCTTGACTTTTTCAGTTAAGCATGTGCGTACGGTGCGTGCAGGTTTCTACGCCCCTGACTGTACTCCTGTTATAAATAGATGTATACGAGCTTCGTTGAGCAGATCAAGGTTGTTTTAACGCTCTTGCTTCTTCGCGTTCTTAACAGTTGTTTACCGTGAACAATGTTAAGAAGGACGATTGATCATGCCAGGAACTGAAATTAGAAAGAAAGCAAACTAGAAAATGTTCCATATCACCGTCATTTTCTCTCGTTCCTTGTTTCCCGGATATTCTTTCTAGTTACAAATCACATTTATCACATTTATATTTCTAGCTCATCATTTTGTTCCATTTCAGTTGTTATCCTCCGTTTAGTTGTTCAACGACAGAAAAGTACAATCTACAAATGAACTCCTCATATCATTTCCTATGGTTTCTCGTGGTGGTTGTTTTAGAGGGGAAATACATTGCCAGCACTAAAACAGGTTAGTATTAAATGAAGATTTCCAATTTGTGTAAGAGTGGTCTTTTAACAAAGGTCACCTCCATAAACAACACATATTGAAGGAATAAGAGGGCATTACACTACTTCTGCCAAAATCCTCAGTTTTATTCTGCAACTTTACCAAGTAACTACTTATAAACATGACGGGGATTGCCACATTTAAATGTAAAAGACTACAAATATTCGAAATCGATTGGGGTAGTACACTCTAAATCAGAAAGATCTGTTTTAGCCCTAAAAACAGGGCCGTTTCGGTGAGTAAAATGCAGTCCTATTTTGGGGTCTAATTTGGCTCCCTTAGATCAGGGCCAATACAGTCCAATTAGCTAGGGCTGATTTGGTCCCAGGGCTGAAATGGGCCCTACCGTGGGCCGGAATAGCCTTGTGATAGAGCTTTTTTGGCCTAACTTGTGCTCAAATAGCTCCAAGAAGGGCTGAATCAGACTTTGGCCTGCAGGGCTGAATTGACACTTTGGGGCTGAAACAGATCTTTTTAATTTACAGTGTAGTAGTTGTATGCCGACCTCGTATAAAATGGCCGACTTATACACAGTGTTTTTAGCTATGATCAAAGTGGCTTATTCATTCCTTTTAAACCATTTATTGCAGGCAAACCTATAATAACTCCGCTACTTCCAGTCGTTGAGACAGTAAAGGAACATTTATTGTCGTTCACCGCCACAGGAGCGCCTCCCATTCTGGTGAAATTGTTTAAGGATAACATTATTTTGGCAAGTGGAATTAACAGAGTAATTTCTCGGCTAAATGAAACGGCCAAGTACACATGCTTCGCCAGTAACTCATTTGGTACAGATTCTAGAAATTTCCAAGTTACCCTATTAGGTAAGTATAATACTGGTTCGTATTGGACAAATGCAGAACCTTTATTAACCCGCAATAACACACATATTTACACAAACCTGAAGGCGGAGTTCTCGTTTCGTACAAGCCAATTAGTGGAAACTATAAACTTTCGATAGAAGTTAGAGTGAACCGCTAACAAATGAAAAAGGAACTAGGGTCTGAGCCCGCAATACGATTATTTCCCTGTTATAACAACAGCTTCCAGTTTTATAAAAGACCACTTGTCAAGGTGAGAGTGCGACACCTTAGAAGATACTCATTCGTTTAATGCTACAGTTCTGCCGGTTTCGTATGGTCAAACGATGACGACACTCACCAGGCGGTTAAACTGGCGGTTACTACTCATCGCACAGAATGAGTGGACATCATTAGCTATTCTGGACCGCCTAAGCGGCAAATTCAAATGCATGAGCGCTTTTATAATAAGCTCTGAATAAGAGAAGAAAGGGCTCCTTTTGGCCCACAAGCGTTGATAAAACTCATTCGCACGACTTCGTTAGCCCTAAAATAAAAAAAACCACGGACGGAATATTGAAAATGAATGATATATCAATGATTCAAGCAAAAGAAATAAGCGTTTTACGAAGTAGAAGAATTATCCCTCTGCGCTTGAAAATTGCTCAAAAACGGACATTTTTTGTATGGAAGCTGACTTTGAGCTCGATTTTCCGGAAACCACCAAAAAAATACTTTAAACCACGGATGGTATATGTTAGATTGGTCTTTCATTAAGCAGAATACGTTTAAACTTTTGAATTTTATGAACAAGAACCACTATCCTTGCGAGTTTGAAAAAGTCTGGTAGAAACGTTGCCTACTTAAGACCAGCGAGCTATTGTTTTAAGTCTAGTAGGAATAGCAATCGCTGTCAAAAATAACAACACGCTACTGAAAACCACTCAGTTGTGAAGTAAGCCATTAGCTGGTGCCGCGAACTTAATAATATCTATAAACCACTCGACTAAAATTATTAACCTAATAATCCAAATAATCCAAGTGTATGCGCTTCACTAGAGAAATGAATAGAACGAGTAAAAGCTTACTTATCGACTTAGTAAATAATGACATATTGACTCGAAACTGTTTTCCTTGAACTGCGTAACCGTGACAAACTTTCTTGACAAAACTCAAAGCAGTTTACAGGAGATTGTTGTTCAACCCCAGTTGTAAAAGCATCGTAAGATTTGATCAGGTTTAAACGACATGCTTATTGTTGTAGTCAATGGCAGAAAATATTTACTGGCCTGTAAAGACTTCTAAGTTTGTGTGGTTACGCTCATAAGCACGCACTGCTGAAGGTGAGATATTGGGAAACGAAAGAATAAACAAAAGCTCGCATGGTCTTTGTTTCTTGCAAGGCGGTAATATCGCTACAAAGAAAGGACTGCGCAGACTTCAACCATGAAAGTGATTCAGTTCACGCTTCACCTGTAATATTTCTCTGGTACTAGCAGCTAACTGGCCCGTAGTGACAAAACTGGTTCCCGCGTCCAGATCCAAGTCCCTACATTTCCTAGTTTGTTCGAGGCAACTCGACTTTATGAAATGCCGCAATGCTTTTTAAACCGGGACAAGAAAGTTTTTATACCTGCAATACATAAAATAATTTACAAATTCAAACTTAAAAACGGGCTTACTAAAAATTAAGTCAAACTCTTTAATTGAACTTCAAGCCTGTTTGAGGGAAAATTAAATCTGCGTGTAGAACAAGCAAGTGAAAACACTTAAATAAATATCTTCATTAATATCAATGAACGAAAAATGATGTTCTGTGATAGATAAGGTGTTAAAATCATTAAAACCCACTTGTGGACGGCTCCAAACATCTTATTTTTTTGCAACTTTTACATTCGAATTGGGCTTGCTTTAAGTGTGACCTTTGAAATTATGTTGTAAACATCCCGCCAACTGAGGTATAAAAGCAGTCTGATGCCTTTTTTACAGAAACTTATTCGTAGGCTTGTGTTTGATAAAATTTAGATCTTTCCTGTAAAGGGTGTTTTATCCATACTTTCGGTGATTTTTATAGGTTATTTTAGGTTATTTCGCGTTTCTTTAACAGGTGGCTTGGTCGGGTGTCTTCGATTTCTCCTAGTTGATTTATTTTTTTCGAACAATTATGATATGTGGATGTTGAGTAGTTTAAAGGTACCTAAATGCCGTGGTATTACTTACCCTTTGCGTTTTCAACAGCACCCAACAACAGCGCGATCTTCAAAAGTCTCTATTCTCGGTCTTTGAATATGTCTTAATTCTGCCGTCAGATGGCGGAAGTCGTTTTGGCCTTTGCATGGCAACAAGGAAAAGCAAGAAATCTAAAAGCTAACCCGGTTTTATTATATGCATACCAAATACGTTTTGTCTATGGAATATAAAGGAAAACTTCCTTTGCTCTCACATGGACAAAAGAAGTAGGTAAATACTCTTGATGATGGTAACTCTGACTCCCAAGTTATGTTCATTGGGGCAGTCAATGTAGAAGACAAAGACTGGCTTGAAACTGTCATTTCTGGAAGTATCCAAGGCGTCTTTAAACTAGATAACAGGGCCTAGTGCAATGTCTTGCCCAAAGTTGCATATGACAAAATTACAACAAAACATTTGCAACCATCTTCGATAAGATAAGAAAGTTTCTCGAAAACTTGTATTAGAGCTGTTGGAAAGTGCGAGTTGCCTTGCTGAGCGCGTGGGAAAGGTATCAAGTATGTTTTCAAGTGGTTGATGAAAATTACATGCCCTTATTATGCAGATCCTCCTCTGAGAATATGGGTCTAATCCAGCGTATAAAGGCTGTTGAAAGTGACGAGGGGACGAGGTTTATTATGTGTCTAACGTCGACTTATTTCAAAAAAGGCGATTCAATTAAACAATAAAAGGTATCATAAAAGCGAAAAGTGTCGGAAGGACAAGTAGGTAAACGGTTAGAATTCGTTCCATGATGATACCTCATGTGTTTTGGATTCCAACCAACTAGATTCTTTTAAACTTTAAATTTATACTGTTCATGCACCCATATTTTTCGGTAAAATTGTCCAGTTCGAGGACTTTACGAGCGGCCACCTTGGGTGAGGGTCAAATCTACTTAGGGGGCGGGAGAACGTTTTTGAATATGGTTTAAAACACACCGCTCTACTTGTCTTAAACATTACGTAAACCACATAGTCTATCTTCTTTTGGTCAAAACGGCAGGTCAGTCGAGGCTAGATTTGCCGTTCTCGGTTCCCTCTTATTTCAAACTTTTCGAAACGTAGTAAGGAAGAAAGGCGAGTACCAAATTTGTGGAACGTATATAGTCAGAATACAATTGAAAAAACAGTAATTCCACAAAGTTAAAAGAGGAGGTCAATTTTGCCTATGTTATGACGTCGTAGACGAAAGGAATAAGTTTTATAGACAGCGGAAAACTTGTAACTTGCTTTAGCTCATTTAATTAAAGTTATCGAATCATCTGGGTTTCTTTTTTTTCAGATTGCAAGTCACCATGCTCATACAATAGTTCGATTGTGTATTGGGGAGTTGTAAACAATTGTGACTGCTCCTACAAGAGTAAAGCCGTTGATTTTGATCTTGTGAAATGCATTCCAACGACCACTTCAAATCTGTAAGTGGTAATTACAATGGTTCCCAATTACAATCGCCCTCGGCAAAATGACACCATTACCTACTTTACTGGCAGGAATAATAATAACAATAATAATAACAATAATGATAATGAGAAGAAAAAAAAGAAGAAAGAAATAGCCAATAAAGAATATAGCCACTTGTTTCCAGGCTACTGCTCAACTTGAAGATCTTCAGTTTCCCTATGGTTTTCGGAAGGCAAGACAACTCTTATCCCCAGACCTACTGAGTTCAGAAGTGACAACCAACGCTCCCTCACCTGCCTGAATAACTTGTATAAGTGGTACACCTCATGCTTGTTAACCCAGGCTAACCAACACGTCGAAACTTATGGATTAATACAGCGTGAGCATCGTGGTGTAAGGGGCAACTGCAGTGGAGCGGTTGACAATTTACTTATCGATCGGTTGGTTTGTGAGGATGCTCAGAGAGGAAAGTGAAATCTCAGCATGGCATGGATTGATGTGGCTAAGGCGTATGGTTCTGTTGATCATGGTTGGCTATCTGAAATGTTTACTCTACACAGGTTCCCCATATGGTTTGCTAAGGTGATGGAGAAGTTTACTAACAGCTGGAACACTATAATTGTTGCCCAAACGACCCAAGGCAAAGAGATCTCTCCTACAATATACGTTTTAAGAAAGGACTGCCGCAAGGTGATACGCTCTGTCTTATGCTGTTCATATTGTGCTTGAATCCAATCGCATGGAATGTGCGTGCGACTGAGGGATACAGGCTATCTAAGCCTATATCAACTAAGATGACTCAACTAATATACATCGACGACATGAAGTTGTTTGCTGCTTCTGAGAACAAGCTGAAACGAGTCATGACAGTCACAAAAAGTGGAATGGAAAGCACTGGTTTGAAGTGGAATAAGAAGTGTGCAGTGATACACGTGAAGAGGGGACAAGTCGAGCAAGGAAGTGGAGATATGAAAATAGCTGATCTTAAACCTATCGAGAGCCTGGACCACTATAACACCTATAACTTCCTTGGCGTCTTCGAAAACACCAAGCAAGAGGATAAGCAAGTAGTGGAAGCCGCAGCAAAGACATACTTACAGAGGCTATCAATCATCTGGTCCAGCCCATTGTCAGATCTTGCAAAGGTACTGGCGTTCAGTCAGTACGCTTTACCAGTACTTACATACTTGATGTGGACACAAACGTGGCCGATAGCAAGCATCTCACAGCTTGACCAAGAGGGAAGAAACATCATCGTGGAGAATGGAGGAAATCACCTCAAGGGATCGACAGCGATACTCTACGTGTCTAGGATGCTCGGTGGAAGAGGTCTCAAGTCTGTGGACAATGAATACAAGAACAATAAGATCAAAGCAGCTGTAAAGCTTTATTGCAACGCTGACCCTACGATGGCAGCCGTAAGATCGTTTGAAGAGCTAGCCGTACAAAGCGGACGCCACTCCATCATTAAAGATGCTAAGAAGTAGGCAGAGGAGCTGAATCTACAGTTGTGGTTAAACTTCACAAACCCAGTTGCTGTCGCGATGGTAGAGAAGTTGAAGCTAAGAAGATACACCTTTTGCTGTCCATTACGAGAAAATACGCAATCATTTGCGTAAAACTGCGACCAATAGCGCGAAAATACGAACATTTACGCATACCTCCCAAAATGTTTAAATAGCGAGGTTTTTGAGGGATATACATTTAACGAAATTAAATTCGGGCCAAATTTGTATGAATTTCTCTTGTTTAAATGAAAATAGTTTTTTGCATATTAAATGTAAAGAACGCTCAATTGATTGTACAAGCGCATTAATGTTTGTCTTATCCATTCTAAAGCTGTCCAGGAATCCTATTGAATTGTAAACGATGTCATAAAAATGTTAATGAATAGCGTTTACACTTAGATGTTTGTCTATTGTCCCTAATGATTTTCAAGATAATGACTCGAATGTTGGCGTTAATGAAAGCAAATTTTTCTCTTTTGTATGTCGAATGACGCAAAGGAATGCCAAAAAATGTTATTGAATGTTGATAAAAATGCAAAAATCGTTATTGAATCTGATTTATGCTCAAATGTTTGCTTTTTCGCGCTAATGAATGTATCTTCGCGCTATTGGTCGCCGTTTCTCGCAAATGAAAGCGTATTTTCTCGTAATGAACAGCAAAAGGTGTAAAGCAGGCAATCTACAAAGCCCGCCAGCAGGAGATACAATCAACGGTCCCTGAGGAGAGATGGTAAGGGAAGCTTATAAAGAACAGATGGAACGACGAGATAGTTAAACTGGAGGATTGCTTTGCGTGGCTTTCTTCATGGAAGAATGCCCCAACGCATGCCATCGCTGGAGTACAAAAGCTTTACCAACAACTGTTACCTACCAAGGTTTACTACAACAGAAATACAAAATTACAAGTCACTGATTAAAATTGCCGCCTTTGGGGGGATTACCTGGAGAATGTGGAGCACATTCTATCTGGCTGTAGTGCACTGGCACAGACTAAGTACCCTCAGAGACATAACAATGCTTCCAAGATGTTATTCTTTGAAGTCCTTAGATCTTTAGATCTCATTACTAAAGTTGAACCGTGGTTCTCTCAAGTCACACCCAAGCCGCTGTATGAGAATGAGCATGCAACCGCCTTCTGGTAGGTCCCATTATTCGCTGACACAACTCAAGTAAAAGCTAATAGAATCGATACCACTATCATTGACAAGACCAGCACACAAGTCAGAGTGATTGAAATGAGCTGTCCGTGGCTGGAAAATATAGAGTGTACAGATTTCGAGAAGACAACGAAGTGCAGTCATTTGAGACTAGAGGAGACGAACCGATATCCTGAGTACAAGGTCAATCAGTATAACATCATCATGGATGTCCCTGGAGGCTGTTCGAAAGAGTTTGAGCAAAATATACAAGAGCTTGTAGGAGACAAGTGTGAATCAATTATGCGCCAAATGCAAAAGTCAATCTTATCTAGTTCATTATACATATTGCTAGAATGTTCAAGCCGAGCGGTTAGATACCTATTTTAGGACATACTTAATCTTGTACATTATCGAAATGTTATTGACATATCTTAGACGTTCTCATAATTTAATGGACAGCTATATGAAAGATGGTTTTTAACTTATGAACATTGTTATTTTATAATTAAGACGTCCATAAAGCTTGTAGGATTTTTTTTAATAACACTTTTATCAAATCATTTTTACCCAGGTTTTTTTTTACTCAAATTATTGTGTAATTGTTATTAGTCGATGCTGCGGCTGGTTGCGATTTGCCTACCTGCCAAAGCTTTTATTTTTTACTCTGGTCATCCAGACATTTGTACTGCCATAATAACAATAATAATAATAATAATAATAATAATAATAATAATATATTTATATAGCGCTTATACTTTTCAGTTCTAAGCGCAGCCATATTTCTCGGCACAGGGGGAAACGTTCTTCTAAATCGTTTACGAGAGCTATTTTTTTCCAATAGGTGCCTCGATGTTAGTGAGGTTTAAACGAAATCTATAAAAGCGTTATCGAGATATTGCTATATATCAATTATTGATTGGAGATGAGTAGGATGTGAAGAATTGTGCAGTTCGAGGAGAGGAGGATGTTTTCGAATGAGGCCGAAGGCCGAGGTGGATAACATCCTCCGAGATTTGCAGAATTCTTCATATTATACGAAAGCCGAATTCATTAATTGTTTTATTATTCATTCAAAATATTTCTAAGTTCTTAACAAGTTTACCCACGGTTTCGCCACGGTTTCACGAGCAGAAGTTTCCCTTGTAGATACCCCTTAAAATGTGGATAACATCAATCGAGCTATATGTTTTGCGTAATATTACGTTTATTCCGTTGATTTAGTTAGAAATTCAGCTACTTCGTCTTTGGATAGCTGAGAACGCCATTTCTTTTTTCGTTCGCTCAGGAATAAACAGATAGGCTGCAGCGCGCCTGGAAACGAGGTTGATCGATGGTGTATCGTAATTTATACCACCGAATCGATAGTATATTGCTCGCATCCTCCAATTATCGTAAGCGCCAGTTGTTTATGAAGAATGAGCCAATGAGAAACGGCGAAATATTTGAATGAATAATAAAGTTAATTCTGTAAAGGCTTTTTTTGTTGTGGTAAAAACATTAGCTCCATCATAAGAATTCAAATATCAAAGGCTGAATATAGCTCCTTTAAAAGTAACAAGTCAGGAGACGTTACTGAAGAGGTCTTTTTTCTTTTTTTCTTTTCAATTTTTCCGCCAACAGGAATCTTAGATACAACGAGATTCAGCAGCTGCCCATAGGGCTATTCTCCAATCTTCCACTGTTGTCCGTCTTGTAAGTTTTATTTTTTAGATAGATTGATAGATAGTTTATTTTAAATCGCTTCGAACCTTAAAGGCTGAATTATACAATTATTTACAACACCGTTACAAATTTCTAGAAACAAAAACTACATTATAAAATATTGTAATTCTAATTAATGATTTCCAAAAAATTTATTATCTATCAAAATATTTACAATTTGTTCAATAAACGGTCAAGATTCGTAAGTAAAAGGTGGATCCGTCTTGCCATTGCAAGCATAAAAGAGTAATAATCTCAGAGAGAGGATACCAACAGCTATCGATATTTGATCTGGGAACGAAACTAAATTTATTTTATTTATTTGTCATGGAAATTTAAAACTATTGCTTATGTCTTCCTTGGATTCGCTTGAAAGTTATGAAATGATGCGAATGGATTGCGGATATTGTTGAAGGTTTTCGAGTATAAGTTGTCTGTAGAAAAAAGCTAACTTAAACTCTCCTGAAAATTGACATATACCAAGCAAATAGTACAAGTCACAGCACCGTCAATATTTCAACTGGCTTCTCAGGGCAATGGTCTGATAAAGACCAGAAAAGTTGGGGAGCGTTTGATCCGAAACCTCTATAAAGTTCATGCCTTGGCACGATATTCGTTTGCACAAATCCTCGTTAATAACCCTTGAAGACTAAGAAATGGAATGAACCTGACTGGTAAATTAAAAAATGAAGGAAACGCTTTTCTTCTGGTTTACATATCTTGTGAGTCATACCCAATCCCCATTTTCATCCACGTTGATAAGCTTAATAAATGGATGTAAACATGATCGAGTGGCGAAAAGACAACATCGTAGGTAATTGTTGTTGTTTTTTTTTTAAAAAGTTTTTATTTCTTACCTTTGTTGCTGGATTGCTAGAAAACTTAAGTTACCGTTTATCTTGACAGTCTTATAAACAGTAGTTGTAATGTTGCTTCAAGGACACTAAACCTAATCAAGATACTATGGTATACATAAGGTTACAAGTATTAAAAGGTTATCATTAGATGTTGTGATATAAAAATGTAAAGACTTGCCAGATTTTGAACAGAAAACACAGAAAATTGTCCAGAATTTTCATTTAGGACTTCTCTTTAGACAAAAAGTTAAAGTTATGGGAGGAAACCGCTCCTGCCCCAACCACTTTGCTGCCTTTTATACTGCCAGGAAGGGGGAAAACACCAACTAAAATGGATTAGATCTCCAGACACCTGTAATCCTTTCATTCCTCAGAAACCCCAACCAAAGTTATACTCGTATTAGAATTGAACAAGACGGCTTAAGACGGAAGCTAGAATTTGAGAGTTCTAAAGATCTTGCGAACCTTTAAAGTACACATCGCATGGCGCTAGCCTGAGCACGTTGATTTCTTGCTCTGAGAAGACAAGAGGCCAACTTAGGGATGGCCATCCTGTGAAGCACATCGTGGAAAATAATAAACAATCAACTTCAAGTGATGAGGCGTTTTAAACACCTTGTTTCTAAGGATGTCAGAGCACGGCTATACAAAGCTTTCATACTTCCTTTTTTTCAATACTGCAGCGCCGTCTGTCATTGTTGTGGAGTACGCAGTAGTGACAAACTGGAACTACTTAACATACAAGCAATGCGATTAGTATTTAATGACTTTACTAGCAATTATTCGTTCCTGCTTAATGAATTAGAATTAGATTTTGTTTCCTTAAGAGACGCGAGGATCCAGGATATGCTCACACTCCTTTACAAGTGTTAACTTCTTTGTTTCATGTTCGTATTAGTAAACATTATCCCAGGGGGATTAAAAGCTCATTGTGCCTAAGGTGGCAACTACTACTTTTGGACCTAACACTTTTCAATACTTAGCTATTTCCACCTGCAACTCTCTGTCAGATGCAACAAGAAGCGCTACTGATCTTAATACTTTCAAACGATGTAAAAAGCAGTTAACTTTTAAAAAATAGTTGTATATATCATGTGTGTGTAATTGCAAGATGTTTATATGAAATGTATTTTAATTGTATTATTTCTATTTTTATTTCATTTTATTTATTATTTCTCTTTCGGAGATACTAGCAGAAATGCTACTCTAAAATCCGAATTGAAATAAAGATACAATTGATTTATTGATGACTAACATTTCACAAAAGAAGATACGCCCAGAGATGCATACAAATTGGATCCACAGTAAAAACCCCAAGGGAGAAACTTGACTTATTGTTATAAAAACACTCAAAAAAATAATAACTTAACAAGGATCAATTTAAACACGCGACTAATTAACGCTAGCAAAAAAAAAAAAAAAAAAAACAGACAAGAGATACAGTTTTAAAAACTCTATTGAAAACCAATAAAAAAAAGAGTCAAATACACAGCGATTTGAAAGGAATGAAAAATTAATCCTCATCTTGGTTTCCAACGTCTTCGTGTTTTTTGCGTGTTATAGCTATAGTTTTCCCTCAAAGTTTTTACCCTAATATTAAGAGCAAGTAGACAGATGCCATTCAGAATAACAACGAAAAACGTTTTGCAGTTTACCTGAAGAGATACATGAACTCGGACCGATGACTCAACCGAAGGCAAATGGAAAATAATGTTTTTCTCTTTTAATTATGTTATAAAAGAAATGGTAAATGTTGCAGCTGTGCAACCATGGGGTTATGGATGCACTTGTGAGGTTTGCTAAGCACTCAAGAAGCTAGAGTCGCACAATTTTATTATTTTCCTTCCTCAATCCTTATTTCCCTTCTCCTCCTCAATTTTATTATTTCCCTTCCACCTCCTCATTTATTCTATATAATTTCCAACTTTAGCAATTTCGGCTGTTATTTATGTGTTAAAAAAGTGCGTTCTCTCACCTTGAATTTGCAGTTCTATGTCATTGCCTTTAAGACCAAGTGACGGGGCCAATCGAATTCATCCATAAGTGTTGTGTTACATCCTCTTGTGTAACAATGGTCACAATAAACAGTTTTTGTGCATGAAATCTTTCGCAAATAGTGATGTAGTATCCAGAAAATGGTATCATTTAGTAAGCGAGGCGGATTTATTTTTAAACATTTATCGAGAAAGTTTCGTTTCATGCAATTTTGGAAAATTTGGCTAGATAATTTTTAAAAAGCCCAAATGTTGTATTTATTTGCATGATGAAATGTAATTAATCGGGGCGGGGGTACTCGATATAACCCTGGGTGGGGAGGTGCGGTGCGGCCCCTTATACCCTGACCCTGTTTAAGACAAATATCGCTGATTTTCCGACCCTGTTTAAGACAGAATTCCGATTTTTGATACTGTGTTTAAGACATTAATTAACATTAGAGCTTGTAAAAATTTTGCTGTTTATCGTCCAAGAAAAGATATCCTGTTTAAGACAAACATTCTATAGATCGATACCCTGATTAAGACAAAAAATGATAAATTCGATGCCCTGTTTAAGACAAAAATCCCGAAAAACATACCCTGGCTGGCCCCACGTCCCCATTAAACCCTTATAAGGAGGTAACCCCCCCCCCCCCCCCCCAGGGTAATTAAACAGCACGCAGTAGAACCTCGATAACTCGATCTCCTCGCTAACTCAAACTAAATTTCTTTTCCCTTGATCAAACTTTCACTGACATTTACCCCGATAGCTTGAATTTTGGTTCTTGTAACCCCATTTGGATTCATTCGGATGCTATCTTATTAGTTCTTCTTGTTGTATAATCGGTTAAAACTGTGACAATTTGATTTTAATTTGTCCAAGAACAGATTACGTGTTTTCATAAAAATGCACCTTACCGTTTCTAATGAAATAAGCAAATCTGCATTGTGCTAGAAACTAAATGGCTGAAAAATCAGTAACTATAAATTGAGTACTATAGAAAATACCATAAGATACCATAATACTCGTACCCTGGGTACCAGAGGTTTTTCTTGGGTGCGACGGGGATCTTCGTTTTGTCGGCCGAAGGCCGAAGACACGAGCGGCGAAGCCGCGAGAAAAAACCTCTGGCGCAGAGGGCCTTCTAGTTTACCGTGCTAGATGGACCTTGGCCTTGTCTCTAATCTGTCAATCAAAGCGGCGGTCACGAGACTGTTTAATTAGCTAATTCAAAAGTAATTATCAAGGGAGGAACGACGCGCTCTAGCCCAAAAAGTCACATTATCTTTAGAAAAACAAGGTGTTGTATAAAAAACGTTGCTAATCTTGTCACTGTGCAGTTCTCCATAATTTATGTAGCTTCAGTTTAAGCTGCGAAATCCATTCATCGAAATTTGGATCTGAAAATCACTAAAGGAGAATTTAACATCCTGCAAAAACTACGCTTTTAGTTATTCAGATCCAGGAGGCAATTGGAGAAAATTAAACAACCTAAAAGTTTACTTAGCCGCAAGGAAGAAGTTTGCGTTTTAAAAGAAGACAAAGAGAATGTTCTCGACTCGCATCAGAAGTTGAATAATGCCGACCAGAAATAAACTGCAGAAAATCAACGCGTGTCACGACCTCTCAGTATAAAACAAGCGGTAAAAATAATGCTCATTTGCTCAGTCATAATCTACCCGTCTACCCGCTGGAGAAAAAATTCATTGGAACAAGCAGCATTTTGGCACGAGGTAAATGTTGTTTGTTAGCCACCGACTCCATATGACAGGTAGTAACTGGAACAGCAGTAATTTTCTATCTAGCCGGTCGGCAAGACCGCCAGTATGTCTCTCCTTTGAATATGATTTACAATGCTCTCTCTTAGTTCCACACTTCTTTCCTCCACACCGTCGAATGTTCTAGTGACTTCGGCTATTTGCCTTATCTAAATCTTCCGTACATACAGGCATCTGATATTTCCAATTCTAAACGTGCGTGATGTGTGCTTGGATTGTTTGGATTTGATCTTTATCACCTTCAAACCACCCGGGTCCCGATCACGCGCCTATTGTGATTGTAATCCAATCAGAGCATTTGAAACATTCGATATCTCGAAGGAACCAATCAGCAAAACATCCAGATTTTGGATGTTTTGGTATAAGCGGGGTTGTAATTGGCTCGGCGCTATCAGCGGGATGGCGCTCTGGTCCAGAGGCTTTTCGCGCGGGTCACTTTTTTAAGACTTGACCGAAACCCGGAAACAGCGCATGAAAAGCCTCTGGCACCCAGGGTATAATTCTCGTTGTTGTTCGCTCCAAAACTTTACATACCGTGAATGATATAATAAACACCCACTCTCAAATAAAGGCCTCTTATCTAATGTATAGATTTAGCCAGGGCTAAAAGTGAAGCCTCTATTTCTTGACTTGTGATAAAAGGAATGAAATTTAACCTAATAACGTGAACTCTAAGCCAAAATAAAAAACGAAATAAGGAGCCTTCGGCATCAGTTGACCTTTAGAGGGAGGGGCTAAATGATTAAGAAAAAATGTCCCTCAAACAAACCTGAATTGAATAAATTGTGAAATTGTAGGTCTCTTCAGTAGCAGCAATTTACAGGTTACGATTTCTAGGGTCAGTTTTTCTGTCTTAAAGGGAAGACCTAAAAGGAAAATTAGGCCGACTTTGAGACTTTTGTGTTCCTGGAAACCCATTACATTTTCTTTTCTTTCCTTAGTTTTTTAAACGGACCCGGACGAACAGCTACGTGTAGCCTTTACATTTATACAGCCTCACAATATCTGATAGAAAGTTTTACCGTAAGGTGTATATTTTCTTGAGGAGAGACATAACCTTTTTGGCTACCAATAACTATAATTCAATCTTTGACCATTTTTTTTAAAAAGACAAACTCGGGCTCGAGAAGCCGACGAGTCTCTCGTTAGAATAGAGGAGAACTCTTTCATATTTTAGATAAGCTCACTTTTTCAGAGAGAATATATAGCCGTAAACGAACAACTGAAAGCAAACTTCATTCAGGCGGTTTCAGCTGTATTCAGGGCACGAGTTATGGAAAAAGAGCAGCACTCTGCAAAATTCTTGAATGACAAGTAATGAATAAGAAAATGAATAGTAAGTCAATGGAACATGTGCAAAAACAACACTTTAGTTTTAATTCAAGAATGGGGAATAGCCCGTCTGAAGTGTTTCTAAAAATCCCACGATCTGTAGTCTCACGATCAACGCGTTCCAAACTAAAATGTGGCGTTCCGATTTGGACAAATTCTGAGTAAAATAGCCATTACGTACTGAACCATTTTGCTATTCCGAAGAATATAAGCAATTTGTAACGAATAAAATGGGAAGTCCGTGAAGTTTTGGAGATTTAGACATGGTTTTTTTTTCGTATTCCGTCAAACAACGAAGATTCACTACAATGTTCTTTTGGCACTTTTTTATTGTAAGATTCGTAATTTATGATCCCCCTAAAAAACCCAAGCTGGAATAAAGAAATGCTGATCCCCACAAAAAACTCCAAGAAATATTCAGAAATTCTCATCCCCATGTAGAACTTCCAAAAACGTTCAGAAATTCTGATCCCAATGAAGAAGTCCAAAAAAACACTAAGAAATTCTGATCCCCGTGCTGAAGTCCAAGAAACATTCAGAAGTTCTGATCCCCATAAAAAATCCAAAAAACGTTCAGAAATTCTGTTCCCCACAAAGAACTTCAGAAAACGTTCAGAAATCACCATAAAGAAGTCCAAAAACATTTAGAGTTTCTGATCCCTATAGTGAAGTCCAAAAAAAACATTCAGAAATTCTAGTTCTCAAAGAGAACACACAAAAAAAATAAGAAATTCTGTACCCCGTTAGGATCTCAGTGGCAAAAATCGGAATTCTGATCTCCATAAAGAACTAAAAAATAACAATAACAGAAAAAATATTAAAAAATTTTGATCTCCTTCAGATTACTTTAATACAAAAATTATCAATATATTAAAGTGAGTTTGAAAATAACATTTTTTGAACCTTATGTATGGAACCCTCAATAGAAACATCAGTGAAAGATCACTGACAACTAGATGTCAAAAGTTTTACTTTCACAAAATACAAGTTGTCAACTTTACCCTTGACATAACAACAGGAGTCACTCATTGCAAAATTATCCAATTAATCCCGATCGAGTTACCGGGAGTTTTCTACATGTTGGGTGTTTTCTTTCATATTCTCAATTACAGACCACCTCTCCTCTTCTTTTGTGGTACGGTCAATCTGTGCATCTCGATTGCTGTTAACATTGCATTTCCTAACCAAAAAAAGTGAAAGAGATTTTTCTTATATGGGTTGTTTTCGACTAGTCTATACACATTTAACAAGCACTCATTCAAGTTAACACATCTATCTTAACAAATCAGGGATGAAAAAAACTTCATCAACATGAAGGGCACTCGGGACAAAATAGCAAATATATTTACCACTTCCACTGCCAAGGTCAAGAATTAGATCTCACTCCAATGAAAAAATTTTGACAAGAAACTTATAGAGCTCCTTTGGCATCCCTGGCCTTCTTCTCTCATCATGATTATCAATCTCAATGATATTCGTTGTGGACATGGCCACATGCCTCTCTGTTACAGTTAGCTCCCTGGACACTGCCCAATGACCCACAATGAAAGAGTGAACCACCTCAGTCATAAGCAAATCTGAAAGACAAATGTAATATTTAACAGTTATTCCCTAAGGGTGTGTTAGATATGAGATGGTAAATAGCCATAACCATCTCATATCCAACAATTCCAGATGGAAGAGTACTTTCGTTAAATTTTTCTTAACTCCGAATGTCTGGTTATTACGACTTTATCAAACTTTTGCAGTCATTGCCTAGTGAGAAACCAATTAAACGCTTTCTAAAAACGTTTAAACCATTTAGTTTAAACATCAAATAAAATCAACGACAAATAATGTTATCTCCTCCACCCGTCAATCAAACTAATAGTTTTTTGATGGTTTCCTTTCTGATTCTGTTGAGATTACCTCGTGTGAATATACTAAAACTATTGTTCACCTCAGGCTCAGTAAATATTGTTGAATAATTATTCAACAATATTAGATTCGCCTTCGGTGAATAATTGCTAAATATTATTCATGAGTCACGTGCAGTGACTTTATAGCGGGGCTCGCGCGCGTGGGACAGAGTCTCATACTCATGGAATACGGTCAACCTCTTTTCGTTTGGTACATACGTACGCGTCTACAGATTGCACGGGTGGGGTAGGGGAGACTATCAAAAGGAAGGGAGGGATGTCTCAGGGGTGTCTTGGGAAGTCCACATCTTTAACATAGGACATTCACATTACGGTCAATTGACAGAGGTCAAAACAGGATAGCCACTGACCAGTATCCCATGACCATATCGCGGCTCATGTCTCACCTCATCGAGGTGACGTGATTTACTTGGAAGCTGTCCGCTGACCAGTTAATTGTTTTACTAGATCGCGAACAATGTTCAATCTCATACTTTTAGCTAGTTTGGGAGCACAGGAAAACTGATAATGCACACATATTGGACGTCAATGTTTTGATCAATTGACAGCTGTCAAAACAGGGTACCCGCTGACCAGTATCACTTGACCGTATCGCGGGCCCAGGTGTCGACCCATCGAGGCTAAGTATTTTTTTGAAATTATCCGCTGACAAGTTACTAGTTTTCAAGTGATCGCAGGCTCAAGTTCAATGTTTTTTTAAATTCATATGAAATATGTTGTGTTTATGTGCCGCACAATTAAAATTTTGATTGCAAACTGACCTCGGACGCGAAAATTCAGCCAGCTGTCATAGGCAGGGCCTATGAGAGACAGTTGGTTTTGACTTTTCTCACCATGATCACGCGTTGGTAACGCTCTACGTCCCATTTGTATGCTCTGATTGGTCAAAATTTGACGGTTGAGTTGAGTTTATGCAGCATGTTAAGACTTATTTACTTTGACAGCTGAAGCTGACAGAGTTTTGTGTCAACTTGTGATGTTTTTAACTGTCTTTTTCCACTGAATGTACAAAATGAAATTCAGCTGCTACCAGGAGTCTTCTGTTATTCATGGCTAGTTTGTTTATTGGGTTTGTGGTTGAGAAATACGTCGCTTGTCAAAGTCGGAAATCCGATTTCGGATGGCATCGTTTTCGTTTTCACCTTGCTTGATGCGTAAGAGGGTTGCAAAGGCTGAAGCGATACTGGCCTTAATTGATACCTTTCAGGAGCTGCATCTCGAATGGTAAGCCAGAGTAATTATTGTATTTGATGTTTGTTTTTTGTATCTAATTTAATGAAGTCGAGCGTAGTTTATGCGGCTATTTAGTTTATGTACGTTTGTAAGATTTGAGACAATGATCTGACCGAGTATCAGGTTTGATATAAGCTTACAGAACTTTAAAAATCCTTTAGACAGTTTCTCACGGCAAATAGAAATAAAACGTTCCAAAGAATATTTAGTTATAATTCTGGCTGTAAAAGAAAGCTTTGAGCGATTTTCTTGCCTCGAGTTCATCTTTGAAAAAAGCAAACAAGGGGAAGCCGGCTGAAAACGTAAACTTAAGCTTGAAGCTTGAAGACTCAGGAATTTTAGGGACACTTTACTTGTCTTCCTGAATGAAAATTGTTGCCTTTGTATATGTTGGAGCGTAACTCTGTCCATGTTCATTAAAACACTCGCCACAGCTCGCACTACAAAAGTGAGAACCGGACGGCCGTATAGTAATCTTGTCCAACGCAAAAAATTTGGCCTGATTTTTTTTTCCAGGCCCAATTAATCTACGGTGATCAAGAGCCATTATGGCTCTTAAATGTGATCGAAGATGATTAGCAGTTTTTGGGTGTACCTATGAGGCTATCAATTCGATGTAAGATTTGGTTCACTCTTGGGCTGTTTCCAAGTTATTTTTCTCTAAAATCACGTAGCCTTTCCCTCAAAAGTCACATAAAAGTGCTCTAAACTTAGCTGAATTGTGGAATACAAGTTTTTTGTTTGATTTAAATATAAATTTCATGACGAGATTCATACGACTTTGAAATTCACCACACGGAGGAAGTTTCAATTTCCAGTTTCCTTGTAAAAACCTAATTAGGATTCAATTAATAGCCACTAATCTGTCATGACTTGTGTACTTTGCGTCACTGATGGAAGACGAGCTGAGACGAAAGACAGATACTATTATTTTGATCACAATGCGATCTCGCGCGAATTTCAAATCCGGCATGAAAGCGGCGCGTTCGTCGGGAAAAGCATCTTCAGTCTTTGGACCCTCGCTTGCCAAACAAAGGTAATCTCGTACGCAGTATCAGTGACCAAATGGTTTTACCGACAGATATAATTCATGGCAAGTCAAAATTTTATGCTTTTTATGTAGAGATGATGTTTGGAAGTAGCAGGGCCGATTATTTATAGCTATTTATGATTTGGTCGATAGTACAGATAGTACTGGCGCTCGAGTCAACCCATCAAGGTTTGGTTTTTCAAAGAGGAAAGATCATGTTGTTGTCGTTTCAACCTTAGCACGAGCCTTTAACTTGCGCCGATGAAATGCAGACGAAAGCGGGTTTAAAGCGATCAAAGAAGGACTAAATTGCAGCTACTAGAAAATATAGCGGGAAGCGGTCAGAGAAGTCAGAGAAAGCGTTTCGTCGTGCGGAGAAGATCTCGAAAAGGTACTTGGTCGTGGATTAATGAATTGGGGAAATTAAAATGAGGGATTCATTCGAGAAGCAATATCGTACGATTTCCTGACTGTGGCAGATGACCGTCAAGTCAGAAACTCGGGCATTCACGTCGTTGTTGATTATGTGAGCTTAAATGATTTTTATTAAGGGTCGCTGACTGGATTTAGACTGAACGATGATGCTCTCCAGCCCTTTTCAATTTTCTAAACATCGGCCGAAACTTGGTAAGTCTATTTTGGGTTCCTTTGTATTATCTTCAAATGGATACCTATTATCATTTTGGCGCAAAAACGTTTTAAGGTCGACACTGATCACTCGATCATTTCGTAAATTCTCAATAACTGCTAATGACGTGAAAGTGTAATGTTCATGGAGAATGTTGATGGAGATCACTATTTCTTAAGCCTGATCGCAAACGAGTCAGAGTTCAGTTTTTAAGTGTGGATCGTAGTGGATATTTTCAATTTTATCGAATCCCTTTTAAGAAAACAGGAAAATATATTTTGCGAAAGCCAGTGGCTATCAACAGTCGGTAAAAGTGAGTAAAATTTCATAAACCAAAAATTGATTTACAGATTAAAGCTTTATTTAATTTTGCACTGATTAGATCTGTGAAGATGATAGTGCATGCCCCACATTAAGTAAAACAGTTTGGCCTTCCTGATGCAACAGAGCAGCTTAGCCTTTTTAGGCTGTGGCTCTGTGAGAATTTTATTCTCCGGGTGTCTCAGAGGGAACTAAAAACTGGCTTTTAGATATTGCTTGAATCTCTGTCCAGCATTAAGAAAAAAAGTTTGGCCTTCCTGATGCAACAGAGCAGCTTAGCCTTTTTAGGCTGTGGCTCTGTGAGAATTTTATTCTCCGGGTGTCTCAGAGGGAACTAAAAACTGGCTTTTAGATATTGTTTGAATCTCTGTCCAGCATTAAGGAAAAAAGTTTGGCCTTCCTGATGCAACAGAGCAGCTTAGCCTTTTTAGGCTGTGGCTCTGTGAGAATTTTATTCTCCGGGTGTCTCAGAGGGAACTAAAAACTGGCTTTTAGATATTGCTTGAATCTCTGTCCAGCATTAAGAAAAAAAGTTTGGCTTTCCTGATGCAACAGAGCAGCTTAGCCTTTTTAGGCTGTGGCTCTGTGAGAATTTTATTCTCCGGGTGTCTCAGAGGGAACTAAAAACTCTCTTTTAGATATTGTTTGAATCTCCGTCTAGCATTAAGTAAAACGGTTTGGCCTTCCTGATGCAACAGAGCAGCTTAGCCTTTTTAGGCTGTGGCTCTGTGAGAATTTTATTCTCCGGGTGTCTCAGAGGGAACTAAAAACTGGCTTTTAGATATTGCTGAATCTCTGACCAGCATTAAGACAAAAAGTTTGGCCTTCCTGATGCAACAGAGCAGCTTAGCCTTTTTAGGCTGTGGCTCTGTGAGAATTTTATTTAGTGTTTCGCTTACGTTTGTATTTAACCCCATCCAGATCCAGTGAGGCCTTTAAAACAGCGCGTCAATTTTAAAAGTTTTTTCATAAGGCAGTTTCCGTTTACCATGATCATCGCATTAAATTCGCAGCCTATTCGGTTGAAAAATAATCTGAAATATTTTGCAGTGTTATCGCAGAAAGTTAGAGGTAATATTATTCATTGTTGGAGAAAATACTCCGCGGCTTTAAATTTATAATTTCCTCGATGTTTTAATTCCGGTAGTGTAATAACCTTTCCGTTAAGGCAGCTTCTAAAACGCACTCGAGAAAACCGCGCAGTCTCTGTGAACTCTCACTTTCACTTGCGAGAGAGGCAAAAAGAAAATAGAGTGACATTACTTTCTAACCATTACGTGTTACCTTAGGCCGCGGTTTCAGAAATCATTGGACCTCCAGGCCTCTTTCTTGGTGGGTTAGTTTAAGAAAATAAGTGCTTTAGTTTTCCAGTCTGCCTTGTATGCTGTATTGAAATTATTCACGATAAATGGGGTTTGATAAAAGCGTTGGTTTAATAAACAGAAAAGGGCTTAATTATGACGCGATTTTGTAATATACCAGTTAAATAACTGGCGCTCAGTGTTTAATAAATACAAGTAAACAAAATATACAATGGAAAATTCCCCAGTAAGAAGTGCGTTCTCGAACTACAATAAATTTTAAGAGAAGCCACTACAGAGGCAAATGCATTCCGGTTCGGCAGAAAGACTTCCAATGCGGCTAATTTGTAGTTGAGTTTTTTGTTGAACCGAAATCTTGTTGACGCACAGGAATTCCGTTGATATGAGAATTTGTCACCTCCAAGCAAATGAGCCGTAAAATGTTGATTACTTCTACAGAGCTCCCCTGCTGATGTTCGCCTATTGAATAGGCGAACATCAGCAGGGGTCTATGATTTCAGATCTCTATGAATCTCGTCATGATGGGAGCCTCCCCTTTAGCCCTGGGTAAATCTATATGTTATCTGATAAAGTACCGCATACTTATAAGGGGAGGGTTATCGAAATAAAGTCACTGCACGTGATGTATTATCGACCATTTGATAGGTCATTTGGCTTACGAATCATTAATGAGGTTTTGAGTTAACTTTAGTGCCTCTGCATTTACAATGAAATTTTGATTAAGGCGTTTGGCCTATTGATTGTCTTTTCAGCTGTTTTTGCCATCATTGCTGTTCTATAAACACTAATGCATACATCTTAATAACAACTAACATTAATATTTTGAATGTCGTATTTACAGGGATTAGTCACCAGTAAAACTATTGAGAAACCATTTCTAAGTTGTGCTGTAATTTGGTTTTTACCTTCTAACAGATCTTTAGACTCCAATGAAATTCAGCGACTAGATGCGGGGATTTTCTCAAACATGGCACAACTAAGAGAATTGTAAGTGTTATCAGTTTATCCTTGTATTTGTCATTTTGTTATTATAATTTAGTAATAATTATCATAATTATCAATAATTCGTTATTGTATTTATTATGAGAAAACGAAAATTTTTCTTCGCAAAAAATCTCCTTTTAGTATCTTAAAGAGAATTGTGGGTAATATTTTCTTTAAGAGTGATGTTATCGTGATAGGAGTTTTTAGCGCTTTTTTTCACCCAATTCTTTTGTTCTCTCATTATGCAGATATCTTTATGGTAACAAAATCCAGAAACTGGAAACAGGAACGTTCTCAAGTCTGACAGAGTTAACTAAGCTGTAAGTTGTACTCGTTGAAGTTCTGTTTATTTATTTGACCTTTTTGTTGTTGTTGGCATTTGCCTTCGAGTTAATGCTAGAGTAGTGTAAAGTCGAGCCATTATCGTTACCATACCACACTATCAAGCCATGAATTTGCCGGCTTTAATGTGTTAACGGACTCAGTTGATAAAAATAGTCCTGCTTTATTTGTTTTTATACTTTTTTTGTTTGTGTGTCCTCATTATCTCAGTGAGCAAATGCCTTAAATTTCGAACCATTCAGAGCAATTGAAATTGCAGAAGTGGGTTATTTAGTTTCATGGCAAATTAGGGAAGAAAACTAAACAATCGGAAGAGAAAATGGGTATTTTCACAGGATTACCACATTCCAGATGTATGTTTTTCACATCAGTACCCAAAGAAAAGAGAAGATTATAAATTTTAGGTTAATCGGCTCCTCATTTTAGATTCTTTAGTTGCATGCATGACGACTTCGTAGCGGTCAAAATGTGTCATTCTCCGAACCCCACTCCACTGGGGTTCATGCATATGCAAGCCCATTGTTTCCCAGTATCATGTGACATTTTTGCGTCACGTGCTGTCATTAGACCGGAGTGAGCTGAATAACCGGTTTCACAATCTCAGGTATATTCGAAAGCCAGCCGTGAACAGGAAAAAACGACAAGTAAACAAATGCTGAACAGGAAGTCAACAAACACTATATACCACCGACTTGAAAATTGAGGCCAGCGACAAAGCAGGGAGGTATAGTACTTGTTTCGATTGTATGATCGTCGGCGAGGCGATCGAAACTACATCGCTTAACTTCACATGCAAGTAAGTACACATGTTTTTCTTGCGTAAATTTTTAACATAATTAATAACGATTGCTTAGTTTCATTTTATCAGAGAGAAATGTAAGCAGTTTTGATCTTCCCGACTGGAAGATAATGACAAACATTATACTTATACAGTATTGCATCAGCTGATTTTAAGCGAAGTTTAAGCTTATCTTTAAATTAAAGATCCGAACGCCGCAAGTAAACCGAAAGTTTGCAAGATCCGTACGTTTCTGGTGTAGATTACATGCCGAAATGTGTTGCTTTGTCACTGAGACACTGTGATGCTTTTGTTGTTATAGGGTGGGACTGGAGGCCATTTTGAGCTGTTTTGACAATGTAACATGTTGCTCATTTTCATTTTTGATGTGGTAAAAACATATTTTAATAACATATTTTATTACTGAGCGTCACAATTGGCTACTGCCATAGCTTTAGAAGTTATAAAGTACAAAGCTGGAAAGCAGTTTACATTTCACGACGATGCCAAATCTTACTTACTTTCATTTTTGAACTGTCTTTTCTACTACACTAATTCAATTCATCCACCTTTAGGTAGGTACTTTTTCGGTGTCCACGTCCGCTTAATAGAGGTTTCCGCTTAATAAAGGTTTCATTTAAAGTAAATAAGGGAAATAAATTTGGGGACTTCGGCTACTGTTTGCTTAATAGAGGGTGTCCGCTTAATACGGGTTTTCCTGTAGTTCAATTTTTTAATTAAAATTAATTTTTCTTCTCCTTCAGAATCTCTAATATAATGCTTGTTTTTAAATGACTGTTTTTAGGTCTCAAAGACAGCTTCATCTTCAGTAAGACTCAAAGGAACAGAGAACTCGTAAGTTATGCTGCATTTGTTATGCTGATTATCAGATATCCTGCAGCAGATGATACCACAAAGGCACTGCGGATGCTCATCTTACAGCCAATCCTACTGCCCCCACCAGCTGGTACTATTATTCAACCTCCTTCTACATCAGCCACAGTTCCACCTGCAACACCAGCCGCAGTTCAACCTCCTTCTACACCAGCAGTAGTTCAACCTCCTTCTACACCAGCCGCAGTTCAACCTCCTTCTACACCAGCAGCAGTTCAACCTCCTTCTACACCAGCCACAGTCTCAACAATTCAACAACCTTAAACACCAGCTTCAGTTCCGGCTAGCCGACTACTTCCAACCCCTGCTAGACCTCCTTTAACTCCATTGAACCGTTATCAAGGTACCAAAAAGTTGGTTGAATTACAAGTGAAAAGAAGAAGTGAACAAAACTGCGGGAGGAAATTTGCTTCTAGACCACTTGCCAATCGAATGAAAGAACAAAATGGAAGACTCTGTGAGCTAGCAAGAGAAGTTCACCATGGAAGCAACGAAGACCTACTTGCGGGAATTGCTAGTTCTGTCTCAAATTCCAGTAACAAGCAGGAAAGTGAAAATGAATGGGATGGACAGTTGACTGTCCAAGACATAGTGGAACTTACAAAAATGACTCATGATAAGAAGAAAGGAAAGTCAGTTTATGAAATGCTGACAGTTGATGCTGCCTCTGAAAATTCACCGGATTTCAAGCTTTCAGGTTTTAAAAATGCAAGATTCTATTAGCCAAAAAGAGACAGAAATTTAAGGAAACTACTGCCTGGATTCATTGAGTCAGAGAGGCGTACAGACCAGTTAAGGTACAAATGGCACAAAGAATTTGAAGTTGTTCTAGAGCCGAGTAGAACTAAAATGAATGCAGTTTTCAGAGTCCTGAGGAGAACTGCTGGCCAATCCACATTTTCTATGGCCTAGATTCACGACTTAATCTTGAAATCAACACTGGTGGTGGGAACGGCTATCTTAACACATGGATTAATAGCTTGGCACAGGAAGGACACAAAACATTCGTTGCCAGTGACAATATGTTTGCAAATGCTATCCTTGGAGGTGGACTGGACCCAAAGAGCAATGACAACTTCAGCATCTATGCCTTTGAGACTACTTCAACTCGCTCAGCTGTTGGTGAGAACTCTGGTTTAAGGTCCGAACTAAAGCGCCAAATTGAACGGGAGCATCCTGAGTCTCTACTTCCTGCAGTGCAAACAAATCATTTCATCCCTTGTGCAAATCATATGTTTGTACGCATCACAGAACATTTGCTGTCTTTACGGGTTATGTCATGTCTCAATGAGGGAGTGGTTAACAACGAGAGAAGTGGAACTTTGACCAAACTTCTGTCAAACATAAACACCCGAGGGGTGCGTGGTGGCAACTTTCAAGTCAAGTTTGATGGGCCAAAGTTAGTACCAATATCTTTGAATGTTTCACATGCTGAAACCATCTCTGCTCCACCTGAAGCTTTCAGCAGTACGTTTCCTCACATTTTGGATAGTGTTGCCGAAAATGAACAGTTTCCTTAGACACTGTCTTCAGGCCTTCAAACTGCACTTGGTTGGCCAACAAATACAATCACATATTATGACCTTGAAAAGAAAATTTGGGAGACACACTGGAAAATGCACGTCTTATGCCGAAAGGATCCTGATCCAAGAATGTGCGAGACCTGATCTACTACCTGGTTCTTCTTCTGGTTCCAAAAGTGCAGCAGATTATCGATTTCGCTTGCTGGTTGGTGAAATTGAAGAATACACACGTCTAGCTGATTTGCGTCATGGACTGATGTTATTACGGTATGGAAGTTCACGCTTGTATCCTTACTTAATGACACGAGTAGACATTGTCCCTCTCCTTCTGAAGGAACTTCCTTTCCACTCCCTCCACTCCCCCATTCATCTCGTGGTGGTGGTTGGCGTAAAGAAGAACCTATCTTGGCGTTGTTCAAGTGGACCTTCAGACGGCTTAGAGAAAAGATTGAGCAAGCAGGTCAGACTGGAGAATTCTTAAAGTTTGTACGCCAAAGAATTTGATAGCAACAACAGCACCCCAGAAACCATTGCACAGCCCAACAGCACCCTAGCAAGCAATGCACAGCCTGACAGCACCCTACCAACCAATACCCAGCGAAACAGCAGCCCAGTAACCGATGAACAGCCCAGGAGCACCCTAGCAACCATTGCACAGCCTAACAGCACACCTGCAACCATTACACAGCCCAACAGCAGCCCAGTAACCAATGCACAACCCAGCAGCACCCTAGCAACCATGGCACAGCATAACAGCTCACCAGCAACCGTTACGCAGCCAGACAGCACCCCAGTAACCAATGCACAGCCCAGCAGCACCCTAACAACCATTGCACGGCATAACAGTACCCCAGCAACCATTACAGAGCCAAACAGCACCCCAGTGTCCAATACTAATGCTGAATATAGACGTGGAAAGACTGTGTATTTCCCAACTCACCGGGGTGGGCAAGTCAACAAGGGAATGGTCATTAACTTGACACCTAGGAAAAAACATATCAAAGTTGCAACCAGTTCAAAAGAAAGGCCAATAGATGTTGCTCTTGACCAACTTAGAGAACCAACACCACAGCCACTGAAAAACCATAGATTCATTATATCAGGAAACATAGCTGAACGTGGTGAAAAGGAAAAGGTGAACACAGAAAAACTGGCTGAAATTATCAACAACTTGGGTGGCATCGTTTTCTCCGGGGATGTTGAGAAAGCAGCAGATGCATCGCTGATAATTATTACTTCACAAAAGGAGATCAATAAGGCAACACAAAAACTGAACAAGACTTTGGTTATGGCCTATCGCTTAGGATGGAAAATCATTTCGAAGAAACTGATTCTTGAGGCAAGGAATACAAACACTCTTCCCTCAACTTCTCACTATGAACTAGATTTCACAAGCATAAGGAATGCACCAGCCAGCAATGTGGTTCACGCAAAGGTCTTCACAAAATCTTTAATGATTAATAATCACCAAGTTGTGGGAGGCCACCGGGAACTGAAAAAGAAATTGCGCGAGTCTTCAAAAAGGAAAAATTCAGAAAAGGAAATGCCACAAAAGAGCCTTCCAAAGAAGCCATGCACTGCATATGTCATGTTTTCAAAACAAATGTGGAAAAGTATAATTAAGGAAAATCCTCACTTCACAATGCATGAAGTTAATTCAGTTGTTTCTGAGATGTGGAAGCAAGTGGGGAATGAGGACCGGAGTGCATACCGACAGAAAGCTTTGGAAAACTATGAACGTCGTCTGGAGCATTACAATTCTGCAGACAGGCAACCTTAACTTAATGACAATATGTTAAAGCAGTCTTTGTTCAACATGACTATATGATAGGCACCCTATTTTCATGATAAAACACCAGATTTAAAACTCAGCCTTATGGGCCCAGCATTTATTTGAATGTGGTGTTTATTAAGAAAATAGGGTATCTTGAACACTCAAGGAAGAGAAAAATATATATAATAAATAATAATAATAATAATAATAATAATAATAATAATAATAATAATAATATAACCTGAAAACATATCAGTGGTCATCATTTGTAAAAAATAAGGTGCTTAATGTAACTAAGAGCAGACATTCGAGAGAGCTTTTTGTCATTACGCCATGCAGCTTAGCAAAACAGAACCTGGCAAGGCCCAGTCCAGATGTTTAGATTTTCATAGAAGTTACAAAATTATGTTTATGACAAATGTGGTTCAAACACCAAATTGTCAGCTGAATACTATGAGCCCTAATAGTCTCACTCTACATCTAGCTTCATAATTAAGTATTTTCAAAGAATGAAAATGTACTGCTAATTATTACATGGACATTTGAATTTGTTAAATTCAGCTAATTTTCAACAACAAAACTTGAGTTCAAAAAAGTATTTCAAATAAAACTTGACATTATTGAGAAAGTGCCTTGCACTTCCCCCTGTAATCTGGGCTCAATGAAAATGGAGCCTCGGAATAAGAAAATGAAAACTTAAGAGTAAAATGTTTTCGGTCTAAATAAACTGTAAGTAAGGTAACAAACTTAAAATGACAATCTGCCACATCGGCACGCAATGGCTTAACATCCCAACCCTTCCCCATAATACATCTAAAAGACTATAACCCCCAACCAAAGTGAAAGGAATTTTGAACTTGTTCACCTCAGAGAGACCAAAAATTGCCATGTCATGGGAGGGCTCAAGAGCACCAAGGCTGATGGGCTGTGCCGGTCGAGTGGCATTAAGAGAAATGCCACTCGACACAGCCTGGCGCATCTGAGCCCCCAAAGCATGGCGACGCAAGTCTCTCAGATAATGAACATTTCCAAAATTCCTTTCTTGACACACACCGACACGAGAAGGACCACAAAAAACATAATTAGCGACTTGACTAGACACATTTGACAAACCAAACTGCGAACTGCTACAAGGATGAACAAATGAGCATTCAACAGTGACTTGAAAATTATCCAAGAATGAAACAACTTTCTCGAATACGACCAATTGATCTTATGGCATAACTGGCTTTCTTGCAAATTTCGTTAATATGTTCAGTGAAAGACAAGGTTTTATCCATGATGATACCCAAATTCTTGGCTTTTGTTTTCACTTCTACTCCGGTGTTAGCTAATGATAATGTTTCGTAAACTCTAGGTTGCTTGCTGAACCCCGACGTGAAATGTAATATTTCACTTTTTCCAGGGTTGCACTTTAACATATTCTTAGTGTTCCATGCAAAAACATCATGGATGCATCCCTTTACAACACCGACAGAGTCAACGGATTGTTTAGAGTCGTCAATGACGATAGAACATGGAGTCGAGACCGTGGCTACGTATAACATCTTTGAGAGGTGCCATATAAAGAGTGAACAGCAGCGGCCCGAGTACTGAGCCCTGGGGAACGCCATACTCTAAACAAAGTGGCGGAGATGTTGCATCCGCTATAGAAACCCGCTTAGATCAGCCAAGCAATTAAGAGGAGAACAATTTAAGAGCTGTTTCTGTGAAATTAAAATATTTCCTTAGCCTCGCGAGGAGAATTTGGTGATCATAGGTGTCAAATGCTGCGGACAGGTCAAGTAGCACAAGTATTAGTAGTATATGTAAGAGTATCATCTTCCGTGTAATGGTTTAGAGTTATTACCACAGCCAGATGTAAAAGAAAATTACCTATTTGGAAAATTGTTGTCTTAGAGGAAAGCAGAAAGCCAGAAAAGGAATTAATTAGCTATGCAAATGAAACTTTGTTATTGATAATTCAAGAAATTAGACGTTTTGAGCGTGCCTATATTAGTTGTTCCTTTGACAACGTTATTACAAGTCTTTGCATAGTTTTTTTCTGTGTTAACTATCGACAAAAAAAAACACTTTAATGACAGAAATAGTATCGCTTATCTAGTCTAAAAGTATAACCTCCAGGGCCAAAAGAGAGTTTCTTAATCGCTAGCCCTGGCGCCTTTCGCGTTGGTGGCTAATTGGCCAAAAACTCCTGTTCGTGCTTCCATATGTATTGTTTGGAAATTTGGCGTTTTAATTAACCTTTAAGGTCTCTGTAATTAAAATGAAATTTTGATTAAGGCGTTTGGCCTATTGATTGTCTTTTCGACTGTTTTTGCCATTCTAATTCAGTTACATCATTGTTATATAAACACTAATACGTATATCTTAATCAAATGGAGACTACTTGAACCGCGGAAATACAAATATAAATGAAGATATGATCGTCGCAGTGGTAATAACTTTCCATTCACGGTTACATATAACGGCCGAACATCAAGATTGTCCAGTTTATAACGTATTTCTAACCATAAATACCTCGCCCAAAAATATCACGATAACTCTCATACCGATTTCTCTTAAACTTCAGGAACATCGAGGCGGCTATTAGAGGGAAAAGTTCCCGTGAACGATTTGAAAAACAGTTTCCACTGACGAGATATACGGCCGCACGTAAAATAGGCAATGGCGTCATTTCGTTGCTATGACAACTAGATGTCATTGCAACCCTTACCATATTAAATTTTCATCTTTATCTTTTGCAGCTTTGGTGGAAACTTTTTCCAAAACTTTGTTATAGGTAGTTTATGTGCAAACTTGGGAGGTATCGACTCTGAAAAACCCTATCGAGCAACCTCTAAGACGAAGGTTGGCGAGAATAAAACGCGTCATGTGAAAATTTAAAAAGTTGGATATTGCAACCCTTTCCACCAATATTCTAACTCCTTGAAAAGCATTCTGACAGAGAAAAATTCAGCCTTGGAGCCGTTCCTGTTGGTATAACCAGTTGGCCGAGCACTCCCTTCCGTGCGTCCAACTGTATTACTTTAAAAGTCGTCGCATTAATGTAATGTGTAATGAACAAAAAAAGGAGTTTTTTACCGGGTTTGAAAGCACGAGGCGAAATAGATAGATATGAAGTTAGACATACAAGAAAATTAAATCTCAAACGTGTTTAGAACTTTTCTTCAACGAACGACGCTAACAGAAGAGGACATGGCGTTATGTTCCAGAGCTTATCGTCTGGGGGAAAAGAGGAGGTTAATCGAAAATGCTAGCCTTTGAAAAGATTTCCTGGAATTGCCGAATGCTAGGAAAACGAAAAACTAGTACTCGAGCCTTGCGTCTTCACAACTGAAAAGTCTTGCTTGCAACGCTCGTATACTGTATTAGCCAATATTACCGCTCAGTCACTGAACTTTTGGCTGGTTAAATTGGTGAAAGAACAAAGTTTGATTTTGTGCAATACTCAATTTACTGCGTGTGTAATTTTGAAAGAATGTTAAATATTCACCCACCATTTGTTGTGTCAGCTGCTGTGCTGATAATTGATATTCATGAGTCACATGCAGTGACATTATATCTGATAAAACACCGCATACTTATAACGGGAGGTTTTATTGATGTAAAGTCACTGCACGTGATGTATTATCGACCATTTAATAAGTCATTTGGCTTATGAATTATAAATGACTTTTTGAGTTAGCTTTATTGTCTCTGCATTTACAACGAATTTTACAACATTAATATTTTGGATGTCATATTACAGGGATTACTCCCCAGTAAAACTATTGAGAAACCATTTCTAAGTTGTGCTGTAATTTGGTTTTTACCTTCTAACAGATCTTTACACTCCAATGAAATTCAGCGATTAGATGCGGGGATTTTCTCAAACATGGCACAATTGAGAGAATTGTAAGAATTATCAATTTATCATTGTATTTGTCATTTTGTTATTAATATTTAGTAATAATTATAATTACCAATAATTCATTATTGTCGTTATTAAACGAAAACAATCATTTTTTTGTGCGAAAAATCTCTTTTTTTGTATCTTAAAGAGCATTTCGACCCAGTTTTTTTTTTGGGGGGGGGGGGGGGTGCTATCCTACTTTGAAGCTCTCTGGTATCCCCACCTTTACTTTTATCGTAAGTCTAACATATAGAATGGATAACATATAGATCAATCTACACTATAACATAAAATTTTTGGCGATCGGAGTAAATGTCACGTGGTTATAATGCCATGCCCCTTTGAGGTCTGAGTCGAAAATCTGCTGCTGCCGGCATTTTTTCGTGAAAATCTCTCGGCTACACATAGTGCGCATTAGTGCCTTGCGTTGAACAGAGTTTCACCAAAATCGCAAAGACCCAATTCGAGAAATTCAGCGGTTACCAAATTTAGGTCATAATTTATGCGAAAATGGTAAGCAATCTTTACACGAATATATCTAATAAACTATGAGATTCATCCCTTTATTTTGGGGGTCGTTTTAACAGATGGGTCCTTGCAAGTTAGCAAAACGCTTTAGAGCCTTGTAAATGCGCGCGATTTCGAGCAAAGCAAACATATAGAAATCGTAGTTTTCGCTCTTTGTTGACGTTTGTCAGCATTTAAGAGTTCTTCTCACGAAAAAAGCATTTTCTTAAAAATTCGTAGTTTTTTTCCTTCAAATATTTTCAGGGCCACAATTGATTAACTAACTACCTGGCCTCTGAATTTCATGGTCATTGAAAAACTGTGACATTATCTTCTGTAAGCCCAAACTTGAGTAAACATTGAAGATTTTTAGCGTTTTGGCTGAGTTTGTGCTTTGGGAGTTGTCTATTGTTTCTAGTCTGTCATTATACAGCATTCTTGTTCAGCACGCGTGCAATGACCACGCTTGTATGACTTCCGAATGCTCACCGACATATGATAATTTAGTATGAGAAAATAGAAGGGATTCCCGTCACGAGTTGGTTTAATTATTGGCTTGCATTAAACCTATGAAAAAGTGATTTTTTTTTTAATAGTAAGTAGATTTAGTGTGTAGCACTTCTTGATTTTTTTGCAAAGGCAAAAGAAGCACGAGAATTGATTAAGAATTGTGAGTTAAACCTCTAGGAATCACGCAATGGCCTGTCTCACTGTACCAAGATTATCATATCTCGGTGAGCATTCGGAAGTCAGCCAAGCGTGGTCATTGCACGCGTGCTGAACAAGAATGCTATATCATGACAGACTAGAAACAATAGACAACTCCCAAAGCACAAACTCAGCCAAAACGCTAAAAATCTTCAATGTTTACTCAAGTTTGGGCTTATAGAAGATAATGTCACAGTTTTTCAATGACCATGAAATTCAGAATCCGAGTAGTTAGTTAATCAATTGTGGCCCTGAAAAAAATTGGAGGGAAAAAAACCACGAATTTTTAAGAAAATGCTTTTTTCGTGAGAAGAACTCTTAAACGCTGACAAACGTCAACAAATAGCGAAAACTATAATTTTTATATGTTTGCTTTGCTCGAAATCGCGCGCATTTACAAGGCCCTAAAGCTTTTCGCTGACTTGCAAGGACCCATCTGTTATAACGATACCCAAAATAAAGGGGTAAGTCTCATATTTTATTAGATATATTCGTGTAAAGTTTGCTTATCATTTTCGCATAAACTATGACCTAAATTTGGAAACTGCTGAATGTCTCGAATTGGTTCTTTGCGATTTTGGTGAAAATCTGTTCAACGCAAGGCACTAATACGCACTATGTGTAGCCGAGAGATTTTCACGAAAAAATGCCGGTAACAGCAGATTTTTTACTCAGACCTTGAAGGGGCGTGGCATTATAACCACGTGACCTTTACTCCAATGGCTAAAAATTTTATATTATATTGTAGATTGATCTATATGTTATCCTTTCTATGTGTTAGACTTGCGATAAAAGTAAAGGTGGGGATACCAGAGAGCTTTAAAGTAGGATAGTACCCTCCCAAAAAAACTGGGTCGAGTCACCTTAAGAGCGGTTTTATCGTGATAGGAGTTGTTAGCGCTTTTTGTCCACTCAATTCTTTTGTTTTCTCATTACACAGATATCTTCATGGTAACAAAATCCAGAAAATGGAAACCGGAACGTTCTCAAGTCTTACAAAGTTAACTATTTTGTAAGTTGTACTCGTTGAAGAGCTCTTTATTTATCTGAATTTTTGTTCTTGTTAAAGTAGTGTAAAGTCGAACTACTATCATTACCATACCATACTATCAAGCCATGAATTTTCCGGCTTTAATGTGTTAACGGACTCAGTTGATAAAAGTAGTCCTGCTTTCTTTGTTTTTATGCTTTTGTTTGTTTGTGTATCTTTATTATCTTAGTGAGGAATTCAATTGCAATACTTTACGTTAAAATAAAATAGATAATGTGCCGAATAGACTCTTTATCTCACATATCTTAAATTGCGAACCATTTAGAGAAATTGAAATGGCAGAAATAGATCATTTAGGGTGATATCAATTAGTAAGGAAAACTAGAGGTTGGGAGGAAAAAATGTTTTTTTTTTTCACAGGATTATCACATTGGAGATGTATGTTTTCCACATCAGTACCCAAAGAAAAGAGAGGATAATAAGTTCTAGCTTAATCGGCTCCTCATTTTAGATTATTTAGTTTCAGGTTTTACAGTTCTTATTTTAGCAAAGAAACACAAAATCGTTTTTGGTTTCATGAATTTCCCCAACAAACACACCACTGAGAAATACCGTAAGAAATGTTTGCCATACAATGTTTATAGTCACAGTTACTAACGGCTCGTAAGTTATCTGCTTGGAGATAATTGACTTATTGCAAGGTTGTGCGCAAAATGCATGATTTTCAATGTCCGTCTGTGTTTCGTGCGCTGGTTGTTTGTTATTATTCTCTTTAAAACAATGTATGACTTAGCTTGTTTCCTCCACCTTGATTATTCCGGATATCAAAATAGCCTAATGTAAGAACTGTTGAATATTGACCTCAGTTTTCGTCAGTAACGCATATCATATGATTAACAAGGATGAAGATGAAGAATAAATAAAGAAAGAATAGAGTAGGCGCCTGCAAGATAGGATATTCGCGGCGGGTTACCCATCCGGTTTTAACCCCGCACGACACGTCTTAACTTGAGTGGCGCTATTTAAAACCGAGTTTCGCGACGGTTGATGCGAGATACGTATTTCTGGTAACAAAATAGTCATTTCAAACAGGAAAAATCTAAAACCAAAACGGAAGAATTAAAAATTGAAAAAAGAAAAATTACAAGAAAAATAAAGTCATTAATAAAAAACAGGCAGCAAACTATAGAAAAGGTGCCATTAGGTATGGGGTTAATACCTGAGCCTGAAAGTACTTACATCTTTTCCAAACAAAGCATAGCTCCTGCTGTAACGTGGATGTAAGTGTATCATCTTCTTTGTGATGGTTTAAGTAGTTATAAAAACCTGTCTTCTGAGCCAAATTGTTTTAGAATAAAAGAAGAAACAAAATTTGCATTTGAAGAATTATTTCATAATAGCGGAGCTCTCGCGCGCGAAGCGCGCCAGCAGAGCAGCATGGGTAAGAAAATTTGGTAAACTATCCATCCGATAAAATTTGGTTATGACGTAGCGTACGCCCGCCCGCCCGCCCGCCCACCCGAACACACACTTCATGTAAGCCGATGTCAAGTGTCACACTTGTCAGGACCGTGAAATAAATAACAACGGAGACTAATTCCGCTGGAAGAAAAACATGAAAATTATATAGCGGCGGTTAGAAAATAAAGAATGCTAGCGGCTACTAATGTGAAAAAGCTGCGGCAGTGAAAAAATAGAATGAACAGGAACACAAACATTTCCTCCATAAAACGCGTAAATAGGAAGCTAAAAGAAGTTTCACGTTAGTCGTGTAAAACAACGGTAAGGAAATGTACAAAAAAAAAAAATGCTGCACGTGCAAAGTTGTTTTTTTGCTAATTAGATCTATTGTTGTTGTTTTTAGCGTTTTCGTTGCTTTCAACTTGTCTTTAGTATTCATCGATTTTATATTTTCTTTGAGGAATCTATAAATATTAAGGTGATTCCATAGTAAAAGAACCTAACATAGATTTTAGCTAAAACTTGGTACACTGATATAACAAGTCAAGAAGATGATAAAAAAGTAATAAAAAGTGGGGGTCACCGTGCTCGTTTTGACGTCACAATGCTGACCAATACGGCTATTTAGGACTCTTTTACAAAAACCGCGGGCAGCTCAAAACTAGACAAAAAGGAGAGATTTTTTCGATGATGCATGTGACATCACACAGAATTTGACTTTATTGTATTGTTAATCCACTTACGTACCAGAAAAATGCCTTTTAATGCCCTTGTTTTTACTTTACGCTCCAAAGTAGAATAAAATTGGACGCGCGCTTTTCGACCCGTGATGGCTCAATCCATACAATTTAGTAAAATTGCCAAAAAACTGAACATAGATTTGTGCCAATTTTTTTCTCATCGAAAGGAAGCACTGTCCTTATCAAAATCATGAAATAAAAAATGGGGGTCACCGTACTCGTTTTTGCGGTAGAGCTGCAGAAAGTGCGCACCAAACGCATTTTCTCCGATTTTTGAGAGAGGACTGGGGCGAGTTTCAAAATAGAATGTATGTGAAAGGAGGAAGAAAGTATTAAAAAATCCGTTTTTACAGAATTTACATCGAGATATCACATTTAGGACACAATGTGATAAAGAAAGTGTTTAAATGAAAATCAAAGTGAGTAAGCACAAGTTAAACATCCACTATCGAGGTTCTCCGAGAGGAGGTCGAACTCAGCAACACGCGTACTGCTTACGTTATGCACATTCCCAACACATTGAGTCTCACCTCGGCAAGAAACAACAGCAAGCAAAAATTCCAATGGCGTTTCTTTTCAGTCAACTCCATTTTAATAATATTACTTCACATGCTTTTTTTTACGGCGGCCATCTTGTTATGCGCAGTAAGAGATGCGCAGTGCAAAACTAGGGAATCACCTTAAAGAGAGCTTCGCTTTTAGCCCTGGCTAAATCTATATATTATAGCAGAATTACTTCTTGAAGCAAAAAATTTAAACATAATAATCCAAGAATATAAAAACAATTTAAAGTGCTACTACGATCAAATTTGGGAATTTGTTTTTGATTACATATTTCGAAAATGTATGTAAAAGTGACTTACCGTGCCAAGTTTGGAGTCCAAATATGATCTGGAAGTGTGTTTATTTGCACAGCAATTTTCGTAAATGTCTTGCCGCCATTACTCGATTCAAAAAATGACCGGGAGTAGTATTTGAAGGAGTTGGGGCGAGATGTGACGTAGAAAAATCAACGCAACAAAAGAAGGTAAACAAACCAGGCTAATTTCGCATGCAGGACGAGATATTTTTGGAAGCTTTTGGAGGTTCTTTCTTCGCTTTTTTGACTTAAAGCGAAAGTATGCCTGGTAGACGTTGTGTTGTTCAGGACTGTGGAAACGTAAAGAACGATGAATTCTCCTGATTCGGGCAGCGTTAGATTAAAGTGGAAAAGGTTCGTGTTCATTCATCGGAAAGATTTCAACAGAGTGGGAAAATTTGCTGTGTGCTCGGAGCATTTTACAAGGGATTGTTTTACGCTTGCTTTTCCGATGAAAGGCATGAAAAGGAATTTGAAGAACGGGACGTTTCCAACCATTTGGAAAAAATCCTCTCAAACACTATCAAAGCGGAGTCGACGATCGGTGAGTGAAATTACAATGTATTTGCGCTGTGCTTATCACCATTATATTTATTTCCCCATTTACCTGTGACATTATTTTTTCTGGCATCGTTGTTCAATATTCGTGTAATGAATGTTCTGACTATTTGGACTTCCCGTATTGTTGCATGTGTTTTCATACTTTTCTGCTTTCTTCTCATAGTTATGGTAAAACGGGCATTTGCGCTGAGTGCACGTGAAGTCCATTCCCCAATTCCGAGACCTTTCCACTCAAGCGTAAAATTTAGAAAAAGTGAAGCTACATAGAAATCCGGCTCTCTATTTTTTGAGAGATTATCTTGCTGTTACTTTGAGATTTGACAGTACTCCAAACTTCCCTCCAAGAAATCTTACAGCAAATTAGGAGTTACACGCGAATCTTTTAAAACGACCAGGAATGGACTTAGTCTGATTTCTACATTCTATAAGTTCAGTTACTGTTTGCGGGTTTTTTTTCGTTTGTATTTTAATTCTATTTTCACTGTCTGCAAATGATGCATACATTTTAAGGCAAAGATGCGGTTAAACCTTGCTTCCATTTCTACTTTTGAAAACATCGACATAAAGCTCAAATTTAAACTTGTTTTGAAGGGGAGATATAAAAAATAGTCGTACCTATTTTCATTTTTAGCTACTAAATGAAATTCTGGCTGGTCAAACTACTAATGAGGATACAGAGGAAGAAGACAATCCTGAAGAAGAGGTGATCTCTTTGAAAGGAAGTTCTGCACCTGAGGAGAGTGCTGACACCATGGGGGCTCCCAATCTCAACCCTGAGGAGTCTCCAGAAGTCGAGGGTGTTCTGAACACAAGTCAGGGTTCTTTGCTTGAGGTAAATCCTGAAAAGGAGGGCTGCATCCCTGAGACTGAGACGGGTGAGATAAGTGTTGATGCTGAGATGGCTTCAGAGGTCCTAGGTACTCCTGGTGATAAGACAACTCTCGAGAGCCAAGGGATTTCCGGCACTGATGAGGTTACTGAAACCATGCAGATCATGGAGGCTCAGGGAATCGAAAAACTGCAGGATATGGATGAAGTTATGCAGATTGATGAATCATTAACGATTCCTGAACTTGAACAGGTTTCTATGGTAGGTGCATAACTCTAATTAATGTTTATTTGCATCTTTGTATTATCATAACAATGGAAAACTACATGTGCAGTTATTTTACAACAATACTAAAACACAAAAATTCTGAAGTCTTGTTATTACAGCCTGTATTAATGTTGAAAGTTTGTTTTTTGTAGGATACTCCAACTGGACATGCTGGGAGCTGCAAAACATGCAAAACCCTGAGGAGTGAGGTGACTCAGTTAAGGGGCAAAGTCACAAGACTGAAGAGTAAGTTAATCTCCAATCAAGATCAGTGGGTTGAAACCTTTAAGAGCATACAAGAGCCGAAGCAGTTGCTGATGGTGAATGCTGGTGAGTCAACAATAATTATTGATGTTGATGAGTCATATAGGCATAACTGCCTATCTTTATGTTTTTATTACATTTTATCAATATTTGATTATTTAATAATAATTAAAATTTTAATGGTAATAGAATTTTTTTAATTCCATTTGTTTAAGCTATTCAAACTGATCCATGGCCAGTAACAAATGAGACAGAGTTAGGGCTAGAGGATGAATCAGAAGATGAGTAGGAAATGCAGGACGACGCGTATGAGGAGTTTGAGTGTGATGAAGACCCTACATGGAGTCCTGAAGAAATCGAAGATGCATATAAAAAACTAAAGGAAGATGATGACTCGGTGAAGACTCATCAGAACCCAAGGTACAAAGATGCAAAATTTATTGCATTTTGACATCTTAGCTCTAAGTATCCTCTGGGAAGTGATTTAGGCCTAAAACTAACTTCCATTATGGGAGGATCTATTTAGAAACAAGAGTACATGAAATTTGTTTTTTAATTTACTCAGATAAGAATTGCAAAAAAAAGAAAAAAAAAAAGAAGAGGCATAGCCAGCCCATAGACTGGAAGTCCCAGGCCTAAAAATGTTTGGTTTGTCCACTCAACCACTTGTAATAAATTATGCATCGTTGGGGTGGGCTAGATAGCTTAAGGGCTCAAAGTTGTCATGTGTGCAATCAACAGAATTATTATAAAAAAGCATTTTTCAGGATGTATGTGAGAAAAAATCCCAACCCACGATTAGCCAGGTTTACAACAAGTTGAAAAACTGGCAACACCCTGAGAAAAACAATAAAAATGATAATCATTTTTTTTATTGTTATTTTATTATTTCAGATGCTATGATTAAATGAGTATTTCCTTTCAATCATTTTTTACAGGTTGGATCTACAAGGAAAAAACATTCGAGAGGAACCGAAGGGAATTGTTTTCCTTTCCAAACTTCTTCTTTTGTTTCAGTTCTGCCACTTGTGCTTCTTTTCAAAACCCAAACTTTCTGTATCACAGACAGGTACCTTGTTTACCGTAGAAAGTTTGTGCAGAAATTGTAGCCAGACAAAAGTCTGGAAGAGTCAACCAGACCTGCTAGGAAAGTTTGCAGCAGGTAACCTGCTATTAAGTTTTGCAGTGCTCTGTGAGCCGAGTGAAAAGAGAGAAACGATACATTAAAACTGTAATTAAATTCAGGCTGAATTCGATTTAATTTTTATTACTTTTGTACATGAAAATTGGAGCAACATCAGAATTCCCAGCCACTAAACTTGAGTTTAACTGAACGCTAGAAGAACAGGGCTTCACACAGTGGGCAAGTTTGTCATTCAACAAAAAGCGAGTAAGTGGCTGAGAATTCTGAAGTGTGGCCCATAAAATTAAGTGTTTACGGACAAGTATTCACGAAACTACTGTAGGTCCTTCTTGGCCCCAATGGCATACATGACACTCTTCAAGAACAAACAGTGCATTTATTATTCATTTTCTTCATCTTCGAATCCACGATAATGGCCATTTTGACTCGGAAATTGTTTCCTGATTTTATTGTAGGCACAACAGGGCAAGGGGTATCGCCTGGAACTACCAATATAACTCCACAGCAGTCTTGTAAATTGGCGATAGGCCACAGACCTCAGGAATCTAGTTAGAGAAATGAGATCACTGTTAATTCAAGGAGGGAGTGGATGGAGATAAATAAATACTCCTTTTAAAAATAAGCAGTTGGGGCAATAAAGCCATTTAGAAAATAAAAAATGTGATTCTATGAGATCAGTCCAGGGCGATAAGCTTAGATGTATCAATTATTCAATGCTATGTGCGGTTCGATCGTTCCGATACAAAGTCAACAATACCCCAACTTACTCATTATCACTTTTGTGGCTTTGCCCACGAACAGTTGTGTACGACTTTCCAGCTAGCGTTTTTAGGCCCAGTGCAGCCACTTCTAATACGTGGCGGTTTAAGCAGACGCTTTCAAACCCTGGATGGAGGGTTATGCATAAGGTCCGGTCTCCAATGGCTTCTTCCATGACCTCTTCGCAGCGATCGATCTCTTTGCAGCAAATGCACTCCTGCGCTTTTGTAACAAGGCTGACAGAGCAGTTCGAGCACGAACACCTGCAAAATAATGTGAAAAATTCGTCAAACACAAGAAAAATACGTCTGTATAAAATTATTAATTGTCTGACCTCTTCAATAAAACTATCGCATAAAATCAAGACTCCAGTTAATCACATAGCAACGAAATTGTAAACTTAAACAAAACACACAGTCGCGTTCCTCACGCGCACGATTTAACGACGGGTATGTTGAAATTGGAAAATAAAAATATAAATCTACATTCCATGATAATACCATACCATTCATTCGCTGGCACCTCTCCCGATTATTTTCGCTGAAACTGTTGTTCCTCTTCTTCTTCGCGATGAACTCTTTCGTTGTAGTCCGCGGCTTCTTCCTCGGTAGCAAGGGGTTCGCAACTGTCGTCGTACGGCGCAAATTCAGACAATTCCGCCCCCATCACTTCGTCAACTGTAAAACTTTCTAGATCACTTTCAGATGTGCAGAGAGAGGAATCCGACGGAGATGACATCGTAAACGTCTTGTTAAAAGGCTCTAAACTCACAAACTTTTCCCAAATGCGAATCTTTTGGTTGATGTTTCTACGTCACAGTGCATAAATCACGTGGTCAAACGCACGACCGCTTTGCGGAGATCTCGCGGGCTATTGCTTTGCGAACTTCGTAATGGCGGACGGTATTTACGCACTTTTCAGTGGGAAATTTCCAGCCCCCGTACGCAAGTATCCTTCCAATTTTTCGCTATTTGTATAATTTTGAACATATACAAAAGATTTATGTTAAAAAAACTCGGAAACAAAAACAAAAATTTTCGTCGTAGTAGCACTTTAAGAGAGTTGCAGAAAAATTATTTGATAATGGCATTTACCCGGGTGAAATTTAAGCCTTGCATCATGATATTGGTGTACGTGAGGCTTTTTTTATGCTGCTTGAAACGGTGAAGAAATAGAAATCGGATTTTAAGTCTTACATCATTTGTTTTTATATGACTTTATATAAAGAGATAGAAAAAATAAAAAAAATGAAGGTTTAAGGAAATATAATATTTACAAAAAATGTCGTTGAACTCTGTAATGAAAAGTAATGGATATGTTAACACTGAAAAATAGCTCAAAAATGGATATATATTTAAATCAATAGATGATTATATTAGCATTTTTAATGTTGACAATTGGTTACATTTTTTATATAAGCTTAATGGTGAATGTGAAATACATAAAAAAATATTGTCTTATTCCTACTATTACGAATAATACTGAATTTAGAAAAGATGAAGAGTTATTTTATTATACTCTTAAAAAGGTTAGTGAACTCATTGATGAGATAAAACCAAATTGTTTTGTGTTAATGAATGAAGAAGTTTTTTTTTGTAATAGAATTTTTTTATGAATCAAAAGATTTTAGGGATAATAATTTAAAAGCAATAAAAAAATTAATAAAGTTTCAGGAAATTCAAAAAATAGATTTTAAGTCATATCAAAATAATGATATAAGACTTTTTTATTTAAATTTACTGTTGAAAAAAAGTAGAGTTTATCTTTTGGGTCAGAAAAAATAAAATTGATTTTTTAAACAATAGGGTTTAAAGGAATATAATCTTAAGATTAGAAGCATGAGCTCTGTCGACTTAAACAACTTATCTATAAAAGAGTTACAAAAACTTGTTAAAAAAGAATATAATGAAAATAAGAAATTAAGGACAGATAAAAAGAAGGAGAAACTTATAGGAGTATATCAAAAGCTACAAAAGCAAAATGAAAAATTGAGACAGGAAAAACCTAAAATAAAATCTAAACCAAAAATTAAACCCAAAACAAAATCATTTGATGATTATGTTCCAGAATGTATAAAAAACCAAAAAATTCCAAAAGATACTCCGCCATATCTTAAAAAACCTCTTGAATGTGCATTGAAACAATATAATGTTGGTATTAAACATGAAAAATAAGCTCTCGATAATTTTTACTGAAAAGTATATTATTGATGGAAAATCGAAAATTTTACCATTTGAATATTTTAAAGAAAAAGCCCCTCAAATAAGAGATTTTTTTAAGAAATCATAGAAATATTAAAATAAGAATGTTAATGACTTGTTTAATGGAATAACGGCTTGTTCATTATAAAAAATGAGTTTATTTGCTCGCAACTGAAAAAATTTATGTCACCTACACAATAATATGTAGTTATTTACACAGTTTAAAGTAGGGTCGAGGTGGTTGATTTTGTAACCTGATAATGTTCGTCGACATGTACAGGTGATTCTCTTGACCTTTGCTACTTACTATATAACAGGCAAAAGGTACAGTCATGTAAAGTGACGATCACAAGATAATCAGGAGATCTCAGGGACCACTTATATCCCTGGAACACGTTCAGTAAAATTACTATAGTCCTCGTTTCGTACATTTACTCAACATGTGCAGTAATTTTACTCTCCACGTTTTCAGTAAAATTACACAATCGTATGATCGTCTTTCTCGAGGAGTTATAAGGTGTGAACAACCTCAATTCCACTCACAATTTGCAAGCTCAATCTTCGGACGTTCAAAAGTTAAGTACTTTCCTTTTACTTCTGTCCGCCCCCCTTTTTCTATGCCTGGAACAAAATGTTAAAGTTTTGATAATGGGATTTATAAACAAGACAATGCTTACTTTAATACAGAATCATTTATAATTCTTGAATCAACAGATGTAAAAGAAATCCTTTCCCTAATGATTAGACAAATATTACATAAGATTTCTACATATAAAAAAATGGTTCAGGTTGGTATCTTAAGGAAGTATTAAATCTTGAAATTCACGCTGTTAAGAGCCCATGACTTTAAATATCGAGAATCGCTGGCCATATACACATCATCGTCCTAATTTATAACGTTTGTAAAACTCACTGAAAGCAAAGGAAATTTTAAATGATTTTTTAAAACATTTGACCTACTTTGAAATAATAAATCAATCAAACCATTATTTAATTGATACTTGATCAGATTTATACCTATTGCTCGCAACTGAAAAAATTTATGTCACCTACACAATAATATGTAGTTATTTACACAGTTTAAAGTAGGGTCTAGGTGGTTGATTTTGTGACCTGATAATGTTCGTCGACATGTACAGGTGATCAGATTTATACCTATTGTTTTTTTGAAATATTTATCACACAAATATTTGTAAACTAAACAACTTTTAATAAACTCATTTTTATTAAACTCATCTCCTCTCAAAGCAGACCTCAATTCAACCAAAACTTTTTCATGTGTTGTAAAAGCGATTTTTGTCATTTCTATCTTTTTCTTGTAATTCCTCATTTTTTTCAATATTAGTGACAAGAATGCCAGCTCCGTTTACAACACCGGGTACAATTGGATTCAAAGTTATTCCACCAGTTATTCTTCCAATAATCTTCAAACAAATTCGAGAGATTATGAATGATTCATCAAGACGTTTAAATCTTTTGTAAGATTTTTTTAAACACCAATACTTTTTGGGGTAATGCTTGCAAAAATCTTTGATAGTTTTAATTTCATATTCTGAAAGAGATTTATCAATATAATTAAATTCAAAGATGTCTTTCATTTATTATTTAAACTACATGAGACCCATTTAACTTTTATTGAAGCAATACTCTGTGATAAACCTCAGAGTCAATTTCGTAGACGTTTTGAGAAAACATAAATCTGTAAAACATCTCGTCTTTCGTTGATAATTGAAATTTATTTCTTACACCGCTTAATGTAGTTGAATTTTGTGTCAAGGTTGCGGAATCATTTGATATCGTCGATTTTGTAACGTTTGCATTACTATTTTTTGCCATCCATAAAGCAATTTTTTTCCATTGAATAAATTTGGTATAGTAATATTGTTGTTCCTGTGTTTGTTATTAAACTTAATTTTTTTGTTGATTTATCAAAACTTAATATTTTTGTTGAAACAGAATTAATTGCGAAAAAACTATTTAAGGTTTCTGTTTAGCCAAAGATTCATAACAACACAATAGTGAAATTTTGACTGTTAGGAATAACAACATCAACATAATTGTATTGTAGTCTTAAATAATACTCAATTCCTTTGTTGTCTGAAATGTTAAATTTGGATTTACACCTGTAAAAGTAACTCCTGATGCACCTATTGTCAGTTTATAATTGCTTGCATCACTGAAGTCATAAAATTCTTCAAAATATTTTCTATACAAATTGTTTTTTATGAAAGGAATAATTTCCTTTACCATTCCAACTGTTGCAGCACTACTATCACTGTATTTGTCCAAAGCAATATTTCGAATTGTTTTTTGATTTGCATTTATGCTAACATTAAGTAAAATTTCTGTTGGTTTAATATCAAACGCTGTGTGATAGTCGTAAACTTTATCAGCATCAACATCTGACACTTGACCCAAGATTCCGTAAGCAACAATATAAGTTCCTGAAAAGTTTTTTGGATAAACTTTTAAATTACTCTGAAGATGAGGAATATCAACAAGCAGATGAAGAAAATATGGATGTGATTCTGCTGTTTCATTGAAATTAATTATCAGTCTGTGATAATACATGTACTGTTCATTATTCTGAAAATTAGAAAATACATGTCTGAATTTTTTAATTAAAACATTTCCAATCGTTAATCCTTGAGATGCTGTTCTATCAATTGAAACTTTTGTATTATTCCAAAGATTATAATTAATATTCATGATTTCAATACAGAGTGTGTAATCAACGTTTAATTGCAAAGTGTAACAATTAATTCCCATTTTGTACTTAAAACCATCCTGTTGATTTTTATACAATGTGTTATATATTACTTTGTGATTGTATGTGTGAAAATTGCCATTAGTTGGTGATAAATCTGCAATCTTTGTAAGATTACAACTACTACCAAGTAAATCAGTCCATTCTAACACATTTGACATCAAAAATGCAAATTCATCTTTTTGATGACTTGGTTTAACATGTGAATGAGGCACTACAGAATCAACATAATTTTTATTTACTGCACCAGTTCCACTTTGAGGTTCATCACGTAGGTGGTTTATTCGGTGATTATAATGCATGTTTAAATCTCTAGTCATTTTGTTTGTTTCATCAGCTTTAAGATAATTTCTAACATCAACTTTATTATCATCCACATACTTTTTGTTTGCAGCATGTGTGTCAGATGTTGGTTGTATTGAATTAACTATTTTTTTTATTATCCATATTCAAGTCATTAAGCATTGCAGCTATTCCATCACGAGGAAGATATTTGTTGTCTGTAAAAGCCAATGTTGTTGGTTGATTTTGCCCAGTTGGAAGTGGAGGGTTGAATATTTGATTGTTATTCATATTTATTTTTGGCCACATAATAGTCTCATTATTGATCTTTACAAAATGTTCTTCTCCTTCAGCTAGACTTATAAGAGTATTTTTTTTTGCTGCTAATGATATTGCATTTCGTTTTTTGCTATTAAGAACATTGTAAGTATTTTTCAAATCAATATTCGACTTTTTTGATAATCAGCAGTTATTGCTGAGTCGACATATCCTTTGTTTGCTCCTTGGTCATTGTTAATTGGAGGCTTAAAATTATAAATGCAATTATTATATGGCTGAGTCTGTTTTTGCCATGCGATTGGTCAATTTGCGGTCCGTAACTTGCTATACGGACCACAATTTTTAAAGAAAATGCTCATCTCGGAGGTCTAAATCTCTCTACCTCGGAAAAAATGTTTAAATAAAGTTATAAGACGCCTGTCAACCTTGAGGACTTGGATGTTGACTTAAGCATTCAACATTTTAAACTGTGTTTATTTAATTTGTGAACGAAGGCGATAAAGAAACTAACTCGTAATCTTATCGAAGAGGATTCTAGTCAGTGTTTGAAAATTTTATCGTAGTACACAGTTAAGACGACGAAAATCGACTGGCAGAGATTCGAGATGTTTAGCCTAACAGAAAATGAGTAATTCCTTCAACAAATATGATAACAAACATACCTCACCCGATCATCTTGACACGCTTCTTTGCCATTTGCAGTGTTTTTTTCAAAGACCAACGAAAGAAGATAGTAGCGAGTTCGAGCCAGACACAATAATGTCCAGTTTTCAAAAGACTCCAGCGTCACATTAACGAGTGAATACTTACAGTGCTCTTAGTATCCACCGAATAAACTTTGAAATATGTAGGTAAACCCGGAGGACTGGGATGTTGACTTTGCCTTTCCAAATTTTAACCTAGCTTTGTTTTAATGAGAACGAAGCTGTTGTAGAAACTGAATCGTAAACTTACCGAGGAAGAGAATTCTAGTCAGTGTTTGAAAAACTTAACGCAGATCACAATTGAAGACAGAATGAACTGGCAGAAAGAGAGGTTTTCCCAAAAACAATTAACGAGCGAATCCTTCGACAATGACAACAAACTTACTTTGAAAAGCTTCTTTGCCTTTTGCAGTGTTTTTTTACAAGGACAATCGGAGGGAAGATGGAAACGACTTTCTGAAATACTCCAGCGTTACATTAAAGAGCTAAAACTTACAGTGCTCTTAGTTTTGACCGAATAAACTTTTTTAACATGGCGAATTTGTTTTTACTTTCTCGGAAAGCCTTTGTCACGTGCTATTGTTTTAGAGCGCAATAAAAACTTTCTTTTTTGACACCTGTCAAATGACTGTCAAATCATGCGTCCTGCACTTGTTTCCGGTCCCCCAAACAGGAAGAAGCCATATAGTAAACATCTTATTAGCCTCGTTTTTTCGGTCCGTACTGTAAATTACGGTTCCTCGTTTTTTTCTATCGATTTATGGCCCGAGCGCTTCGCGCTTGAGTCATAAATCGATGGAAAAAAACTCCGTCCGTAATTTACAGTACGGTCCGAAAATTCGGCTAATAAGAGGTATTTATCTCCCATATCCAAATATGTTTTCATTGGAAATGATTCATTTATTCCAACAAAGTTCTCTTTTCGTTCTTCAAAATTAGTTAATGATTGTTTTGCAACTGATAGTTCTTGAAATGTTGTTGTTTTGCTTTTGTCAACATTACAATTATTTTTCAAATCAATATTTTTTGTTATATCGCCAGAACCAATGTAATGATGATTTATGTGATGCAGATGATGAGGAAAAAAAGTTCTTCTTCTCAAACTTTTAAAAAAGAACCATTTACTAAAGAAGATTTAAAGACGTATTTGATGTCAAAAGAAAGTCAAGATATTTTAAAAGAAGAATGTTTACCTAATCCAAGTTCTTTTAAAACTGAACTTAGTGGATTAGATTTCACAGAAAAATACTATAATAAAGCTAAGGAAAAAATTAATGATTTAAAAAAAGATTTGAATCCTGCCGTTATAAAAGTTGTTTATGAAGATGGAAGGAATGTAGCTTATCCCGTAAAAATCAAACCGGATGAAAGAACACTGAAAATAATAAGTAAGTTTAATACTTTATCAAATTATTCATTTAACATGCAAAAATCAATTGAACGTAAAACAGAAACTGGCTCTGGCATTTTCTACTTTAACAACCCACATTAGCTTCTTGACAGATTTGAATTACTCGGTGGTTCAATTCTTGCTGGAAATAATGGTGTAATACCAGAGTTGTCTCAAATCGCACATCTTCTCAACCAAATGAAAGTAATCACAAAGAAACAACTAAATAATTTACTAAAAAACTATATAAAAATTAAACAAAAATGGAAGAACGAGCTATTCATATTTCCTCAGTAAATTGAGAAAAAAGAGGAACAAGCAGACCCGGTGATTTTACAATCAAGTTTAATCCACCTCTGAAACTTGACCCGAACTTACTCTTGACCGATTATCAATGACTTACTCATGGTATAACATTAGAAGTGATTACAAAAACAAGAAAATCAAATACACTCATGATGGTTCAACATGGCAAACAATTACTTTCACAGATGGAATGTATTTCTACTCAGATATTAATGATTATACTCATCGTACATGGCTCAAAAAAATCATCACTCAACCGACTCAAGTGGAAAACAAGTTTATTCAATAAATTTAACTTCTATTCTTTCCACATACCGAGATTTAATTTCAATTGAAGGCGACCATCAACTTGATTTGAGAAGAACAGAATTTGGAGACCTCATTGGATTTGAAAAAAAAAGACTTGTTACAAAAACAGAGTATGGAACAAAACTACCAAATATTACAAATTCGATTGATGTACTAAATATCAACACAAGTGTAATAAATGATAGCATTGTAAATGGAATAAATACAAATACGATTGCTGTGATTCCAACAGATAATCTTACAAGGTCTTATCCAGTCACATTTGAACCGCGAAGACCTTTGTATTGCCCTGTTTCATCATTTAACATCGCTGAAATAAGAATTTATGTAACAGACTCACTTGGGCGACCGGTAAATTTTAACGGTATTGATTGGTTTTTGACTTTGATACTCCATTCGATGTAATATAATTCTATAAATAAAATGATGAGACAATCGGAGTTTAAAATGAAACAGGGAAATTTACAAGACAACATATTTACGGAGAAGGAATAACTGAAGTATTTAAGTCGTTTGGTAAATAAATTATTTGAAAATTAAAAACAATGAAAAAAGCGGCTAAAAAAGGAGCTGAAAAAGCAGTGACAGCAGCTGCAACGAAAACTGGTGAACATGTTGGTAAAAAGGGTGGTGATAGTTAAAATGTTATCAAAAAGTGGTGAGAGTAAAAAAATTCCAAAAAAGTTACTTTTAACGATAATGTAAGTGTTAAGCCAATTCGAAAGAAAATGAATCACCAAGAGATAAATCAAAGAGTGAATCAAATTTTGAGTGGAGGAAAAATTTGTAAGAGGAAAATTATATAATTATTAAAGTACTGTGAAGTCCTTTAGAAATCCAAAATATCTTGAAAGATATGAAGATGTTGTTTTTGACCTTGAACAAGCTCTCGATATTGACCCAGCAAACACTGCTTATCAAAACAGGGTCGGTCTTAAAATTGTTGCTAATAATACAGGAGAAGCCACTCCATTTGATTGGTATAAAGCAAGATCATCAGTTGATTTTAAAGTGGGTAAATTAGCAAATGCAGCAGCACTTGCTGCTACTGACCATAACGGAATTGTAAATGGTTCCAATTCATTTATAAAAAATTTGAAAATCACTGCAAATGGAAGAGAGTCTTATAGTTGTAATTATGCCAACCATTGTGTAAATATCAAAAATTTGCTTGAGTATAATCCTTCATATGCTGAGAGTATTGGCACAAACGAATTTTACTTTCTTGACACAACAAGAAGTGCAGAGGAGATTAAATATACAACACGAAATGTTGAACACGGTAGAAATGATGCTAATACTGCTTATGAAGCAAGAGCTTTTGTGGATGGTGTTAATGCAACTTATAATAAGGGGTTCGCTGCAAGAAAGGCGCTGTTGGGTTTATCATCCAAAGTAAATTGCGAAATTCCTCTTAAGAGATATTCATTTATCGAAGCATTAGAATGTAATTTACTTCCAAATACAAAAATTGATTTAGAAATTGAATATGAAAAAGACCAAAATTTAATTTGGAGACAAGAGGAGCTGATGGAGCAGGAAATAATTACAGATTAATTATACTGCGACTTCACCTTTTTGGTCCACTACTTAATATTTATTGCTGAAGGACAAACGTTATACATGGAAAATTATCTTAAACCATACAAATGGACTTATTTAAATGAAAATCAAATAACTCCAAGCAAAAGACCGGTCATTTCAGAATTACAGAACCACTATGTGGATGTGCTACCTGCAAATCGTTATTCATTTATTTTATTTTATTACAAATAGTATTTCAAAACCAAGACGTGTTTTTGTATTTTTCATCAACACTGCAAATATTGACAATCAATTAAGTAATTCATTTTTGTATAACACCTTTAGTGTATCAACAGACTCAAGAACATTAAATAGATGTTATCTTGAATTTGGAAATGGAAATGAATACCCTGATATTCACTACAAACCAAATGAAGATTTATCAAGAGTTTATAGGGATGTAATGTCATATGTTTATGCAAACAACGATTTCCAAGGTGGAACACTTCTTAATATAAGTAAGTTTAAAACATTATTCCCATTTGTTTATTTTGAGCTGACGAAACAAAAAATGGATATCAAAGATGGAGTTACAAAACTAGCGTTTCATTACGAACTATCAGACAACACAACGACAGATTATAATATTTACGCTCTTGTCCTTCACGAAAAGACCGCTGAAATAGAACAACAAGCAACGAGCTTAAATTTAATATAATTCTATAAATAAATGACAACTTATTTTGAATATGGTGCAAGTTTAACAAATAATCAAAAGTCAAAATTAGCTTCTGCAATAAGAAATAATTTTCAAAATAATTTACAAAAGCACAAATAGACCAAATTAACAAGGCTTATCAAACACGAGGATGATTGGTTATTAAACCAACAAGAAAACAAATTGAAGGAGTATTTTTGGGGACATTAGCATCTATTGGAATTCCAATGGCGATTAGTTTAGTATCAAAAATGTTTGGAAGTGGACTTCAAGTTGATAAACAACCATCATCGAATACAAGAAATGTTTATTTACCACCTGTTCAAACACATGGTGAGGAACATTACCCATATTTTCCACAACCTTATAACGGAAGCTGGAAAATCCAATTTTAATGGGAGTAAAAAAAAAAAAGACTAAAGGAAAGGGAAAAGGAAAAGGAAAAGGACTGTTACTCGGACCAAACAGCCCATTTAATTCAATTCCAGTTCTAGGCTCAATTTTGTAAACAAACCACTGTCTAACTTTGATTTGTTTGATTGGATTAAAAAGCTTGGAATTAAACATTTTCGTGATATCCTTAGTAGAAATGCTTTACCAAAAAAGATTGGAAAAGAATGTGGAATAGTTAATCTCGATGATAATCAAGGACCTGGAACACACAGGGTTTGTTATCGAAATATTGATTCATTTGTTGAATATTTTGACCCATTTGGATTAATCATGCCACACTAAATTTACCACCATTTAGTATCAGCTGGAAAAAGGCTCATTTGCTCTTAGGACGAATTACAAAACAGAGATTCTGTTCTTTGTGGTTATTGGTGTTTGTACTATCTAAACGAACGACAAAAAGGAAAGAGTGAGTTTGACGTTATACATAATCAAAATTTTGATGAGGATAGCAGTGATTTTATAATTTCATAACACGTCATGTTAAAATTTAAGAAGTTGGATATTGCGAGCCCTTTCCACCAATATTCTAACTCCTTTAGAAAGCACTCTGGCAGAGAAAAATTCAGCCTTGGAGCCTTTCCTGTTGGTATACACGCTTTTAATAAGTCTGGGCGCCATCTTGAATTTTCAATGAATGACGTCATTCGCGGAAAGATCATACACGTGGCCAAAAATGGCTACCAAAGATGAAAGCTCTGTTGACGTTGATTTTGTAGTGTGTTCATATAAAAAGGAATGTTTTTACTTTATATCAAGAGGAATATTTTCTTTATACAATGTCTTTATGGGTATGTGATCGTAACTTTAAAGCTTTCGTGCAAAGATATTCCTGGATCGATGATATCGAGGGCAAACGAGAGCTGATTTAAATGCCAAAAAAAGTGCGAATTAAAGTTTTGGCTTATATGTAATCGTCGTGGCTTACGTCAACAGACACGAGCGTAACTTCGTTCCAGGTAATCTTTTTTGGCAATGGTTTTGATACTTTTTCATTTTTTATGCGGGCCTTTATTAAAAAAGCTGAAAACGATTAATTATTACCGCTCGTAAGAGACTTACATTATCTATCAGGTATTAAATAAAAGCTGATTGAAAGGATTTTTCGTGTTGCTATTCTGATCCTTTCACAATGTACGATAATTCTATCTCCATAAAAAGTTTATGCTTTTCAACATGAGTTTTTAATGTTATTATGTATAGGTTTTAGGGTAAGAAAGAAGTTGGATAAAAACGTTTACACTCCAGTCGACACTTGCACAGAATAATTGTTCACTCTGTTAAGGCGTAGCTCAGTAATCCAGAAAGCTATCAGCTCGATTCCTGGTTAGAGATGTAGCCACTAAAGAGAGCTGGAGCAGGGATGGATCAATTCTTCCAAAGAACTCTACTTACATTTACATTGTTGAACAAGCAACGAAAAACTGCAGAAACACCCTCGAAAAGGGATACAAATGTTTATTTGAAAATGACTGTCACGACGATTATTGTAGGCTTTAAATCACTGAGGAAGCCTCACAATGTTAACAGCTGTGATGAATGCTCTTGTACAGCAGGAGGAAATGGTTACTGTAATCACATGTTTACATTATATAAGTGTTTGAATTCACTGAATTCCCAAGAGCTGGAATGTGCACAACTCAAAACAGTAGCACAAACCAAGGACCTAGGGTACGAACCCTAATTCAAATAATGCATACAAAGCATATAATGTCGTTAGTCCTTATTACAGGGAGAAATGCTCAAGGAGAAATGGGGGCTTTAAGGTGTCCCTAGTATGCAGCCAGGCAACTCCATACTGTCCAAAATAAAGAGAGGGCAAATTACTAGTTTTTCTATTCACTTAAGACAATTAACTGTCCTGCAATAGTTTCAACTTAATTAACTGGAGACAAGGTTCCACGGGTAGTGAGTTAAACACCTCTCTTAGGCAAACTTCAATGACCACTATCCCAATTTGCCAAGACCTAGAGCTGTTGATGGCTCCTTTCCTGAATTCCCAATTGATACTGACACACCAGCTTGAGTGGGATTGCAAATGCCCCTATTTTAGGGAGGAACAATTTATAAGTTGTTTGAAAATTCCTAATCCATCCTTAATTGAGAATCAAAAGGTCAGAGCAAAAATATGTTGTGGTTTCCAAGTAAAAGGTTCAGGTCAGGGTCAGGTAGCTGTAATTTGCACTTGTTTGCAAATGGAAACCCATCTCTCACTGCAAACAAGGTTTGTTCAAAATACTCTCGTGTCACAGAATGATGTTTCTAATAATATTGAATGGCAAACTGGTCAACTATATATGCTGAGTACATGAAAAATATTGGTTTAGCATGTATATTTATATGTACATATACATTCATATTCAGGGCTTAGAGTGTGGTGTTGTCATATCAAGCACAATGTCATAGTTGGCTGCTTTACCAAACAGAAGAGTGATAGATAATAAATATCAAGTTATGGTTTATTAGAAATCAAACGCCCTTTTACATTATGAAACTTGACACCTGAGAAGGCAAGTTTTATTGTCAAATAGTTAATGTTAAGCTTGAGCTCAAAAGGGTCCACCTTTCTCAGGGTCATTTGGGTTGGGCAGTTTTAAAGTGGTCCTGTCTTCAATATTCTTTAAAAAAAGACTGGTTAAATCTCACTTAATATTTAGCAGTTTTTTACCTTCTACCTTTAGTGCTAAAATTTCAGATTATAGTTCAGAAATTTCAGCGTCGGATTCGTGTACGCTGTGTCGCTTAGTATCATTTGGCTCAACACACGCCTCACTCCTGTGGTGTTTACCATATTTGGTTTCCCTCGAATCAGATTCCTGTCCAGCTTTATCTTATTTTAGATCTTACGGATAAGGTATGGCTTGTGAACAGGGCATTTAAACACCGATCGAGGGGAGGCTGCACGTTTTCAAAAGTTACTGACCAGTATTAAAAGACAATACAATACAATACGATACTTCCGAAATCATCATCCCCAAAATGAAAAGAACAGACGATTGTGTGTTTCTGCCCCTAGCAAAAAAGCAATATTTGAGAGATGAATATAGCGGTACGAATTAGAACCCATACACAAAAAGACTAAGTTACACACCTTTACGGTCGAGTACTCCACCCTGTTAATTCTCTGCAGCCGTGCTAGCTTTTAATAAATGCTGATCGCTTGGAATCTTATGTCACATTTCTTAGTGTTGCGTTTGTTATCGAACATGATATCGCCGACGAACCGCACAACTGCGATTACTTTAGCCTGGGAAAAGGATTCGCTGGTATTTGTTAATGTTTATAGAGGAAAAAAATGGAATAAAGCGATTCATAACGCCTTGACTTTGCCTCTCGTCCTGACATGGTACTGTCACGCGAGTCAAAACACAAAGATGGCGGCCGAAGTCTTTCCGCGAATGACGTCATAAATTAAAAATTCAAGCTGGCGCCCAGACTGTGTATAGCCAATTGGCCGAGCACTCCCTTCCGTGCCTTCAACTGTATTGTTTTAAAAGTCTTCGCATTAATGTAATGTTTAATGAACAAGCAGCAGTTTTTTATCGGGTTTGAAATCACGAGCCGAAATAGATAGATATGAAATTCGACATGCAAGAAAATTAAATCTCACACGCGTTTAAAACTTTTCTTCTACGAACGATGCTAACTGACGAGGACATGGCGTCATGCTTCAGAGCTTTACGGAAGCCAAAAATGTCCGGGAAAAAGTGCAGGTTAATCGAAAATGCTACCCCAAAGTCAACACGTGCAGTGAAAAAGTAGCCTTTAAAGAGATTTTCTGAAATTGCCGAATGGTAGGAAAGCGAAAAACTAGTACTCGAGCCTTGCGTCTTCACAACTGAAAGACTTGAGTGCAACGCTCGTATACTGTAATAGCCAATATTACCGTTAAGTCACTAAACTTTTGGCTGATTAAGTTGGTCAAAGAACAAAGTTCGATTTAGTGCAATACTCAATTTCCTGGGTGTGTAATTTTGAAAGAATGTTTAATATTCACCCACCATTTGTTGTGTCAGTTGCTGTGCTGATAACTGATATTCATAAGTCACGTGCAGTGACTTTATATCTGATAAAACACCGCATACTTATAACGGGAGGTTTTATCGATATAAAGTCACTGAACGTGATGCATTATCGACCATTTGACAAATCATTTGGCTTGTGAATTGTGAATGAGTTTTTGAGTTAGCTTTATTGCTTCTGAATTTACAATGAAATTTTGATTACGGCGTTTGGCCTATAGATTGTCATTTCAGCTGTTTTTGCCATGTTAATGCAGTTTCATTACTGTTCGATAAATACTAATCCATACAGCTAAATAACAACTAACATTGACATTATGCATGTCATATTTACAGGGATTTTTTCCCAGTAAAACTGTTAAGAAAACATTTGTTAGTTGTGCTGTAATTTGGTTTTTACTTTCTAACAGATCTTTACACTTCAATGAAATTCAGCGATTAGATAAGGGGATTTTCTCAAACATGGCACAATTGCGAGAATTGTAAGTGTTACCAATATATCATTGTATTTGTTATTTTGTTATTGTTATTTAGTAATAATTTTCATAATTATCAATAATTCATTATTGTCGTTATTATGAGAAAACGAACATTTTTCCGTGCGAAAAATCTCCGTTTCGTATCTTATAGAGCATTTTGGGCAATATTTTCTTTAAGAGTGGTTTTATCGTGATAGGAGTTTTTAGCGCTTTTGTCCACTCAATTCTTTCGTTCTCTCATTACGCAGATATCTTCATAATAACAAAATCCAGAAACTGGAAACAGGAACGTTCTCAAGTCTGACAGAGTTAACTAAGCTGTAAGTTGTACTCGTTGAAGTGCTGTTTATTTGAGTTTTTTGTTGTTGTTGGCATGTGCCTTCGAGTTAATGCTAGAGTGGTGTAGAGTGGAGCCACTATCGTTACCATAGCACAATATCATGCCATGAATTTGCCGTCTTTAATGTGTTAACGGACTCAGTTGATAAAAGTGGTCCTGTGTTTTTCGTTGTTATACTTGTGGTTGTTTGTGTCCTTGCCATCTTAGTGAGGAATTTGATTGCACGCCGATGAAAATGGCGGACGCGGGAAGTTCGAACCGTCATTCTTTTGCCCTCTTTTGAACGGCAAAAAAGGGAGTAACTAAGGAAAACGAACATTTTTCTGCGCGAAAATTGTCTTTTTTGGATCTTACAGAGCATTTGGGGCAATATTTTCTTTAAGAGTGGTTTTATCGTGATAGGAGTTTTTAGCGCTTTTGTCCACTCAATTCTTTCGTTCTCTCATTACGCAGATATCTTGATAATAACAAAATCCAGAAACTGGAAACAGGAACGTTCTCAAGTCTGACAAAGTTAGCCTGAAATTCATCCGATTGCTTCGAGTCGTTTTCCCCTCTCAACAAGACTCGAAGTAATCGCATGAAATTCAGACTATAACAGAGTTAACTCGTTTGTAAGTCGTACTTGTTAAAGTGCTCTTTATTTATTAGAATTTTTTGTTGTTTTTGGCATGTGCCTTGCAGTTAATGAAAGTAGGGTAAGGTGGAGCTACTATCATTACCATTCCACAATATCAAACCATGAATTTGCCGTCTTTAATGCGTTAAGGGACTCAGTTGATAAAATTAGTCCCTCTCTCTTTGTTTTTATGCTTTTGATTGTTTGTGTCTTTGTCATCTTAGTGAGGAATTACCAAACCACACGATAAGGCTATGAGTTTGCCGGCCTTAATGTCTTAACGGACTCAGTTGATAAAATTCGTCCTGCTTTCTTTGTTTTTATGCTTTTGTTTGTTTGTGTCTTCATTAATTGAGGAATTCAATTGCAATATTTTACATTAAAATAAAATAGATAATGTGCCGTAGAGACTCTTTATCATCTCAAATATCTTAAATTGCGAACCATTTAGAGAAAGTGAAACTGCAAAAGTAGATGATTTTGGGAGATATCAATTAGGGAGGAAAACTAAAGGATTGGAAGTTGTACTCGTTGAAGTGCTGTTTATTTATTTGAATTTTTGTTGTTGTTGGCATGTGCTTTCAAGTTAATGCTAGAGTAAAGTAAAGTGGAGGCACTATCGTTATCATACCACACTATCAAGCCATGAATTTGCCGTCTTTAATGTGTTAACGGACTCACGATCAGCTGATGAAAGTAGTCCTGCTTTCTTCTTTGTTATGCTTTTGTTTATTTGTGTCTTTGTTATCTTACTGAGAAATTACCATACTACACTGTCAAGCCATGAGTTTGCACGCTTAATGTGTTAACGGACTCAGTTGTTAAAGTAGTCCTTCTTTCTTTGGTTTTATGCTTTTGTTTGTTTGTGTCTTCATTATCTTAGTGAGGAATTCAATTGCAATATTTTACATTAAAATAGAATAGATAATGTGCCGTACAGACTCTTTATTATATAAACACCAATGAAATACCAGGTGAGCTTACGCGCGAAAACTTGGTATCTTTACATATGAAAATAACATGTTATCTTCATATGTGAAAATATCACAGTTGCTATGGCTACATAATAAATCGCGCCTTGCACACGAAAAAACTATTAAAGTGAAATAATTTAATAGTTCATTGGTGTTTATATAATAAATGGAATATTGCATGGCCGCTTGGAGATATGAAATTATTCTTCTCCTGTTGAAGAAATATTTCACTCGTTCGTTGCACTCACTCGTGAAATATTTTTCAACACTCGAAGATAAATTTCGTATCTCCGCGCGGCCATGTAATATCCTCTATTTATATCAAATATCTTAAATTGGGAACTATTTGAAAGTGAAAGAAGAAAAAGAGAAAGTGAAATTGCAAAAGTAGATTATTTTGGGTGATATCAATTAGGGAGGAAAACTAGAGGATTGGAAGAAAAAAGGGTATTTTCACCTTATTACCACATTCCAGATGTATGTTTTCCACGTCAGTACCCAAAGAAAAGAGAGGATAATGAATTCTAGATTAATCGGCTCCTCATTTTAGATTCTTTAGTTTCATGTTTTACAGTTCTAATTTTAGCAAAGAAAGACAAAATCGTTTTGGATTCATGAATTTCCCCAACAAACACACCACTGAGAAATACCGTAACCAGTGTTTGAAATACAATGTTTATAGTCACAGTTACTAACGGCTCGTAAGTTAACTGCTTCGAGATAATTGACCTACTGGAAGGTTGCGCGCAAAATGCATGATTTTCAATGTCCGTTTGTGTTTCGTGTGCTGGTTGTTTGTTATTATTCTCTTCAAAACAATGTATGATTCAGCCCGTTACCTCGACCTGGATTATTCCGGATATCAAAATAGCCTAATTTTAGAACTTTTTAATATTGACCTCAGGCTTCGCCAGTAACACATATCATATGATTAACAAGGATGAAGATGAAGAACAAATAAAGAAAGAATAGAGTAGGCGCCTGCAAGATAGGATATTCGCGGCGGGTTACCCATCCAGTTTTTAACCCCATACGACACGGCGTAACTTGAGTGGCGCTATTTAAAACCTTATACTACTACATGATAAATTACTGCAATTTGATTTGCTTAGAGCGGTGGTATTTCAGCTTAATTTGAAATACCTACATGTGAAAATTACAAACTTTTTGTGGGTAGTAGTATAACCAAATAATAGCATGATTTGTACCTGATATTTGGCATAAATACCACTCGTGATATTTTAAAATTGTCTCAAATTCCACTCGCCTAACGGCTCGTGAAATTACGTATAACAATTTTGAAATATCTCTCGTGGTATTTATACCAAATATCACTACAAATCATGCTATTACCTATACAAGTTTCGTGAGGGTTAGTGCGAGATACGTATTTCTCGTAATAAAAACAGAAAAAATATAACATCAAAACGGACGAGTTAAAAAATGATAAGGAAAATTACAAGGAAAATAAATTCGTTAATAAAAAGCAGGCAGTAAACTTTAGAAAAGGTGCCATTAGGCAAGGGGTTAATACCTGAGCCTGAAAGTATTTACATCTTTTCCAAACAAAGCATAATACCTGCGGTACAATTGTTTGTTTTTATATGATTATGTCTCTGATAATGAGCCGTGTAATTTTTCATTATTTCTTGTATCTGAGCAACATAATTATTTTACACGAAGTGCATCTGCTAAGCAATTACACATTCCCGACTCAAGAATTAATATTCGAAAGTTTTGCCCTACCGTCATTGGAAAATACTATTGGAACGATCTCCCCCTTTCTATTCGCAATAAATCATCGAAAATCCTGTTCAAAAAGGCACTTAAAAATATTATCTTGCTCAATATTGACTTGTGTGCGTGCGTGTTTGCGTGCGTGCGTGTTTGTGTTCTAATGAATAACAAAACTACAAAAGAATAAAGTCAATCTTGTTAAAGGGCCATGATTAGTTTTACTATAATGTGCCCTTCTCCATTCTAATTTATATCTTTTATTTTCATTATTATGTACACGTAGTTTAAGCACCTGTGTACCAATTGATATTGTACAACTGAATGTATTATCTATAGGGTGGAGTAAATATAAAAATAACAATAAATAAAATATCTGCTGTAACATGGATGTAAGTGTATCATCTTCTCTGTACTGGTTTAGAGTTACTGTATCACGAAAGCTTGATGTAAAAGGAAATTACCTATTTGTAATATTGTTGTCTTAGAAGAAAGCATAAAGCCAGAAAAGGAATTACTTAGCTATGCAAATGGCACTTTGTTATTAGAAGTTTTGTGCGTGCCTATATTAGTTGTTCCTTTGACATCATTACTACAAGTGGGTTAGGTTAACTATCGACAAAAAAAAAAAACAGTTTAATGGCAGAAATAGTGTCGATTATCTATTCTAAAAGTATAACCTCCAGGGCCAAAGAGAGGTTCTCAATCGCCTTGTTGCCTAATAGACCATTTCACAGTTCTGGACCTATTACCCTGGCCTTCGAGTGAATGTGAGGCTGACGGTGACCTTGTTTTGATATAAACCCACTTTGCTTTCCTATGGAAATTGTCCTTGAAAAACACTAGTTAGCATAAAAATAACTTGATTTACCTGATAAAGCAGGAAGGTTTGTATCAAAAGAAGGTTACCGTCAGCCTCGCTTCCACCCATAACTGTAAAATATATGGCCTATTGGCTGTTCGTGCTTCCATCTGTATTGTTTGGATATTTGTCGTTTTAATAAACCTTTAGTGTCTCTGTAATTAAAATGAAATTTTGATTAAGGCGTTTTGCCTATTGATTGTCTTTTCGACTGTTTTTGCCATTCTAATTCAGTTACATTATTGTTCTGTAAACACTAATCCGTATATCTCTATTGAATGGAGACTACGTAAACCGCGGAGATACAAATATAAATGAAGATATGATCGTCGCAGTGGAAATTTTTCATTCACGGTTACATATAACAGCCGAACATCAAGACTGTCCAGTTTTTACCGTATTACTAACCATAAAAACCTCACCCAAAGATATCTCGATAATTCTCTTACTGGTTTCTGTTAAACTTCGGGAACATCAAGTCGGCTATTGGAGGAAAAGTTTCCGAGAATATTTTTGGAAAAACAGTTTCCACTGCCGAGAAATACGGGCGCAAGTAAAATAGGCAATGGCGTCATTTTGTTGCTATGATCATGACAAATTTTCATCTTTATCTAATGCAGCTGTGGTGGAAACTTTTCTCAACTCTTTGTTATAGGTAGTTTATGCTCAAAGTTGGGAGGTATCTACCCTGAAAAACCCTATCGAGCCACCTTTGAGACGAAGGTTGACAAGAATAAAACACGTCATTGTAAAATTTAAAAAGTTGGACGGATATTGCGAACCCTTTCCACCAATACTGTTATTCCTTTGAAAAGCACTTTGGCACAGAAAAATTCAGCCTTGGAGACTTATCTGTTGGTACAGCCAATACGCCCAGCACTCCCTTCTGTGCGTCCGCTGCATTATTTTAAAAGTCGTCGCATTCATGCAATGTTTAATAAACAAGCAGCAGTATTTTTATACGATTTGAAATCACGAGCCGAAATAGATAGATATGAAATTAGACATGTAAGAAAATTAAATCTCACACGCGTTTAGAACTTTTCTTCTACGAACGACGCTAACTGAAGACGACATGGCGTTATGCTCCAGAGCTTTTCGGAAGCCTAAAATCTCCGGGAAAAAGTGCAGGTTAATCGAAAATGCTACCCAAAACTCAACACGTGCAGTGAAAAAGTAGCCTTCGAAAAGATTTTCTGAAATTGCCGAATGGCAGGAAAACGAAAAACTAGTTCTCGAGCCTTGCGTCTTCACAACTGAAGAGTTTTGCGTGCAACGCTGGTATACTGTAATAGCCAATATTACTGCTAAGTCACTGACGTTTTGGCTGATTAAATTGGTCAAAGAACAAAGTTTGATTTTGTGCAATGCTCAATTTACTGCGTATGTAATTTTGAAAGAATGTTAAATATTTTCCTACCATTTGTTGTGTCAGTTGCTATGCTGATAATTGATATTCACAAGTCACGTGTAGTGACTTTATATCTGATAAAACATCGCATACTTGTAAGGGGAGGTTTTATCGATATAAAGTCGCTGCACGTAATGCATTATCGACCATTTGATGAAAAATTTGGCTTATGAATTATGAATGAGTTTTGAGTTAGCTTTATTGCTTCTTCATTTACAATCAAATTTTGATTAAGGCGTTTGGCCTATAGATTATTTTTTCCATGTTAATGCAGTTTCATTACTGTTGCATAAACACTAATCCATACATCTAAATAACAACTAACATTAACATTTTGGACGTCCTATTTACAGGGCTTATTCCCCAGTAAAACTATTGAGAAACTGTTTGTAAGTTGTGTTATAATTTTGTTTTTATTTTCTAACAGATCTTTACACTTCAATGAAATTCAGCGATTAGATGTGGGAGTTTTCTCAAACATGGCACAATTGAGAGAATTGTAAGTGTTATCAATTTAGCATTGTATTTGTCATTTTATTATTTCTATTTAGTAATAATTATCATAATTATCAATAATTTATTATTGTCGTTATTATGAGAAAACGACTATTTTTCTGTGCGAAAAATCTCCTTTTCGTATCGTAAATAGCATTTTGGGCAATATTTTCTTTAAGAGTGGCTTTAACGTGATAGGATTGTTAAGCGCTTTTGTCGACTCAATTCTTTCTTTCTCTCATTACGCAGATATCTTTATAATAACAAAATCCAGAAACTGGAAACAGGAACGTTCTCAAGTCTGACAGAGTTAACTAAGCTGTAAGTTGTACTCGTTGAAGTGCTGTTTATTTATTTGAAATTTTTGTTGTTGTTGTCATGCGCCTTCGAGTTAATGCTAGAGTAGTGGAAAGTGGAGCCACTATCGTTACCATACCACACTATCAAGCCATGAATTAGCCGTCTTTAATGTGTTCACGGAGTCAGTTGATAAAAGTAGTCCTGCTTTCTTCGTTGTTTTGCTTTTGTTTGTTTGTGTCTTTGTCATCTTAGTGAGGAATTCGATTGCACGCCGATGAAAATGGCGGACGCGGGAAGTTCGAACCGTCATTCTTTTGGCCTCTTCTGAACGGCAAAAAAGAGAGTAACTAAAGAAAACAAACATTTTTCTGGGCGAAAAAACTCCATTTTGGATCTTAAAGAGCATTTGGGGCAATATTTTCTTTAAGAGTGGTTTTAGCGTGATAGGAGTTTTTAGCGCTTTGATCCACCCAATTCTTTCGTTCTCTCATTACGAAGATATCTTGATAATAACAAAATCCAGAAACTGGAAACAGGAACGTTCTCAAGTCTGACAAAGTTAACTCTTTTGTAAGTCGTACTTGTTAAAGTGGTCTTTATTTATTTGAATTTTTTGTTGTTTTTGGCATGTGCCTTGCAGTTAATGAAAGTAGGGTAAAGTCGAGCTACTATTATTACCATACCACACGTCTATCAAGCCTTATATTTGCCGTCTTTAATTCGTTAACGAGCTCAGTTGATAAAATTAGTCCTACTTTCTTTGTTTTTATGCTTTTGGCTGTTTGTGTCTTTGCCATCTTAGTGAGGAATTACCATACCACTCTATCAGGCCATGAGTTTGCCGGATTTAATGTGTTAACGGACTCAGTTGATAAAAGTAGTCGTGTTTTCTTTGTTTTTATGCTTTTGTTTGTTTGTGTCTTCATTATCGTAGTGAGGAATTCAATTGCAATACGTTACATTAAAATAAAATAGATAATAAACCGTACAGACTCTTTCTCTCAAATATCTTAAATTGCCAACCATTTAGAGAAAGTGAAATTGCAAAGGTGAGTTATTTTGGGTTATATCAATTAGGGAGGAAAACTAAAGGATCGGAAGAAAAAATGGGTATTTTCACATTATTACCACATTGCAGTAGTATGTTTTCCACATCAGTACCAAAAGAAAAGAGAGGATATTGAATTTTAGCTTATTCGACTTCTCATTTTAGATTCTTGAGTTTCATGTTTTACAGTTCCAATTTTAGTCACAGTTACTAACGGCTCGTAAGTTATCTGCTTGGAGATAATTGACTTATTGGAAGGTTGCGCGCAAAATGCATGATTTTCAATGTCCGTCTGTGTTTCGTGTGCTGGTTGTTTGTTATCATTCTCTTCCAAACAATGTATGGCTTAGCTTGTTACCGCGACCTTGATTATTCCGGATATCAGAATAGCCTAATCTAATAACTGTTTAATGTTGACCTCAGGCTTCGTCAGTAACGCATATCATATGATTAACAAGGATGAAGATGAAGAATAAATAAAGAAAGAATGGAGTAGGCGCCTGCAAGATAGGATATTTGCGGCGTGTTACCCATCCAGTTTAATTTTAACCCCGCACGACACGGCTTAACTTGAATGGCGTTCTTTAAAACCGAGTTTCGCGAAGGTTAATGCGAGATACGCGTTTCTGGTAACAAAACTGTCATTTTAAACAGACAAAATCTAAAACCAAAACGGACGAGTTAAAAAATGAAAAGGAAAATTACAAGGAAAAGAAATTCATTAATAAAAAGCAGACAGTAAACTTTAGAAAAGGTGCCATTAGGCAAGGGGTTAATACCTGACCCTGAAAGTATTTACATCTTTGCCAAACAAAGCATAGTACCTGCTTTAACGTGCATGTAAGTGTATCATCTTCTGTGTAATGGTTTAGGGTTATCACGACAGCCAGATATAAAAGAAAATTACCTATTTGTAATATTGTTGTCTTAGAGGAAAGCAAAAAGCCAGAGAAGAAATTAATTAGCTATTCAAAGGAAACTTTGTTATTAGACGTTTTGAACGTGCCTATACAGTGGAACCCGGTTAATACGGACAAGAAGTGGACATGCCATAGTGTCCGTATTATCCGGGTGTCCGTATTAAGCGGGCTCTCAGAGAAAACGTCAGGAACACATGTTTTATCGATATAAAGACCAAAGCAGACAGTCTTACGAACCAAGGATCGATAGAAGTATGTGGAAAGGCAGTCGATCGGGCTGGAGGTTTGGTATGGAAATACCACGTGTTTACATTTTTGATAGTCCTCGGGAAACACGTGGATTTACTTGAACAATTACTAGACGTTAGCAACAACCCAGCAATACGAGCGGAGGATGATCCTGGTACAGCTCGTAGCAAGCAAACAACGTCAAAAAGGAAGAAGGTTAAGAGAAATGACTGCAACAAAAAGCCAAGGAAGTGAAACGTGTGTAACAGGAGGCAGAAAACTTTATTAAAGGACTATACGTAGTAAGAGTCAAACACCGGAAGAAAGACAGACTGTTCAAAATCAAATATGTCACGCTACTTTGTTACTGTTTTTTTTTTCACCCGTAAAAATCTGTCATTATTTGAACAGGGTACAATGTCTACAATTATCACATAATTGTGACAATGAAAACAGACAGTGTGCAGATAACCAGTGTCCGTAAAGTGGGGTTGACAATATATGAGAGTTTGTGACTCGGACAAAAAGAAGTGTCCGTTGTCTGTATTAACCGGTGTCGGTATAAGCGAGTTAATTTTAGAAAAAAATATATGAGCTTTTTGTCGGGACAAACGAAACTGTCTGTATAAAGCGGGTGTCCGTAGAGCAGGGTTCCACTGTATTAGTTGTTCCTTTGACAACGTTATTACAAGTGTTGCATAGTTATTTTTCTGTGTTAACTATCGACAAAAAAAAGACAGTTTAATGACAGAAATAGTGTCGCTTATCTATTCTAAAAGTATAACCTCCAGGGACAAACGAGAGTTTCTCAATCGCTAGCCCTGGCACATCTCGCGTTGGTGGCTAATTGGCTAAAAACTCCTGTTCGTGCTTCCATCTATGTGATTTGGAAATTTCTCGTTTTAATTAACCTTTAGTGTCTCTGTACTTAAAATGAAATTTTGAATTTAGGCGTTTTGCCTATTGATTGTGTTTTCGACTGTTTTTGCCATTCTTATTCAGTTACATTATTGTTCTATAAACGCTAATCCGTATACCTTAATTGAATGGAGACTTCGTGAACCGCGGAAATACAAATATAAATGCGGATATGATCGTCGCAGTGGTAATAATTTTTCATTCACGGTTGCATATAACGGCCGCACATCAAGACTGTCCAGTTTTTTTTTTACCGATTTCTAACCATAAAAACGTCACTCAAAAATATATCGATAACTCTCTTACAGATTTCTCTTAAACTTCAGGAACATCGAGGCGGCTATTGGAGGGAAATGTTCCCGTGAACGATTTTGGAAAAACAGTTTCCACTGCCGAAAAATACGGGCGCAAGTAAAAACAGCAATGGCGTCATTTCGTTGCTATGCAAACTACGATGTCATTGCAACCCTGAGCTGTGGTGGAAGCTGTTTCCGAATCTTTGTTATAGATAGTTTATGCTCAAACTTGGGAGGTATCGACCCTGAAAAACCCTATCAAGCCACCTTTGAGACGAAGGATGGCGAGAATAGAACACGTCATGGTAAAATTTAAAAAGTTGGATATTGCGAACCCTTTCCACCAATATTCTAACTCCTTTGAAAAGCACTCTGACAGAGAAAAATTCAGCCTTGGAGCCTTTCCTGTTGGTATAGCCAATTGGCCGAGCACTCCCTTCCGTGCGTCCAACTGTATTATTTTAAAAGTCGTCGCATTCATGTAATATTTAATGAACAAGCAGCAGTTTTTTTTATATGATTTGAAATCACGAGCCGAAATAGATAGATATGAAATTAGACATGCGAGAAAATTAAATCACACAGGCGTTTAGAACTTTTCTTCTACGAACGACGCTAACTGAAGGGAACATGGCGTTATGCTCAAGAGCTTATCGGAAGCCTAAAATGTCCTGGGAAAAGGGCAGGTTAATCGAAAATGATACCCCAACGTCAACACGTGCAGTGTAAAAGTAGCCTTTGAAAAGATTTTCTGAAATTGCCGAATGGTAGGAAAACGAAAAACTAGTTCTCGAGCCTTGCGTCTTCACAACTGAAAAGTCTTGCGTGCAACGCTGGTATACTGTAGTAGCCAATATTACCGCTAAGTCACTGAACTTTTGTCGGATTAAATTGGTCAAAGAACAAAGTTTGATTTTGTGCAATACTCAATTTACTGCGTGTGTAATTTAGAAAGAATGTTAAATATTCACCCACCATTTGTTGTGTCAGCTGCTGTGCTGATAATTGATATTCACAAGTCACGTGCAGTGACTTTACATCTGATAAAACACCGCATACTTATAAGGGGAGAAACTGCAAGTGATGTATTCATTATCATCATCATTTATTAGCCCTTTTTTTTACAACAAATTTAACAGGATAGAGCAGGTTGTTAGGCGAGGAGACCTCAAGAAACCACCAGGCTTGTAAAGAGAGGCCACCTCGACATCACAATATTATAAGAAATAGGGGCTGCGAAGAGGTGCGACTAAACTAATTTGGTAACTTTTTTAATAAAAACTCTAGTACTTTGTTCTTAAAGACAGAAAAGCTTGACAAGTTTGTAACAGATGCAGGAAGACAGTTCGAGATTCTAGGTCCTCGGTAAAGAATTGTGAATTTCTTGATGTTCGTACGACAGGAATGCACTCGATAATTACTAGCTGTTCTTGTGTCACATCTATGGACTTGACTGTTTGTCATAAACAGATTGCGGAAGAGTGGAGGCAGAAGATTATTGTGGTAGCGAAACATAAATTTAGCAGTATCGAGCGTATTAACTTGGAAAATATCTAGAATTTCCAATTTGGAGAATAGAGGAGCAGTATGTTCTCGATATTCTGAATTTGTAATAGCTCGCCTTATCGACCATTTGATAAATCATTTTTGGCTTATGGATTATGCATAAGTTTTTGAGTGAGCTTTGATTGCCTCTGCATTTAGAATGAAATTTTGATTAAGGCGTTTGGCCTATAGAGTGTCTTTTCAGCTGCTTTTGCCATGTTAATGCAATTTCATTACCGTTCTATAAACACTAATCCATACATCTAAATAACAACTAACATTAATATTTTGGATGTCATATTTACAGGGATCATTCCTCAATAAAACTATTGAGAAACCATTTGTAAGTTGTGCTGTAACTTGGTTTTTACCTCTTAACAGATCTTTACCCTTCAATGAAATTCAGCGATTAGATGCGGGGATTTTCTCAAACATGGTGCAATTGAGAGAATTGTAAGTGTTATCAATTTATCATTGTATTTGTTATTTTGTTATTATTATTTAGTAATAATTATCATAATTATCAATAATTCATTATTGTCGGTATTATGAGAAAACGAAGATTTTTCTGTGCGAAAAATCATCTTTTCGTATCTTAAAGAGCATTTTGGGCAATATTTTCTTTAAGAGAGGTTTTATCGTGATAGGACTTTTTGGCGCTTTTGTCGACTCAATTCTTTCTTTCTCTCATTACGCAGATATCTTTATAATAACAAAATCCGGAAACTGGAAACAGGAACGTTCTCAAGTCTGACAGAGTTAACTAAGTTGTAAGTTGTACACGTTGAAGTACTGTTTATTTATTTGAATTTTTTGTTGTTGGTGGCATGTGCCTTCGAATTAATGCTAGAGTAATGTAAAGTGGAGCCACCATACCATATCGTTACCATACCACACTATCAAGCCATGAATTAGCCGTCTTTAATGTGTTAATGGACTCAGTTGATAAAAGGAATCCTGCTTTCTTCGTTGCTATGCTTTTGTTTGTTTGTGTCTTTGTCATATTAGTGAGGAACTACCATACCATACTATCAAGCCATGAGTTTGGAGGCTTTAGTCTGTTAGGAGCGGACTCAGTTGATAAAATTAGTCCTGCTTTCTTTGTTTTTATGCTTTTGTTTGTTTGCGTCGTCATTATCGTAGTGAGGAATTGACTGAATTGCATTATTTTACATATTAATAAAATAGATAATGTGCCGTAGAGACTCTTTATCTCAAATATCTTAAAATTCGAACTATTTAGAGAAAGTGAAATTGCAAAAGTAAATTATTTTGGGTGATATCAATTGGGGAGGAAAACTAAAGAATCGGAAGAAACAATGGTTTTTTTTCCACATCATTACCACATTGCAGTTATATGTTTTCCACATCAGTACCCAAAGAAAAGAGAGGATAATGAATTTTAGCTTAATCGGCTCCTCATTTTAGATTCTTTAGTTTCATGTTTTACAGTTCTAATTTTAGCAATGAAAGACAAAATCGTTTTTGGATTCATGAATTTCCCCAAAAAACACACCACTGAGAAATACCGTAACCAATGTTTGCAATACAATGTTTATAGTCACAGTTACTAACGGCTCGTAAGTTATCTGCTTGGAGATAATTGACTTAGTGGAAGGTTGCGCGCAGAATGCATGATTTTCAATGTCCGTCTGTGTTTCGTGTGCTGTTTGTTTGTTATTATTCTCTTCAAAACCATGTATGATTCAGCTTGTTACCTCGACCTTGATTATTCCACATATCAAAATAGCCTAATCTAAGAACTGTTTGATATTGACCTCAGGCTTCGTCAGTAACGCATATCATATGATTAACAAGGATGAAGATGAAGAATAAATAAAGAAAGAATGGAGTAGGCGCCTGCAAGATAGGATATTCGCGGCGGGTTACCCATTCAGTTTTTAACCCCGCACGACCCGGCTTAACTTGATTGACGCTATTTAAAACCGAGTTTCGCGAGGGTTAATGCGAGATACGTATTCCTAGACTGGTAACAAAATTGTCATTTGAAACAGAAAAAATTTAACACCAAAACGGACGAGTTAAAAAGTGAAAAAGGAAATTACAAGGAATATAAATTCTTTAATAAAAAGCAGACAGTAAACTTTAGAAAAGGTGCCATTAGGTAAGGGGTTAATACCTGACCCTGAAAGTATTTACATCTTTTCCAAACAAAGCATAGTACCTGCTTGAACGTGGATGTAAGTGTATCATCTTCTGTGTGATGGCTTAGAGTTATCACGACAGCCAGATGTAAAAGGAAATTACCTATTTGGAATATTGTTGTCTTAGATGAAAGCATAAAGCCAGAAAAGGAATTAATTAGCCTGCAAATGAAACTTTGTTATTAGACGTTTTGAGCGTGCCTATATTAGTTGTTCCTTTGACATCGTTACTACAAGTGGCTGCATAGTTTGATTTCTGTGTTAACTATCGAAAAAAAAAAAAACAGTTTAATGGCAGAAATAGTGTCGCTTCCCTATTCTAAAATATAACCTCTGGGGCCAAAAGAGAGTTTCTCAATCGCTAGCCCTTGCGCCTTTCGCGTTGGTCGCTATCAGACCATTTTACGGTTGTGGTCTTAGTACCCTCGGCTTCGAGTGAATGTGAGGCCGACGGTGACCTTGTTTTGATGCAAACCCCCTTTGCTTTGTTATGGAAATTGTCCTTGAAAAATACTAGTTAGCATAAAAATAACTTGATTTACCTGATAAAGCAGGAAGGTTTGTATCAAAACAAGGTTACCGTCAGCCTCGCTTCCATCCATAACTGTAAAATTGCCTATTGGCCAAAAACTCCTGTTCGTGCTTCCATCTGTATTGTTTGGAAATTTGTCGTTTTAATTAACTTTTAGTGTGTCTGTAACTAAAATGAAATTTTGATTAAGGCTTTTTGCCTATTTATTGTCTTTTCGACTGTTTTTGCAATTCTAATTCAGTTACATTATTGTTCTGTAAACACTAATCCGTATATCTCTATTGAATGGAGACTACGTAAACCGCGAAAATACAAATATGAATGAAGATATGATCGTCGCAGTGGTAATTTTTCATTCACGGTTACATATAACGGCCGAACATCAAGACAGTCCAGTTTTTACCGTATTACTAACCATAAAAATCTCACCCAAAGATATCTCGATAACTCTCTTACAGGTTTCTGTTAAACTTCAGGAACATCAAGGCGGCTATTGGAGAAAAAAGTTTCCGAGAATATTTTTGGAAAAACAGTTTTCACTGCCGAGAAATACGGGCTGAAGTAAAATAGGCAATGGCGTCATTTTGTTGCTATGATCATAGCAAATTTTCATCTTTATCTAATGTAGCTGTGGTGGAAACTTTTCCCAGCTCTTTGTTATAGGTAGTTTATGCTCAAAGTTGGGAGGTATCTACCTTGAAAAACCCTATTGAGCCACCTTTGAGACGAAGGATGGCAAGAATCGAACACGTCATGTTAAAATTTAAAAAGTTGGACGGATATTGCGAACCCTTTCCACCAATATTGTTATTCCTTTGAAAAGTACTCTGGCACAGAAAAATTCAGCCTTGGAGACTTATCTGTTGGTACAGCCAATAGGCCCAGCACTCCCTTCTGTGCGTCCGCTGTATTATTTTAAAAGTCGTCGCATTCATGTAATGTTTAATAAACAAGCAGCAGTTTTTTTATACGATTTGAAATCACGAGCCGAAATAGATAGATATGAAATTAGACACGCAAAAAGTTAAATCTCACACGCGTTTAGAACTTTTCTTCTACGAACGACGCTAACTGAAGACGACATGGCGTTATGCTCCAGAGCTTTTCGGAAGCCTAAAATCTCCGGGAAAAAGTGCAGGTTAATCGAAAATGCTACCCAAAACTCAACACGTGCAGTGTAAAAGTAGCCTTCGAAAAGATTTTCTGAAATTGCCGAATGGTAGGAAAACGAAAAACTAGTTCTCGAGCCTTGCGTCTTCACAACTGAAGAGTTTTGCGTGCAACGCTGGTATACTGTAATAGCCAATATTACTGCTAAGTCACTGATGTTTTGGCTGATTAAATTGGTCAAAGAACAAAGTTTGATTTTGTGCAATGCTCAATTTACTGCGTGTGTAATTTTGAAAGAATGTTAAATATTTTCTTACCATTTGTTGTGTCAGTTGCTATGCTGATAATTGATATTCACAAGTCACGTGTAGTGACTTTATATCTGATAAAACATCGCATACTTGTAAGGGGAGGTTTTATCGATATAAAGTCACTGCACGTAATGCATTATCGACCATTTGATGAAAAATTTGGCTTATGAATTATGAATGAGTTTTTGAGTTAGCTTTATTGCTTCTTCATTTACAATCAAATTTTGATTAAGGCGTTTGGCCTATAGATTATCTTTTCCATGTTAATGCAGTTTCATTACTGTTCCATAAACACTAATCCATACATCTAAATAACAACTAACATTAGCATTTTGGATGTCCTATTTACAGGGCTTATTACCCAGTAAAACTATTGAGAAACCATTTGTAAGTTGTGTTATAATTTTGTTTTTACTTTCTAACAGATCTTTACACTTCAATGAAATTCAGCGATTAGATGTGGGAGTTTTCTCAAACATGGCACAATTGAGAGAATTGTAAGTGTTATCAATTTAGCATTGTATTTGTCATTTTATTATTTCTATTTAGTAATAATTGTCATAATTATCAATAATTTATTATTGTCGTTATTATGAGAAAACGACTATTTTTCTGTGCGAAAAATCTCCTTTTCGTATCGTAAAGAGCATTTTGGGCAATATTTTCTTTAAGAGTGGCTTTAACGTGACAGGATTGTTAAGCGCTTTTGTCCACTCAATTCTTTCTTTCTCTCATTACGCAGATATCTTTATAATAACAAAATCCAGAAACTGGAAACAGGAACGTTCTCAAGTCTGACAGAGTTAACTAAGCTGTAAGTTGTATTCGTTGAAGCGCTGTTTATTTATTTGAAATTTTTGTTGTTGTTGTCATGCGCCTTCGAGTTAATGCTAGAGTAGTTGAAAGTGGAGCCACTATCGTTACCATACCACACTATCAGGCCATGAATTAGCCGTCTTTAATGTGTTCACGGAGTCAGTTGATAAAAGTAGTCCTGCCTTCTTCGTTGTTTTGCTTTTGGTTGTTTGTGTCTTTGTCATCTTAGTGAGGAATTCGATTGCACGCCGATGAAAATGGCGGACGCGGGAAGTTCGAACCGTCATTCTTTTGGCCTCTTCTGAACGGCAAAAAAAGAGAGTAACTAAAGAAAACGAACATTTTTCTGGGCGAAAAAACTCCATTTTGGATCTTAAAGAGCATTTGGGGCAATATTTTCTTTAAGAGTGGTTTTACTGCGATAGGAGTTTTTAGCGCTTTGATCCACCCAATTCTTTCGTTCTCTCATTACGAAGATATCTTGATAATAACAAAATCCAGAAACTGGAAACAGGAACGTTCTCAAGTCTGACAAAGTTAACTCTTTTGTAAGTCGTACTTGTTAAAGTGGTCTTTATTTATTTGAATTTTTTGTTGTTTTTGGCATGTGCCTTGCAGTTAATGAAAGTAGGGTAAAGTCGAGCTACTATTATTACCATACCACACGTCTATCAAGCCTTATATTTGCCGTCTTTAATTCGTTAACGAGCTCAGTTGATAAAATTAGTCCTACTTTCTTTGTTTTTATGCTTTTGGCTGTTTGTGTCTTTGCTATCTTAGTGAGGAATTACCATACCACACTATCAGGCCATGAGTTTGCCGGATTTAATGTGTTAACGGACTCAGTTGATAAAAGTAGTCGTGTGTTCTTTGTTTTTATGCTTTTGTTTGTTTGTGTCTTCATTATAGTAGTGACGAATTCAATTGCAATACGTTACATTAAAATAAAATAGATAATAAACCGTACAGACTCTTTCTCTCAAATATCTTAAATTGCCAACCATTTAGAGAAAGTGAAATTGCAAAGTTAAGTTATTTTGGGTTATATCAATTAGGGAGGAAAACTAAAGGATCGGAAGAAAAAATGGGTATTCTCACATTATTACCACATTGCAGTAGTATGTTTTCCACATCAGTACCCAAAGAAAAGAGAGGATATTGAATTTTAGCTTATTCGACTTCTCATGTTAGATTCTTGAGTTTCATGTTTTGCAGTTCCAATTTTTAGGAAAGAAAGGCAAAAATCGTTTTTGGATTCATAAATTTCCCCAACAGACACACCACTGAGAAATACCGTAACCAATGTTTGCAATACAATGTTTATAGTCACAGTTACTAACGGCTCGTAAGTTATCTGCTTGGAGATAATTGACTTATTGGAAGGTTGCGCGCAAAATGCATGATTTTCAATGTCCGTCTGTGTTTCGTGTGCTGGTTGTTTGTTATTATTCTCTTCCAAACAATGTATGGCTTAGCTTGTTACCGCGACCTTGATTATTCCGGATATCAGAATAGCCTAATCTAATAACTGTTTAATGTTGACCTCAGGCTTCGTCAGTAAAGCATATAGTCAGGAAGGACTGTCACGCAGGGCGCTCATTTTTCATTTTCGCTAAACATTTTGAGTAGAAGCAGGCAACATGGCTTAAAATCTTCATCTTGCCATCCTGATTAAGAATTGTGTTGTTGCCCACTCCCGAATGTTATGATATCTGTCATTAAGCGGGTTTTTTGTCTAGGCCCTCGCTCCTGCAGCATGAAAACGAGGCTGAACTGTAACATTTATATATATCCAATAAAAAGTGCACAATACGATGGGGAAATAGCTGAATCTTTGCTACTTGACGTTTAGAGCTCGATAGACAGTAGTGTAGGAGATAAAATGCGTCACGTGATCAGGTATGAAGAGTCACGTGACTTTCCAATAAAATCGATTTTAAAGCATAAAAGACGCTCTATTCACACTTTCCTTTCATATAGTTTTCAACTTACTGACGTTTGTCGTTTCGTTTTACACATCCAACAATAAAAACACAAAAATGCAATAGGTGATCAGCTATGATGGGTCACGTGACTAGATAACAACCACTGAAGAGATACTGAATTAGCCTTAGCCGTGTGAATAGCGTGATTGATTAATTGTTTCAGTAAGCTCTTCAGGAATTATTTTCTATATTAAGAAATAAAAAAACTGTTTCATGGGGTAAATATGTGCTTCAAAAAGTTTTATTTTGAGCAATGTATTTTGAAAATTAATATAAAAATAGGTTCATTTAATTATTTTTCTCGATTTAAAAAAGACGGAATTCATACATTCGCCTCAAGAACTCGATAAAAGGAGGAACGAGAGACAAGCGCAAGGAGAAAAAGAGCACAGGGATTAGGCGCAATGTGGATAACAGAGATCAGAGAATTGGAAACTGGGAAAGGTTCATCATCCTAGAAGGTAACATGGCTAACCTAGCTCATTTCCTCTCGACTGAAATCTCGGAGAGTTACAGCGCGCCTCCTGGGCGAGAGCTGGTGATCAATGGAGGCTTCAAGGATACACTGAAGGTGTGGTCATCTGACACATCACGACAAGATATAAGAGAGCTCGCATCAGATCATGAGGAGGCAGATACTAGAATAGCACTGCATGCCCGAGACGCAGCAGCAAGAGGGTACAAGCAAGTCAACATTTTGTGTAGTGATACGGACGTTCTTGTCCTCCTTCTGGCACACCGAGAGCAGCTTTTTCAAGATATATGGATGTTTGCGGGTACATCAAGACAAAGGCGTTACATACCAGTTCACTGAATCCCGCTCTCCGAGGAGAAGAGGAAGTCGCTTCTGGCATTTTATGCCATTACTGGCTGTGATACGACAAGCCAGTTCTATGGTGTGGGCAAGGCATCGGCATGGAAAGTCTTCGAAGATGCACCTGACCTCTTGGAACACCTTGGAGAAGAAAGCCAAATCAGTGCTGACGTTCTTGCCAAATCCTAAGCCTTTGTATGCAAACTCTACAATCCGGGAACACAAGAGATGGAAATCAATGTGCGTTTCGCAAATCTAAGAAAGATCTTGACGCCCTACCTCCTACTCAAGATGCACTGATTCTCCACATAAATCGGGCAAACTACTACACCATGGTACGGAATAAAGCGCTGGAACCGTGTCCTTCTCTCCCAAAGCCTGAAGACAGCGGATGGTACTACAGTGAAGGCCTTCTGAAGCCAAAGTCAGAATGACACGAGAAGAGGTGTCAGCGGCGTGTTTACAGTTAGCATACTGTGGGTGCTCCCCAGAAGGCGGATGCTGTGTAAACCGACGCTGCACTTGCGTTCAACTATCTCTTTCCTGTTCCAAGGCATGTAAATGTGGCGACAGGTGCAGAAACGACAGAAACACTGCAGCAGAGGCGAATGAAGCATGATCTATAACCTTGATAAGGTGGAAGTCACTTGGTGGTCTTGTGTAGTATAAGATACTTTGCTTATGGTTTATAAGCTTGTATTTCTGGCTTAAACCGTGCGGCCAAGTAGAAGAAAGTTCAGTCTTTTTACATGAAAAATCCCAACTCATGGGAAATGTTACATACGTTGGAAACGCTATGGAATGACTGAAAATAGAATGATTTCATTACATCACGTGACCCATCATAGCTGATCACCTATTGCATTTTTGTGTTTTTATTGTTGGATGTGTAAATCGAAATGACAAACGCCAGTAAGTTGAAAACTATATTAAAGGAAAGTGTGAATAGAGCGTCTTTTATGCTTTAAAATCGATTTTATTGGAACGTCACGTGACTCTTTATACCTGATCACGTGACGCATTTTATCTCCCACACTACTGTTTATCGAGCTGTAAACGTCAAGTAGCAAAGATTCAGCTATTTCCCCATCGTATTGTGCACTTTTTATTGGGTTTATATAAATGTGACAGTTCAGCCTCGTTTTCATGCTGCAGGAGCGAGGGCCTAGACAAAAAACCCGCTTAATGACAGATATCATAACATTTGGAGTGGGCAACAACACAATTCTTAATCAGGATGGCAAGACGAAGATTTTAAGCCATGTTGCCTGCTTGTACTCAAAATGTTTAGCGAAAATCGTTTTTTGGCGAGCTGCCTCCTGACTAATATCATATGATTAACAAGGATGAAGATGAAGAATAAATAAAAAAAGAATGGAGTAGGCGCCTGCAAGATAGGATATTTGCGGCGTGTTACCCATCCAGTTTAATTTTAACCCCGCACGACACGGCTTAACTTGAATGGCGTTCTTTAAAACCGAGTTTCGCGAAGGTTAATGCGAGATACGCATTTCTGGTAACAAAACTGTCATTTTAAACAGACAAAATCTAAAACCAAAACGGACGAGTTAAAAAATGAAAAGGAAAATTACAAGGAAAAGAAATTCATTAATAAAAAGCAGACAGTAAACTTTAGAAAAGGTGCCATTAGGTAAGGGGTTAATACCTGACCCTGAAAGTATTTACATCTTTTCCAAACAAAGCATAGTACCTGCTTGAACGTGGATGTAAGTGTATCATCTTCTGTGTAATGGTTTAGGGTTATCACGACAGCCAGATATAAAAGAAAATTACCTATTTGTAATATTGTTGTCTTAGAGGAAAGCAAAAGGCCAGAGAAGAAATTAATTAGCTATTCAAAGGAAACTTTGTTATTAGACGTTTTGAACGTGCCTATACAGTGGAACCCGGTTAATACGGACAAGAAGTGGACATGCCATAGTGTCCGTATTATCCGGGTGTCCGTATTAAGCGGGCTCTCAGAGAAAACGTCAGGAACACATGTTTTATCGATATAAAGACCAAAGCAGACAGTCTTACGAACCAAGGATCGATAGAAGTATGTGGAAAGGCAGTCGATCGGGCTGGAGGTTTGGTATGGAAATACCACGTGTTTACATTTTTGATAGTCCTCGGGAAACACGTGGATTTACTTGAACAATTACTAGACGTTAGCAACAACCCAGCAATACGAGCGGAGGATGATCCTGGTACAGCTCGTAGCAAGCAAACAACGTCAAAAAGGAAGAAGGTTCCCTCAGCAGAAACCTCACCCCTTTTCTGCCATATCTTCTTGATAACTGCCAATTGATTCAAAGTATAAACAAAAAAGATCAGTAGTTCTTATGAATGCAAAAAGTATAAGGAGCTTCTTAACTTTTAAGCAAGAGAAAAGACCTCATTTAGAAAACCTTAGGAAAACCAGCAGACAGAATCAAGCAGTGATAAGGGAGGGTGGGATGGGATTTTGTTCGACGAAGAGAAGAATATGATGTGCTATTTTGCTGAGCTAGGCGCAAAAATATAGGCATCAACTGTTCATGTGATAGCTGGCATCTAATTGGCTGAGCGAAACAATTAGTGAGACAGGGGTCACATGCAGGAAGTAACCCCTGAAAGGAAGTGAGCTGGTTCCATTACTGGTAAAGGCGGGTTTATGGTTATCACATTAACTTTAATTTATCCTGTTGCATAAATTTGCTTTCTAATTCAGTTACATTATTGTTCTATAAACGCTAATCCGTATACCTTAATTGAATGGAGACTTCGTGAACCGCGGAAATACAAATACAAATGCGGATATGATCGTCGCAGTGGTAATAATTTTTCATTCACGGTTGCATATAACGGCCGCACATCAAGACTGTCCAGTTTTTTTTTACCGATTTCTAACCATAAAAACGTCACTCAAAAATATATCGATAACTCTCTTACAGATTTCTCTTAAACTTCAGGAACATCGAGGCGGCTATTGGAGGGAAATGTTCCCGTGAACGATTTTGGAAAAACAGTTTCCACTGCCGAAAAATACGGGCGCAAGTAAAAACAGCAATGGCGTCATTTCGTTGCTATGAAAACTACGATGTCATTGCAACCCTGAGCTGTGGTGGAAGCTGTTTCCGAATCTTTGTTATAGATAGTTTATGCTCAAACTTGGGAGGTATCGACCCTGGAAAACCCTATCAAGCCACCTTTGAGACGAAGGATGGCGAGAATAGAACACGTCATGGTAAAATTTAAAAAGTTGGATATTGCTAACCCTTTCCACCAATATTCTAACTCCTTTGAAAAGCACTCTGACAGAGAAAAATTCAGCCTTGGAGCCTTTCCTGTTGGTATAGCCAATTGGCCGAGCACTCCCTTCCGTGCGTCCAACTGTATTATTTTAAAAGTCGTCGCATTCATGTAATATTTAATGAACAAGCAGCAGTTTTTTTATATGACTTGAAATCACGAGCCGAAATAGATAGAAATGAAATTAGACATGCGAGAAAATTAAATCTCACACGCGTTTAGAACTTTTCTTCTACGAACGACCTAACTGAAGGGAACATGGCGTTATGCTCCAGAGCTTATCGGAAGCCTAAAATGTCTTGGGAAAAGAGCAGGTTAATCGAAAATGCTACCCCAACGTCAACACGTGCAGTGTAAAAGTAGCCTTTGAAAAGATTTTCTGAAATTGCCGAATGGTAGGAAAACGAAAAACTAGTTCCTCGAGCCTTGCGTCTTCACAACTGAAAAGTCTTGCGTGCAACGCTCGTATACTGTAATAGCCAATATTACCGCTAAGTCACTGAACTTTTGTCGGATTAAATTGGTCAAAGAACAAAGTTTGATTTTGTGCAATACTCAATTTACTGCGTGTGTAATTTTGAAAGAATGTTAAATATTCACCCACCATTTGTTGTGTCAGCTGCTGTGCTGATAATTGATATTCACAAGTCACGTGCAGTGACTTTACATCTGATAAAACACCGCATACTTATAAGGGGAGACACTGCAAGTGATGTATTCATTATCATCATCATTTATTAGCCCTTTTTTTTTACAACAAATTTAACAGGATAGAGCAGGTTGTTAGGCGGGGAGACCTCAAGAAACCACCAGGCTTGTAAAGAGAGGCCACCTCGACATCACAATATTATAAGAAATAAGGGCTGCGAATTCGAAGAAGTGCGGCTAAACTAATTTAGTAACTATTTTAATAAAAATGCTAGTACTTTGTTCTTAAAGACAGAAAAGCTTGACAAGTTTGTAACAGATGCAGGAAGACAGTTCGAGATTCTAGGTCCTCGGTAAAGAATTGTGAATTTCTTGATGTTCGTACGACAGGAATGCACTCGATAATTACTAGCTGTTCTTGTGTCATATCTATGGACTTGACTGTTTGTCATAAACAGATTGCGGAAGAGTGGAGGCAGAAGATTATTGTGGTAGCGAAACATAAATTTAGCAGTATCGAGCGTATTAACTTGGAAAATATCTAGAATTTCCAATTTGGAGAATAGAGGAGCAGTATGTTCTCGATATTCTGAATTTGTAATAGCTCGCCTTATCGACCATTTGATAAATCATTTTTGGCTTATGGATTATGCATAAGTTTTTGAGTGAGCTTTGATTGCCTCTGCATTTAGAATGAAATTTTGATTAAGGCGTTTGGCCTATAGAGTGTCTTTTCAGCTGTTTTTGCCGTGTTAATGCAATTTCATTACCGTTCTATAAACACTAATCCATACATCTAAATAACAACTAACATTAATATTTTGGATGTCATATTTACAGGGATCATTCCTCAATAAAACTATTGAGAAACCATTTGTAAGTTGTGCTGTAACTTGGTTTTTACCTCTTAACAGATCTTTACCCTTCAATGAAATTCAGCGATTAGATGCGGGGATTTTCTCAAACATGGTGCAATTGAGAGAATTGTAAGTGTTATCAATTTATCATTGTATTTGTTATTATTATTTAGTAATAATTATCATAATTATCAATAATTCATTATTGTCGGTATTATGAGAAAACGAAGATTTTTCTGTGCGAAAAATCATCTTTTCGTATCTTAAAGAGCATTTTGGGCAATATTTTCTTTAAGAGTGGTTTTATCGTGATAGGACTTTTTGGCGCTTTTGTCGACTCAATTCTTTCGTTCTCTCATTACGCAGATATCTTTATAATAACAAAATCCAGAAACTGGAAACAGGAACGTTCTCAAGTCTGACAGAGTTGACTAAGTTGTAAGTTGTACACGTTGAAGTACTGTTTATTTATTTGAATTTTTTGTTGTTGGTGGCATGTGCCTTCGAATTAATGCTAGAGTAATGTAAAGTGGAGCCACCATACCATATCGTTACCATACCACACTATCAAGCCATGAATTAGCCGTCTTTAATGTGTTAATGGACTCAGTTGATAAAAGGAATCCTGCTTTCTTCGTTGTTATGCATTTGTTTGTTTGTGTCTTTGTCATCTTAGTGAGGAACTACCATACCATACTATCAAGCCATGAGTTTGGAGGCTTTCAGTCTGTTAGGAGCGGACTCAGTTGATAAAATTAGTCCTGCTTTCTTTGTTTTTATGCTTTTGTTTGTTTGCGTCGTCATTATCCTAGTGAGGAATTGAATTGCATTATTTTACATATTAATAAAATAGATAATGTGCCGTAGAGACTCTTTATCTCAAATATCTTAAAGTGCGAACTATTTAGAGAAAGTGAAATTGCAAAAGTAAATTATTTTGGGTGATATCAATTGGGGAGGAAAACTAAAGAATCGGAAGAAACAATGGTTTTTTTTTTCACATCATTACCACATTGCAGTTATATGTTTTCCACATCAGTACCCAAAGAAAAGAGAGGATAATGAATTTTAGCTTAATCGGCTCCTCATTTTAGATTCTTTAGTTTCATGTTTTACAGTTCTAATTTTAGCAATGAAAGACAAAATCGTTTTTGGATTCATGAATTTTCCCAAAAAACACACCACTGAGAAATACCGTAACCAATGTTTGCAATACAATGTTTATAGTCACAGTTACTAACGGCTCGTAAGTTATCTGCTTGGAGATAATTGACTTAGTGGAAGGTTGCGCGCAGAATGCATGATTTTCCATGTCCGTCTGTGTTTCGTGTGCTGCTTGTTTGTTATTATTCTCTTCAAAACCATGTATGATTCAGCTTGTTACCTCGTCCTTGATTATTCCACATATCAAAATAGCCTAATCTAAGAACTGTTTGATATTGACCTCAGGCTTCGTCAGTAACGCATATCATATGATTAACAAGGATGAAGATGAAGAATAAATAAAGAAAGAATGGAGTAGGCGCCTGCAAGATAGGATATTCGCGGCGGGTTACCCATTCAGTTTTTAACCCCGCACGACCCGGCTTAACTTGATTGACGCTATTTAAAACCGAGTTTCGCGAGGGTTAATGCGAGATACGTATTCCTAGACTGATAACAAAATTGTCATTTGAAACAGAAAAAATTTAACACCAAAACGGACGAGTTAAAAAGTGAAAAAGGAAATTACAAGGAATATAAATTCTTTAATAAAAAGCAGACAGTAAACTTTAGAAAAGGTGCCATTAGGTAAGGGGTTAATACCTGATCCTGAAAGTATTTACATCTTTTCCAAACAAAGCATAGTACCTGCTTGAACGTGGATGTAAGTGTATCATCTTCTGTGTAATGGCTTAGAGTTATCACGACAGCCAGATGTAAGAGGAAATTACCTATTTGGAATATTGCTGTCTTAGATGAAAGCATAAAGCCAGAAAAGGAATTAATTAGCCTGCAAATGAAACTTTGTTATTAGACGTTTTGAGCGTGCCTATATTAGTTGTTCCTTTGACATCGTTACTACAAGTGGGTGCATAGTTTGATTTCTGTGTTAACTATCGACAAAAAAAAAACAGTTTAATGGCAGAAATAGTGTCGCTTCCCTATTCTTAAAATATAACCTCTGGGGCCAAAAGAGAGTTTCTCAATCGCTAGCCCTTGCGCCTTTCGCGTTGGTCGCTATCAGACCATTTTACGGTTGTGGTCTTAGTACCCTCGGCTTCGAGTGAATGTGAGGCCGACGGTGACCTTGTTTTGATGCAAACCCCCTTTGCTTTGTTATGGAAATTGTCCTTGAAAAATACTAGTTAGCATAAAAATAACTTGATTTACCTGATAAAGGAGGGAGGTTTGTATCAAAACAAGGTTAACGTCAGCCTCGCTTCCATGCATAACTGTAAAATTGCCTATTGGCCAAAAACTCCTGTTCGTGCTTCCATCTGTATTGTTTGGAAATTTGTCGTTTTAATTAACTTTTAGTGTGTCTGTAATTAAAATGAAATTTTGATTAAGGCTTTTTGCCTATTTATTTTCTTTTCGACTGTTTTTGCCATTCTAATTCAGTTACATTATTGTTCTGTAAACACTAATTCGTATATCTCTATTGAATGGAGACTACGTAAACCGCGGAATACAAATATGAATGAAGATATGATCGTCGCAGTGGTAATTTTTCATTCACGGTTACATATAACGGCCGAACATCAAGACTGTCCAGTTTTTACCGTATTACTAACCATAAAAACCTCACCCAAAGATATCTCGATAACTCTCTTACAGGTTTCTGTTAAACTTCAGGAACGTCAAGGCGGCTATTGGAGGAAAAAGTTTCCGCGAATATTTTTGGAAAAACAGTTTCCACTGCCGAGAAATACGGGCTGAAGTAAAATAGGCAATGGCGTCATTTTGTTGCTATGATCATAGCAAATTTTCATCTTTATCTAATGTAGCTGTGGTGGAAACTTTTCCCAACTCTTTGTTATAGGTAGTTTATGCTCAAAGTTGGGAGGTATCTATCTTGAAAAACCCTATTGAGCCACCTTTGAGACGAAGGTTGGCAAGAATAGAACACGTCATTGTAAAATTTAAAAAGTTGGACGGATATTGCGAACCCTTTCCACCAATATTCTTACCCCTTTAAAAAGCACTCTGGCACAGAAAAATTCAGCCTTGGAGCCTTTCCTGTTGGTACAGCCAATTGGCCGAGCACTCCCTTCTCTGCGTCCAACTGTATTACTTTAAAAGTCGTTGCATTAATGTAATGTTTAATGAACAAGCAGCAGTTATTTTACATGATTTGAAATCACGAGCCGAAATAGATAGATATGAAATTAGACATGCGAGAAAATTAAATCTCACACGCGTTTAGAACTTTTCTTCTACGAACGACGCTAACTGAAGGGAACATGGCGTTATACTCCAGAGCTTATCGGAAGCCTAAAATGTCTTGGGAAAAGAGCAGGTTAATCGAAAATGCTACCCCAACGTCAACACGTGCAGTGTAAAAGTAGCCTTTGAAAAGATTTTCTGAAATTGCCGAATGGTAGGAAAACGAAAAACTAGTTCCTCGAGCCTTGCGTCTTCACAACTGAAAAGTCTTGCGTGCAACGCTCGTATACTGTAATAGCCAATATTACCGCTAAGTCACTGAACTTTTGTCGGATTAAATTGGTCAAAGAACAAAGTTTGATTTTGTGCAATACTCAATTTACTGCGTGTGTAATTTTGAAAGAATGTTAAATATTCACCCACCATTTGTTGTGTCAGCTGCTGTGCTGATAATTGATATTCACAAGTCACGTGCAGTGACTTTACATCTGATAAAACACCGCATACTTATAAGGGGAGACACTGCAAGTGATGTATTCATTATCATCATCATTTATTAGCCCTTTTTTTTTACAACAAATTTAACAGGATAGAGCAGGTTGTTAGGCGGGGAGACCTCAAGAAACCACCAGGCTTGTAAAGAGAGGCCACCTCGACATCACAATATTATAAGAAATAAGGGCTGCGAATTCGAAGAAGTGCGGCTAAACTAATTTAGTAACTATTTTAATAAAAATGCTAGTACTTTGTTCTTAAAGACAGAAAAGCTTGACAAGTTTGTAACAGATGCAGGAAGACAGTTCGAGATTCTAGGTCCTCGGTAAAGAATTGTGAATTTCTTGATGTTCGTACGACAGGAATGCACTCGATAATTACTAGCTGTTCTTGTGTCATATCTATGGACTTGACTGTTTGTCATAAACAGATTGCGGAAGAGTGGAGGCAGAAGATCATTGTGGTAGCGAAATATAAATTTAGCAGTATCGAGCGTATTAACTTGGAAAATATCTAGAATTTCCAATTTGGAGAATAGAGGAGCAGTATGTTCTCGATATTCTGAATTTGTAATAGCTCGCCTTATCGACCATTTGATAAATCATTTTTGGCTTATGGATTACGCATAAGTTTTTGAGTGAGCTTTGATTGCCTCTGCATTTAGAATGAAATTTTGATTAAGGCGTTTGGCCTATAGAGTGTCTTTTCAGCTGTTTTTTCCATGTTAATGCAATTTCATTACTGTTCTATAAACACTAATCCATACATCTAAATAACAACTAACATTGATATTTTGGATGTCATATTTACAGGGATCATTCCTCAATAAAACTATTGAGAAACCATTTGTAAGTTGTGCTGTAACTTGGTTTTTACCTCTTCACAGATCTTTACCCTTCAATGAAATTCAGCGATTAGATGCGGGGATTTTCTCAAACATGGTGCAATTGAGAGAATTGTAAGTGTTATCAATTTATCATTGTATTTGTTATTATTATTTAGTAATAATTATCATAATTATCAATAATTCATTATTGTCGGTATTATGAGAAAACGAAGATTTTTCTGTGCGAAAAATCATCTTTTCGTATCTTAAAGAGCATTTTGGGCAATATTTTCTTTAAGAGTGGTTTTATCGTGATAGGACTTTTTGGCGCTTTTGTCGACTCAATTCTTTCGTTCTCTCATTACGCAGATATCTTTATAATAACAAAATCCAGAAACTGGAAACAGGAACGTTCTCAAGTCTGACAGAGTTAACTAAGTTGTAAGTTGTACACGTTGAAGTACTGTTTATTTATTTGAATTTTTTGTTGTTGGTGGCATGTGCCTTCGAATTAATGCTAGAGTAATGTAAAGTGGAGCCACCATATCATATCGTTACCATACCACACTATCAAGCCATGAATTAGCCGTCTTTAATGTGTTAATGGACTCAGTTGATAAAAGGAATCCTGCTTTCTTCGTTGTTATGCTTTTGTTTGTTTGTGTCTTTGTCATCTTAGTGAGGAACTACCATACCATACTATCAAGCCATGAGTTTGGAGGCTTTAGTCTGTTAGGAGCGGACTCAGTTGATAAAATTAGTCCTGCTTTCTTTGTTTTTATGCTTTTGTTTGTTTGCGTCGTCATTATCCTAGTGAGGAATTGAATTGCATTATTTTACATATTAATAAAATAGATAATGTGCCGTAGAGACTCTTTATCTCAAATATCTTAAAGTGCGAACTATTTAGAGAAAGTGAAATTGCAAAAGTAAATTATTTTGGGTGATATCAATTGGGGAGGAAAACTAAAGAATCGGAAGAAACAATGGTTTTTTTTTTCACATCATTACCACATTGCAGTTATATGTTTTCCACATCAGTACCCAAAGAAAAGAGAGGATAATGAATTTTAGCTTAATCGGCTCCTCATTTTAGATTCTTTAGTTTCATGTTTTACAGTTCTAATTTTAGCAATGAAAGACAAAATCGTTTTTGGATTCATGAATTTCCCCAAAAAACACACCACTGAGAAATACCGTAACCAATGTTTGCAATACAATGTTTATAGTCACAGTTACTAATGGCTCGTAAGTTATCTGCTTGGAGATAATTGACTTAGGAAGGTTGCGCGCAGAATGCATGATTTTCCATGTCCGTCTGTGTTTCGTGTGCTGCTTGTTTGTTATTATTCTCTTCAAAACCATGTATGATTCAGCTTGTTACCTCGACCTTGATTATTCCACATATCAAAATAGCCTAATCTAAGAACTGTTTGATATTGACCTCAGGCCTCGTCAGTAACGCATATCATATGATTAACAAGGGTGAAGATGAAGAATAAATAAAGAAAGAATGGAGTAGGCGCCTGCAAGATAGGATATTCGCGGCGGGTTACCCATTCAGTTTTTAACCCCGCACGACCCGGCTTAACTTTATTGACGCTATTTAAAACCGAGTTTCGCGAGGGTTAATGCGAGATACGTATTCCTCGACTGGTAACAAAATTGTCATTTGAAACAGAAAAAATTTAACACCAAAACGGACGAGTTAAAAAGTGAAAAAGGAAATTACAAGGAATATAAATTCTTTAATAAAAAGCAGACAGTAAACTTTAGAAAAGGTGCCATTAGGTAAGGGGTTAATACCTGACCCTGAAAGTATTTACATCTTTTCCAAACAAAGCATAGTACCTGCTTGAACGTGGATGTAAGTGTATCATCTTCTGTGTGATGTCTTAGAGTTATCACGACAGCCACATGTAAAAGGAAATTACCTATTTGGAATATTGCTGTCTTAGATGAAAGCATAAAGCCAGAAAAGGAATTAATTAGCCTGCAAATGAAACTTTGTTATTAGACGTTTTGAGCGTGCCTATATTAGTTGTTCCTTTGACATCGTTACTACAAGTGGGTGCATAGTTTGATTTCTGTGTTAACTATCGACAAAAAAAAACAGTTTAATGGCAGAAATAGTGTCGCTTCCCTATTCTAAAAATATAACCTCTGGGGCCAAAAGAGAGTTTCTCAATCGCTAGCCCTTGCGCTTTTCGCGTTGGTCGCTATCAGACCATTTTACGGTTGCGGTCTTAGTACCCTCGGCTTCGAGTGAATGTGAGGCCTACGGTGACCTTGTTTTGATGCAAACCCCCTTTGCTTTGTTATGGAAATTGTCCTTGAAAAATACTAGTTAGCATAAAAATAACTTGATTTACCTGATAAAGCAGGAAGGTTTGTATCAAAACAAGGTTACCGTCAGCCTCGCTTCCATCCATAACTGTAAAATTGCCTATTGGCCAAAAACCCCTGTTCGTGCTTCCATCTGTATTGTTTGGAAATTTGTCGTTTTAATTAACTTTTAGTGTGTCTGTAATTAAAATGAAATTTTGATTAAGGCTTTTTGCCTATTTATTGTCTTTTCGACTGTTTTTGCCATTCTAATTCAGTTACATTATTGTTCTGTAAACACTAATTCGTATATCTCTATTGAATGGAGACTACGAAAACCGCGGAATACAAATATGAATGAAGATATGATCGTCGCAGTGGTAATTTTTCATTCACGGTTACATATAACGGCCGAACATCAAGACTGTCCAGTTTTTACCGTATTACTAACCATAAAAACCTCACCCAAAGATATCTCGATAACTCTCTTACAGGTTTCTGTTAAACTTCAGGAACGTCAAGGCGGCTATTGGAGGAAAAAGTTTCCGCGAATATTTTTGGAAAAACAGTTTCCACTGCCGAGAAATACGGGCTGAAGTAAAATAGGCAATGGCGTCATTTTGTTGCTATGATCATAGCAAATTTTCATCTTTATCTAATGTAGCTGTGGTGGAAACTTTTCCCAACTCTTTGTTATAGGTAGTTTATGCTCAAAGTTGGGAGGTATCTACCTTGAAAAACCCTATTGAGCCACCTTTGAGACGAAGGTTGGCAAGAATAGAACACGTCATGTTAAAATTTAAAAGGTTGGACGGATATTGCGAACCCTTTCCACCAATATTCTTACCCCTTTAAAAAGCACTCTGGCACAGAAAAATTCAGCCTTGGAGCCTTTCCTGTTGGTACAGCCAATTAGCCGAGCACTCCCTTCTCTGCGTCCAACTGTATTATTTTAAAAGTCGTTGCATTAATATAATGTTTAATGAACAAGCAGCAGTTTTTTTATATGATTTGAAATCACGAGCCGAAATAGATAGATATGAAATTAGACATGCGAGAAAATTAAATCTCACAAGCGTTTAGAACTTTTCTTCTACGAACAACGCTAACTGAAGGAAACCTGGCGTTATACTCCAGAGCTTATCGGAAGCCTAAAATGTCCGGGAAAAAGCAGGTTAATCGAAAATGCTACCCAAAAGTCAACACGTGCAGTGAAAAAGTAGCCTTCGAAAAGATTTTCTGAAATTGCCGAATGGTAGGAAAACGAAAAACTAGTTTCTCGAGCCTTGCGTCTTCACAACTGAAAAGTCTTGCGTGCAACGCTCGTATACTGTAATAGCCAATATTACCGCTAAGTCACTAACGTTTTGGCTGATTAAATTGGTCAAAGAACAAAGTTTGATTTTGTGCAATGCTCAATTTACTGCGTGTGTAATTTTGAAAGAATGTTAAATATTCACCCACCATTTGTTGTGTCAGATGCTTTGCTGATAATTGATTTCGCAAGTCACGTGCAGTGACTTGATATCTGATAAAACATCGCATACTTGTAAGGGGAGGTTTTATGGATATAAAGTCACTGCACGTAATGCATTATCGACCATTTGATGAAAAATTTGGCTTATGAATTATGAATGAGTTTTTGAGTTAGCTTTATTGCTTCCTCATTTACAATCAAATTTTGATTAAGGCGTTTGGCCTATAGATTATTTTTTCCATGTTAATGCAGTTTCATTACTGTTCCGTAAACACTAATCCATACATCTAAATAAGAACTAACAGTAGCATTTTGGATGTCCTATTTACAGGGCTTATTACCCAGTAAAACTATTGAGAAAGCATTTGTAAGTTGTGTTATAATTTTGTTTTTACTTTCTAACAGATCTTTACACTTCAATGAAATTCAGCGATTAGATGTGGGGGTTTTCTCAAACATGGCACAATTGAGAGAATTGTAAGTGTTATCAATTTACCATTGTATGTTTCATTTTACTATTTTTATTTAGTATTAATTATCATAATAATCAATAATTTATTACTGTCGTTATTATGAGAAAACGATTATTTTTCTGTGCGAAAAATCTCCTTTTCGTATCGTAAAGAGCATTTTGGGCAATATTTTCTTTAAGAGTGGCTTTAAAGTGATAGGATTGTTAAGCGCTTTTGTCCACTCAATTCTTTCGTTCTCTCATTACGCAGATATCTTTATAATAACAAAATCCAAAAACTGGAAACAGGAACGTTCTCAAGTCTGACAGAGTTAACTAAGTTGTAAGTTGTACTCGTTGAAGTGCTGTTTATTTATTTGTTGTTTTTGTCATGCGCCTTCGAGTTAATGCTAGAGTAGTTGAAAGTGGAGCCACTATCGTTACCATACCACACTATCAAGCCATGAATTAGCCGTCTTTAATGTGTTCACGGAGCATGTGCCTTGCAGTTAATGAAAGTAGGGTAAAGTCGAGCTAATATTATTACCACACCACACGTCTATCAAGCCATGTATTTGCCGTCTTTAATTCGTTAACGAGCTCAGTTGATAAAATTAGTCCTACTCTCTTTGTTTTTATGCTTTTGGCTGTTTGTGTCTTTGCCATCTTAGTGAGGTATTACCATACCACACTAGCAGGCCATGAGTTTGCCGGCTTTAATGTGTTAACGGACTCAGTTGATAAAAGTAGTCGTGTTTTGTTTGTTTTTATGCTTTTGTTTGTTTATGTCTTCATTATCGTAGTGAGGAATTCAATTGCAATAAGTTACATTAAAATAAAATAGAAAATGTGCCGTACAGACTCTTTCTCTCAAATATCTTAAATTGCCAACCATGTAGAGACAGTGAAATTGCAAAGGTAAGTTATTTTGGGTTATATCAATTAGGGAGGAAAACTAAAGGATCGAAAGAAAAAATGGGTATTTTCAGATTATTACCACATTCGAGTTGTATGTTTTCCACATCAGTACCCAAAGATTTTCCATGTCCGTCTTGTTTCGTGTGCTGCTTGTTTGTTATTATTCTCTTCAAAACAATGTATGATTCAGCTTGTTACCTCGACCTTGATTATTCCACATATCAAAATAGCCTAATCTATGAACTGTTCGATATTGACCTCAGGCCTCGTCAGTAACGCATATCATATGATTAACAAGGATGTAGATGAAGAATAAATAAAGAAAGAATGGAGTAGGCGCCTGCAAGATAGGATATTCGCGGCGGGTTACCCATCCAGTTTTTAACCCCGCACGACCCGGCTTAACTTGATTGGCGCTATTTAAAACCGAGTTTCGCGAGGGTTAATGCGAGATACGTATTCCTGGTAACAAAATTGTCATTTGAAACAGAAAAAATTTAACACCAAAACGGACGAGTTTAAAAAATGAAAAGGAAAATTACAAGGAAAATAAATTCTTTAATAAAAAGCAGACAGTAAACTTTAGAAAAGGTGCCATTAGGTAAGGGGTTAATACCTGACCCTGAAAGTATTTACATCTTTTCCAAACAAAGCATAGTACCTGCTTGAACGTGGATGTAAGTGTATCATCTTCTGTGTGATGTCTTAGAGTTATCACGACAGCCACATGTAAAAGGAAATTACCTATTTGGAATATTGTTGTCTTAGAAGAAAACATAAAGCCAGAAAAGGAATTAATTAGCCTGCAAATGAAACTTTGTTATTAGACGTTTTGAGCGTGCCTATATTAGTTGTTCCTATATTAGTTGTGTTAACTATCGACAAAAAAAAACAGTTTAATGGCAGAAATAGTGTCGCTTCCCTATTCTAAAATATAACCTCTGGGGCCAAAAGAGAGTTTCTCAATCGCTAGCCCTTGCGCCTTTCGCGTTGGTCGCTATCAGACCATTTTACGGTTGTGGTCTTAGTACCCTCGGCTTCGAGTGAATGTGAGGCCGACGGTGACCTTGTTTTGATGCAAACCCCCTTTGCTTTGTTATGGAAATTGTCCTTGAAAAATACTAGTTAGCATAAAAATAACTTGATTTACCTGATAAAGCAGGAAGGTTTGTATCAAAACAAGGTTACCGTCGGCTTCGCTTCCATCCATAACTGTAAAATTGCCTATTGGCCAAAAACTCCTATTCGTGCTTCCATCTGTATTGTTTGGAAATTTCTCGTTTTAATTAACCTTAAGTGTCTCTGTACTTAAAATGAAATTTTGATTAAGGCGTTTTGCCTATTGATTGTCTTTTCGACTGTTTTTGCCAGTCTAATTCACTTACATTATTGTTCTATAAACACTAATCCGTATATCTATATTGAATGAAGACTACGTGAGCCGCAAAAGTACAAATATAAATATAGATATGATTGTCGCAGTGGTAGTAATTTTTCATTCACGGCTACATAATATATATATTTAGCCAGGGCTAAAAGCGAAGCTCCCGTTAATAAATTCATAATTTAAATCAAACAATAAACTTGTAATCCACAGATCAGGGCACATTCATTTGACTTTTGAGAAAAAAGGCTGAGTGATTTTAGAGAAAAATCAGAATTTGACCGTCCAAGAGTGAAACAAATTTTACATCAAGTTATTTGTACACCGAAAAATGCAATCATGTTCGATCACAGTAGATTAGGCCTGGAAAACAAATAGACCTATTCGTGTATTGTATTTGCATTAGCTGTACGATCATAATGTGGCATTCACCAGTCTCTCCAACATTGCTCCGTTAGAGAGACTATGGATAATTGGACAACCCCGAAATATAATTTTAAGAAACACATGCGCCACGATAGTCCTCGGTGGCAGCCAATTTACACGTTTCATTCCTCTGTCTAAAAGAGAGGCCAAAATAAAAATCATGCCGGATTTTTTGTGTTCGACAAGTTTAGTTTACTAGTAAATCTTGGCGACGAATCTGGTGGCGTGTAAACCATACTTTTTCTCATCACGTCTCAGGTAAACAGTACACAGACCTCGGACAGAATTTGTTCTTTTTTGCCCTATTTAAACCTATAATTCTGCAGTTTTTCACAATTTTTCAAGAGAATTCGCACTCATTCAGTATCCACGACGATCAAAGCACGCGCTTCCTTTGCACAACAAATTATAGCACTGAATTATAAAACGTTTTCTGTTAGAAAAATCTGGTCCTATGTGATATGCAGGGTAATAATTATGGGCTTTTAATGAAAAGGATAAAAAAATTCCCAAAATCACTTTTCGGCCAGCCGGACGGGTTCTCACTTTTGACAGGCACCAAATTTGCAGTGCGATTAATAGAGTTACCATTTACGCTTCAACATGATAGAGAATTTGTTATGTTTAGGTTTTATTTCCCTTTATTCATTAAACTGTGTATGATTTTGTCATGTGTAATCTTTAAAAGCGAGTGATATTTACGCGCAGCGTTTTGAGTATTCCTACATGCGATGTTTATGTTCGACTGGAAACAACCGGTGCAGCGATGAAAATTGCGAGAGGGACTACTAACAATCAATAAAACAAGTTTAATTCGGTGAAACATGTACAGAGACAATAATTTTCATTCACGAAGAGAAGTATTGGGAGTAAAGTGTCTCAGAAAATCATGAGTCAGGCAAGCATAAGCTTATTTATGTTCTAAGCCGGCTTCCCGGTGTTCGCTTTTTTTTCAAGATGAACTCGAGGCAGGAAAATCGTTCAGAGCTTATCTTCGGAACCTTTTCTTTGAATTTGCGGGTCAAAAAATGTCTAAAGGCTTTTTAAACCTGATACTGTTGTAGGTTAGATCATTGCTCGTGTTTTAACATAGGCCGCATAAACCATACGCTCGACTTCAGGAAACCGAAAAAAAAAAAAAAAAAAAACACATCAAAAACAATAATGGCTCAGGCTTACCAGTCGAGATGCTGCTTCTGAAGGTCATCAAGCGTTCCAGAATCGCTTGAGACTTTTCAACCTTCTTACGCCTCAAGCAAGGGCAAGTGAGTAAGCTCATTTTTGAAAACGATGCCATCCGAAATCGGATTTCCAATGACTTTGACAAGCGGTACATTTGTCAACAAAAAGCGCAATAAACAAACCAGCCACGAATTACAGAACAATCTTGATAGCAGCTGTATTTCATTTTGTACACCAAGTAGAAAAATACAGTTTAAAACATCACAAGATGACACAAAACTCTCTCAGCTCCAGCTATCAGTAAGCAAGTTTCCAGACGCTGCAAAAATTTTCCGCAAAAACTCACCTGTCACCTGTTCTGACCAATCAGAACATAAAAATTGGACGTAGAGCGTGATCAACGCGTGACAGTGAGAAAAGTCAAAAGCGATTGCTTTCCCTGTATGTAAATGTAAAAGCCGGTTGAATTTTCGTGTCCGAGATCAGTTCGAAATCAACATTTTAAAAGTGCGGCTTATGAAACACGACTTATTTCATATGCATTTTAAGAAAAATTGAACTTGAGCCTGTGATCATTTGAAAAGTAGCAACTTGTCAGCGGATGCCTTCAAAATATTACTCGAACTCAGAGGGTCGATACCTGAGCCCACGATACGGTCAGGCGATACTGGTCAGCAGAAACGCTGTTTTGACAGCTGTCAATTAATCAAAACATGGAAGTACAATATCAGGTTGCAGGCTCCCAAACTAGCTAGAAAGTGTAAGATTAAACATTGGTATGCCTGTGGTGCGGACGGTCGGGTGGTCGGTGTACGGTCACGTGATTGCCGAATTTTCTAGGATGGATAGATTTTCTATAAAGCTATAGGGCTTCGAATTGAGCCCGTGATCAAATAAAATATCAGCGCAAAACTTTAAACACTACGTGACCTCAATAGATAGAAAAATGAGCCCGCGATCCACTCAGGTGATGATGGTCAGCGTATACTCTAGTTTGACAGCTGTCAATTAGCCTTCATTAGAATGGGGAATATTCGAATTAACAGACTACGAGTGTGAGTAGGACATTTCCGTCCGGCATCTAGTGGAAAATGGCAGAGCGTGTACCTGAGCGAACCTGAGCCCTCGTTATTAGTTTTCTGATAGTGGTCTGCACATGTCCCATTTTGACAGCTGTCAATTGACCTTAATTTTGGCTTGCCAATGTAACTTTAAACGACTGACAGCCTTGCCGGCGTAGTTTCGTTTTTATGTTGAATTGGTAAGTGTGACATATTATATCAGCTTATATATAGGGGCAAAACAAGTAGTCTATCATCTGAGCCCGCGAGACGGTCATGTGATAATTGTCAGCGGATGTCTGATTTTGACAGCTGTCAATCTAATCGTACTCATACGGATGGCTTACATAACTAAGAGGCTAGTCAAGTTGTGCAAGATCTATTGTGACATTTGACATCGGCTTACATGAATTGTGTGTACGGACGGGAAGGCGTACGCTACGTCATAACCAAATTTTCTGGGATGGATAGTTTACCAAGTTTTCTTACCCATGGTGCTCCGCTGCGCGCGCGGTTCGCGCGCGCGGGAGCTCCGCTATAACGGCCGAACATCAAGACTGTCCAGTTGTTACCGTATTACTAACCATAAAAACCTCACCCAAAAATATCTCTATAACTCTCTTACAAGTTTCTCTTAAACTTCAGCAACATTGAGGCGGCTGTTGGCGGGAAAAGTTTCCGTGGACGATTTTAGAAAAACAGTTTCCAGTGCCGACAAATACGGGCGCAAGTAAAATAGGCAATGGCATAATTTTCTTGCTAAGACAACTACGATGACATTGCAACACTGATCATAACATATTTTCATCCTTATCTAATGCAGCTGTGGTGGAAACTTTTTCCAAATCTTTGTTATAGGTAGTTTATGCTCAAACTTGGGAAGTATCGACCCTGAAAAACCCTATCGAGCCACCTTTGAGTCGAAGGTTGGCGAGAATAGAACACGTCGTGTTACATTTAAAAAGCTGGATATTGCGAACCCTTTCCACCAATATTCTAACTCCTTTAAAAAGCACTCTGACAGAGAAAAATTCAGCCTTGGAGCCTTTCCTGTTGGTATAGCCAATTGGCCGAGCACTCATCTCTTCCGTGCGTCCAACTGTATTATTTTAAAAGTCGTCGCATTAATGTAATGTTTCATGAACAAGAAGCAGTTTTTTTATACGATTTGAAATCACGAGCCGAAATAGATAGATATGAAATTAGACATGCAAGAAAATTAAATCTCACACGCGTTTAGAACCTTTCTTCTACGAACGACGCTAACTGAAGACGACATGGTGTTATGCTCCAGAGCTTTTCGGAAGCCTAAAATCTCCGGGAAAAAGTGCAGGTTAATCGAAAATGCTACCCAAAAGTCAACACGTGCAGTGAAAAAGTAGCCTTTGAAAAGATTTTCTGAAATTGCCGAATGGTAGGAAAACGAAAAACTAGTTCTCGAGCCTTGCGTCTTCACAACTGAAGAGTTTTGCGTGCAACGCTCGTATACTGTAATTGCCAATATTACCACTAAGTCACTGAACTTTTGGCTGATTAAATTGGTCAAAGAAAAAAGTTTGATTTTGTGCAATACTCTGTTTACTGCGTGTGTAATTTTGAAAGAATGATAAATATTCATCCACCATTTGTTGTGTCAGTTGCTGTGCTGATAATTAATATTCATAAGTCACGTGCAGTGACTTTATATCTGATGAAACACCGCATACTTATAAGGGGAGGTTTTATCGATATAAAGTCACTGCACGTGATATATTATGAATGAGTTTTTGAGTTACCTTTACTGCTTCTGCATTTACAATAAAATTTTGATTAAGGCGTTTGTCCTATAGATTGTCTTTTCAGCTGCTTTTGCCATTTTAATGCACTTTCATTACTGTTCGATAAACACTGAAATAACAACTAACATTAATATTTTGAATGTCTTATTTACAGGGATTATTCCCCAGTAAAACTATTGAGAAACCATTTGTAAGTTGTCCTGTAATTTGCTTTTTACCTTCTAACAGATCTCTACCCTTTAATGAAATTCAGCGATTAGATGTGGGGATTTTCTCAAATATGAAACAATTGAGAGAATTGTAAGTGTTATCAATTTATCATTGTATTTTTCATTTTGTTATTATTATTTAGCAAAAATTATCATGATTATCAACAATTCATTATTGTCGTTATGAGAAAACGAACATTTTTCTGTGCGAAAAATCTCCTTTTCGTATCGTAAAGAGCATTTTAGGCAATATTTTCTTTAAGAGTGGTTTTATCTTGATAGGAGTTTTTAGCGCTTTGGTCGACTCAGTTCTTTCGTTCTCTTAGTACGCAGATATCTTTATAATAACAAAATCCGGAAACTGGAAACAGGAACGTTCTCAAGTCTGACAGAGTTAACTAAGTTGAAGTTGTACTCGTTGAAGTGCTGTTTATTTATTTGAAATTTTTGTTGTTGTTGGCATGTGCCTTCGAGTTAATGCTAGAGTAGTGTAAAGTGGAGCCAATATCGTTACCATACCACACTATCAAGCCATGAATTTGCCGTCTTTAATGTGTTAACGGAATCAGTTGATAAAAGTAGTCCTGCTTTCTTCGTTGTTATGCTTTTGGCTGTTTGTGTCTTTGTCAACTCAGTGAGGACTTCGATTCCACGCCGATAAAAAAGGCGGACGCGGGAACTTCGAACCGTCCTTCTTTTTGCCTCTTTTGAACGGCAAAAAAGAGAGTAACTAAAGAAAACGAACATTTTTCTGCGCGAAAAATGCCTTTTTTGGATCTTAAAGAGCATTTGGGGCAATATTTTCTTTAAGAGTGGTTTTATCGTAATAGGAGTTTTTAGCGCTTTTGGGCACTCAATTCTTTCGTTCTCAAACATGACAGAACTGAGAGAATTGTAAGTGTTATCAATTTATTATCGTATTTGTCATTTTGTTATTATTATTTACTACTAATTATCATAATTATCAATAATTCAGTATTGTTGTTATTATGAGAGAACGAACACTTTTCTATGCGAAACCTCTCCTTTTGGTATCTTAAAGAGCATTTTGGGCAATATTTTCTTTAACAGTGGTTATATTGTGATAGGAGTTTTAGCGTTTTTTTCTTCTCAATTCTTTCGATCTCTCATTACGCAGATATCTTGATAACAACAAAATCCAGAAACTGGAAACAGGAACATTCTCAAGTCTGACAAAGTTAACTCTTTTGTAAGTCGTACTTGTTAAAGTGCTCTTTAGTTATTTGAATTTTTGTGGTTCTTGGCATGTGCTTTTGAGTTAATGCTAAAGTAGGGTAAAGTCGAGCTACTATCATTACCATACCACACTATCAAGCCATGAATTTGTCGTCTTTAATGCGTTAAGGGACTCAATTGATAAAATTAGTCCCTCTCTCTTTGTTTTTATGCTTTTGGTTGTTTGTGTCTTTGTCATCTTAGTGAGGAATTACCAAACCACACTATCAGGCCACCAGTTTGCTGGCCTTAATGTCTTAACGGACCCAGTTGATAAAATTAGTCCTGCTTTCCTTGTTTTCATGCTTTTGTTTGTTTGTGTCTTCATTATCTTAGTGAGGAATTGAATTGCAATATTTTACATTAAAATAAAAGAGATAATGTGCTGTACAGACTCTTTATCTCAAATATCTTAAATTGCGAACCATTTAGAGAAAATGAAACTGCAAAAGTACATTATTTTGGATGATATCAATTAGGGAGAAAAACTAAAGGATTGGAAGAAGAAATGGGTAGTTTCACATTATAACCACATTCCAGATGTATGTTTTCCACATCAGTGCCGAAAGAAAAGAGAGGATCATTTTAGATTCTTTAGTTTCATGTTTTACAGTTCTAATTTTTAGCAAAGAAAGACAAAAATCGTTCTTGGATTCATGAATTTCTCCAACAAACACACCACTGAGAAATACCGTAACCAATGTTTGCAATGCAATGTTTATAGTCACAGTTAGTAACGGCTCGTAAGTTATCTGCTTGGAGATAATTGACTTATTGCAAGGTTGCGCGTAAAATGCATGATTTTCGATGTCCATCTGTGTTTCGTGGCTGGTTGTTTGTTATTATTCTCCTCAAAACAGGGTATGACTTAGCCTGTTACCTCGACCTTGATTATTCCGGATATCAGAAAAGCCTAATAATCTAATAACTGTTTAATATTGACCTCAGGCTTCGTCAGTAACGTATATCATTTGATTAACAAGGATGAAGATGCAGAATAAATAAATAAAGAATAGAGTAGGCGCCTACAAGAGAGGATATTTGCGGCGTGTTACCCATCCCATTTTAACGCCGCACGACACGGCTTAACTTGAGTGGCGCTCTTTAAAACCGAGTTTCGCGAGGGTTAATGCGAGATGCGTATTTCAGGTAACAAAATTGTCATTTCAAATAGAAAAAATGTACAACTAAAACGGACGAGTAAAAAAAATGAAAAGGAAAATGAAAAGGAAAATAAATTCATTAATAAAAAGCAGACAGTAAACTTCAGAAAAGGTGCCATTAGGCAAGGGGTTAATACCTGACCCTGAAAGTATTTACATCTTTTCCAAACAAAGCATAGTACCTGCTTTAACGTCAATGTAAGTGTATCATATTCTGTGTAATGGTTTAGAGTTATCACGACAGCCAGATGTAAAAGAAAATTACCTATTTGGAATATTGTTGTCTTAGAAGAAAGAAAAAGCCAGAAAAGATATTAATTAGCTATGTAAAGGAAACGTTGTTATTGGACGTTTTGAGCGTGCCTATATTAGTTCGTCCTTTGACAACTTTATTACAAGTGTTTGCATAGTTTTTTTTCTGTGTTAACTATCGACCAAAAAAAAAAAAACAGTTGAGAGTGAGTCCATGGGTGCACCAGGCAGGTGTGCTACATGCTATCTCTCCGATTTCAATGAAACTTGGCCAGTTTAAAGGGTCTACTCCAAAACTCAAAATGACAAACTGGTTCACAGTTTGGATCTTTATGGTGGGAGATAGCCCACCCAACTAGTTTAATTAGATTTTTTGCCAATAAAAGTGCATTAATAACAGGCAAAAGTAGAAAGCTCTCAGGACAACTGCTTTTAACTTTTCACTATGAAGGTTTGTATATATGTTGATACATCCTTGACCAATGCAAGGATGTAAGTTTCAGTCAATTTGATTAACAGATTGTTAATCACCGGCCTTGAATATATATGGGACCACCTTTTTAGCCATTCAAATACTTGCTGATTTTGAGATCAAATATCTCTCCTTGCCAGAAAGCTATGACAATAATTTTGCTATTCCCTGTTTACCAACCCTTTGTCTATAATAAACATAAAAAAACATTTCTGGGCTCTTCCTGTTTTGGGCGTCAGATGCCACTTGAAAACTGCCCCTAAATCAAGCTTATTTCCACTTCACCTGTCCAATAATTCAGCAATTAACGGCCGCTGAAGTTACTAAACCGACACTTTCCAGCCCGTTATATAAGAATAATAATTGAGGAGTTTAATGCATGCTTAAAACGTTCGAGAGTTTGCGAGAAAATTAAAAATTTCACACTGATTAGTGCTGTCTGTCACCAAAATATCGAAGGCAAAATCGTAATGTTTGTGACCTCGTTTTGATTTTCTCGTAAAATCAGATATTTTTCTTCACAGAAGTTAAACTATACATGAGTTCTTCATTCAACAAGTGTTATGGTCTCTACTGTGACAAGACCAAGCTGTTTTTAATTTCCTGGGGAGATTTCAAGTCCACATGGTGCGCGGTTGTTGACAAGGTTTGAATCACGCTAGTATAGCGCCAGTCACAAAACATCGTCAACTCGCAAATTTAAAAACAACATTCAATGATGAGAAATTCTTCCTTATAGCGATAAAGAAATTACGCCTAAAACGTTCGTAAAGTTGAGGCTACAACCTCAGAAAAAGAATAGTGTTAGTTTTACTTACCGTCGTCGATCTACGCAGAAGTATTATGTGTGCTGCGTGACCAGACAATATTTGTTTAGAATCCTTTTCTTTGCCTCCCAAAGGCTTTCAGGAGGTCCTGCTTATCTCTATAACAATATTTATCTCCTCCTATCTTCATTTTTTTTTTTACAAATACAAGTTTTTCGAATATCTCTGTCACTCTCGATCAAGTTTATTTAGGACCATGTATTACGTGACAGAAAGAAAGAGCCTGCAATGTTTTGATCAGCGAATTTCCCGCGCCTTCCCCGGCAATTTACATATATTTTAAACAATTTTCGGTTGTCTAAACAGGAAGAGAGAATGAATAAAAATAAGCCTAAAAGAAATAGCTGCGTTGACCAGAAATCTGCCGAAATCAATTTTACACCCTTCTCTGTTGGAAAGCTACGCTTCCTGCACGCTTATTCCAATTGATAAGAACCTGGGCATTCGAGACGAATAATTGGCAAGACCATATCCACCTTCTTAAAGGAGGAGATCAAGCTGGCAGCCGGTCCCCTGCAGGTTTGCTTTGGCCACAGTGTAGCCTGTTCCAGGCTCCGAGATAGTTGGGTCCGCTGAATTGAGAAAGCACAAACACGAAAATAAAACGGAGGGAAACTGGGGAGAGCAGCTAGGGGCGGCGGAGCCTGTAATCATTTCTTTAAACGACCCGTTCCGGTATACCAGCTCCTGATTGGTCAGATTGGTCAGATTTCACAGATTATATCAACACTCTCAAAGCGGGTCGTTCCTGTCACTCAGAGAGATGGCGTGCGGCGTCCACGCGCATGAAATAGAGGAATCCACGATAACTTCTCTGTTGGACGAATGTTTTCTACGAGATTTCTTGCACATAGGAGCGCTGAGGAAGGAACAAAAGACCTGCCTTGTGAGCTTGGTGCGTGGAAAAGATGTTTTTGTGATCTTGCCGACCGGCTTCGGTCTTGCCTGATAACAAAGTGGCAATAACAAAACAGTCGCAAGGAGTTATCTACGTGCTCCAGTCCAGATTCATATCATCTTTAGATCTCTTCAGAAGAACAAGCTGGAGTTTAAAAATCATTGCTTAAGAGCAATCTTGACTGACTCACAACGTAGTTCTCCATGTTTAAAGTAGCTTCAGTTTAAGCTGCAATCCATTCTTTGAAATTTAGATCTGTGAGTCACCATCCGTGAGAATTTCACATCCTGCAAGAACACTAACCAGCCTCGCCCAGCGTGACAAAACTCATTGTAAGAGACCATCACATTCCCGGACAAAAGAAAACCGCTTTCATTTATTTGGATAGGCACTTTGGAGAAAATTAAAGAACCTAAAAACCTTATTTAGCCGCAATGAAGAACTTTACGTTTCAAAAGAGGTCAAAGAAAATGCTCTTGCATCAGGGGGCAGATCATCAATCCTGCCGACCAGAAACAATAACCTCAGATAATCAATATGCGCGTCGCGAACGCTCAGCACGTAACAGACGGCAAAAATCACGTAGTTTGCCCAGTCAAAATGTAGACCCCTCCAGAGCATAATCTACCTGTAAGAGAAAATATTCACTGGAACAAGTAGCATTTTGGCACAAGGTAAAAGTCGTGTGTTGCCTACCGACACGCTTTTAACACTCCAGATTGCTCTGACTCACTTATTATAAGGGATAAGCGCCGCGCGAAATAATCTCGCGAGAAATTTGAGAAAGATTCCGACTCATTGACATTTCAACAGTTTGACAGCCGAAGTCGTATTATCTCAAACGTGCCAAAAGTGGGCGGAAGAGGGTCGTAGAATAAATGATTACAGGCTCTCTGTCCCTTCCTTTTTCCTTTTTCCCGCCCTGCCAACTTTTCGCGTGCCTTTCTCTTTCGCATCTTCCCTACTATCTGAGAGCCTGGAACAGGCTAGCCAGAGTGCGGGTGCCGAGGCCACCATATATATACACGCCATGGCCAAGTTTTTTGATGATGATAGTACCGACGGAATCCTGTTGGTTGACTGCAACATCAAAATTACTTGCCCGGAAATGTCCATATCATCAACACGAACAGAAGTTCGTCGAGATTGTTCAGCTGTGGAGGGGAAGAGATCTTATCCCAGGAAGGGACAACACAGGGTGACCCTCCAGCGCTAGGTGGTATGCGATCAACACATTCATCTTGATTCAGAGCCTAAGGGCGCTTATACCTGAAGTTAAGCAAGTATGGCTGGCTGATGACTCGGCAGGAGGCGGCCCAACAGAACTGTTATACAACTGGTACAAGCTTTTTTGTCAAGAAGGAGAGAAATGTGGCTACCTAGTAAATGGCTCCAAAAGATAGCTGATAGTAAAGCCCGGGTAGTGAAGACACAAGATCTAGCAGATGAGGCCGAATTGGTGTTTGGAGAGGGTGTCAGAATAACAACGGAAGGTCAACGACACCTAGGAGCAGTCATTGGATGCCAGGAGTACAAAGACCAATAATGTATTGGAAAAGTTCAGGGATGGAGGGAAAGCATCGAGTTGCTGGCTGAGATCGTAAAGAGTCAACCCCATGCCGCCTACGCAAAGGGCTACAAATCCAAATTTGCATATTTTATGCGTAAAATTGATTCATTTAAAGACTAGGTGGAACCAACTGATGAGGCAATCAACGGTATTTTCCTTCCAGTTCATTTTGGTCAGACGGAACCGCTCCCTGATGAGTTGCAAGAACTATTCACAAGGGGGTCTGGGTATACCAGACCTGAAAGCTGAAGCCTCACAGCAATACGTTGCCTCAAAGTTAATAACAGCACCGTGTAGCAGCTAGACTTTCTAAGGGCAACATTGCAGGCCAGAGACAAGGGTGCAAGGGTGGCTCAACTCCGTTGCCCTTGAAGAGCAGGACCTGTGGTGTAAGAATAAGGGTTTTGTCTCACAAAGACATGATGGCATCCAGAACCTTCTCACATCTCTTCTCAGCAAAGTCTGCAAGGATGTCGAGGTAGAGCCCCACCTCCTACCGATGGACATTGACGTATTCAACCTAAGCTCCGCCAGGCTAGACTGGACATAAAGGCAGTAAGTTTCTGGTCACGAGGAGAAACAGAATTCTTCGATGTATGTTATGCATCTGAACTCAACGTGTAACCTCAACAAATCCAAAGAATCGATCTTTGTGGATCAAACAGAAGAAAAGGAAGTACCAACAAAGAGTTATGGTCGTGGAAATGGGATCTTTCCTCCTCCAAACCCCCCCCCCCCCCCCCCCCCTCTTGTGGCTTTTGGCACAAACGGAGGAATGGGGAAAAATGCAAACACTTTCTGAGCAACCCAGCGGACAAACTTTCCCGAAACAACGGCGAGTCGCATGTCAGTGCCATATCTTGGCTTAAAACATGCATATCTTTTGAAATTTTAAAATCTGTCCACACATGTTTACGAGGGACCAGAACCCCTTTTCACAAGAATGCTGACTTTTTAGATGATTTTAGTGTTAATGCCAGGGATGAGGACATTTTAAAATTAGTTTTAGTATGTTTTTTTAGGGTAGTTTTAGTGGACAGTATTTTTGTTAGTTGGTTAAAGTTGTTTTAGTAGACCGTGTATTTTATTTAGGATGTCTCTTTAAATGTTATATGTTGTTTTTATCATTGTAATGACAATAAACGCCTTTTTAAACAAATAATCGACAATGAATGTCGTGGCTTTTAAACAGGAAGTAAACACGGCATATTTAGTAACAAAAGATCAGGTGATTCAGTGAGTGGAGGCGAGGCGGGGTGGTGTTTGTATACAGGCTATAGTGTTTCTCCGGTTTGGCCCTAGGGAGACAAAAACAAAAATGTAAATATCTGTTTTTTTAGTTATGCTTTGTGTTGTTTATTCTTATTCATTCTCTCTTCCAGTTTGGACAACCGAAAATTGTCTTAAAAGATTTATGTAAATTGCCGGGGAAGGCGCGGGAAATTCGCTGATCAAAATAGTGCAGGCTCTTTCTTTTTGTCACGTAATACTTGGTTGTAAATCATCTTGATTGAGAGTGACAGAGATCTTCGAACAACTTGTATTTGAAAAAATAAAGATAGGAGGAGATAAATATAGTTATAGAGACAAGCAGGACCCTCTGAAAGCCTTTGGGAGGCAAAGAAGTGGATTGTAAAGAAATATTGTCTGGTCACGCAGCATACACTATAGTTTGGCGTAGGTCAACGGTGGTTAGTAAAACTAACACTATTCTTCTTTGTAATACTATTATTTTTCTGAGGTTGTAGCCTAAACTTCATGAACTTTTTAAGGGCGTAATTTCTTTATCGCTAGAGGGAAGAATTTTTTATCATTGAATGTTGTTTTTAGATGTACGAGTTGACGTTGCTTTTATGACTGGCATATACTGGCGTGATTCAAAGCTTGTCAACAACCGCGCACCATGTGGACTTGAAATCTCCCCAGGAAATTAAAAACAGCTTGGTCTTGTTACAGTAGAGACCATAACACTTGTTGAATGAAGGACTCATGTATAGTTTAACTTCTGTGAAGAAAAATATCTGATTTTGCGAGAAAATCAAAACGAGGTCACAAACATTACGATTTTGCCTTCGATATTTTGGTGATAGACAGCACTAATCAGTGTGAAATTTTTAATTTTCTCGCAAAATCTCGAACGTTTTAAGCATGCATTAAACTCCTCAGTTATTATTATTCTTGTATAACGGGCTGGAAAGTGTCGGTTTAGTAACTTCAGCGGCCGTTAATTGCTGAATTATTGGACAGGTGAAGTGGAAATAAGCTTGATTTAGGAGTAGTTTTCAAGTGGCATCTGACTCCCAAAAAAGGAAGAGCCCAGAAATATTTTTTATGTTTATTATAGACCAAAGGGGTGGTAAACAGGGAATAGCAAAATTATTGTCATAGCTTTCTGGCAAGGAGAGATATTTGATCTCAAAATCAGCAAGTATTTGAATGGCTAAGAGGGTGGTCCCATATTCAAGGCCGGTGATTGACAATCGGTTAATCCTTGCATTGGTCAAGGATGTATCAACATATATACAAACCTTCATAGTGAAAGGTTAAAAGCAGTTGTCCTGAGAGCTTTCTACCTTTGCCTGTTATTAATGCACTTTTATTGGCAAAAAATCTAATTAAACTAGTTGGGTGGGCTATCTCCCACCAGAAAGATCCAAACTGTGAACCAGTTTGTCATTTTGAGTTTTGGGGTAGACCCCTTAAACTGGCCAAGTTTCATTGAAATCGGAGAGATAGCATGTAGCACACCTGCCTAGTGCACCCATGGACTCACTGTTAAATGACAGAAATAGTGTCGTTTATTTATTCTAAAAGTATAACCTCCAGGGCCAAAAGAGAGTTTCTCAGGTGCTAGCCCTGGCACCTTTCGCGTTGGTGGCTAATTGGCCAAACACTCCTGTTCGTGCTTCCATCTGTGTTGTTTGGAAATTTGTCGTTTGAAATAACCTTTAGTGTCGCTGTAATTAAAATATAATTTTGATTTAGGCGTTTTGCCTATTGATTGTCTTTTCTACTGTTTTTGCCATTCTAATGCAGTTACATTATTGTTCTATAAACACTAATCCGGGATATATCTTAATTGAATGGAGACTACGTGAATTGCGGAAATACAAATATAAATGAGGATATGATCGTCGCAGTGGTTCACGGTTGCATATAACGGCCGAACATCAAGACTGTCCAGTTTTTACCGATTTCTAACCATAAAAATGTCACCCCACCCCGAGGCAGCTAATATATAGATTTAGCCAGGGCTAAAAGCGAAGCTCCCGTTAATAAATTCATAATTTAAATCAAACAATAAACTTGTAATCCACAGATCAGGGCACATTCATTTGACTTTTGAGGCAAAGGCTGAGTGATTTTAGAGGAAAATCAGGCATCTAAGACGTCCCTCAATAAAATTTTAATTCTCGAGAAGAAAGTGCTTCGCATGATGTATTTTATGGATATACGTGAACACGCAATTCCTCTATTTATCGACGCTGACATATTGCCAGTGTCATTTATGTATTATAAAACTGTGGCTAATCTAATGCACGATATTAACAACAACAATTCGCCAACAAATCTGCTCAATTTATTTGAAAAAACCTCAACAATTCATTCATACTATACAAGATCATCTAGTTCAGGTAACTTTCACGTCAAAAGCTCAAAGCTGCAAATACACAAAAACTCCTTGTCTCGCTTTGGTGTAAAACTTTGGAATGAGATGCCTTGTCATACTAGAGATCTTCCTAAAAAGAAATTTAGGAAATTACTTCACAGATTGCTTTCGGATATCTTAAAAAGAGAAGATGACTATATTGAGACGCCCTTAATAGTTGAAAAAGTTCGATTAATAGTTTAGTGATTTCTGTATTAAATTATTTGTTTGTTTGCTTGTTCAGATTTAATGTAATTAAAATAAAACTATGATAGAATATTATTTATTGTAACTTAAAATTTTAGTTTTCCTTCCTTTTCCTTTTCTTTCTTTTCCTTTCAATTTATTTTTCTTTTAACTGGTCCGCCTAGATTAGCAATTGCTATTTTGCGGGCCAGTCTATTGTAACCAATAGTCTTATGAAATAAAGTTGAAGTTGAAGTTGAAGTTGAAAAATCAGAATTTGACCGTCCAAGAGTGAAACAAATTTTACATCAAGTTATTTGTACACCGAAAAATAGCAATCATGCTCGATCATAGTAGATTAGGCCTGGAAAACAAATAGACCTATTCGTGTATTGTATTTGCATTAGCTGTGGCATCATAATGTGGCATTCACCAGTCTCTCCAACATTGCTCCGTTAGAGAGACTATGGATAATTGGACAACCCCGAAATATAATTTTAAGAAACACATGCGCCACCATAGTCCTTGGTGGCAGCCAATTTACACGTTTCATTCCTCTGTCTAAAAGAGAGGCCAAAATAAAAATCAGGCCGGATTTTTTGTGTTCGACAAGTTTAGGTTACTAGTAAATCTTGGCGACGAATCTGGTGGCGTGTAAACCAGCCTTTTAAACATACTTTTTCTCATCACGTCTCAGGTAAACAGTACACGGACCTCGGACAGAATTTGTTCTTTTTTGCCCTATTTAAACCTATAATTCTGCAGTTTTTCACAATTTGGAAGAGAATTTGCACTCATTCAATATCCACGACGATCAAAGCACGCGCTTCCTTTGCACAACAAATTATAGCATTGAATTATAAAACGCTTTCTGTTAGAAAAATCTGGTCCTGTGTGATATGCAGGGTAATAATTATGGGCTTTTAACCCATTCGACACTGAACCGCCCGTAACCGCCCGTGCGGATCCAGGTCCTTTCTACCCTCTGTGACGTCATCAGTTTTAACGTTCAAGGACAACTTTCTTCAGTAGCTTGTGTAGAGTGAAGAGATCTTTCAAACCATACCAGAATGAGCACAATTCAGTCAAGGACACCGGAGAAAGAAGCAAAAAACCACGTGACATTGACCTGAAAATCTCCATGAAAATCTTGTTCCATTGCTCACCTACCTTTGCTTTCACCTAATCCTAAGATCCTAAAAGCTTTCCTAAAAACTCTTCCCACCAAAATGAAGCCTACTAAATGCCCAGCAAGAGAAAAAAATAATGAGGCAAGAAAGGCGAAAAAAGAAGGGAGGAGAGAAAGCGAAAAGTAAAAGTCAAGACTGCTGTGTCACTTTTAAACCCAAAAACTGCGCATGCCCGAACTTCGCAAGCTGATATTTTGCATCTGGATCAGAAGGCCACGAAGTGTACGACCTGTAAACCGGTTTGTGGTAAGTTTTAGCTCTTTATAGCACGACAGGGACCAGAAAACCACTCGACTAGCTTCAAAACGCGTTTTTTCGGCAAAATGTCCAGGAGCGAATGGGTTAATGAAAACGATAAAAAAAAATGCCAAAAATAACTTTTCGGCCAGCCGGACGGGTTCTCACTTTTGACAGGCACCAAATTTCCAGTGCGATTAATAGAGTTACCATTTACGCTTCAACATGATAGAGAAATTGTTATGTTTAGGTTTTATTTCCCTTTATTCATTAAACTGTGTATGATTTTGTTATGTGTAATCTTTAAAAGCGAGTGATATTTACGCGCGGCGTTTTGAGTATTCCTGCATGCGATGTTTATGTTCGACTGGAAACAACCGGTGCAGCGATGAAAATTACGAGAGGGACTACTAACAATCAATATAATAAGTTTAATTCGGTGAAACATGTACAGAGACAATAATTTTCATTCACGAAGAGAAGTATTGACAGTAAAGTGTCTCAGAAAATCATGAGTCAGGCAAGCATGAGCTTATTTATGTTTTTAGCCGGTTTCCCGGTGTTCGCTCTTTTTCAAGATGAACTCGAGGCAAGAAAATCGCTCAGAGCCTGCTGTTTACAGCCAAATCATATTTAAATAATCTTCGGAACCTTTTCTTTGAATTTGCGGGTCTAAAAATGTCTAAAGGCTTTTTAAACCCGATACTATTGTAGGTTTAATAGATCATTGCTCGTGTTTTAACTTAAGCCGCATAAACCATACGCTTGACTTCAGGAAACCGGAAAAAAACACATCAAAAAAAATAATGGTTCAGGCTTACTAGTCGAGATGCTGCCTCTGAAGGTCATCAAGTGTTCCAGAATCGCTTGAGACTTTTCAACCTTCTTACGCCTCAAGCAAGGGCAAGTGAGTAAGCTCATTTTTGAAAACGATGCCATCCGAAATCGGATTTCCAATGACTTTGACAAGCGGTGCATTTTTCAACAAAAAGCGCAATAAACAAACCAGCCACGAATTACAGAACAATCTTGATAGCAGCTGTATTTCATTTTTTACACCAAGTAGAAAAAGACAAACATCACAAGATGACACAAAACTCTCTCAGCTCCAGCTATCAGTAAGCAAGTTTCCAGACGCTGCATAAATTTTCCACATAAACTCACCTGTCAAATTTTGACCAATCAGAACATAAAAATTGGACGGAGAGCGTGATCAACGCGTGACAGTGAGAAAAGTCAAAAGCGATTGCCTTCCCGGCATGTAAATGTAAAAGCCGGTTGAATTTTCGTGTCCGAGATCAGTTCGAAATCAACATTTTAAAAGTGCGGCTCATGAAACACGACTTATTTCATATGCATTTTAAAAAAATTAAACTTGAGCCTGCGATCATTTGAAAAGTAGTAACTTGTCAGCGGATACTTCCAAAATATTACTCGAACTCAGAGGGTCGATACCTGAGCCCGCGATACGGTCAGGTGATACTGTACAGCAGAAACACTGTTTTGACAGCTGTGAATTAATCAAAACATGGATGTACAATATCAGGTTGCAGGCTCCCAAACTAGCTAGAAAGTGTGAGATTAAACATTGGTATGCCTGTGGTGAGGACGGACGGAAGGTCGGGTGGTCGGTGTTCGGTCACGTGATTGCCGAATTTTCTAGGATGGATAGATTTTCTATAAAGCTATGGGGCTTCGAATTGAGCCCGTGATCAAATAAAATATCAGCGCAAAACTTTAAACACTACGTGACCTCAATAGATAGAAAAATGAGCCCGCGATCCACTCAGGTGATGATGGTCAGCGTATACTCTAGTTTGACAGCTGTCAATTAACCTTCATTAGAATGGCGAATATTCGAATTAACAGACTACGAGTGTGAGTAGGACATTTCCGTCCGGCATGTAGTGGAAAATGGCAGATCGTGTACCTGAGCCCTCGTTATTAGTTTTCTGATAGTGGTCTGCACATGTCCCATTTTAACAGCTGTCAATTGACCTTAATTTGGCTTGCCAATGTAACTTTAAACGACTGTCAGCCAACTGACAGCCTTGCCCGGCGTAGTTTCGTTTTTATGTTGAATTGGTAAGTGTGATATATTATATCACCTTATATGTAGGGGCAAAACGACTGGTCTTTTATCTGAGCCCACGAGACGGTCATGTGATAATTGTCAGCGGATGTCTGACTTTGACAGCTGTCAATCTAATCGTACTCATACGGGTGGCTTACATAACTAAGAGGCTAGTCAAGTTGTGCAAGATCTATTGTGACATTTGACATCGGCTTACATGAAGTGTGTGTACGGACGGGCGGGCGTACGCTACGTCATAACCAAATTTTCTCGGATGGATAGTTTACCAAATTTTCTTACCCATGGTGCTCTGCTGCGCTTCGCACTTCGCGCGCGCGGGAGCTCCGCTATTAAACGGGAAAGATTCAGTGAACGATTTTGGAAAAACAGTTTCCACTGCCGAGAAATACGGGCGCAAGTAAAATAGTAATGGCGTCATTTCTTTGCTATGACAACTACGATGTCATTGCAACCCTGATCATAACAAATTTTCATCTTTATCTAATGCAGCTGTGGTGGAAACGTTTTCCATATCTTTGTTATAGGTAGTTTATGCTCAAACTTGAAAGGTATCGACCTGAAAACCCTATTGAGCCACCTTTGAGAGGAAGGTTGGCGAGAATAGAACACATCATGTTAAAATTTAAAAAGTTGGCTATTGCGAACCCTTTCCACCAATATTCTAACTCCTTTGAAATGCACTCTGGCAGAGAAAAATTCAGCCTTGGAACTTTTCCTGTTGGTATAGCCAACTGGCCGAGCACTCCCTTCCGTGCGTCCAACTGTATTATTTTAAAAGTCGTCGCATTAATATAATGTTTAATGAAGAAGCAACAGTTTTTAATCTGGTTTGAAATCACGAGCCGAAATAGACAGATATGAAATTAAACATGCAAGAAAATAAATCCCACATGCGTTTAGAACTTTTCACCTACGAACGACGTTAACTGAAGGGGACATGACGTTATGCTCCAGAGCTTTTCGGAAGCCTAAAATGTCCGGAGGAAAGAGCAGGTTAATCGAAAATGCTACCTCAAAGTCAACACGTGCAGTGAAAAAGTAACCTTTGAAAAGATGTTCTGGAATTGCCGAATGGTAGGAAGACGAAAAACTAGTACTCGAGTCTTGCGTCTTCACAACTGAAAAGTCTTGCGTGCAACGCTCGTATACTATAATAGCAAATACTACCGCTAAAGCACTGAACTTTTGTCTGATTAAATTGGTCAAGAAACAAAATTTGATTTTGTGCAATACTCAATTTACTGCGTGTGTTATTTTAAAAAGTGTTAAATATTCACCCACCATTTGTTGTGTCAGTTGCTGTGCTGATAATTGATATCCATGAGTCACGTACAGTGACTTTATATCTGATAAAACACCGCGTACTTATAAGGGGAGGTTTTATCGATATAAAGTCACTGCACGTGATGTATTATCGACCATTTGATAAATCATGTGGCTTATAAATTATGAATGAGTTTTTTAGTTACCTTATATTTCTTCTGCATTCACAATGAAATTTTGATTAAGGCGTCTGGCCTTTAGATTGCCTTTTCAGCCGTTTTTTCCCATGTTAATGCAGTTTCATTACTTTTTATTCCTGTTCTATAAACACTAATCCATACATCTAAATAACAACTAACATTAATATTTTGGATGTCATAATTACAGGGATTATTCCCCAGTAAAACTATTGAGAAAATATTTGTACGTTATAATGTAATTTGGTTTTTACGTTCTAACAGATCTTTACACTTCAATGAAATTCAGCGATTAGATGCGGGGATTTTCTCAAACATGACACAACTGAGAGAATTGTAAGTGTTATCAATTTATTATCGTATTTGTCATTTTGTTATCATTATTTACTACTAATTATCATAATTATCAATAATTCATTATTGTTGTTATTATGAGAGAACGAACACTTTTCTATGCGAAACCTCTCCTTTTGGTATCTTAAAGAGCATTTTGGGCAATATTCTCTTTAAGAGTGGTTTTATTGTGATAGGAGTTTTTAGCGTTTTTTTCTTCTCAATTCTTTCGATCTCTCATTACGCAGATATCTTTATAACAACAAAATCCAGAAACTGGAAACAGGAACGTTCTCAAGTCTGACAGAGTTAACTAAGTTGTAAGTTGTACTCGTTGAAGTGCTGTTTATTTATTTGAATTTTTTGTTGTTGTTGGTTGCATGTGCGTGCCTTCGAGTTAATGCTAGAGTAGTGTAAAGTGGAGCCACCATCGTTACCATACCACACTATGAAGCCATGAATTTGCCGGTTTTAATGTGTTAACGGACTCAGTTGATAAAATTAGTCCTGCTTTCTTTGGTTTTATGCTTTTGTTTGGACTTCTTCATTATATTAGTAAGGAATTCAATTGCAATATTTTACAATTAGATAATGTGTCGTACAGACTCTTTATCTCAAATATCTTAAATTGCGAACCATTTAGAGAAAGTGAAATTGCAAAAGTAGATTATTTTGGTTGATATCAATTAGGGAGGAAAACTAAAGGACTGGAAGAAGAAATGGGTATTTTCACATTATTAGCACATTGCAGATGTATGTTTTCCACATCAGTACCCAAAGAAAAGATAGGATGATGAAGTTTATGTTAATCGGCTCCTCATTTTAGATTCTTTAGTTTCATGTTTTACAGTTCTAATTTTAGCGGAGAAAGACAAAATCGTTTTTGGATTCATGAATTTTCCCAACAAACACAACACTGAGAAATGCCGTAACCAATGTTTGCAATACAATGTTTATAGTCACAGTTAGGAACGGCTCGTGAGTTATCTGCTTGGAGATAATTGACTTATTGGAAGGTTGCGCGCAAAATGCATGATTTTCAATCTCCGTCTGTGCTTCGTGGCTGGTTGTTTGTTATTGTTCTCTTCAAAACAATGTATGACTTAGCTTGTTATCTCGACCTTGATTATTCCGGATATCAAATTAGCCTAATCTAAGAACTGTTTAATATTGACCTCAGGCCTCGTCAGTAACGCATATCATATGATTAATAAGGATGAAGATGAAGAAGAAATAAAGAAAGAATAGAGTAGGCGCCTGCAAGATAGGATAATCGCGGCGGGTTACCCATTCAGTTTTTAACCCCGCACGACAGGGCTTAACTTGAGTGGCACTATTTAAAACCGAGTTTCGCGAGGGTTAATGCGAGATACGTATTTCTGGTAGCCTGCCTAGCTGGCGGTATTGTGTAGTAGTCGAGAGAGATTTGGCGGCGGAGCCGTTGTGGTATAGTCGAGTGCGATTTGACGGCGGAGCCGTCACGAGCGGCGAAGCCGCGAGAAATACCGCCAGTAGTAATCGGAGGATGCTTTCTGCCTCAACTTTAACCCTATCATTTTTCCTGATTAATTTCCCTATTTCTCGATAAACTTGTTCCGATTATTTCCGTCAATTTTTTCACCTCGCTCCAGTCAGTTCATTCCACTCGCCTTCGCTCGCTCCATTCACTTCCTGTCGCTCAGTTCAAAAAATTCCGTCAATAATCTCACTCGTTTTATCTCGAAAGGGAAATTAATCAGGAAAAATGATAGGGTTAAACTTTATCCAGAAATCATCCTCCTATTACTACCCTAATACAAGAGAGGTGAAATAAGATGAAAAAGGTTACTACAAATAGGTACAAAAAAGTAAACTTTTTTATTTTAAGAAGTGCTTAAATGAGTTTTCTGTTTTCTGTAGTAACCTTTTTTGTTTTATCTGCATAATTTGTACCAAAAATCATTCTAATGGGAAAATCCCATTTGCTGAATTTTTGATGAGTTGTGTGAATGTATAATTGGTGGATTTCCTAACAAGATGTGAATTGATATAATCTACTTATCGAATTCAACTAATATATCCAGTTAGGCATATGATCCCTATCAAATGGGGGGGTTTCCCAAGGAAATAAGTCATTAGAAGGTTCTAGAAAGCTATACTCTCAGCCAATCAAATGATTACACAAAATTTTGAAACCATAACATTTTTTGTAATCATTTGTGAAGTTGAGTGAGGGCAAAATCGAAACATATAAAGCGAAGCGGAGTTAGTATAACAGATTATAAATGTCATTTATTATAATTATAATTCAGATTATAAATGCCTCTATAAATGCCTATATATAAATGATAATAAATCAGTCAGATTATAAATGCACAAATAAACGGCATTCAAGGAAAAAATAAAGTTGGATATTACCATTTTGTTGTATATGATAAAAAACTTGAATTTCAGCTTAAAGATTTGCCAAGTATTATAAAATGCAACTCACAAGCAACGACAGTCTAGCCCCAGACAACATTATCTTTAACGAAGCCAAAGACTATAAAGTGAAAGATTCGAAAATTAAATACCAACGTATTCCAATTGAAGCCAAATATCCTAATGGTAAAAAAGAACAATTAATAATCGAGACGCCTCTTCTTTTTTCCTTTGGCGTAAACGAAAAGAAGAACCAAGAAACAAACACGTTAGTTGGTTATAGCATTCCAATATGTCGTTGGGCTAAAGATAGTGAGCCAAATCCTAAAGAAACAACATTTTTTGAAGCTATAAACAATATAATAACTATTTGCCAGCAATATGTAGAGAATGAATACGGTGCAGATCTAGCATCATCTCTGTCTTCACCATTCTATTACAAACAGATGGAGTATACCGATAAGAAAGGTAAAAAGAAAACTAAGAGAGATGAATCAGCAGCGCCAGTACTCTACACAAAACTTATTTACTCTGAAAAATCAAAGAAAATTCTTTCTCTGTTTAAAACAAAGGGGAAAGAGAGTGTTAATCCTTTTAAATATCTTGACCAATATTGTAATGTAAAAATGGCTTTGATAGTAGAAGGCATCTTTATCAGTAAAACCGTTACATCTCTACAAATTAAAGTGCATGAGTGTTATGTTAAACCACTGAAACCTCGGCAGTCTTTACTTACAAGTCAAGAAAGTGATGATGATGATGATGAAAGTGAAAGTGATACTGAGAAAGATGAGCAAAGTGAGGTTGATAAAATTGAGGATTTAGTTATCGCCGATAAAGAAGTGGAAGAATGAGAAAAAGGTTACTACAGAAAATAGAAAAGTATTTAAACATTTTTAAAAATAAAAAAGTTTATATTTTTTTAACTATTTGTAGTAACCTTTGTCATTAAGGGGTAGATTTCCAGATGGATTTATTTTTAATACAAATTTTGTATTAAAAATCAACCAAATCTTTAAAACTTACCCATGAGTTAAATTTATGAGGATACCCACTCCATTTCACTAGTGCTAACTTTTTCTTGTTATCTCCTCTGATAACCTTTTCTATTCTGAATGTCTGCTGTTTTGCTCTCTGCAATTCTCGTTCGATATTCGTAGAATGAAACTTTAATTGATTCTCCCATTAAATCAACAATGCTATACGTAACAGGTTTTGTTGGCAAAACTTTATCAATCACAAATATCTCCTCTGTCCAGTTTGGTGTATAACCCTTATCAAATACTTGTCTTTTATACTTTGAAATTCTAACTTTATCTCCAATCGTAAACTTTGGTTTGCCAGGTTTTAAGTAAATTAAATCGCTGTATAAATTAGACCAAACTTTTTTCTCATGCAGTTGCCTTTTTACTCGCTTTAACAGGAGTCATTTTTATGCTAGAATGTCTCGAGTTGTTGTAATCATTAACTAGCTTATTTATCTTGTACTACTAAACAGTGTTGTTATTTACAGTAAACATCTTCCACATTCTGTTTTTCATTGTTTTATTCCATTTCTCAACAACACTCGATTTCCCTTCATTTTCAGTGTGATATAAATTGATTCTTTACTCTTCAGAAACTCTTTGAAATGTTAACTGATAAACTCAGTACCTTTATCTGCCCACAACATTTTTTTATATATTCCTCTAAAATGATTAATTCCGAGTTCGTCAACCCAATCCATGAGATCAAAGTTGGATAGAGGTTTGATTACCAGTTTACTGACTACAGGATGGCTCCTAATACGGGAATTGAGTTGAATAGGCTGTCTTTTCCTAGTTATAGTCCTTTGCCTTTGGACTTTTTTTTAACCCCTGCACCAATTGGATTTTCCCAAGTTCCAAAAAAGGGAGGAGATCGATATGGGTAGCCTTCACCGTGTGTTGATGGAGGAGGTGGTGGAACATAAACATTTGCCGTATTTGATGATGAATGTCTATCAACTTGAAGTCCAGCCCCCCGCTGGCAGACCAGAGCCAAACATCTTTGAAACTAAACTAATCGCCGTTGGAATACCAATAGAGGCAAGTTTTCCCAGAAATCCTCCTTCTATTTGTTTACGGGTTGGTTTAATAACCAATCGACCTCCGGTTTGATAAGCTTTGTTTATCTGGTCTCGTTGTGATTTGATAAACCCACGAGCAAAAGGTGGTAACATTAGGATGAATTTTTTGGGAATTGTAATTCCTTTTCCATCCAATCTCGGCAAGTGCAGATTCGGCTCCAGTAGATAATGTCGGCGCAACTTTTGAAACTCCTCGCATTTCAAAAGGAAGAAGTTTAGCACCCGGTGATGCGAGACTACTGAATAAATTTCCACCATGTTTTACAGAACGCCTAATCTGCGTTCGGCTTATCTTTATATCTGATCCTGTTCCATTTGCCAGTGATTTCTCTGTTTTAGTTATCTGTCGGCGGGTTAGTATTAACTCATCAGAACCGCGTAGTTGTAAATGTTTTAATCGAAGAGTTAGTGGTAATTTATTTCTGATTGCTGAAGCTAGTTTTCATTTTTGTCCATCTGTTAGTTTTACTCTGTATTCAATATAAGTTGTCATTTTCATTTTATTATTTATATTAATTATGTTAAAATAATTAATAGTTAGTTAAAATAACTCTGCAGTTTGCTCCTCCAGCTCGCCAGATAAGGTTGGAATCTCTTTCTATTTCAAGATTTAGCTCAATTTTTGTATTTGGAAGAAGTTTGTCCTCTAATGTTTCAAAGAACGAATATCTGTTGAGAGGAATTTCGCATCGCGCTGTTGCTGAGTCGCCTAATATAAATTTTCTTATTGCAAAACCCTTGTTATAATTAGCTACTACTGCATCTAACATATTAGATGGGCGTTGCCAGCAGCATTTTGCCTGTGACTTACTCTCCTTGATGTAAATTTTTGTCTTTCAGCATTTCTTAATGTATCAAGATGGTAGAATTCATTTGTGGCAATACTCTTAACATAAGAGGGGTTATACTCAAGTAAAATCTTAATATTTTCAACATGATTAGCGTAATTAGAACTGTAAACGTTTCGGCCATTTGCTAGAATAGTTAACTTTTCTATGAGAGAGCCAGAACCATTTACCATTCCCACGTTATCTCCATCAGCATCTATATTAGCTCCAGCAGCCAGCTGATTAACTTTGAAATCTACTGAAAATCGCGCATTATACCAATCAAATGGAGTAGCCTCACCTGTGTTATCAGCAACAAATCTAAGACCTGTTTTGTTTTGTTGAGCGTTATTTGCTGGTTCTACATCTAAAGCCTGCTCGAGGTCAAAAACAACATCTTCGTATCTCTCGAGATATTTTGGATTTCTGAACGATTTCATTTTATTATAATAATTATATAATCTTTCCCCAAATCATAATACGAAGTACTCGTTTATTTATTTCGTGTTGAGAATTAGTTGGGCTCGTAACCATTTTTTTAAAAGTGACTTTGTTTGGTTTACCACTGTGAGGTTTACCACTTTGAGGTTTACCACTTTTGGATAACATTTTTACTATTGAGTCACCAGCCTTTTTACTGCTAGGTTTAGCAGGAGGTAACCACCTTTTTTTTTTTTTAGTTAATTTTGAACCAAATGATTTAAATGAGTCCCTTATTCCTTCTCCATAAATATGCTGTTTTTTTAAATTTTCCTGTAATAGGATTGTATTTCTTTTTAAACTCTGATTGTCGCATCATTTATTTATAGACTTATAGAAAATGATGATTAGCGTAGCTGAGGGAAGGGAGTTTTCCCATTATGCAAGATTACCGGTTCCCTCTGAGCGAGGCACTAACGTCATAAACCAATCAATTCCGTTAAATTCAACAGGTCTTCCAAGTGAATCAGTCACATATATTCTCGTTTCAGAAATTTTATAATATGAAAGTGGACAATACAATTGCCTTCTATAGGCTCAAACGTAAATGGGTAAGATCGCGTGAGATTATCAGTCGGAATAACGGCAATTGTGTCTGTATTTATTCCATTTACAACACTATCTTTTATGGCTGTTGTGTTTATATGTAATGAGTCAATCGAATTTGTGATATTTGATAGTTTTGTTCCATACTCTGTTTTAGTTATGAGTTTTTTGTCAAATCCTATGAGGTCTCCAAAATTTGTTACCCTTAGATCAAGTTGATAGTCGCAATCAATTGATAACAGAACTCGATATGTGGAAAGAAAAAAAGTTAGATTGATGGAATAAGTTTTTTTCCTTTGGAGTCTGTTGAGTGATGACTTTTCTGAGTCATGTACTGATGAATATAATCATTGATATCTGAGTAAGAATACATTCCATCTGTAAAAGTAATTGTTTGCCAAGTCGTTCCATCATGAGCGTATTTGATTTTGTTATTACCGTAATCACCTCTAATGTTGTACCAAGAGTAAGTCATCGACAATCGGTCAAGGGCGAGATAGTGATTGAGATCAGGATTAAGTTTTAGAGGAGGGTTGAATCTGATTATAAAATCGCTAGGTTTGTTTGCTCCTCTTTTTTCTCGTTTAACAGAGGAAATGTGAATAACACTTTCATTCATTTTATCATGTCTATATACTTTCTTAGCAGCGCATTAAGGTGTTTATTAGAAATAATACCGGTGCCTCTTAAGCGATGCGCTATTTGAACGTATTCGGGAAATGCTGCATTGTTACCAGCAGTTAGTGATCCGTCGAGCAATTCAAGTCTGTTGAGTAATTCGTGGGGAGTGTTGTAAAAGAAATACCTCGTCCTCTTCTTTCTCTTTGTATATTTCTTCGCCTCTGTTTAAGATAAGGCATGAAAGCATCTCTGTAATTTACTAAAGCTTGTTTATAAGCCTTTCGGTATTCTAGTACTCCTACTTGTTCAGGTGTTAACTGCGCGCTTCGTATTTCATCGAGGTTTATTTGGCCTGTTACGCTTTTGATACTTTTAGCTAATTTTTCTCGCACTCCTTCTATATAGGAGAGGTCATAGTTTCCTAGTTCATTTATCTCTGGAAAGGGATCATCAACAAACTCTGGAGGTTTAATAAAGTAAGAAGCAGCAAGGGGTTCATTATACTCAACTGGTTCTGGAGGTTGGGCTAAGTATTGAGGTACCTCCTCTGGAGGTATAACATCATACTCTGGTATTCTAGCTGGCAATCGTGAAGAAGACTGGGAGGACTCAGGTGCTGTTACATAACCAGTAACAGATTCGTAACCAGATGACAATCGTGGTGAGCGTAACTTTAAAGATGGATACGCAGATGCGGACGAAGACGAGGAAGAGGGATATCCTGAATACATTGGGCTTGACGAGAACCATATGAAGGAGAATCGACTGATTGTATAGGGTACATTGCAGATTGACTACCATATGGTGAGGGATAAGGACTCTGCCCCGAGATTTGCGGATCAGCTGAGGGATGCCAAGAGGGAAAAACGCCAGTTACATTTGGTGTTTGCCAATCTGATGGCACCTTTGCCAATTGCTCCGATGGTATTTGCACTGCGGACGTCCGCATAGCAGACGCCGATGCGGTACTTTCTAGATTAGAAGTAGATTAGAAGAAAGTCTTGACGATGGAAATACCTCGGATGAACTAACAGAGGGAAATACATCCGATGATTTAACACTGGGTGTAAGAGAACTTTTAACAAAACTACCCATACTTTTTAGAGGATTTACTACTAATGCAGATGCGACGTCTCCAACTGCTGATACTCCTGTTGTTGGAATATCACCTAGAGTTGATAATGCTGATGATGATATGTCTCCTACGGCCGACAATACTTGTTGCGAAGCTGAACGCAAGGGAACTGCTTGGTATGAGGTGGAACTACTTACACGGCTTGCGCTTTGCATCTGACGTTGTATACTTTGTTGAGCTGCTAGTTCTCTCTGTAGTTGTTCGTTTAGCTGTTGTCGTTGAGCTTGTAATTCTCTAGTTTGTCTTAGTTGTTTTTGCATAGATTGTTTGTTGGCTTGTTTGTGTCAGTTGTTGGCGTAAAGGTTCAAGAGACTGTTGCTGTTGTTGTTGCTGTTGCTGCTGTAATTGTTGTAGTTGTTGTGGTTGTAATTGTTACTCTATTTGTTGTAGTTGTTCTGGTTGTAGTTGCTGTAGTTGCTGCCGTACTTGTTGTACTTGTTGTTGTTTTAGCTGTTGCTGCTGTTGCAGCTGCTGCTGCTGTAGTTGTAGTAACCTTTGTCGCTGTTGATTAAAAAGTTCTTGTTGTTGCTGTTGTTGCTCTTGTTGTTCAAAAATCTCTTCTTCTTGCTGTTGTTGTATACGGCGTTGATCTAATAGTTGTCTTTGTAATTCTTGTAATTGCTGCTGTTGTCGCAGTTCCTCTTGCTGATCACGAATATCATCTAGATCCTGTCTATCTGTGACAGCAGGACGCCGTTGTCGTCGCCGCCGTGGTCGTTGTGGTACATATTCTCTTGCGTCGTAAAAATAATCACCGTCGTCGTCGTCACCGCCGTCGTCGTCACCGCCGTCGTCGCCGTACAAAATTAATCGGCCATCTCTGCCCCTACGAAATCTATCAGCATATCTTTCTTGTGGTTGTTGATCTTCTTCTTGCTCTTCATCTATTCTTCTATTAAGTCTTTGTAATTCTTCTAACATCAAATTTTGAGTTTTAGTGGATTTATCCTGAGACTCCAAAAGTACTTCAAATTCTTCCCTAAAAGCTTCCCACGCTTGTTGTTTTCCAATTCTTTGCGTTTTATGCTGCGTCTAACTATCTTCGTAAGAAAATCTGCCTCAATTTTATCCTGTGAAAGTTTTTTTGCTTGGTCAATATTCATTTTATCTCATGCCCAGATAGATTTTCATTGTTTTCATCATTTTATTCAGTTCTGCTGTGGGTAAGATTTTTATCGAGTTTAGATAGTTTGCGATCTGAGTAAACTCCCGCACAACACCATTATTTCCAGCTATAATAGACCCACCAAGCCGTTTAAGCCTATCAATAAGTTGATTAGGGTTAATTCCTGTACCAACTTTGTACTTTTTTCTAGCTTTTATAAGATCGCCTAAGGCATCTTTATAAGTTATCAACAATCGTTGATCTGATCTTAATTTTTCAATACATTCTTTATCTTGTTGAGTTTTCTTTTTATTTGCTAGCAATTTTACCATTCGCTTTTTTAATATCATCATTAGCGTCGTTAAAATAGGATTCCAAATAATCCATATCTTTTTTCAAAAAATTATTAGGTCTTTCATAACTCATTTCTTCTAATTTGTCTAATTCTTCTTTTTTAAACTCTTTCTCTAAATCAAAAAGAGTATCTACTTTAGGTGATGGGGTTGGTGTTTTTTCTTTCTCTAATGAATAAAATTCTTCATCATCTTCAATTGCTTCTGCTCCTGGTAATTCCTACATATCGGCCAATCGCTCTAACTGATTAAAGCCTTGAGTAATAGCTCGCTGATTGGCTCTAAGACCTTTTGTAAGAGCTAACTGATTTGCAAGCATTCCTTGGTTTGGAGTAAAAATAGTTTTTGTTTTATCATCCTCAGGTTTTTCAAACTGGGAAATCAGAGGTTTAAAAGACTCACGAAATCCTTCTCTCTGATTCTGTTTTTCCCAGGCAGTTCCTTTTATACGTTTTCTCACCTGTTTTGAAAGATCATCGGATTCAATCTTGTTTTTAGCCCACTTTTTAATTTCTTCAATATCCATTTTATTTAATGTACATATTAGATAAAATGGAAATACCAAACTACGATAGCAGTGAAGACTCAGATAAAAATTTCAAACAATTATATCTTTACATGCCTTCAGTCACATTTCGAATGTTGATCTGTGGAAATAGCGGCAGTGATAAGACTAATCTATTATATCACATGTTAATTAAGCCACTGTTGTACTATGATGAGATTTATCTATACGCGCGTAATTTAGAGCAGCAAAAGTATCAAAAGTTGATTAAAAAATGAGGGAGCTGTCCCATCAAACCGGATATGAAATACTTCATGTGAGTAATGATGAAATAACTCCTGTGTCAGAAATGGATTACGAAGACAACCAAAAACTTGTGATATTCGATTACTACGTCTGTGACCGCAATAAGAAACAGTTAATAGATTATTTCATTCAAGGGCGACATAAGAATTGCTCGGTGGTGTATCTCAGTCATTCGTTTTACAAAACTCCAAAGGATATCCGATTGAATTGTTCTCACTACTGTTTATACGAATTTCCATCATTGCGAGAGGCAAACAGAGTATCATCTGAGTTGGGAGTTGATACCACCCATTATAAAGCAGCAACTCGACATCCTCGGAGACCCAGGGGCAGATAGTGGGGGCGAGGAAAAGTCTAAACGGGCGGAAAAATATGGCACAAAAGAAAAATAAAGAACGGCCAGAAGAGCCCCTGGGGACAATGTCTCACCAGACCAGTTCCAAACGGTCGCCGCCGTTCTGGCTTCTGATTGGTGCCAGAAAACTTGTGTTTTTCTGGCACCAATCAGAAGCCAGAACGGCGGCGACCGTTTGGAACTGGTCTGGTAAGTCATTGTCCCCAGGGGCTCTTCTCGCCGTTCTTTACTTTTCTTCGTGCGATATTTTCCCCCCTATTTAGACTTTCCCTCGCCCCCACTATCTGCCCCTGGGTCTCCGAGGATGCAACTCGAAAACCGTATTCATTTTTGTATGTCGACAGACCAAAAAAGCGCATTGCCAAAAACCTTACTGGAAGTTTACAACATTGTATGAGTAAGGAATAAAATGGGAATCTTTAATACTCATTCTTTTGGCCAACAATTTGAAAAAAGGCGCACAAGGCGCCCCAGGAGTTGGATTCAATCTCACCGCAAATGGAAATTATGATATGGTAAATAAAAAACTGACAAATGTTGGAACACCAACATCCAGTGCTGACGAGGCAACAAAGAAATATGTTGATGATAATTCCAGTGGGTCACCCGCAACATCACGTTTAAGAGTTGATTCAAAGATAGACATGAAGGATACTTATCGTATTCTCAATCTGAAATCACCATCCGACGGAGATCAACCAGCCAGAAAACAATATGCAGATATTAACTTCTTTTTCAGAAATGGAAGTCATCCAATGACTGGAAATGTTAATATGAACAATAATAGAATAGAAAATCTTCCAACACCAACTGCAGGAAATCAACCAACAACAAAGTCGTACATTGATTCTAATTTTATCAATAAAGATGGAACAGTACGAATGGAAGCAGAAATACACATGCATAATAATCGAATAAGAAATATTCCACAACCATTAACAGCAAATCACGCAGCAACAAAAATTTACAGCGACACGTTGGTTAACACCAAGCTAAATGATTAGCTGAAAAAAGACGGCACTGTTGCAATGATCAGAGACCTCAGCACTGGCGGCCACAAAATACTAAATCTTCGAACGCCTATATCAAACAGTGAACCAGTAACAAAAAGTTACGTTGATTCTAATTTTCTTAAAATTGGAGGTCAAAAAGTAATGACAGGAAATCTGAACATGAATAACAATCGAATAATCAATCTTCCACTTCCAACTGGATCAAATCAACCAACAACATTGGGTTTCACCGATCTTAAGTATCTCCACCTTGATGGAACAGTCCCAATGGGAGGAAACTTAAATGTGAACGATAATAAAATAATTCATTTGTTACCTCCGGTGACTGACACAGATGCTGCAACGAAAAAGTATGTTGATGACACAGCAGTTAAGGGTAATCGCTATCTAAAACGAGATGGAACATCTCAAATGACAGGAAACCTCAACATGAATAATCGAAAAATAGTAAACCTGAATGATGAGCCAACAACAGGAACTGATGGAGTCAATAAAAATTATGTTGATTCTGTGGTAGGGAAGTCTCATGTTAAGGTGACTCGACCCAGTTTTTTTTTGGAGGGGGTGGGGTACTATCCTACTTTAAAGCTCTCTGGTATCCCCACCTTTACTTTTATCGTAAGTCTAACACATAGAATGGATAACATATAGATCAATCTATAATATAACATTTCATAACATAACATCTATAACAAAACATCTCGAACTGGGTCTTTGCAATTTTAGTGAAACTCTGTTCAGTGCAAGGCACTAATGCGCACTATGTGTAGCCGAGACATTTTCACGAAAAATTGCCGGCAACAGCAGATTTTCGACTCAGACCTCAAAGGGGCGTGGCATTATAACCACGTGACATTTACTCCGATCGCCAAAAATTTTATGTTATATTGTAGATTGATCTATATGTTATCCATTCTATGTGTTAGACTTACGATAAAAGTAAAGGTGGGGATACCAGAGAGCTTCAAAGTAGGATGGTACCCCCCCAAAAAACTGGGTCGAGTCACCTTAAACCAAGTCATTTTAAAGACAAATTTGCATTTTTGATGTCAAATGTATTGGAATGGACTGATGAAATCGATGGTGGTAATAGTTTTATCATAATAAAGATAGCTGGGCTGTCGCCGTCTCAAGGTAATTTTCACACTTAGAATCACAAAGTACTTTACGATTATCAAAAATTCTCAAGGTGGTTACAAGTACAAAATGTGAGCTAATTGTTACACTCTGTCATTAAATGTCGATTATACTCTTTGCATTGAAATACTAAACACTGATTATCAGCTATGGCATAAGTCAAAAGTTACAATTGATAGAGCAACATCTCAAGGATTGGCAATTGGAAATGTTTCAGTAAAAAAAATCACTTATAGATACACCGACGCCAAAGGCCAAACTCAACTCATGTACTATTACCGAATGACAATTAATTTTCGCAAAGCAGCACCTTCACATCCTTATTTTCTTCATATCCTAGTTGATATTCCACAGGATGGAACTGATTTAGCAGTTTATCCAAAAAACTTTACAGGAGTTTACGTGATTGCTTATGGAATCTTGGGACGAGTGTCAGATATTGATGCTGATAAAGTTTACGACTACCACACAGCGTTTGATATTAAACCGACAGAAGTTTCATTCAATGTTGATATTAACACGAATCAAAAGGCAATTAAAAATATTAAACTTGAAAGAAACAGTAATAATAGTGCTGCAACAGTTGGAATGGTAAAAGAGTTAATTCCTTTTACTACAAACAATATTTATAGACAATATTTTGAAGAATTCTATGACTTCGGTGATGCAAGTAATTATAAATTAACACAAGGTTCTTCAGGAGATAGTTTTACAGGTTTAAATCCTAACATTATATACACAAAAAAATTGGACAAAATAAATAAAGATGGATTAAATTTCGATGGTTGTGGTTTAACAATAACCGTTCCTCACAGTCAAGACTATACAATGTGTGTTGTATTTCATTTCTGGAGAAATAAGAAGTTTTAATCTATTTTCCACTGTTGCAAATACCAATCTTAAAACAGAATTAAAATATGAGAAAAAAACATATAGATTAAGTTTAACAACCAATATGGGAACTAAAACTATTATATTACTAAGTAGTTTCAATGGAAAACGAATCGTTGTCTTGTTAACAGAAAACGCTAATGCAAACATTACCAAAGCAATTTTATCTAACTACAGCTCAACACTAGTACAGGCATCATCGCCAGTTAGAAATCAAAGAGTAAACTTTGGTTTCACAGCAGAAGATGGAGTATTACATAAAATTCTGTATTCTAAAAACTTTTACGATTTAGACTCAGAAGAATACCACAGAATTCTCATACAAGAAAAATTATCTGGCCGTTATTTAGAATGAAAGATATTGGGAAACCCAACATATTTTAATTTAATCACATTGATAAATCTCCGTCAGAATCTGATATTAAAACTCTCAAAGACTTTTACGAACACTATTACAAGAACTACTGGTGTTTTAAGAAATCATACAAGAGATATAAACTTCTTGATGAAACAGTTGCGATCTCCGGAATATGCCTAGTGGCTATAGGCACAAATGCTGGTGGAATAACCCTAAACCCAGTTGTTCTCGGAGTTGTAAATGGCGCTGGCCTCATTGTGGCGGGTATTGGAAAGAAAAATAATTACAAAAGAAAAATTTAAATGAGTCGAATAGCATTAACAACATATGACAAAGTGCTCATTGAACTGCGTGCAGCTCTGGGAGGAGATTAGTTTAACAAACAAGCGTTTATTGATCGCATGAAACTAATAGATGAAATGATAATTGATCAAACTCCTCTAGCAGATAGATTTGCTAAGAGATATAATAAGAAGTTCACAATGTGAAAAAGGTTACTACAATATTAAAACAAAAACAAAACTTTTTTTTATTTTAAGAACAAATTAAATTGAATGTTAATTATTGTAGTAACCTTTTTCGAATTATAGCAGAGATTATTATCACCCAGAGTATACGAGATACTATGCGACCGATAGTAGTAAGATTTATAATTCTAAAACAAGAAGAGAATTAAAAGGCACACGCTCTAAAAATGGGTATATTAGAATCTCGATCAGGCCAAAAGGAAAAAACCCCATCAGCTTACCCGCGCATGAGTTTATCTGGGAGGCATATCACAATGAGGAAACAGATAAATATTTCGATATTATTCATATCGACGGAAACAAAATCAACAATAAACCAGAAAATCTAAAACAAGTTATTACTAAATCTTCTAATCCAACATGAGGAAACAGATAAATATTTCGATATTATTCATATCGACGGAAACAAAATCAACAATAAACCAGAAAATCTAAAACAAGTTATTACTAAATCTTCTAATCCAACTAGCATAGAAAGACAAATATTAGCAACTAATCTCACAACTGGTAAAACTAGAAAATTTGAATCAATATACCAAGCATCTCAAAAACTACAAATTAATACCGGCTTAATTAAACTGATCGCAGATGGAAAGAGTATTGGAAAAACAGCGGCGTCCAAACACGACCAGAATAAATACACATTTAAATACTCTAATCCTCATGATTTAGATATAGTAAAGTTTCTTAAAGATAAGATAAAGAAAAAGGTTACTACAGGCACTACAGATTAAATAAAGTATTTTTTTTTAATCTTAAAATTTTTGAAACTTTTATAACTGTAGTAACCTTTATCATTTATCTTTTAGGATTTCTGTTTATTTCTATCATTATCTAGGTACTAGACTTCCCTGATGAAAAAGGTTACTACAGAAAACAGAAACTGATTTAAAATATTAAAATTATAAAAAAGTTCATTATCTTGGTCTTATCTGTAGCAACCTTTTTCATTTCCATCTATTCATAAGATAGAAATGATCACGATCATTAACTTATGTTAATTACTATTTCTCTCATTATCAAACAAGATTTTACTGTGATAACTTTATTAAATCCTGTCTTCTTTACAAGTATCTTCACGATAAGTATTTGTCAAGTAATATGGACTTTGATCAGATAATCTATAGACTAACTGAAGTGCGAAATAGTTTCAAAACAAACTCAGCTATTCTCTCTAATGATTTAATCCTTTCTATCACTTTTCGCGCGTTTTGGAAACAGTATCGCATGGGTCGAGGATGTGTTTATGTCGCTGACACACCGTTTCAAGAGAGCGAAGTACTTAGATATTTAACTGGGATTGTCTACTGGTGCTTTCACAGAGGAGTGGTTCAGCAGTTTACTGGTTCATAGATTTGAAAAATTTTCACCACTTTTCATAATTCTCAAGAGTTTGTTTAGAAATCTTTAGAAACTAACTTATACTTTTCATTTTCCATTTCTTCTAAAACTTTCTTGATGAGATTAAAAATGCTTATCATTCTCGTTCACAGAATCCTTTGTTTAAAATCTCCATTTTATCTTTATCTATTGCCATTAGTTTCTTGAATAAACAATACTTTTCCTCCTCATTCAAAGATAGTCTTTTAGAAACTTGAGCAATCTTTTTCTCATAATGATACTTCCTCTAATATATACTCCTCTTTCGAAAATGAAATCGATCATACTCTTTCTGATCGTAATACTCTAAAGCATGGCCATTACTCGCTCCACACTCCTCGCAAATGTTATAGCCTAATTACAAGGAAACAATCGCTTTGACAATTCCAACATCTAACGTTTCTATCGCAGTCGTGTTGCTTATGTGATTTAAGAAAGGATAAATAATATTCTATTTGCTCTTGCTCTTTGTTGTAAACCATCTATTATTTGTATCTAACTATCTTAAAGCCAATGTATGGATCTGATCCTCACATATCAATCTTTTGTCATCATTTGCACTCAAAGCAATTTTATTTACTTTCTTAGAGTAAATGTCATGGTTTTCACTTCCAATAATATTCATCTCTCTCATCTGTGTCTCACCAGAAAATAAACACTGAACATAGTCTTCAAATGTGATTTCCCGTTTAACAACATTTTTCTTTATTCCCTTACACTTTTTGGTTAACCCCGAGCCCTCACGCCGCTCGGTCGACTCCACATTAAAACTATAAAGTTTTGGGCGAAGGCCAACAAAGTGAGTGGTCTGGTTAACGGCTACTTCTAATTCATCTTTGAACTTTCCAATTACTTTCTTGTTAACTCCTGTCTTAATACCAGATGGATGTTTCTCAGGGTAATCAGAAGTGTCAAATTTTCGCTTAATATCGCGAGATATATCCTTGTAAAAACCATCCGTATGAATTAAGTGCAACTAGCTATTAGTATCTGTAAACAACAACTCTACACGACAAGCGCCTCAGCCTTGGAATTATATTTCTTTCTAATATAATCATAATGAAAATCAAATATTAGTGTTTTCGAGAAACCAGTATTGCTTGCCCGACATAAACTGGTTTGTTAAAAAATACTTCAGTTTTCTTCATATGAACAGCAATAAGATTGCGACCAAATATTGTTGCTCGATCGTTTTGTGGTTAGTTTTGCGGCTTTTCTTCGATCATCAACCAAAACCACATTCTGTCTCTTTCTAATGTTTTCTATCGTTTTACGAAACACTGAATTGTTCATTAGTTTGAAAAAAGTCTTTCTCAAAACTATTAGCAGCCGACTTTCTAAGCTCTGTATTTTTTGAAATGTAAGACGCCATCCATGGAGATTGGTAAAATGATATTCCCCTGTGAACAGCACTTAACCGCATTCCCATTTCAAGATATTGTTTAAGATTTTGATAATGTACTACATCATGTTTTCGGAGTTTAAAAGTCCCAATTAGTTTCTCTACTCCATTTACAACCATCTTCTCCGGCGCAAGAGGATAATCATTATGTGATTTCCACAGCTAAGACGGATAATCCAAATCAACTTCAAATATATACGCCTTGTTTGTCTTTCGCTTTTCTAGAAGATTAATCACACTATCAACAGTTAAATCACCTAGCCATTTAAACCCATGTGTGGGAAGTGGTTGTGACATCGCCCAGCCATAAAGATTGTTGGCATCAAGATATTGAATGTAAGTAGAAGGTTTACTAGGATCATAATTTTCCATACATTTGTTATTCGCCTCTGCATATCTCTTTGATATGTGAGTTATTCCACCGCGAATGCCGCGCTCAAACATCATCAACATATCATAATCATGAAGTAATTCGAACTCATGTCCTGTTTCTTTGAGACATGTATCCCAGGCAGTCCAGGAGATGTATAGTAATGCGCGGGATCTAGATTGTAATGACGAAGACAAGTTTTTATAAAGTTCTCAAATACATCTGCCAACGGTAATACATCAGACTTGAGATAGAGGTTATGATAATCACGAATTATAGTTTTACAATTAAAAGTGTTCCTTACATTAAGCGCGTGTTGGTAATCAGAATCTGAAATATCTTGATCATTTAGTTTTGAATAGAATTCTGATTTAGGTGGAAGCTGCGTCTCAGAGAGGGTCTCAATTGATGAAACATAGTCATATGGATAAACATCTTAACGAGTTAACAATTCTATGTTTTCTTGATATATAGCCTTTGTGTTATAAAAATCATCTGGTTGTAGATTTCCAACAAAATCGCCAAGAGATGTTTGAAGAAACTTATAAGAATCAATAAATCGTAACTCAAAATACACCGAAACTGTTTCTCCATTTTTTCGAGATATGTTTTCGTTAACTTTAATCTTTTTAGAAAACGAAATGTATTTTTCTTCTGTCGATGGAATACAGTTTAACTCATCTGGCAAACGAGAAAGTTGTTTAATAAACAAATGTGCATCATACCCTTGAAGATTGTGAAATATAACTAGAAGAATCATTGGCTTTCGGCATTTCAAGTTGCAACTGATATGAGCAGCTCCACGATAAACACCAGTAAAAAGGCAGTAATCGCGAACTTTATCACCGTTTAATGCTTTGTTGCAAATATGACAAAACTCCGCTTTATTGAATTCTTCTTGTGATTGTTTTGTTAGTTTAAGAGGTAATGGCTGATAATAAAAATCATTATATATCTTATTTGTTATTCCCGCAAGTTTAGAAACAAAAATCGCAGGGATGTCATCACTTTTGGTGGTTTTTGTGTAAAGAATTGGTTTCAATGTTGTGTTAGGGACTAATCCTCTGATGTAAAGACAAAATCCTGATGGCTCATGTTTCTGGTAGCTGTAAGTATGCGAATCCTCTGGATTGGGGCTGCAAGTATTCATTGGCTTGGCAAAACATTCAAAATCAGCATAAACTACAACAGAATTGTTTGTGGTAATTATCAAAACATAACTTTGTGTTTCTAATAGGCATACGCACAGCAACTGTTTCATTGGATGAACAATATTCGATATGTTTTTGGAATAATCGCTCTGTTGAGAAGTGAGTAAAACATTTCTTGCAAAAAAAATTTTGCCATTTGTTCGTAACGTTATCTGTGATCTAAACAATCGCGAAAAGTTTTTAATAAGTGAATAATGATATTTACCATCTTGTTCGTGAAGAAACAAATCAATTGTCTGTTGAGTGTGTCGTTGAGCCATTCTCAAAGGATAAAACTTATTATTCTCATTACCTGAAAATACATTTATCCCTGGTAGTGCTGGATTTAGATTTTCAAATTTGGATATGTCTCTGAGTTGGACTGGGTAATCAATTCCTTTGGTATTAAGATCGTTTTCATATTGTTTCAAATCTGTTAATCGGACATCATTCTTCTCTCTTGGATGAAGATATCTAAGTACACACCAAAGAAAACATTTTTCATCAGTGTTTCTAATATTTACAATTGCTTTCTTTCGCATAATCCAATCTGGTAGTGGAATATAAGAAGACCCCCTCATTGGATTACAATCAACAGTGTGAATTTCAAGATGAACTACTTCTTTAAAATACCATTCACTACTATTTTGCTGATACTCACCAACGTTTTCAAGAATCTTATAAATCATCGAAGCAATTATTTCTTTTACATCAGTTGATTCAAGATTAATATGAGTATCTGAGTGAAAACATGCTTTATCCCCTATAGTAATACCTAATTTTTATTAGCTGCTTTTTTTCCATTAGACAAACTAAAATATACCGAACTTCAATATTTCGATGATTTCGAAGAAAGTCTTTAAGACTCGTGGCTTTATTTTGAAAAGAATCGAACGGAGTAACACCAGGTTCTCCTTTAATCATGTATTTGTTGGCAAATTCTTCAAGAGCTGATTTCAGTTTTATAATTCCTTGTTCATTTTCTTTAAGGGCTCGTTCAAGAGCTTTGCGAAGATGAGAAGGAGTATCAGGGGGAATTGTTTTATTGCGAATACATTCCTGAAAGTACTCTTCAAATGTTTTGATTTTGGTGGATTTGGGTTTAAATTTTTCTCTTAGTTTTTGTATTTTCTTTATATCAGCAATCAAATTTTGTTTTTTCTTATAACGTGAACATTCTTTCTAGAGTTTTTGTTGGTTGAGTCTTTTAATCTCTTTTAATTCATCAATAGAAGGATTTCTTAAATCAGTGGACATCTTACCATTTAATAATATTATTTCTTTAAATATTAACTTTATTTTTTCTGATTCACTACTAACAACTAACAAATTCTATTATGTTAAAAAACTGAGTAGCAGCTTTGTAAAGTTCTTTATGGCGTCTCTATCTTTCTTCACCTTAAAACATCAAACATTCTGCTGCATTTAAGAACAATCCATCAGAATATATCTCAATTACTTTTATTCGTGGAAAGTTATTAAAATAACCAGATGGTTCATTCTCAACAATATTATAAAAATTATTATCAATAGCCTTTAAAATGTAAAAACTCATTACTGGTTGAAATATAAGACCATTAACTTTATAACCCTGTAAATCTTGATTTGATGACTTAGCTCCCATTTTGCTATATGTTTTTTTATTTTTTAAACTTATAATTTCTTCCAGATAAAACGAAAAAGGTTACTACAGAAAACAGAAAATCATTTAAGCACTTGATAGGGATCATATGCGTAACTGGATATATTAGTTGAATTCGATAAATAGATTATATCAATTCACATCTTGTTAGGAAATCCACCAATTATACATTCACACAACTCATCAAAAATTCAGCAAATGGGATTTTTCCTTTAGAATGATTTTTGGTACCAATTATGCAGATAAAACAAAAAAGATTACTACAGAAAACTCATTTAAGCATTAAGCACTTCTAAAATAAAAAAGTTTACTTTTTTGTACCTATTTGTAGTAACCTTTTTCATCTTATTTCACCCCTCTTATATTAGAGTAGTAAAAGGAGGATGATTTCTGGATAAAGTTTAACCCTATAATTTTTCCTGATTAATTTCCCTTTCGAAATAAAGCAAGTGAGATTATTGACGGAATCTTTTGAACTGAGCGACAGGAAGTGAATGGAGCGAGCGAAGGCGAGTGGAATGAACTGACTGGAGCGAAGTGAAAAAATTGACGGAAATAATCGGAACGAGTTTATCGAGAAATAGGGAAATTAATCAGGAAAAATGATAGGGTTAAAGTTGAGGCAGAAAGCATCCTCCTATTACTACTACCGCCTGCCAGAGAACCATAATTTTTCGAATGCTGCCCACTTTTGTCACCTTAGCTGATCCCAATAAAGTCAGCCAATCAAAGAGAAACCTGCAATTTGAAACTTCCGATTATTTTCGCGCGAGACAGTTTAGAAATAAGCGTTGACAGGCTAAACACGACTCTTAAGCTCGTGATAATGTGAAACATGACCTTGTGAGTTTGCTTGAACAGAGGTTTTTTTTTAATTTTCTCGGCTCTCGCGTGAAGATTACTAGAACTACACAGTGCATGTATCATTCTAAACTTTGACTGAGTAAATCTTTTTCTGCCACACTAGGCTTAACATTAAAAGGTCATGAAGCTGGTTTGTTACATGTATACTGAGTAAAAATTTCCTCTGGTTTATTCTTCTGTAGCTGTTCCTGATAGGATTTGATCTCAGATGCAGTTACAAAGTGTTTTAATTTTCTTAATGACCTTTGTTTCTTACGGCTAAATAAAGACAATTCCAGCGCTGTGAAGTGTAAAGACGTCATTTCGGCAATTTGGTAATCAATTATGCTCTTTTTTTAATACGTCTTTTCCAGTTTGCCATCCGCTCCCTTAATTGGGAAATATATGCGAAGGATCATCTAACATGATTGACATATGTATTGCCCTCGACCAATATCCGTTTCTCCGCACGCTGATGTGCGGACTATTCGAAATACCGGGGTTTTCTGGCAGGCGGTATTTCAACTGCATCGTCTCTACTCCCTTTTTTTGGAACACGGCTCCACCGCCAAAACTTTAATCTCGCACCCACACAATACCGCCAGCTACGCAGGCAATATTTCTGGTAACCAAATTGTCATAACATTTCAAACGAAAAAAAATCTAAAACCAAAACGGACAAGTTTGAAAATGAAAAGGAAAATTACAAGGAAAATAAATTCATTAATAAAAAGCAGACAGTAAACTTTAGAAAAGGTGCCATTAGGCAAGGGGTTAATACCTGACCCTGAAAGCACTTACATGTTTTCCAAACAAAGCATAGTACCTGCTGTAACGTCAATGTAAGTGTATCATCTTCTGTGTAATGGTTTAGAGTTATCACGACAGCCAGATGTAAAAGGAAATTACTTATTTGGAATATTGTTGTCTTAAAAGAAAGCATAAAGCCAGAAAAGGAATTAATTAGCCATGCTACTTTGTTATTAGACGTTTTGAGCGTGCCTATGTTAGTTGTTCTTTTGACATCGTTACTACAAGTGGGTGCAAAGGTTAAATGGCAGAAATAGTGTCGCTTATCTATTCTAAAAGTATAACCTCCAGGGCCAAAAGAGAGTTTCTCAATCGCTAGCCCTGGCACATCTCGCGTTGGTGGCTAATAGACCATTTTACAGTTGTGGACTTAGTACCCTGGCCTTGGAGTGAATGTGAGGCTGACGGTGACCTTGTTTTGATACAAACCCCCTTTGCTTTGTTATGGAAATTGTCTTTGAAAAATACTAGTTAGCATAAGAATAACTTGATTTACTTAATAAAGCAGGAAGGTTTGTATCAAAACAAGGTTACCGTCAGCTTCGCTTTCATCCATAACTGTAAAATGGCCTATTGGCTAAAAACTCCTGTTCGTGCTTTCATCTGTATTGTTTGGAAATTTGTCGTTTTAATTAACCTTTAGTGTGTCTGTGATAAAAATGACATTTTGATTAAGGCGTTTTGCCTATTGATTGTCTTTTCGACTGTTTTTGCCATTCTAATTCAGTTACATTATTGTTCTATAAACACTAATCCGTATATCTCTATTGACTGGAGACTACGTGAACCACGGAAATACAAATATAAATGAAGATATGATTGTCGCAGTGGTAATAATTTTTCATTCACGGTTACCTATAACGGCCGAACATCAAGACTGTCCAGTTTTTGCCGTATTACTAACCATAAAAACGTCACCCAAATATATCTCGATAACTCTCTTACAGATTTCTTTTAAGCTTCAGGAACATCGAGGCAGCTATTGGAGGGAAAAGTTCCCTTGAACGATTTTGAAAAAAACAGTTTCCACCCCCGAGAAATACGGGCGCAAGTAAAATAGGCAATGGCGTCATTTCGTTGCTATGACAACTACAATGTCATTACAACCCTGATCATAACAAATTTTCATCTTTATCTAATGCAGCTGTGGTTGAAACTTTTTCCAAGTCTTTGTTATAGGTAGCTTATGCTCAAACTTGGGAGGTATCGACCCTAAAAAACTATATCGAGCCACCTTGACAAGAAGGTTGGCGAGAATAGAACATGTCATATCTAAAGTTTAAAAAGTTGGATATTGCGAACCCTTTCCACCAATATTCTAACTCCTTTGAAAAGCACTCTGGCAGAGAAAAATTCAGCCTTGGAACCGTTCCTGTTGGTATAGCCAATTGGCCGAACACTCGCTTCCGTGCGTCCAACTGTATTATTTTAAAAGTCGTCGCATTAATGTAATGTTTAATAAGCAAGTAGCAGTTTTTTTATCGGGTTTTAAATCACGAGCCGAAATAGATAGATATGAAATTAGACATGCAAGAAAATTAATTAAAATCTCACACGCGTTTAGAACGTTTCTTCTACGAACGAAGCTAACTGAAGAGGACATGGCGTTATGCTCCAGAGCTTTTCGGATGCCTAAAATGTTCGCTACCCCAAAGTCAACACGTGCAGTGAAAAAGTAGCCTTTGAAAAGATTTTCTGAAATTGCCGAATGGTAGGAAAACGAAAAACTAGTACTCGAGCCTTGCGTCTTCAAAACTGAAAAGTCTTGCGTCCAACGCTCGTATACTGTAATAGCCAATATTACCGCTAAGTCACTTTTTGGCTGATTAAATTGGTCAAAGAACAAAGTTTGATTTTGTGCAATACTCGATTTACTGCGTGTGTAATTTTGAAAGAATGTTAAATATTCACCCACCATTTGTTGTGTCAGTTGCTGGGCTGATAATTGATATTCATGAATAACGTGCAGTGACTTTATATCTGATAAAACATCGCATTCTTATAAGGGGAGGTTTTATCGATATAAAGTCACTGCACGTGATGTATTAGCGACCATTTGATAAATAATTTGGCGTATGAATTATGAATGAGTGTTTAAGTTAGCTTTATTGCCTCTACATTTACAATGAAATTTTGATTAAAAAATTTGATTTATGCCTATAGATTGTCTTTTTAGCTGTTTTTGTCATGTTAATGCGGTTTTATTACTGTTCTATAAGCACTAATCAATACATCTAAATAACGACTAACATTAATATTTTGGATGTCATATTTACAGGGATTATTCCCCAGAACAACTATTGAGAAACCATTTGTAAGTTGTGCTGTAATTTGTTTTGTACCTTCTAACAGATCTTTATTCTTCAATGAAATTCAGCGATTAGATGCGGGGATTTTCTCAAACATGGCGCAATTGAGAGAATTGTAAGTGTTATAAATTTATCACTGTTTTTGTCATTTTGTTATTATTATTTAGTAACAATTATCATAATTATTAATAATTCATTATTGTCGTTATCATGAGACAACGAACAATTTTCTGAGCGAAAAATCTTTTTTTTCGTATCTTAAAGAACATTTTGGGCAATATGTTCTCTAAGAGTGGTTTTATCGTGACAGGAGTTTTTAGCGCTTTTGTCCACTCAGTTCTTTCGTTCTCTCATTACGCAGATATTTTTATAATAACAAAGTCCAGAAATTGGAAACTGGAACGTTCTCAAGTCTGACAAAGCTAACTCAATTGTAAGTCGTACTTGTTTAAGTGCTCTTTATTTATTTGAATTTTTTGTGGTTGTTGGCATGTGCCTTCGAGTTAAAGCTAGAGTAGTCTTAAGTGGAGCCACTCTCGTTACCATACCACACTATCAAGCCATGAATTTGCCGTCTTTGATGTGTTAACGGACTCAGTTGATAAAATTAGTCCTACTAACTGAAGAGGACATGGCGTTATGCTCCAGAGCTTTTCGGACGCCTCAGATGTCAGGGGAAAAGAGGAGGTTAATCGAAACACTAGTACTTGAGCCTCGCGACCAGAAACCAGACATTGCTATATATATGTATATATATATATATATATCTTACGGATACAACATAAAGCATTTATGTAACATACAAATTCAAAAGTATATTGCAGACAAGAACATTATACAGAATTATGCACAAATGAAATACAAATGGCCTGTAACAGCTATTAAGAGGCTGTCTCAGTAAAACCGCCCAAGCAATTTCGCATGATAAATAATTTTGCCTGAAACTCTGGCGAGTGAAAGGCTTTATCGAGACTATAACGAAAATAGGTTTGCTCTGATTCACAATAATTTCCTGGAAGCGCTTGGGGGCGCCGAGTATTTTGTCCCGCCACGGCCATTTTGCACGTCTTGAAAACTGAAAATTTGGCATTTTTTGCGGCGCTGTAAAATGTTTGATTTGCACCATCTACCAATGAATTTTATACCTATTTATAGGTAAACATCTCTAGGTTTTCCTGAGTAATAGTTATCCGCTAACTTTAGCTGGAAAGACGAAATCAAGCAAAATATGACCCCAACTAATTGCCTTAGAGCGAGAGGCCAAAAATGACCCTACGTTAAAAAGCTTATTTCTGACGCTTGGGACATAGTTGAAAGCTCTGGACCAAATAGACGCAAAGATAGACGATCTGTTATTAATAATATACAAAACCCCATGTACGATTTCAGTATTTTAAAAGTTATGACCGTTTGTATCAACGCGTATGCGGGCTAATACGATATTTACCGCCGCCTGGTTTGCTCAGTTGGAAGAGCGCCGGTCTGCTGAGCGGGAGGTCGCGGGTTTAAGCCCCAGCCGGACCAACACTTAGGGTCTTTAAATAATTGAGAAGAAAGTGCTGTCTTTGTAATGACATCTGCAAATGGTTAGACTTTCTAGTCTTCTCGGATAAGGACGAAAAACCGTAGTTCCCGTCTCACAGCACTTTCACTGATCTGTTCTTGTGGGACGTAAAAGAACCCACACTACTGTTCGAAGAGAGTAGGGGACGTAGACCCCGGTGGTGTGGCCAACCTTTACGGGTTGTGGGATTGGGTAGGGATGGCACTTTGCATGGAACCTATGAGTCCCCGTTCGTGCCTATTCCCTCTGGGCAGGCCTGTGTCAAGAAAAGCTTGTAGAACTAAAAAGACAAAACAAAACAAAGACAAGACTAATTTTTAGACTTAGCGTAACGGATCTATCTCAAGCAGAGTTTGTCAAACGTACGGCTTACCTCATTCATTCCTGGCACTGACTCACAAATTGATCCATATTCCAATCCATGAGTTGCCGGACTTCATAAAATTCCAGTAAATGTGCTTTAGAAACTGCTGCTGTACGGCCATTTTTGAATCCCATGCTAACAATCCGAAGCTCAAAACAGGTGAAACTGTGTCACGTTTCGAGCTAAACAGCTAGGTAAAACAACAGTTCAGAGGTGAAAGTTTGCTCGAGTATCAGAAAATCAACTAGGCAGGTTTCATTTTGGATCAGAAAATTGAGATTTCAGAGCTACAACCTCGAATAAACCTTCTATTCAACCGGTTCTGCAAGGTCAAATGCAGGTTGCCACGTAAACCGGAAATGTCGAAAACCGGAAATACGGAAAACAGGAAATTCGGAAATCCGGATTATCCAGATATCGGCAAATCTGAAATCAATCAGACGCCGAAGGCAATTCCAACAATTGTAGAGAGCTGCACTCGTTTAGGGCTTCTTTTCGACGTTGAGACACTTAAAAAATAAAACCTTTCAAACCGGCGTAGCTTTTTGATTTTCACTGAACTGAAACGCAGTTCCACGATCGATTGCGTTCGGCAAATAGGCTCCATAAGAAAGAGTAAATATCATTAACCGGTTACAAAGATGCTATGAGCGCTAACATATCACACTTGTGACTAATACTTAACAGAAGCTGGCTATATATCGAAACTGAATGTGTCGAGATCTAGGAAACCCAGCCAGCTCGGTTGTCTGGGCTTATTAGTATACAGGCCCTTGAAATTCGCTTGTTAAAAGCGAATAAATAGTCCCAGCCAGTGAGTAATTTTATTAGAAACCGATCATTACTTAGAGGGGGGAGGAAAGCCTTCTTCAAATTTTACTGATCCTCATCCTGAATCTTTTCCCATACCTTTGACTATTTTTGCAACAGGAACTAGATTTTCCTCCTCCGTCTCCTCCCGAACTTTACCTAATTCATTACTGGCACTGTCTCAAAAATTGACGAATAAGTCAGCCATATTTGAATCCCATGCTGAAACTGCCGTAAAATTCCGAAAATAAGCCCCTCCAAGCCCCCCATCTGGTAACACAAAAAACCGTCCGTGAAATCTCCGCTCCCCGAATATAAGCCCACCTGCCCCCCCCCCCCCCCCCACGGGGGGGGGGGCTTGTACTTGGAAAGCTGCCCTCGAATACAAAGTAAAACAAAACAAAAACGGTAAATTTCCTGTAAACTGGCCCAATCAGTTGTGAAACGCAAACTTCCCTCCGTACATAAGCCCCTCCGAATATAAGCCACTCCAAAAAAAAGCCCCTCCAAAAGGGGCTTTGGAACATACATGTCCCGGGGCTGAATTTTTTCTGCATTTTTAGTACGGCAAGTCACGTTTCGCGATAAATAGCTGGGTAAGAGAGAAAATAAAACAGATGTCCAAAGCTGAGAGTTTGTCCGAGAATCAAAACATCAGCTAAGAAAATTTCATTTTGGGTCAGAAAACCTAAATTTATCGACAAATGTAGGATTATTTTTTCGACCATTTTACGGTGTTTTGTAGCTAATCCTAAAACAAAGCGTCTTAACGCCTTTCTTGGCCATATTTTATCGAATTTTTGGTCTACAAAAAGGGTCGCCCTTAGGACCTGCCACTAGTGTCACCATTCGGTGTAAATATTTGTCTTAAGGTCTAAACACGCATACAGAATTGATTCCTTTCTTAAAACTACTCTAGATTAAATAGGAGTTTCCTTGCAACCTTACCCTATAATCCAAATGACTTTCCACTGCTCTCCTCGCGTTATCCGCTATCCAAGTTATCCGTGATACCGAAAGAAAGATGTCCCCTTTGGAATATACCTGTTTTAATAATAATAATAATAATAATAATAATAATAATAATAATAATAATAATATTAATCATAATCATAATCATAATCATAATAACAGTAATAATCATAATAATCATTATTATTATCATTTCTATTATTATTATTATAGTGATAAAGATAATGATAATGTTAATGATGAATTATCATTATAAATTATTAAATTATCATTATAAATTATCATTGGTTATCAATACCATTATGGTATTGATAACTCTTCGCGCCCTGGGGAGCTTTTAACTTTTTAGCAACCAGTTGAGAACTCTGCTATAATAATAATGATAATAGCAATAGAAGCATTTATTATTACACCATATCCATGGGCTCATGGCGCTTTACTTGAAAATCTGCTCATGTACGAGGAACGAATTTTACCTTCACGTAAAATCCAAAAATTCCAACTTTTCCAACATTTTTAACATCTTCGCTAATTTTTATACATGAAAAATATTGGAAGAATCATCCAGAAATTCTCAAAAAATTATTGAACCAAGGACTCCATCTTAATTGAGTCATTTTTTGATTCAATGAAAACTTGGCTAGACATTTACGAGAAAGGGTGGAAATCAAGGAAAAACGATGATTTTAACCAACCAGTGGATAAAGAGTCCCGGCCGCTGAGTACGTTTATTATAAACTGATCATCATTTAAAGGGGGGGGGGGGGGGGGGGGGGGGGGAGGCTTAAGCAAATGGAGGACGGGACCCTCCTTCTTTTGTGAAGCACATTTTTTTGCATATTCTCTTCCCTTCTTATCCCGTCCCAGCATCCTTTTGACTATTTTTACAATAACAACTACACTGCCCTCCTCCAAAACTCTGCCTAATTCATTACTGTCACTGACTCACAAATTGAGCCATATTTCAATTTCTGAAATGCCGGATTCCATAAAATTGCAGTAAATGGGCTCTAGTAACTGCTGTTGTGTGGCCTTTTTTGAATGCCATGCTAACAGTCCGAAGGCAACAAGGCAACGTTGCATTTTTTTAAAAGGAGAGGATCTTGAAAGGACCAGTAAAATGCAGCAAAATGAAGAATTTGGGGGTAGTTAGAAATTAAATATGAAGTGAATAATCAGAAGAAAAATTAATACCAGAGACTCCAACAAGGAGTGCCTCTGATCCCATTAGCGGACTAACTGTTTTATGTGCATACCCTTTCTACTCTTATTTATTTCTTTCACAATCACCATCATTTTCCCCAAAAAAACAACCAGAATGCCCCCTTTACAAGCAATTTCAAGGACCCTCTATACTAATAAGCCCAACCGAGCTGGCTCGGTTTCCTAGATCTCGACACATTCAGTTTCGATATATAGCCAACTTCTGTTAAGTATTAGTCACAAGTGTGATATGTTAGCGCTCATAGCATGTTTGTAACCGGTTAATGATATTTACTGTTTCTTACGGAGCCTAATGATATTTACTGTTTCTTATTTGCCAAACGCAATCGATCGTGGAACTGCGTTTCAGTTCAGTGAAAATCGAAAAGCTACGCCGGTTTGGAAGGTCTTATCTTCTAAGTGTCTCAACGTCTAACAGAAGCCCTAAACGAATGCAGCTATCTCTAATTGTTGGAACTGCCTTCGATATTGCCGATATCCGGATGATCCAGATTTCCGCGTTTCCAGTTTTCCGTATTTCCGGGTTTCAACATTTCCGGTTTACGTGGCAACCTGCATTTGACCTTGCAGAACCGGTTGAATAGAAGGTTTATTCGAGGTTGTAGCTCTGAAATCTCAATTTTCTGATCCAAAATGAAACCTGCCTAGTTGATTTTCTGATACTCGAGCAAACTTTCACCTCTGAACTGTTGTTTTGCCTAGCTGTTTAGCTCGAAACGTGACACAGTTTCACCTGTTTTGAGCTTCGGATTGTTAGCATAGGATTCAAAAATGGCCGCATACCAGCAGTTTCTAAAGCACATTTACTGGAATTTTATGAAGTCCGGCAACTCAGGGATTGGAATATGGATCAATTTGCGAGTCAGTGCCAGGAATGAATTAGATAAGCCGTACTTTTGACAAAATCTGCCTGAGATAGATCCGTTACGCTAAATCTGAAAATATCGTACTAGCTCGCGTGCGCGTTGATACAAACGGTCATAACTTTTAAAATACTGAAATCGTACATGGGGTTTTGTATATTATTAATAACAGATCGTCTATCTTTGCATCTATTTAGTCTAGAGCTTTCAACTATCTCCCAAACATCAGAAATAAGCTTTTTAAAGCAGGGTCATTTTTGGCCTCTCGCTCCAAGGCAGTTAGTTAGGGTCATATTTTGCTTGATTTCGTCTTTCCAGCTAAAGTTAGCGGATAACTATTACTCAGGAAAATAGGTATAAAATTCATTGGTAGATGGTGCAAATCAAACATTTTACCGCGCCGCCAAAAAAATGCTAAATTTTCAGTTTTCAAGACTTGCAAAATGGCCGTGGGGGGAGAAAATACTCGGCGACCCCCCCCCCCCCCCCCCCCCCCCCCCCTCCCAGCGCGGCCAGAAAATTATTGTGAATCAAAGCAAGACCTATTTTCGTTATAGCCTCGGTAAAGCCTTTCACTCGCCAGAGTTTCAGGCAAAATTATTTATTAAGCGAAATTGAGTAGGCGGTTTTTACTGAGACAGCCTCTTAAACCATTAAAAAACAACCTTTTTAGTATGACCAGCAACCCTAGCACACTTGTGTACTTCATGTTTAGTACGATTTAATTCCATTCTTGGTTAAATATATTAACTGCAGCCGGGCTTAATCAAACTTGATTCAAAAAATACTTTCTTGTTTCCTTGTCTACAATATATAATATTAAGAGAGAGGATATAATGCTAGAAATATTATACAGTAGTACAATGCTTCACATAAACTGCGCAAAGGAAATGAAAATGTCGCAATTGCATAAATTGCGTTCACTGCGACGATCATTTCTGCATTTTCATTTCATTTGCGCAGTTCATATATGATTTATTTCACATATCATCAACACTCATTTCTTTCACGGGAACATATGAACTCACAATTGACCTGCTCCCGACGTCAGTGGCTTCTTAGCTCAGTTGGTAGAGCATCACACCGGTAAATCGCGAGGTCACGGGTTCAAATCCCGTTGAAGTCCAGAATTTTTTTCAGGCTTCTTTACGCAATTGCATAAATTGCGTTCACTGTGACGATCATTTCTTCATTTTCATTTCATTTCCGCAGCTCAAATATGATTTATTTCATATATCATTAACACTAAATTGGGCAACTGAAATCTTTTATTTTAATAACAAGCTAAACGCCAACGTACAAAACAAAAACCTTGCTATCCCCTTTATGAAGTCGTCACTTCAGAAGTAAGAAAACCTTAAAGGTTCATGAAAGTTCACTCGAAAAATTTGCATGCACAAACAAAAATTATAAAACCATTACATTTTTTTTTTTGTAGCCGTTTATTATCATTTGGTTTTGACTGGCAAGATAAAACGCGACCTTCAACCTGTACTTCGATAGGCCATTTTGACACTACATAAACATAAAAGGAGGAAAAACACCTTAATTTATAAGACTAACTATAAAATATCACCTAAATATTTTCTGTATATAGCATAGAAATATGCCAGATATCAAATCTAATTATAGATTGCAGCGATCTAAAGATATAAAGCAATAAATCGGAACCTACATCCAGCTAGACGGCGCCATTTTTCTTGCCCTGACAGCGGATCGAGAGCGAAAAGGCCAACTAGATCCAGTCCTACTCCGCATCACAGCTGAACCAGAGAGCGCGTATGAGCGTTTCAACGCCCTAGCTTCTTATATTACGCCCTGTGTACATTGTATTAGAAGTACGCTACTGATAGATTGATAGTCTCAATATTGTACATTCATCAGTTTTGATACACTTACACCTAAATACAAGTGTGGCCTGTTTTAGTTACTGAACAGTTTAAACTGTCAGTGGAATCTTAAAATGATCATGTCATCGTGGCGACACCTCTTTAATACGGACACTTTGTTCTCTCCATTTGGCCACGGTACACAAAGGTTTGAGTGTACAAAATCTAAATTATAGGCAACGGCTTAATACTATCACCTGAAATTTTTTTGTCCTTTCCAAACAGAAATCTTAGAAGCAACTTAATTCAAGACTTGCCTGAAGGAATATTCGCCAACCTGTCCGCTTTAACAATAATGTAAGGTGCATCTTTTTTTATGTGTAATGGTTAAGAGTAACTAAGGCTAGAACAAACGCTTCATTCTTAATAGCAAGGATCTGATGGACTCAAAGTGACATGAAGGGTTTAGTGGGTAGTATCATGGGATATTTCTACGAGTCAGGGTTTTGTTTTGGGCTATACTAAAGACTAGGTAAAATATCCTACGATAGTATTCACTAAACCGTCCTATAACAGATTTATTATTCAACTCGAGGGGTATAAAAGCAGTTTAGTAAATGTAATACATAAATAATGTGGACTCTTCTACATAACGAGAATGCGTTACAGACTGACGTGACTCCTTTGCAAGTCCAGTTTTCGCTTTATGCAACGTTGTTGCTCATATGTTGGAACTGAAAGCTTGTCAAACAGGTTAACTTATTAAATAATTTTGGGAGGTTTTCGTCGGAGCTTTGAGGTTCTATCTTTCAATCATTTGCCAGGAAAACAAAGGTAGAATGACAGATAATGGTGAGGCTTATGATAGTCTCTCGGTTTTTAGGTAAAACCGACTTCAAGTAGAAAAATTGACTAAAGCAAATTGCGATAGAAAGAAGAAAAATATTCCACAAATGCAAGGAGTTCCATGGAGCTACTCGTAAACAAAGGACTTTAAAACTGATCGTCGCCGGTTTACTTCTTACTTATGGCAATTCGGCCACGAAAGCTTTGCTTTTGACCGTGGCTTAATCTAGATACTACTTTGACAGTCACGTGACCGCGTTCTCCTGTCCTTACAGCAGTCAGTATTACTTGGAATGTCCTCGTATTACGCCCAGTTCAAGCGTCGCATTTTTCATGTACCGAACTGAATAGCTATATATTAAGGTCGACCCAAATGATAACAGTTCGACGATTGATTCAGTCGGACTTTATTTACTTCACGATGTCCATGGTCTACAAAGTTTACCATTGAAAATAAGTCATAGTAACTTATGTATTAGGTTCGGCACATGAAAGAAAAGTTCAACGTTTGAAGCGAAGTCACTTCTCTGTCGAAATTCCCATGTGGGCCATTCGAACTTTAGATTCCTGGGCCTTCCATTAACTTAATTGAAGGATTACGTTCGGTGCATGAAAAGTTCGACGTTTGAACTGGGCCTTATTCACTATAACTATAGGGACGTCGGGGAATTTTTCCCTTATTTTTTGTCCTTTCGGCTGTTTTTCCATTATTATTTAGGTAAATTACTTTAGGTTTTTTTTATAATCTAAAAATAGTGAACTATCTATCGTTTATAACACGTTGGAGAGACTCTGAGAGACTGTTGTAACCAGAAATGTTTCATTTCACAGCGATTTGTCGTCAAACAGAATCAAGAACATTACACGTGGCCTATTTTTCAACAATAAACGTCTTCGCATTATGTGAGTTTATTTTACTTTTGTCATTTGAAAACGAAGCAGTCATATATCTTATCCGGGGTGACTACTCCAAACATTTCGGTAATCGAACTATCGAACGATCGGTGCTATTGAGTTTAGTAATCGATCATGATAATAGAAGAGAGTGAATGAGAGAGAGAATGATCCGCCATTTGCAGAGAGGAGAATTTTCCCTGTATCCTTTTGCAAGGTTTGCCCTTTCTGGGAACGATGCGGATATAGTTGAAAGTTTTCAAGTAGAGGTTGTCTGTAGAAAAATCAAGTACAAGTCACAGTACTGTCAATATTTTTTCACTGGCTTCATAGAGCAATTATCTGAGTAAGCGAGGATAGGAAAGTTTGGGGAACATCCGAACTGAAACCTCGATAAATAAAGCTCATGCATTGGCAGTTTGGCACCATTTTCGTGTGCAGAAATTCTCGTTACTAATTAACCTTTGAAGACTGAGAAATGGAATAAACTTGACTGGTACACTAAAAAAGGAAAGAAACACTTTTCTTCTGGTTTACGTATCTCAATCCCAATTTTCATCCCCGTTAATAAGCTTAAAAAAATGGCTGTACGCAAGATCGAATGGCGAGAGGACACCATCGTAGGTTACTGAAGTTTCGAGTTTTATTTCTTACCTTTTTGCTAGATTTCTGGTAATACTTAGGCTACTGTTAAGCTTGATAGTCCTATAAATAGTACTAATAATAGCTGATAATGTTGCTTTAAAGACACTCAACTTACCCAAGATACTGTAGTATACATAAGGTTACAAGTATTACAAGTGCACACAATTTACTAGGAAGAAAAGAAGATTGTGAAACTGATGCGAGGTTTAATAATCCATTCCTCAACTAGCATCAGCATCTCCACTTTTCACTATATGTTTATTATAAAATGTGAACCTCCTTACACAGATCAAGACAGTTGATGTCTTTTTATCGTAACTATCATTTCCTTGAATAGGCTTATTTCCTTTTGCAAAACAGTGCTTTTTTTAGTTCTTCAGTACGGCTTAAAAGGGCAAATTAATACTACTTGCTTTTAACGTGACATTTGATTAACTGGAAATTTTACATCTTAGATTAAAGAAGAGAGACCATGTTTAGCTACCCTAATAAAAGAGTATGAATGAAACATTTCTTCGGGCTATTTATTGTTCAAGGTTTTAAATAGTTTAGTTTTCAATGTAGTTCAATGACTCTTACGGTGTTTATGTTTGTTAGGTCAGGTACCATGAGAGAGGGGGTGCCAAGAAAAATATCAAATAATTCAATGACCACAACATCGGTTCACTGACCACAAATCAATTCAATAATCCTCGTTTCATTCCATAAACTAATCTGAACTGCATCATAGGGTTGCAGGTGCGATTTAAGGCAATGAGGGAAAGGGTGTGGGTTTTAAAGACAGTGGTGGACTATGGACATATTTAAGTTGTGTTTCGTGCCATCCCCTCGAGGCTGAAGTTGTCTTTAAAGTCGCAGAACTTGCTTAGTGAAGACATGTCAGACTGGGATGGATATGTTATAAACAAAGAGAATAATGCCTCGTTTACTAAGTAATCTTTAACAATTCTTTTTTATTAAGATGACGATGTGAGAGGACCATATGCAAATTAGGTAGTTTTTAAACGAGATTGAGGTTGATAAGATTGTAATAAGTGGCTTGTATTGTTTTTATTAGTTATAAAAGACGGCACAAGAAAAAAACAACAGACAAAAGAAAATCAGTTTCAATCTTCTATGTCAGAAACTGGTGGTCATTGAAAAAATATTGCTTCCAGCATGTTTAAAATTTTACTTGGAGATAGTATTCTTACAAATCAAAACAGCTTGATCGAGATTGAAATTAAATTTTCGTAGACAGAACGGCTTGGAAACTAAAATTGCGAGGACTTTTTTTGGACCTTTAACATCTAGGGCATGAATTTTTCGTTATTGTAGGCCATGGAGCTTAAAAATGAGTCTAGCTAGCCGTAGAAAAGGGGAATTACATCATAGCCTGCATGATCATATGCTGTTTAAGGAAAATTCCGTCATCCATGTCAGAAAATTATGTATTTTTAAGCTTCCCCTAGGGCATGAATCAGCAACTGAGAACATTTCTGCTACGTTTTAAGTTTTAGTTAGCATGCAAGGATTTTCCCCATGCCTATCGTCAATGATTTGCTCACTGGTAATAGAAGGGTTGATCCCAGAGTGTTTTTGCATATTTTGAGGTTCCGTGACCTTCTCACCAGCGCCACGAGCAGTCAGGTTCTAATAAGAAATTCATACCCAGCATGCCTTGCGTTCCAAAATCTCCGGTATGCCGGGCATGCTAAATTCTCTGGTATGCCGAGCGTGTCAAAGTCTGCGGCACGCGGGTCATGCTAATATCAGTCTCTGACATGCTCTAAACGCACAGGTTAGTTCCTTGAATCTACAGCTATATTAAGCGTGGCTAAAACAAACCAAACAGATCGCCGTGCTTATCTTTTGATATACAGGTTATAGGTCATTTACACGATGACGCCATTGCTATTCCTTTTATTTTTATAAATTTGGTAATCCCAGCGAAGTTTAAATAAAAAAAGCTCTAATTTGCACAAGAAAGCAAAATGCTGAAGTATTCTGGTAGTAGTAATAAAATACCTTCATCGTGCAGATGACCAATTGGAAAAAAGTTGATCTTTGAATGCAAGCGAAGTTTTTAGTTTTTTTGCATGAATAATGTTGTTTCGTTGTGCTTTTTAAATAAATCCAGCTTGTTCAAGAACTTCTGTCTTTAGTTTTGCCAGTCGATCCCGTGACATACTCCGTTGGTTGCCCTAAAATGGTTAATTTTGCGCCAAAAACGAAACGCAACCTACATGTCTGGGGCTCTCTTCTCTACCCTACGAGTTTTTTTATCCCTACTACCAGGGTCTGTACGGGCGGACGCGTACGCTAACGTCATAACCAAATTTTCTGGCATCGATGGGTTCCCAGGTTTAGGGATCCGCTGTGCGCGCTTCGCACGCGCGGGCGCTCCCGCTAAGAGTAAACCGTCCCGGGTAGCTGTAAGATGGCCAAGCAGAGACCCTAGGCGCCCAAGCCAGTCAGAGTTTTTGAGAATTCCGGTAGATCTATACATCACTTTAACAATTGCTTTGGTGTGCTGGTTGCAACCTGGGATCTCGACCCAAAGATGCTCAAGATCAAGTTAAAGGTTTTCAATATCTTTCCGGTGATTGAAGCTGATCTCGTTTCGAATATATGAACCGACACCACCGCCCTTTATTGATTTTTGGTTCCGAAAAACTGTACTATAACCCGGCACAGACACGAAGTCCAGTAAGGCAGGATTGTCTTCCAGCCTCGTCTCGCTTAGTGTTATAACATTAATTGTAATAAGGAATTTATCGAACGTCAAGACCATGCTCTAGGTATTAAAGGTGCATAATGGTGACACTGTAGATTTAGCCTAACCGTTTTTTCACTTTCCTCACATTTTGCGGACTTCTGTTTAGCAAGAGATCCGGGATTCACCGAGATGTCTCCACCACGCAGAAGTGTCTGGCGGGATGTATTGGAGTTAGCGTAATAAAAGCAAGGACAATTAGTTCTTCTTGGCTTTTGGTGGATAATTCGACAGCTTCTGGGATAAATTAAAGAAAACACGTATAAGCCATTGTATTTCCGTACGTTGACGAACATTGCACCATTTTCATGTCGGTCCTGCATCAGTGAGCTCAGGGAACAATAAGGCTTGATCAGACAATACAAAACATGGTTGCAAACGTGTGCATTAGCATTGCAAATTCTTTGCGTTGGTTTGGTCAAGTTCAAGTACTATGCGAGAAACAGGCTTCCAAGGCTGTTTCTAGATAGATAGATAGATAGATAGATAGATAAGAACTTTATTTTATCACGATAAGAAGATCAGCATTGCTGGTGGGCTTACAACAGTTACAAGAAAACTAAGACGTACTGAAAACAAATGTACAATTAAAAATTAAAAACTGTTAAAAATATTTGTAACCGACATCTCTGTTTTCATTTGTAGCCAAAAATAGGTTGTACAAATGTACAATTAAAAATTAAAACTGTTGAAAATATTGGTAACCGATATCTCTGCTTCTAGTTGTAGCTGAAAATAGGCTCGAAAAATTAATTTTATCAGTATAAAATTTTGCAAGACAGCGTTTGAATTCTTTCAAGGTTTTAACCCTGGTTTCCTTGTTCGTGAAACTGTTCTATGCGATTGATCCTCTGTAGCGTATGGATTTCCTGATAGAATTCATTTCTGGTCTTGGAAGAATGATGTTTTCATTTCTTCTGCGGCCTAAATTCCTCTGTAAAAAAACTCTTTAAATAGCCTTTTATGAAGAAAAACTCCGTTAATCGCAATTTGTACATTGTTTCCAAACTGTCCCACCCAGTTCGCTTTAAGACCTGTTCAGCGCTAGTGCCCCGTGGCAACCCATATAAAATTCGTCCAGCCCTTGCATGGAATTTCTCCAGGTTGTTTATGTGCGTCTTGTTGCACGATCCCACACTGTCAGGCCGTATGTAACTAATGACATTATCACTTTTGTGGAAAAGTCTTCTAATTGCTTCCAAGGGAGGAATCGCATGCGTCGGAGAAAACTTAACTTGGATGCGAATGACTTCGCTACATTGGCAGCATGATCTGACCAGGACAACTTGTTATCAGACTTGTTATCAACGTATACTCCAAGGAGGTTGTCCACTTTATGATGTTGTTGCCAAAACGAAGAGCTAGGATAAGGCCAGTATGTTGATTGCCGCTGGATTATCATTGCTTTACATTTTTCTGGGTGTGGTACCATCAAATTTCTGTCGCAACATTCCTGGAGTTCAGCTAGAACATTGTCTAGTGTGTTTGTTAGCAATTCCATCGTTTCTACGATACAGTATATTGTTGGTCGTCTGCATACAGATAAGTTTCCGCAGAGCGTAGTGATTTTGAGAGGTCGCTTGTAAAGAACGAGAGAACGTGGGTCTGAGGACCGACCCTTGCGGCATTCCGTGAGCTATAACGTGTGTATCGGAGTCGCATCCGTTGATTCTGACGAAATGTTTTCTTTCTGTGAGGTAGTTCTTTAACCACAGCCAGATATCTCTTCTGATTCCAAGGTCGTTCAGCTTTCGTAGTATTATATTGTGCGACACTGTGTCGAAAGCTTTAGTGAGATCGACAGACAGTATCCCCACAAAAAGCTTCCTTTCTATTGCTTCTCTCCACCTCTCTGTTAGGTATTTTAAAAGCTGTTCTCTGTTGACTTTCCCTTCATATAAGCCCATTGCCTGTCTTCAAGTAAATTTTGCGTAACCAAGTGATTAGTGATATTAGTTGCGACGCAAAATTCCATTAATTTACTGTCTTGGTATGCTGAGCATAGCCAGTGGTCTGTAACATGTTCTATCTTCCTCTCGTCCTTCTTTTGAACGCCGCACTGACGCTAGCAATTTTTTACTGGTCTGATGACTTGCAGGCTTTAACACTGTGTTCAAACACGCTCGCGAGGGATGGGGTAATAGACATACATGCATACTTTAAAAGACGCGCGGATACGCCATCTAGCCCTGTAGCTTTCTTCACTAGAACCATTCGTATTCACAGCCAGAGCATCACTTCTAAATGCAAGGCTGAACCTTACATAACCACTGAATTCAATTTCTATCTAACGTCTAGTGAGCTCAATAGCTCGTTCAAAATACGTTCGTGCTAACAGAAAATTGTTTTAAATGTCTTATTTATATTTACCCTGTTTACCCTCGGCAGTATTTATGGCACTAATGCTAGTGGGGTTGTGGAAATGTCTGAGACAAATAATCTAAATCAAACTTAACAGGTTTAAGAATCCGAAATGGCTGGAGGCAAACTAGCTGGCTATTTACAATTGTGGCCCGGGATTTGAACCCGGAACGACCGAGAACAAATCCAGCTAGCGGTCAGGGCGAGTTTTGAACTCGGGGCCTCCGAACTGCAAGTCTAGCGCTCTTAGACCTCAAACAACTCGTTCACACTGTGGCTTCAACAGCACGCCCTCGTAGATAAACTATTAGATACCATCATGATATTGCATTCTGTTTTGCTGAATAATAGATTGCTCAATGAGAATCACCTTCAGTCAATCAGTGGTGAAGCTTTCAAAGCCCAAAGACAGCTTGATATATTGTAAGTATAGTCCGCTTTACTGAAAAGATGTTATGATGACCCACCCAAGGCAGAGTAAAGAAAGTAGTTACCTCCTATTGTTAGAACTTTTATAGAGAAGGAAAATCCATTATGAATAATCAAGGCACACTGAGCACAGGTAATCATCATATGACTGTGATAATGGTGTAAGTACTACGGTAGTACTTACACCATTATCACAGTAGACTGCAAAACAGTCCGTATTTTTGCGTATTCAAGTACGCGCGAGCAGTCAAACAAAAGGTCTGCAACGAATCTGAAAACAGAGAGCGAGACTGGGGAGAGACGCTAAAAATACGGACTGTCCGTTTTGCATACGTGATATTCGTTCGAATTACCCGCTTCTCCCAGCCACGGGCAATTCCCATTGGCTAAATTTCGATGCAAGCTGTCACCAAGCTGTCAAGTAATGTTTTTAACAAGTCATTCGCGATATTCCCTACCGTGATGAATTTCTAAAGCTTTCGCTTTAAAATGAGGAATGTTGATCGCCTGGATTTGCTTGCAAGAATTGGGATTTGTTTTAAAATCGGAGCAAAGGGAAGCTGTGGAGTTGCTGCTCAGGGGAAAGGATGTTTTCTGTGTTCTACCAACAGGATTTGACAAAAGCCTTATTTATCAGATGTTTGTTCATGCAAAGAGTTCTTCAAGTTCCCTGCAACGGCCGACCGTCATTATTATCTCGCCTGGCTAAAAAAGGGGGATCGGTAGGAAACACACGACCCAGTTAACCTCATGCAAAAATGCTTCTTGTTCCATTGAATTGTTTTCTCTGTCGAGTAGATTTTGCTTTGGAGGAAAACGTTTTGATTGAGCAAAAGTGAGTTTTGGCCGCTTATTAAATATATTTCATACTGAGAGGTCGTGACACGCATATTGATTTTCTCTGGTCGGCATGATTTGCTCTCTGATGCAAGAGCATTTTCCTTCTTAGCCCTTTTAGAAATGTAAAGCTCTTCATTGCGGCTGATTAAGGGTTTTAGGTTGTTTTATTTCTCCAAAAGTGCCTCCTGGATTTGAATAATTTTGAGCGATTTTCTTTGTGTCCGTCAATGTGACTTTTTCCTGCAATGTTTTGTCACGCTGGGCCCAGCTCGTTACAGTTTTCAGCAGGATGTTTAAATTCTCACAGATAGTGATTTACAGAGCTAAATCCCCAAGACGTGGATTGGAATGAGGAGATTTACTCATTCTTTTCAGTCGCAATAATTGTTCATTGTCAGTTGGCGTGTTCAGCTCTTCTCTAATTTGCGAAAGAATCGCCGTGCAGTTTCACGGAGATCCCAGGGCAGTTTCTAACCTTTGTTCCGCACGGGGAGCAAACTCTTGTGGAGAAAGATTCTCGATCCTTCCTCGAGGACAACGAAAAGGTCGTTTTTCCAGTAGGTCGGCCCACTTTGGTAACGTTTCTCCTTTTCTGGCAGGCGCAACAAACACATTTTCCGAGCTTATCCATCCACTCGCAAAATTGCCGAACTGTGTTTTCAAACAACAGCCGCACATTCTACAATTTATCCGAAACGCTCGGCTCTTTCGGCTTTCTCCCTCTCCGACGAGCAGGCACAGGCTATGTTGTCGTACTGCCACTTCCACTATATATACTACATTTCACTATATACACTACGTTTCACAGAGAAGCAACGCTAAAAACTGCTTTAAAATTACTGGATTACAGTGTCAAGATTCGAAAGAAAGTGCAGACAATAACACGCGCTATTCTCCCTCGAAACCAATCACCGGGTGTATCAAATTCACAAAGAGGGCGGAGCTGTGAACAGATTTTTGACAGCTCGACGACGTTTTTGAACCCCCTGGTCGGAACGAACTCGTTGTATGGAAAACAGACAGTCGGTTTTTTTTCTCTCGCCTCACAAATGCCTCGCCTTCGCGCGCGTAAGACTCTTACGCCACGCTTTACCGATTTCTTTACTGATTTTGAGAAAAAAACCGACTGTTTTGCAGTCTATTATCACAGGTAACCATGAGTATTTCGAACGAAACATGGCAAATTTAAAAAATACTTGGAAGGAATTTTAACGTACAAAGGAATAGGTTAGAGTAACATAAGCGTTCCATCGTTTTTCAGATTTGGCGTAAAACTGTGGAATGAGATAACGTGTAGCTTGCGAAATCTACACACGAAGGAATTTAAAAGAGAAATTCGCCAACTTCTCCTAGATTTTACCGATTCCATAAATTTTTATCGGAAGATATATCTGTTCTTCTGTTCATCCAAAATTGAAACTGATTTCATGCAAACAGTGAATTTGTTGACAATTTAGTTGCAATTGAAAGTCGAAGGATAAAACAATTTATTATCACTTTGCTGCTGCCCTTTCAAAATAACCTCAGTTCCGCGTGTAGTAAAAACGAAATCGACAAAAGTCGTTAGCAAGCAAGTGATTTTATCGATTGATAACGGAAAACGGTGAATTTCGGGCATCCCTTTGACCCTAGAGGATGTCTAAAATTCCGGCTGGGAAATCTTTTATCATAAGATTGTATTTTTCCTGGTACTTGCTTGCGAGAACTGCGCATGTAATTATAAAACCGAACCGTTTCTGTTATTAAGTACAAAATGGGCACGGTTTTAGAGAGAATCTTGTCTCTGTAATGGTTTCCACATTTCTTATTTTCATGTTTGTTGATCAGTTGTTACTCGTGGATGTGTTTTCTCAGCTGTACTTATGCCAAAAAACAACAATGTCGGACTTTACCGTTGTAGATCGTCAAAATCATGAAAAATCGATAACATCGATTTGACAGAGCAATTTAGTTTATCGGTTTTCACCGATTTCCGTTATCAATCGATAAAATTACTTGATTGCTATCGATTTTTATCGATTGACTACTCCGGGGAGAAAATGACTATGTATCAGCACCTATCATCATACAAAAAGATGGACTGGCTATATAATTATGATTAGGTCTTCAAAGTTTCAGCTGATTTTTCTCTCGAGCCTTTAACGTTATCGCTTCCTTAATTCTTTCTTTATGCATTAATATTAATTTAAATATATCTATGTAATAAAATATATTTAAAAAAGTTAAACCCTAACCCTTAGTTGTTCCTCTCTCCCGCTGAGATTAGCTTTTGCTACCTGCAGGACAGTGTAATTAATTAAATTAATTCTCACGATAAAGTTATGTTGACGATGATCATGTTTAACAGTATGACGTCACATTTCGTGTCAGTGACTTTCAAAATGGCGAACAAAGTGTTGGTCGAAGTGATGGGTAAAAATTTCGAATATCTCACGGATATATTGCTCCAATTTCTTAGATTTGACGGCCCCTATTGTCGCGATCCCGATTTGAGATCCCTATTGCCATAGAACACCAGTGTTTGTACTTTGTTTGGATGAAACGTCCAGTGGTTTAATGAATTTTAAAGATTCCTTTCTATCGGCGGGCAAATTTTCAGAGCATTCATATCGACCGGTCACACTTTTAAGGGCCGGTGCACGGCGACATTGAGTAGATCGGACACAGCAATAGGAAGTTCATCAAAAGATAAACTAGGCTTTAAGTGTGTATAGGTTTAGCTTTTCAAAGCCAATGGATCTCCAATAAAGTTCGCTTCACCCACAAACCTTTATATTACCAGAGACAAATTTTAACAATTAAATGCAGCAAACTGTTTTTTTTAAAGTAAATACCAAACAGTTTTCAAAAATGTCTTCAAGCGCAACACCACACGATGACGACAGCAAAACAACTGTAGCAACAGCAGCAAGCTCGAAGGATTGAGCAAAAAGCAACAATTTATAAGCAATTAGCACTTTAAACGAGAAATCAAAACTACCACACAGTCAGTTACTCAAATCAGCGCTTTAAAAGAGAAATCAAAACTACCACACAATCAGTTACTCAAAAAGCCAATTAAACAGCGTAAAAGCCCAGAAAATAAACCACATAAGAAACCAAGGTTACTAAAATACGGTATCCTAAAAACCTCGCAACGCTTGAAAGGGTCAGCAGTAAGATTAAAGGGAAACAAGCCAAAGAGGAAAACTGGTTTAAAAAAACTAAAACTAAGCCAAAAATACAGCAAAGTAACAGAAAACACTCCAGGAGTCGAATCTACTTCATCTGCACGAAAAGGCAACTCAAAGACCACTGCACCATGGTGCCACTCATTTTGTGATTAAGTAACTTCGTTATATCAAAACCATTTCGTACCGGCGCGAGTTTCATACCGGGATGACTTTTCGATTTTGCATCGTGTTTACATGATGACAGGGTCATTTCATATCTCGTTATTTGAATGTACAGTTCATGTTGATAAAATACACATGTGATTCAAAATCGCAAACATTAGGCATGCGCTACCTAGTTCCAGTCTACCGGCAGACCGATTTCATACCGAAACGGGTAGTCATTTCGCGTTTCCATGATACCGTTGCGAGATTTCGTACCGGAGTGAAATTCTTGCCCCGGTACAACAACCAGGGTGAGCTCACGCCGGGGTGACTCGCGCTTATGAAACCGCGCTAGCATGACATTTTGTGGTGGTGTCATGTAAACAAATATAGAGCCATGAGAGGGAACTGGAGTGAACTCGCCCCGGTGTCATGTAAACACCCCCCTAGTGTACGCTGGTACTTCGTTTAACAGGCAAAATGAAGAAAAAAGTCTACTTTTAGTTTTGTAGCTGAATTGTATTATCACAAATATTTAGAAAGGTTTCCTTTCAACTTCAGACGTAGATGACAAGTGGCTTTTAGTGAAAATATAGAATGCGTTCGTACAGCCACAGCCAGCAATCAATCCTGCAAACATCCATTTCTGAAATACCCTTAGAGAAAGGATTAAAACGATACATGTCTGCAAAAATGTTCGAGGGAGCGGGAAATGGATATTTACTTTGTACTGGACTATAAGGTCCTAGCTGAAGATCCATTCTTCTAATTTATATTCAAGATTTTACGAACTAGTCCAAGAGAGAGAAAAATTGGACCTGTCCAGTTACTTTCTCTTAATCCGCTCAAGTGGCTCACAAACTCAGGGAAAGTTTCTCGTCTTACAATGTATTTCAAGGACTGATTGGTCACTTGATTACTGGCGTTTCGACTAGGAGCTTTTTATATACTAACATACACTCACGCAATTCATACCTTTAGAGTGCTTTCAGATAATCCTATCAAGACTATTGGGCATCGGGCTTTCAGTATCCCAGAGAAACCACATAAGAAGGTCTTGATGTAAGTATAAGACGATTTGTATTGTTTATAAATGGCTCGTAACTTTCGCTCAAGTAGTAGTAGTTAGTAACAGTAGTAGCAGCAAAGCTTTACTTGAAATCGGGTAGAAGAGTAGCACATAAGCGCTACTATCTCCTAGAGATACCTTTGATTACGCAGAATAATGTCAAATTATAAAAAATATTATATGTCTGTCTGGATTTGATAAAAGGCACCTCCAGAAATTTTTAGCAACAGTCTCATTTGAGGCTTGTTCAGTACTTGACCATCTTTTTTTTTAATGATCGTTTCAGTACGAAAACCCCCTTAAAAGCTGCAGTAGATCAAAAAACATGTGTTTAATATGCTGTTTACATCTTCCGCACCCCCCCCCCCCCCCGCCCTCGAAGCTCTCCCCTACCTATCATTTCCCATAATTCTCTCCTTGTCATAAAACACTATGACATTTGAAATCAGCGTTCGCGGTAGAAGTTGTTTTTCGTGGTCGGTTAATTTTCTAGGTTTCTTTTTGGCCGCCTGTAGCAAAGTTTTCCGGAAGGCATCATTAAGCCTTCTGAAGGAACAAGTCTCACGAATGGCAAGGTCTGCCATCGTCCAATATGCTAGCTTTGATGTGGGCGGTGACGAGTCTCTGGCCTCAAAAAGTAGCTTTTAGGGATCAAACCTATTCGAGAGAGCAAAATTGATGCTGATTTCTAACCAGGCCAGAGACTTAGTAAAAATTGGTTTTGAAGGCCGGCGTCCATGTGTCCCTTTCAAAACGGCTCGTCTACATCCGGGATCTTGAATAAATCGACTGTGTCAGCAAAGTTTACATGTGATGATTTAGTGGAGAAACAGAGAGTTATTGAGAGAGAGTAATGTGATGATATTTCGCCCGTATTAAGTGTGGACACATTTTGTCTGGTTGGTTGTGGATAGTTTTATCAGTGCCACGAACGTGGTTAATTGTGTGATTTCCTGCAGTTGTTGTCAGACAGGTTTCAGGTATGTCGTGGCGCTCGTGTTATAAGAATATTGTGTACAAGCATGAAAACGCTTTGTAAGTGTTTAGTTGAAGTGATTTTGTCTTAGACAACCGATTGTGGGGTCAAGAAAGGTGGATTCTAGATCTGTTTTAATCGGGCATCTCGCTATGAGCCTCATAGTTTAAGAGACTGAAAGGTCATTATTTCTGTGCTTTTAAATGTTGTTCATTTCGTTACAAATCTGTCGCTTTTGCCAAGAGCAACTTTTCGTGTGCTGCCAGCGATTAATTCGTCCGTTTTAAGCCGTAACTAGCGACTTTCAACTGCTTTTAATTGACCTCAAGGGTCAAATTGTTAAAACGCACTTGAAATTTCTGGAGGTACGTTTTATCAAATCCAGACAGATTTATATACATGCTAATCAAAAAAGTAAGAATAAGTAATCGAGCTAGCTCACAAAGTTCAGACAAACGAACATTGTTTGTAAAGTGAGCCATGGTAGCGGTAGCTCTAAGATCATGAAGATGATGTGAACTGCCAAAATACAAATTTTGAATGAAGATTTGATCGTCGCAATGGTTATTGCAAGTTAAGCGATTGCAAATAAACCCAAAAAATTTTGCGGGACTTCAACGGGACTCGAGCTCATGGCCTCTGCGTTAGCGCTGCAGTACTCTTCCATTGAGCTATGAAGACCCCATCCTCGGAGACCTAGGGGGGATGTCCGACCGGGAGAAAAGGCGCGACGAACGTTTTCAAGCATGGGAGGAAAAGCCCCTGGGTACCGACTCTCACCGGACCATTTCCAAACAGTCAAGCAAATGCTGGCTCCTTATTGGGCACAAAAAATGCTTTGTATTATTGTGCCCAATCGGCGAACAGTATCTCCTGAGTTCTTTTTGTAATTTCATACACGACGGCTATTCACTCGATAACGGCTTGTCTGGCTCATGTACCAAAGAAATGCACGTAGTCAGGAAACTTTCAGTTGGATAAAAACTCTTCATTTCAAAATAGTGTCTACCCGAAAACTAAAGACGCTTTTCCAAAAATACAAGCTTGAGCTTACAACAGGTAATCAAGCTTGCATCGATCACGCCTTCGTAAATATTAGGGAGTTTAAGATGCCACGATAGTTGACAACCACGAAAACGTCGCATGAAAAGTGAACTCACATTTTTTTCAGTCTCTATCGTGATTATTCCAACTCGCTTACTTTGTCAAATGCAAGCGAACTCTTCTGGAGCTGAATTTCTATCAACCATATTCAAGTTCATAAAGAGAAAGAAAATTTTTTCATTGCTTGTTTACGTCCTTCACAAAACGTGAAATTAGGCGTTTTCAAGTGGTAGTCGAGCAGTGGAGGCAAAGAAATTACAAAAAAGCGTTATGCACGTGCAAAGTTGTTGTTTTGCCTTGTCATTTGTTTTTTTTTTACTTTCTCGTCGCTGCTGCATCTTAAACTTCCTACTATTTACGATACATTGTGATCCGTCAGAAACAGAATTGTCTCAGTGCAAAATGCTCATGCTGATAGCATCCTTCGTTTCTGGTTAGAAAAGCTTGGTGAATGAACCGGGCAACTGTGGCGAGATAATAGCCCTCGTGTAAGAAATCTCGAAAAGAACTCAGGAGAAACTGTTTGCCGATTGGGCACAATAATACAAAGCATTTTTTGTGCCCAATCAGGAGCCAGCATTCGCTTGACCGTTTGGAAATGGTCCGGTAAGAGTCGATACCCATGGGCTCTTCCGCCCATGCTTGAAAACTTTCGTCGCACCTTTTCTCTGGGCCCGACTTACTGTCCCTGGGTCTCCGAGGATGTGTAGAGCCACACGTTGACAGCAGACCAATTTTTTGAGTTAATCTTAACCCGTGAAAGGAATGAGACATAAAGATGATGGGAACTGCAGAAATACAAATTTCAATGAAGATATGATCGCCATAGTGATTATTGTAATGTAAGTTAGCGCTGCAGTGCTCTACCATTTGAGCTATGAAGACCCACACATTGGGAGCAGGCCAATTTGCTGAGTTTATCTTAACTCGTGAAAGGAACGAGACATGAAAATCATGGGAACTGGGGAGATACAAATTTTGAATAAAATTATGATCGTCGTCTTAACTATTTTATAGTTTGTGTGCTAAAAATTTGAAAGAGGGTGTGCCATAAAAGGTGGTATTGACACGTGGCAACTGTGAATTGTTTTTACCTTTAAGCTGGTTGCTAATTCAAGGTACAAGTAGCGCTGATATGTAAGTAGGTGTGACAGCTTGAAAGGACTTCAAAAGAATTAACATTAAGTAATAATTATGGGAACAAATAGTAGTGGTAATGCAGTAGATGATACCAACAAACGTAAAAGGTAATGAAAACATTTCAGTTAACTTTTCGTTCTTTGCAGCTTCATGATTCGCACTCAGTTAAAAGCAGTGAGCCTCAAAGTCTTGTCTTTTCATGATTTCTGTAACGTAAATTCCGTCATGTAAGTACGATTGGTATATAGTCAGAACTGTTGTAGAAATTGGGCAAATACATAACAGAGGGAGTTCTGCATCTTCCTTAGCAATAGCCCCACAAAATATGTAAGTATAAGGATGTATACGATAAACATATGCACTGGCTGTCATTTTATCAGGAATGACACTCGTTCACTGCGCTCACTCTTTCAATTTAGGATACGTTAATAGCTTGCAATTGTGCAACACCGTACGAGCAAACTTTTCATGAAGTATTCTATATAAAACTCAATTATTGGTGTCCTTGCTATCAGTTGCTTCGCTCGTAGGGAACCGGGCTTTGATATCAATAAGAAAGACTTAACTATCCACTTTTCGTTTTCTTTTGTAGAACCATGAATGATGGTAAAATTGGTACCATGAAAGTTTTGGATTCATTTCAACGAGAGCGCTGCACTATTTATCTGTTCGTAACTTTCTTTAATACCGTAACAAATATTCTAATATGCGGTTGCAGTGTCTTTGACCTTCATTTACTGAGTTACTTTAGCTTCATGCATCAACCCGATGTAAACTATACTGAAGAGATGAAGTTAAATTTTGCCGAACCCATTTTCTCAACTCGCATCGTGAGGTATAGGTGAATCTGGTTTTTTGTCCCTTTTCTGTCTCTTTTTTTTCATATACTTCTTATTCTCTGGTCAAACGTTTATAAATATCACCCGTCTTGATGATGAAAGGGCGTTGCGATAGAAGTCGAACCTCTCATAACCGATCACCCAAAAAGCAAGGCTATAGTGGTCGCTAACGAGAATCGAACCAAAAGTGGGGGCTTCCGAAAAGAGGGGTGGACACATCTACCTTTTGGAAGGGAATCTTTGCGGGGAACTTCTAAGGTACGATGAGTGTTCTCCCATTTGATTCAAGTTCTTGTTGTTCAGATCACGTGCATGATGTTAGACCAAATTGCACTTCACTCAGTTCCATTATTAAGTTAGTAGGGAAATGAAAATCACGTAAAGAGTAACAGATTTAAGAAAGTCCATAAAGGGATTTCGAGACGATGGCTTGCTTACTGAATGTACGATGCTATAGAAATCTTAAAGAAAGTGAATGTCTGGAACTCTTTGGAAAATGCACGTCTTAAAACCTGATGCGAATGTGCGGCCGTATCGACCCACATGCAACGTTTCACAGAGTGGGGAATTTTCGCTTACGAGAGCAGGTCGCACATGATGGTTCGACAATATTAGTTATCTTTGAGCATTTGAGCCCAATATATTATACAGAATAGCTTCAGTGAAAAGCTTGTTAACTCATTTGCTTCGCTCTTTGGCAATTTTGCAGATTTTGATGACTGCTATTTCTTTGGATATTACGTAGATATTACTTGCAAAAACCTGAAAATTCCACAGATTGCCGGCTAAGTTTAGCAACCTCGGCTTTAAACTTGTGAACTCAATCTAGATATATCTTCTTTCTTTATTTCATATAATTATGAATATATGTCTGGCCGATTTTTTGAAAACCAACCTAACGAAATTTGCAGTCATTTGAGTGAAAAAGCGTCAAAAGGCAGGTTTCTTAAGCCCGAGAAGCTCCAAAATCATAGTAACGAAGAAAAAAGAAAGGAGATAACGAAAGAGCGAGGAGAAGGAAAGGAGAAGAAGAAAAAAAAGCAATGGTTGCACTCTTAGTTTATATAATAGCTACTTTGAAGTTTTTGGCCGGAAAAATTGTTCGACGCAAAAGGTCCATTTGGCGATAACGTTATCAAAAATCCGGCTAGATGTATAATTAAGTAATTAAAAGTGCACTTACTAAAAACCATCAAATAATACAAAACACGTTCGATCAGTAAGATGTACCGGTCTTTTGAACGACCTTAATGTCAATTTCTTACATTTTATAAAAGTTTTTTACTGAGACATTTATATCTTTCAATTTAGCGGCTTGGGTCAAGATAACTCTACTTCCCTTGACCTTCGGAAATATTCGGGCAACCACACAGCACTACGCGATTCATTTAAGCGAGCTGGTTTTGCGGATGCAACTCTCGATGAGTACAATTTACGACCATGTCCGCTTGGTACTTTTGTCAATGCAATTCGTCTAGAATGCGTCGAATGTCCTGCAGGTAAAATATATATTGTGTTACATGATTATTATTAGAGCTTTTTCTTGTCTTATGGGTGATGATTAATTTAAATCACAAACAGCAGTGGTAGAATTCGAGTGCGAATTAAGCGCTAATAATTTTAAAATTGATGAAACACTTGCTGTAAGATTTTTCAACATTTTCAAAACCGTCACCGAGTTACATTATTTTATTTCTATTGTATTGCTACTAGAAAACTATTTATTTAATAGTTTTCTCTTTGTAAAAATCTGTTGTGAAACATTGTGAGCTGAATTTATCAGTTAAACGGTCGACTTGCCTTTGAATTGCCCGAGAAGAATGTCAACAAGATGGCTGGATATTAACTGGCCTTGTTCTTTCTTTCTGGCGTTTTACTGACTTCGACAATAGAGAGGTTAAGCATCACGTTTACGTCTAACGGCAAACGCGAATTTGAATCACGTGACTAAGTTTCCCAACAACAACATAAAAAGGTCAAAGCTTGTGGGGTCGTGTAAAAGCAATTACAAATGAATATAGAACTATAATAGAAATAGGGAAAACGTTACTTACAAAATACAACTACAACAAAAACTCTAAAAATGTACAGTAGGATTTTAAAAAAGATACAATGTTAAAATGAATTTACATTAGTTACCACTAAGTAAATTGACTACAGCATTTAAAATATAAAACAGTTAAAAACATTTAAACTCTTGGTAGTGCCCAGGCAGCGACTGGACCGACTGTGCGCTAAAATCAAGTTCCTTAAAATAAGAGTCCTTCTTCACTTTGCGATAAAAAACAGTAAACTGGCCGGTAAGATGAGTCGAGAACCGTGTTTCAAAGAATAGCGTCTCTATAGCTAATAGAGTTTTTAAGATACTGCGAGTGAAAACGCTGGACAATTTTGTTATTACTACTTCTGAAATTGTACGCAGTGCAAGATTTATTTGTCAAGTATGATAGAGCCGCAGGTGCTAAACCGATAAAAACGCTATGGAGTAGTTTAATTAATTAATAATTTTATAATATAAGGTTAAAGTATTCCAATTCAAATTTCTGTATATTTCATCAGTAGGCACACCGCGGGGCAAGTTGTATATTATTCTGGCTACCCTACAGTCAAGTACTTGCAGTGAATGTAGAAGGTCCGCATTAGGGCATCCGCCCCAAAACAACCAAGTCCATACAAAAATGATGGTAATATTATCTTGGAGCACAAGTCCAATAGGGCGTTTCTGCACAAGAACAAACTCCTTTTCAGTAGGTTCAGTTTGTTTACAAAATTCTCTTTTACATCTGTAAGGTGATGTGACCAGGAAAGCCTGTCATCGATAGTAACGCCCAAAAGACGAGTGTGTTCCACTCGATCCGATCCTCTCTAATAGACACAGAATTTAGCAGCCCGAAGTGCGGTTTTCTCATCAATAGCATAGCTTCGCACTTTGCCGCGTCAGGAGTTAAAGAGTTCTCTAGGCACCAACTGTTCAGTTCCGACAAAGCTTTATTTAAAGAAGTGACAGTGTTATTAACAGTGTCCCCAATGCAATAAATGGTGGTGTCATCCGCTTACATAAAGACAGAGCCAGAGGTAACAGCACTTGGTAGGTCATTGGTGTACACGGTGAACAACGTTGGGCCCAGCACTTTCCCTTTAATTGTCGTTTACTTTTCATTATTGCTGCGGAGCGACCGCAGGGAGCGAGCAGCAACATAATCAGAATTTAAAGGAAATATATAAGGGGCGATGAATTCTCGAATTCATCACTTTTTACCACAATGCATTGCACTTAACCACACTTTTTACCACAATGCATTGCATTTAACCAGAGTGCATTGCGCCACGGACAACTCAAATAAAAACACGGGGAAGTTCGCATCGTTCGCTGCCCAAACTCAGAGTTTTCTTTGTAGGAAATTTTCTACAGCACGGTTAGAGGTCTTACCAAATTTAAGACACGCAGGAGTCTTTCAGATGAGTACGATGGTTAACTTGGGGATTGGTTTTTATAATTCAAGAGCCTTTAACTCATCCAGGTGTTAAACCTGACGAGAAGATGAGCATTTGCTCTTCGACTCTGCAACACGGGGGATATACAAATTCCAGCTTCCTAGAAGGTGATGTGAAAGTAAGAAAATGTCATGCCATGCTATTCTTAAGAACCTGTATGAGCCGAAAATGGATGTGATTTTGACCATTCGCTTCAAAATAACAGCGGAAATCGAGATAACAAAACATATGTTTTGTGTCCTACGTTACAGACGAGGACGTGTATCGGCGTTTTGAAAAGCATAATTATGTTCTTTCATTCATTCATTGCCGTGGAATATGCGTTTACATTGTTTTGTACTGTTAATAGCTCGATTAATGTGGCTGGCGATCATCTTGCCGGCGGAAGTTTCATGGAAAAGGCATTAAATTAAAGACTGTTCCCAGAAGTACCTGTGCAGTCTCTTTGGTGTAGTGGTTAGGTGTAGTCGCGTCGGGCCGATGGTGCCGGGTTCGAATCCTACTTAACTCTTTTTTTCCTTCTTTCTTTTTTTTTCCGTTTTTTGTGTTGTTGTTTTCTATAAATATATAGCTATATAACTGTTACTTAATAAAGTGCAATAAACAGCAAGAAAAGTATCGTGTTTCCAGAGAAAAGATAGTACACCGTATATTAAATATATCGATAAACAATCTGAATTTCTATCATTTCCTACAATTTACTGTGGGAAAACCAGAGTTGATAACCACTTGATCATTTTCTAAACAACGTTCCCGCGAGTTCTCTCTATAGACTGAGAGTAATTATTCTAGTACTTTCCAACATGTAAATGGGACATTCAATGTCACTTTCGATTACTTTAAGTCCCATTGCCTAACTAATGCCAGTATCAACAGAATGTGCCGCAGCATTACTATCTTTTAGATACCCTAGTTTCAACACATGAATTAGTAGTTTCATGCAATGTTTTATCCATAAGAATTGTTTGGAGCTGTTTTTATCTGCTCATTTTCTATTTTGAGAAATTCTAAACCTGAACCTGACGTTTGCCGTTTGCCGTATACGTGATGCTCAAACTCCCTTTTGTCTCTATTCATAAAAACCCAAAAACTGTTACTAACTTCCCCAGTATCCAGCCAGCTGCATTTATTGGACTCTTAATACGACCAGATGCTAGCTTTTTTTCCTTATGCCATGCAGTAGTAAAGTACGCCCACAGAAACCAATCATACTACGGGAATTCTACCTTATTTGTAGGTCATGGAATTTAAAAAGGAACGTCAGACCAAAACCCAAGGATTTTGTAACCCGGCAATTTTACCCCAAACTAACTACTTTTTGTCGGCTGCGTAGATCCATTTTGGTCATATTTTGGGACTACAAAATTAAGTTTATTTCAAGGACTCTTTCACTCTGATTACACTTTCTTATAGGAGGCTTCTATTCGGATACCATAGCGTTTGTCAATGACAGCTGCCTCAGATGTCCAAATGGAACTTTTGTCCCATACAATATGGCGCCTGGCAAGAGCGCCCGTGAGTGCATTGCTTGTCCACAAGGTAGGCATATTTTATAGTCAAACCCAGTCAAACATAGACCACATAGCCTGCGTTGCAGCCGGCCCACGCACTCGTCAAAACCATTTGTATAGTCCGTCTGCGAATTAGTGCACAAAAGCTCGTTCTAATATCCTGCAGAGTCGCAAGGACATATGTGAGCGTTTCTGATAGGCGGGTTTCTCACGGGTTTCTTATGCACCTCACGATTGGCCTAATGGGCCGGATGGGCGCAGTGACATGTCAAAATTGACAGAAGGGAGTTGGCAGGGATCGCTTAAAGTAAACAATGTAACAGCAGTTCGAACTTTAAAGTCTTCTTCTGAACAAAAAAATGCTTTGAGAGAATTCCTTCAAGGACAGAATTTGCTTGTAAATTTGTCGACTGGTTTTCTAGCTTCTTCCAATCGCTGCAGATCCTCTGCCCCGTATTCTGCAATCTAGCCGACAGTTCTAGCGTCAAAACAAATCAGGAAATCATGATGTTCACGGCCAAAAAAAAACTACACACATGTGGCTATTCAGGTCCAGGCTTTCCGGAGAAAACCAAGGAAACTGAGGTTATTTAGCCGCAATAAAAAAGCTTGAGGCTTAAACAAAGGTAAAAGAAAATCAATTAATGGTAAAACTGCTGCTGTGATTAAATCCTGTCAAAAAGCATTTGCCGAAACATAAACAACAGGAACTAATTATTCAATATGCATGGAACAGACCAGCTTCATAACCTCTAAATGTGAGACTCAAGGAGGCAAAAAAAATTTGCTCAGTCAAAGTGTAAAATACTCCGTGCACTGCATAAACTACGCAAAAAGAGAGCAAGAAAAACCTCTGTTGTTCAAGCTGACACTAAGGTCACGTCTCACACTATCACGAGCTCAATCTCTCTTGTCACGAGCTATTAGTTGTGTTTGGCTTTTCAACACTTAATTCAAATCGGACTAATCACAAACTGCGTAAGAAACTAGCCAACCAAAAACGCCGACATATGTCCTTGCGACTCTGCGGGATTCGAACACGATGTTGTGCACTAATTCGCAGACGGTCTATATAGAAGGTTTAGAGCGTCTGCGACGCAGGCAAAGACCACACAGATTATATTGATAGTGGCAGGGGTATCAAATTCAAATCTGTATGCTTGCATGCTCAATGGGCAGTGAATTTCGCGCTGCAGATTCTCAGCATTCTATCAGATCAAGAGAAATCGTTTTCGATAGCTTTCGAACAAAATTGTTTATCAAACTCAAGAAGAAAACAAGATAATTTTAACCATCTGCTGGTGATTTTACTGCTCATTGGATGCTAGTAAGAATGATAAGAATCACCTCGAGACTTCAAAATGTCAATTATCATATGGCTGCAAAAGTACGAGTGTTCTGATTCGCTGCTAAGCTGGCAAACGTTTCTTGTAATGCCGGGCATTATTCGCTAGGTGTCCAAGGCATATACAATCTGTGTTTAACTTGATAGTGGACATCCATGTTATGGTCAATTGATAGCTGTGAAAAAGGGTATCTGCTGACCAGTGTCACATGTCTGTATCGCGGGCTCAAGAGTACAACTCATAGAGGTGACTTGTTTTTTTGAAGTTATGTACCGACCAGTTATTGGTTTTAATTGATCGCAGGCTCAATTACTTGCGGTGTTATACATTAAGAGCGCTAAATGGCCACTTATTAACCTCGTCTGTTCGGTCATTACAGGGATTTCCCGGCAATGACCTCACTCTCGGTCAATAAGTTGTATATGAATTCATCATTAGAATCTATGGTGGTACGCTTGACCTGGTTTGATTGTAATTAGGAATTTAAGAAAAAGGAGAATTCAAACATCAGAAAGCTCAGAAAAATTTTCCGAGCTCCAGGTGAGAATCAAGCTCACTACCTAGTTAGAAGATGGAATGTGAAAAGTGTACAGAAACTGCGTTATCCCTGTTACCCTGTTCGAAGTATCTGATGACGTCGGTGAAGTTCAGATAAAACTGGTCAGAAAATAAAGGCGGAGAGAAACGATATACTCGGCTTTGGCAATGGCACTTATGCTTGATTAAGGCAGGCGAGCAAATTTCACCACCAAGCCTCGTTTCTAAGCAAACTTCTTCTTACTTTCAATTAATGAGCGTGGGTATTCTTTTCAACTCTACTCCCATTGGAATTCATTTATGCAAAATTCTGTAACTTTTAAAATTTCAAAACGAGCTTTGGTGGTAAAATTTGCTAGTCTGACGTAAACATGCATAAGGACTATATATATCTGTTTTGATTGAGAATTTATTTACAGATATCCGTAGGACTTTGCCTCTACTTTGTCAATTACGTATGTCTTTGTAATTCAAGGCGAAGTTGCAGAATTTGTCATTGTTTTTCCGGGGGGTCGGGGGCCGCCTCGGCGTAATTTGAACTTTTGGATTTTTCGGAAAAAGCAAAGCGCGATGGAACTTTTTATTTCCATTTTTGAAAATAGTTCACCAAAAGGGTCTTTTAGGTAGAATAAAATAAATTATGAAATGTTGCAACTGTCGGCGGATTCTCGATATTTACAGTCAGGGCCTCTTAATTCAGCTAACGGACTTTTGCTTTTTGTAGGCACAGATACTTCCACATTTGCTGGGTTTAGAGCTTGCAGCTGTTTGAAAGGATTTCATCGTACCCATCTTTTTGAAGGCTGCAAACAATGCGATGACGAAGGATTACAATGTGTGGATGACCATGTTAAGCTGAAGAAGGGTTACTGGTGGAAATGGGAGAATCAGACCCACATGCAATTTTATGAATCATTTGCACGTAATCTCTTGGATTCAAGGAACTCTTCCTCAACTAATGCTTCCCTTATCGAGTTCCCATACACTGTTCCTATGCCGCACAAATGCCCACAACAAGAGGCTTGCTATGGTGGTTTCAATTCTTCTTGCGCTGACGGCTATCAAGGACCGCTGTGTGAAATTTGTAGTGATGGCTACTATAAACAGTTTCAAACGTGCAAAAAGTGCCCAACTAGGAAATGGATGATCGGACAACTGTCTATAGTGATGGCAGTTATCCTGGTCATTATTTTAGTTATCCTATGGTCAAGTAAAAAGAAGCAAGAGAATGCGAAAAAAGGAAGATCCACAGTGGATATAATACTTGGAAGTCTGAAAATTGTCATTGGCTTTTACCAGGTAACTGATGGACTGTTACAGACATTTTCGTATATCAAATGGCCAGATTCTCTTTCTGTCATTGGAAAATATTCGGAGATGATACAGCTTAATGTATTCCAGATTGCGCCTCTTCACTGCATCTTTCCTGAATTAAAGGTCAATGCCTTTAAGAGCTTGTTTGCAATTCTTGCAATGAATGCCACAGCCATCATTGTGACCATTCTCATTTATTGTTTACGAAAGCTTCTACTCGAACGGAGTGCTTCCTCCAAAGAAGAAAAGTTAAGGAAATCTTCTCAAACGAAAGAGCTGATCTTGAGAAACCTGTTTTTCTTCCTGTACGTGACATATCTCAGTACCTGCTCCAACACAGCTAGTGTGCTTCCCCCAACTTGCCGTCTGCTTTGTTCGGACAAAACGAAAACCCACTGTCAAAAGTTTCTTAAGACTGACTACAGTATCGACTGTGAGAGTACAAACTACAGTCGATCAGTCATCGTTGCCTACATTGCAGTCGCTTACGTACTACTTCTTCCCACAGCATCACTTATAGCTCTCTGGAAGGCGCGAATGACCGTTGCAAGTCAGAATAAAATGGAATACGAGCACCAAAATCCTGATATCGAAGTGAAAAGCAGCGAACTCACCACAGGCTTGCGATTCCTTTTCGAAAACTACCATCCGCGCTCGTGGTACTGGGAGCTGGTCGACACAGTGCGGAAGGTGGTCCTCACATCAGGTCTGATCTTGGTTGGTGGTGAAAGCAGAGCATATGTCGGACTGGCTTGCGTCATGTCAGGACTGTATGGAATATTTTTTGCTTATGTCAGCCCTATAACGGATCCATTCGAGAACAGACTAATGCTGATATCTCTTGCTGTGACCTTTGTAAACTTGGGAATAGGAGCTGTGAGTAAGATAAACAGCGAGAACATTCCAGCCTCAATTGATCTATATGTGGATAACATCATGTTCAAGGTACTGGTGTTTGGAGCAAATTCTTTGGTAATCGGTCTTCTCGTAGGTAAGTTAAGTCTCAAACTACTTCAGTTATTAATTTACCCTTCAATAGTATAAAATTCAACCCTGGGTATTGTTATTAATGACATTATAGGGGAATCAATCTTACCTGGGACAAGCCCAAGATCAAAATCTGGAACCCCACTTACTCACTGGGGTGGGCGGGTGAGTCGCCAATGACCCTTCGTGTCGGGCAAAGTGAAGTGAATGGGACAAAATGTACCAGTATTTCCTATTATATATACTCATTTGCATATCATTAATTAATCCTCGGGGTTGATATTTACAATTCAAATGGAACGTGAACAGCAAGCCTAAGCAACGACGACGACGAAAACATTAACGTCAAAAAAAAAAAAAAACAGAAACGTTGCCTACATTTGACAATTTGAGCGGGTCCAAATAGACGTCGTCTTTTCCGTCGTCGTTGCTTAAGCTCCCCAATCACAAGTAGGGCAATGTCAGCTCCGTTCTTGCTTTTTGTTTGCGGCCAAAATTTAGTTCACGATGTGAATCGGTTTAGCTTCAATTGCCATTCTAACTCTAACTGTATTACTGTAATGCCTTGAGGTAGCGCTTATGTCCAGGTTTGCAAGCAGCTGCAAAATTTGGGATTTTTCGCGTCCTTGCAAAAATTGCACGGTTCACAATTGATCGCGTTTCTCACAGTCAGTGATCTTCACAAGTTGTTATGAGTATTAAAGCAAGTAAGTAAGTGTGTGTGTAAGTACTCCTAAGTCTGTCCGTCAGTAAGTACGTAATCCATAAGACTTGAACTTAAAGCTAAAATATTCATAGAGAAGTGTCAAGACAGTACAAGAGAGGACTCCGCCTTATAAAACGTCAAGTCAACGTGTACGTTTTAAGGTGTTTTTGAAAGGGATGAGATGACTGCAGACAGTCTTAAGTATACGTAACTATGACTTCTGTTTCTTTGCAGTTCAGTATATTGTATACATCTATCGCTTTATAAAAGAATGGCTCAAGAATCCCAAGTGCTCTTTCTCCTGCTGTCTGACCTTGCTGCTGCCTTTGAATGACTTGCAAGGAGAAGTACGTAGATTTGCTGGAAGGAATGTTTTTAAGAACCAACTGCAAACCGGAAAAATGAATATGCCGTCAATTTCAACCTCTTTCCAAGATACTGGTGCTATTAACTTTAGTTTGGAAGAAGATCAACCCAATCTGGCAGGTGGAAGGAATTCTGATCATGAGGAAACACCTGCAAACAAGAGCGACAAACAAACCCAGACTCGAGAAAGCGGGAAAGAATCCATCTTTACCAAAATTTCAGTTCATGAAGTTCCAAAAATGGCATGCGATACGTCTTTTTAACGGCGTTCAGTTAACTCCGCCGTTTTTCGCACTATTCATGTCAAAGACTGAACGCATAGTTTGTTGGAAGGTTTTCATGTGTTGGGACTGAATAGGCGGATTCATTGTGACGTCATTGTTTACATTTTTGCTCATTAGCATACGAGTTAACCCATGGAAGATGTAGCCGTATATACCAATTAGGTTCAAAAATTAAAGGAGCTGGTTAATTGATAGGGTTTTTGCAAGTTTCAGCTCTTTACAATCAGAACAAAGAAAATAGCAACAGTTAAAAAACTTCTTGAGCTCATGCATTCTTTGTAAATTTTGGGCCTTTTTTAAAGAGACTTTCTCCGAAACTATCTGGTATATGGGGTTCAATTTTTTGGAGATAAGTGAAATTGCTATACACCGTATTCACCAATGGCGGACACGCGGGAAAAAACTGGTGCCTAGTCATGAAAGCGAGGCGTTGCAGGGTAAACAAAAATTGCAAATGAAGACTTTCAGTGAACTTGCAGAGTGTTTAGCACGGATTCCACCTAAAATAACTTTGTATGGACGTCTTTTTAAATACAATGACATGGAACGTCTTCTGCTTTTAATGTTTAGTACTGATTTGCTGTTCGCAATCAAAAGGGACGCGTATATCTTCAAGGAAACAGGATGATTTTGTAGGATGCCGAAGCCTCAGAAGCTCGACAAGTGGGTGATGGCTGACGAAAAGCGGCAAACATGTTGGCCCAAACTTCACGCTGAAACCGAATACGAAAGCCAGCTCACTGCAATTCTGTAAAACAGAAGTAAAATAAGCGACGGATATATGGCCTACTTGTCAACCGAAGAGACCTCCGCCATTACTCAAAACAGGTCAAGTCGAGAGCGAGTGAAAGATTCATTCACGAGACTCATTCATTCATGTCAGTGTCATTTTACACATATCTATGTATGTCTGTATTTACAACTTCCTTTGGATGACATTAATTCCGTCGCTTTGGATTGAATTGTTAAAGGTACGTTGGCAGAGTTTAGCAAATTCAGTGCAAATTTAAAATCTTTTGATTTCTTTGTCATTGCGAAACAAAATGATTTTATCAAAACTAGAAGCTCTAGTGTGTGAATCTTATGGCTTGCCATTTGCCTGGTCTCCTTTACGGCATTATCTCGGAGAGCTCTTGGTAAAAAATTGGTATAAAGCTCACATTTTACTAGGTTAAATTTTTAAGGCAATGTTTGTGTCAGGACTGAACACGACAAGCTTCTGTTTCGAGTCATGAAATGCGAGTCTGGATCCGTGTAAGAAGACCATCACTTTATTTATTTATGTATTCTTCACTTTTAAAATATTATGGAACATGAAGTTAAAACTCTTAACAGCCAAAGATAAGAAATAGGAAAATTACTCGTTGAAATGAAATGTGCCGGCTTACCGAGTCTGCCGAGTAACAAGTTGAAATTTTGAGCGTACTCCACTCGATCGCTCCTGCATTTTATATACAAAAAAGATAGTTCTAATTGATGTTCTTCATCGATAAAGACCAGAGAATAACGTCCTGGCAAATAAACATAACTTCATCGAAACCTCAGTCACCGCTTCTTTCCTGTCTTCCTTTTTTCCATCACGATTTGAACTGTTTTGTTCAATGGCACACGTCTCTTGCGTTAACAAATAGGCCATATATCCATCGCTTATTTCTTTTTTTCTTGCCACCAAGATTTGCATTGTTTATATTTCTGTTTTACCGAATTGCAGTGAGCTCGCTTTCGAACTCGGTTTCAATGTGAAGTTTGGGCCAACATGTTAGCCGCTTTTCTCCAGCCATCACCCACTTGTCGAGCTTCTGAGGCTTCGGCATCCTACAAAATCATCCTGTTTCCTTGAAGATATACGCGTCCCTTTTGATTGCAAACAGCAAATCAATACTAAACATTAAAAGCAGAAGACATCCCACGTAATTTTATTTAAAAAGAAGTCCGTACAAAGTTATTTTAGGTGGAATCCGTGCTAAACACTCTGTAAATTCACTGAAAGTCTTCATTTGCAATTTTTGTTTACCCTCCAACGCCTCGCTTTCATGACTAGGCACCAGTTTTTTCCCGCGTGTCCGCCATTTGTGAATACGGTGTATGCTCTTTCAATATTTAGAAATTTCATGTTATTAGCTTCATCAGATAATGGTAAGCCTATGCTAATGACGCAAAAAATGTCAACAAGGATTCGTAGAAGCCTGGTAAGTCGAACTCTGAAAGGGAAACTAAAAACATTTCGAGTGAGTGGGGGCTCGAGTTATCAGGGTCGATTCTATCGTCAATTTACCATGATAGCATTGATAGTTTATTGATATTTCAGCACTTCAGTATACAGCAGGGGGCACATTTACCTTATCTCATCAGAAATTTTATTATGCATTTTTATGATAACACCGGTAAATGACTGTCAAATACATGGTGTGTTCGTTGCCCTTATTAAGAAGCAGTAAAAAATGAATTTGCTAGTTTTAGGGGTTGATCCTTTAACAAGACACGAAAAAGCCAATAGGATGACATTCATGGTGAGTTCCATGAACCAGAATTCGAGTTAACGAAGAAAATTCTGATCAAGGGAAACCAAATTTAGTTCGAGTTAGCGGGGAATTCGAGTTATTCGGGTAAACGTGAAAAGTAGGATCGAATCCTAGGGAAATAGGTCGTAGTTCGAGTTATCCGATTTTCGAGTTAAACTGGGGTCCTACTGTAGCCATTCAACTCAACGTAAGCCGCTTTGCTCGTGTTTTTATCGTGTTTTAGATGGCTTTGAGGCTATCGTCAATTCCATCAACTATCTATCAGGAGTTTTATTATTTACGTTATCATTACTAAGCTGCTTATTTATTGGCCATACTTATTCAAGTTGAAATTTGAGGGGTTTAGAAAACAAAATAAAATAACTACAAAAATTTGAAAATGAAAACCACAAAAAAATACAAACATGTTTACTCATAAAACCACTAGCTACTTCAAGGCGATAGTCAAAGGAAACCGACCTTATCAATTCTAAGACAATAGATTAAATATGAGCAATTTATGTGACACCGTGAAGTCCAAAAACTATTAAGCTCACACGTTCGGAGGCCATTTGCTGTCGCCTTTTCATCGTAGCTCAGCTTACATTTAATTCAGTATTTATCTTTTATTTCGGCTTTGCTTGTTTAAAATAATATTCCGCTCGCTGAATTTATTATTGAGGAAAGCACTGACAAGAGAGAAAGAAAGTTATTCCTAGAAACCAGATTCTGCGGTTAAAAACATCGTACCTTTAGTTGCGCAATTAGCTATGGATTACCGCAAAACAAACGAACAAACGATTAAACTCTCTTGTCGGTTCTCCTCTCACATATCATATTTTAACCATATATATATATTTATAAAATAGCTGAGATAGTACGCGTGATCTGATTGGTCAAAAACCTATGGTTTATTATACCGGTAAACTCATAGAAAAAGGCATCCGGACCACGAGCCATACACAAAACTGGCTATTGATCTGCAAACAACGATTTTAGAAAGGCTAAAAAACAGAACAAGTTACTTATCCAGCCCTTCTAAATATTCAAAGCGTTGGTTTCCACATTTTATTACTGAGCGTCACAATTCGCTACTGCCATAGCTTTAGAAGTTATAAAGTACAAAGCTGGAAAGCAGTTTACATTTCACGACGATGCCAAATCGCAGAGAAAGACAACAACAGTGTGAATTTCTTGTGTAGAAAGTCTATAGGAAAACTTAACCATATGCCAACCAGCAACAAAACGGATAGTTTTAGCATTCTTGATTTATTTTATGTCAAAATTAAATTCCTTAATGAAAGAAATTGTTCCAAAAAGAGATCTCTGATCAAGATATGGTACAAAATCGGCCGCTGTAGGTTGTAAACAAGCTGCCAACGATGATGAAAGATGTCAGAGTTTCGGGCTGGTTTTTTCGAACATTTGCACAAATTATTCGGTGATATCGATGCCAGAACCTACCTCAAACCACCTGACTTCACAAATCGACAAATATTAGCGCCAATATGTGGCTACGGCAAAGAAACCTTTCTTCAACACTGACATATTTCCATCGGTCGCTGTGCGTGCATATAAAGTTGCGACAACTTCGCAAATGCAGCCACGTCGTTACCGCAGCATTTCTTGATCATAATAAAGTCCAGAAAACAGATCTTAAACCACTGCGGCTTGTAAAAAGTGAATGAAGTCCTCCATTACAATAGCTGCCAGTTCCGTCTGTGAGCACGAAATTTTTACTGATCGACTCAACAAAATACAGCTGCGTACAGTCTGATGTTCAATTAATTTCTACTTTTGTAGTAAACAAACCATGAACGTATTCTTTCATTGTACGTTCGCATGAATATGTATTGACTTTTCCTGTAAAACAGCTTTCATAAGTTATCATGTAATGAGCGCAAAAACTCGTGTTTTGAAGTGCTGTTGTTTGTTGTTCACCGAACTGAGTTTTGAGAAAGTTCAGCGCTATTAAATCGTGAGTCATGATTGGCTTATGATGACTTTAGAGAGAAGACATGACTTGATCACGGTACTGAAAGCATATTTTTTTTACCTAAAAGACTCCATTCTACTAAAAGTTATTTTATAAAAGCAATAGACCACACTTTCTATGGGTTTACCGGCGTGATAACCCACTTGGGATGTTGGGAGAACACTCGAAAAGCTTGTAAATCACTCGCCTTCGGCTCGTGATTTACAAGCTTTTCTCGAGTTCTCCCAACATCCCGCGTGGGTTATCACGCCGGTAAACCCATAGAAAGTGTGGTCTATTGCTTAAATATATATCCTTGGTGTTGGAATATCCTATGTAATCCACATATATAAACCTCATTACTCGTACTTTTCAGGTCGGTCGGTTAAGAAATGTATTTACATGATACCATTACTCTTTGTCAAGATCACATACGTGCTTTTAATTGTGAGCAAACAGATGGCATGCCTTTGTCCACTTCCCGCTGCGCGCATTGCAGCCAGAAGATCGGAATTCCTAGGCATGGAGTTTGAACCGACCTTTTATTCTATTTTGGTGTTTGGGTTTCAAGTTATTTTAAAAACAGTAGTTGGACGGTTTGGTTTGATATTTGCTCAAATTTGGCTTGTAAGCTGACCTTGATAGTTAAGTTTTAATTAACTTTAAGAAACACCTCTTCAAGCTTATTTGGCAAACATAAAAAACGAGTTCGTTAGATACAATTAATTACTGTGCTTAGTAGGTGTTTCTAGCTGTTGAAGGAAAATAAGCAATTTGCTAAACAAAGTTCGTTTGCTTAAAACTGAAATTAGTTCTCACTTTTGCTTTCAAACTGGAATGATAATCAGCCTTGCATACCTCATTAAATGTAGCTTAGTGCCACGCGACCCAACACCTTTTGAGTTCTTTGTTCTCAGTTGGGCCATGTTTAGCTAAATTTCACTTCCTTTCCTAATTTCAAACTAGACTTTGTTTCGACAGAATCTTAGGAAAATTAGGTTTCTTTCAAACCATTGTTTAAGTTTCTTGTATAGGAATTTGGTTATAGAGATATTTCCAAGTTTGCCATTTTTTTCCACGCGCAGGTGAATTCAACTAAAGTTTGGTTTCTTTTGTTCTATCAGGTCTAGCATCTCCTAACACCTACTTTCTCCATATGAATACTGTGTATTTTTGCTTAAAAACAAGTAACTTTATCGTTAGTTCTATGAACTGTAAAGAAGCAAATAAACCGCGTTCAACTCAAATTCTTGTGTTCCTAAACATTTCTCAAAATCTGTAAGATTCTACCCTTTAGGTCCCAAAAGTGATTAACATCAATTTTTTCTTGACAATATCAAAACAGAATGGAAAGAACTGATCATGAGAATTAACTATATGACCACTAGATGAAAAATACGTTGATCTTGTATCAAAGTATCACAACTATTTTTTTAGGACAATGTATTGAGATCAGTCAGAAACCCATAAGGGGTTGAAACGTGTAACTCGCGTCTAAAGTATTCAGCATAGATTTAATGTATGTCCACAAATTTAGGATATAGGGAAAGAAAAAGACAGAGAAAAAGAGAAAGTAGGCGACAGGCTAGCGAAGCTCAAAGAGAAAGAGCGACAAAGAGCTGGAGCGAGAGATAAAACAAAATAAAAGTTTGTAGCGGCGGTGAGAAAATGAGAAATGCTAGCGGCCACCAAGGTGAAAATGAGTGGCAGTGAAAAAATAAAAATAAGAACACGTACTACATTTCCTCCATAAAACGTGTAACTAGGAATCACGTTGAAGTCGTGCAAAACAACGGCAAAGAAACGTGCCAAAAAAATTGTGCTTGGACGGGCAAAGTTGCTTTTTTGCTAATTAGACCTATTGTTATTTTTTTTAACCGTTCTCGTTGCCTTCGCCGCTTAGCGTTACACGATTCTATATTTTGTTTGACCAAACTATAAATAATATCGAGAGCTTTGCTTTTAGCCCTGGCTAAATAAACATATATTACACTGTATGTGTTATATAGATGAAGGGGAGGAAAGAAATTCAAAGAGGACAGACGGCTAATTGTTGTTGCTTGAAATATCTGTAAGTCGTAACTGTTCTTCAGTAAAATGGCAAAATGTGAGCAATTCCACAATTGATTTCGGCTTCATTAAATCTTGCATACCAATTGTAGAACATTTTAGGAGGAGCCATCCACAATGTAAGCACAATTACCGACAATGTGTATGAGCATGGATAATAGAAAGACTGGATAGGAAACTTATGTCACGTGGGCTGATTTCTTATCGCCGATTGGTTGGTTCGTGCTCCAAGATGGCGTTGGATGGTTCCATCATAGTGGAAATTTGTGACGAAACCATGGCGAAAATTTGGCGCAAACCAGTCGAACTGTAAGGTTTCTTTGCCTGCATCTTGTTCTTTCTCGGATTTTTTGGTGGTACTTTAATTTTGGTGTGTGTTTTTCCCTTCGTTTGTTGTCTTACGGCGATAGAGATCCTTCAAAGCCACACTTGAACCTTCGAAGTAAGCACTTCTTCTCGTTGTTTTGTGTTATTTGATCTTGTCTTTGAGAAAATTGTGTCCCAAAAATTAACCTTACCAGAGCCATATTTAGTACACTTGGCGACTGTTTTGGGACGCCTTCGTTATGAAGGTTTCTTCTTGTTTCTATTCTTAACTACAATTGACAAATGTTTTAAAGATGGAATTGTCGCATAGGCATAGTTACAGACTGAATGCTGCCATTTTTCAGCCACAAATTTCGATTGAAAATGGCTGAAACTAATTACATTCGGAGCTGGCGCCGAGCAAGTGTACGCACACGGTGTGTAAAGTTCCAATTGACAGACTAGTTTGTGTTGAGAACTGTTTCGCTCAAGTAATATCCTAGATTAACCCTGCTCATTGTTCGTATTAAAAACCCAATAATTTCGCTCATCGTTTAATGTTGAAATTAAACTACTATATTACAAATCCAGTGAATAAAATCGCCTCACCGCTCTCCTCGCAGCTTGTGTTCGAAGGCACTGAAGAGACTCGAATAATTTTTTGTACTTTTCCCTTACATAAACTATAAATAATTGTTGCATCAATGGGAAAACACCTACTGACATTTTTGTCCTCCGTTTAGGCTCCTAAGTGTTGTTGTTATTTTTCAAATAGTGTTTTAGTTTTCCTTTTGTTTGCCTTTATTGTAGGATTTGCTGAACACACATGGTCAATGAAGACAGTAAAATTGTGGTCAAGTAATCTTCTGAGAGGGCATAAATCAATCAATCTTTCTGTATCAAACAGCAACAAAGTTGCTTTTGTCATTCATGAGAGCCAGAAGGTGGCATCTAAATTATTTATGATCAGAAGGTTTATTTATCACTTCTGAAGTGTATTTATTACTTCTTTGTGAGTGGGACAAATTAACTGTGTTTGAGGGTCAATGCTTGTAATAGCTACAGAGTCATGTGTTTAAGTTGATTAGTGTTCTTCTCTGAAACGGTTTATATCTGAATGACATTGTTTTTCAAACCAAAGATAGACTTGATTAGCACTATTTTTGTATTCGGTTTTTTAGATATCCAAAGCAACAATGTACCTGTAGATGATAAACCTTACCAAGATATATTCTAAATCAAATTAATAAAACAAATACCTCTACTTGTTTGAGGTATGAATTTTGTTTTCAACAACATGATAATGTGACCAGACAGTCATATTTTTTCAATCCCTCATCCACTTACCTCAGACTAATCAAAAACCCCATAATCCCTGATGTTACTGTTATTTTTAAATTGGGAACAGTGTTTATGTTTATTTCAGAGGTGATTTACAGTATTCCCAAACCATATTATTAACACTACACAAAAACGTAAACTTTGTTTCATCCTTAAAAAAAGGTCAGTATTTCAAAGATAACATACTTCTAAGTTTTAATAAGCCTTATGGAAGGCAATTGTTTACTCATGAAAAAGAAGTGAAGGTTCTACTATTAACCAGGAGAGTACAGTTTGCTTCCCATTTGTATTCTAGTAGTTAACAATTAACCGTTTTACATAACATTTTTAAAAGCGTTGCAGTTTGCTTTTTCAAAGACCTGACTGAAAAGTACCTTGGGTCATTGTACATTTTTACCTGAAAATAACAGAACAACTTGCTTCACTATGAAAATTGATTTGAAAAAATTAGAAACGGCGTTTCCACGGTGGTCCGCAAGCAAATTTCCTTTCTCTGCTGTGAGCTTTTCCCCGCTTTTTTACATTTCTCAACTACGGCTTCTTGTCACTGGTTGTCCGTTAATAAAATTGAAGGAAATATTAAACGCTTGTTTGAGCTGGGTACTTTTACCGTTAATAAAATAATTCGACACTCGCTGAGCTTGTCGATAAAAACAGAAAAGAAATCTTCAAAACCGTGATAAAAAGAATTAAAATTATTTCCGGTTTTCTTGTGGTTTGTAGAAAATTACGCTGTGCCTTTTTTGTAGTTGTTTTGTAGCTGCATACATGTAAGTTTTCGCATAGTTTTTATGTAGTTAGGCTTCCCGTTTCGTGCATAAAATTATCGGGCGCTGGAGTCATTCTTCGCTCTCGCAAGTTTCATAATCATTTACTCTGTCTTTTGCCTCTACCGGTTTTGTACCAGCTAACTGTTTTCTCCGAGAGCAAGTCTTCTTCATCCATGGGCAATCTGCATTGTCGAAGACTGAGATATGAAATATGCGATGAAAAGTAAGACGCGTAAAATATCGGATGTAAGAGGTTGAATGGCTCTCGATAATGTGACGTCACATTTTTCCACTATGTTGGAACCGATCGCGTCAGCCAGTTTCCTATCCAGTCTTTCTATTATCCATGGTATGAGTGGGAAAACAACCCAAATGCGTTCAATAACGAACTAAATGCACACGTGAAATAAATAAGCAAATATAGCGCGCGCTCATTAGATTGCGCGCCCACACAACCTACACTTACTGAAAAGATACTAAAACGACTTAATTAACAAAGGATGTGAGATCCTTAACATATGGAAAAGTGACGGGTAGTAGGAGGGCAGAGCGCTTATTTGCAAGATTTACTGACGGGAGGTGGGTGCCAATTCGGAGAACGGAGCGTGTTTAAGCTGAGTGGGCGTGGCCGTGGAGTGCATTTTAAACACGAGTTAACCAAACAGACTTGACTCGTCCCCAGTTGTCTCTTTTTATTTCTAAGGGGCCAAGGAACGGTCAGGACAGACTATTACGGCATCCGGTGTGAAGAGGACTATGGGATGGTTCTACCCTTGACCGCGCTTCTCTCGTTTATATCAGGGAGCTCCAGCAACAACGACGGAACAAAAGAAAGTATTTACATAAGAAAAGAGTTCAACTCCCACAGGATTTGTTTGGACCACCAACATGGCAGTGATTTCATTGTATGGCCGCCGTGACGTCGTGCCAAACCGCTCTATCGCAGGCTGAAGGGCAACTGGGGTCGAGTCAGCAGACAGAGGGTTCAAGAGGGTCACCATCTTTTCAAAGTCGATAATATTAATAAAAAGGATACAAAGGAAATATGATACAGATTAACGCCTTAATTCGTTTGTTTACGGCAGTATTTAGATCAGTTTTACCCTCTAAACCCTAAGATCAAAATTTGAATTCTCATTTGTTTCCCCTATTCATTTCCTACAGAAGTAGTGGAAAGAAGTTGATAAAATATCAAGCGAATTCATCTTGAGAGATCATGTCCGCAATTCCTATGACCGCTCTGTTTTACAAAAATCATCGATATCACAAGGAGAAAATTAATGCTGGTCACTCTTAGGGCTCAGCGGGTTAATAAATAAAATGTTAACTCACTTGTTACACGGGCTTCATGTGGCAGCCTGCATTGAAGTTTCGGCCAAACAGCGTTCTTCTTGTCTAATCCAAATGGTACTATTAACCCAAGCTCGGTGCATATTAAATTTAATGCATGTTTTGATACTGTACTTGTTGCGAACGAGTGAATCACTTTGTATAGCTGTCAAAATGTGAAATATAGGCATTGATGAAGAAATAACTCCGCTTGCCTTAAATTGGATTTTAAATTGCTTTATCTGTGCAACCTGAGCTCACTTCATGGCCATTTTCTATAATCTTGCAGCTCATTGGTTGTTCGTGGAAATGCATTTTGCAATTATCGAAAAATAAAATCTTAGAATATAAAAGAGATTAAGTTTTTTGATCTAAAATCGCTGGTCCGTCCTCACAGAGACTCGCTCTTAAAAAAGACGTTTTGGCTTCCATAGTAGTTTAACTCCGGCCAGACTGTAAAAAATCAGCGGTGATTGGACCGTTTTCCAGGAGGACTGGATGGGGAGAGACACCAATTCCCTTAAGACGCAAAATACAGTTAACTTTGAGTTATCTTCAGGGGAAGTAATGTAGTGTCCATTTTATGAAAAAAATTCAATCTTACTGTTAAGAGTTTATCAAGGCGTTCACTACGCGAAAACTAGTAATAAACTTGAATGTGTATGAATTACAGGCAGAAAAGTATTCCGCTTTTACGAATGAAACGTTATGATTAAGCAAAAAAATTACGGACACACTTACTCTTGGCAAAACTCAAGAGCAAAGATATGTCTTTTCCAAAAAGTGGGTGTTTATTTGTTGCTCATAGATTAGCTGAACTCCAGGTAAGTTACATCAGCTGTAAAATTTCATCTCAGCCCCTCTTTCCCACGGATGAAAACATAAAAAGATTTAGTTCAGATCGAAGATTCAAACAGCAATAAAATGTTTTATTATATATGTACAAATGACCAATTTTTTGGACAATCTTGACTTGGTTGACAGAGCAGTAATAAGCCTTTATAGCGCACTTAAAAGATGTCTAAAAATGTTCCTTTCTCCGGTAATCAAGCTCAAGCGTCATGCAGCACGTTTTTAACAGGAACTATAACTAGAACCAGTCAAGCAAGTGTTTCGTTTTTCTTAGGACAGCATTCAAATTAGTCCAAGCAAATCACATCAGGATCTTTGTCCTTAGTGGTATCCCTACCATATACGACTGGCTGGGTTCCTCCTTAGGGGCCTGGGAAGTAGTTTGACCTTGTCCTGGCGCAGCTGCTTGTGTTTCCGAGGGTGAACTGGGGCCAGATAAGGTATCTGGCCTTATAAGACCCATTGCTGAGGCCTTGCTACGTATCATGGAAGTGATCTGATTTTCCACCAGAGCTGTGGCAGACTTGCTCAGTATTTTACCAATTCTTCCTTGGATAACTGGAGGAGGACCACTGCGAGGAGACTTGGTTCCAGTTTGGCCAGTGCTTAAACTGTAAACGCTATTGATGACTGGAGTAAAAGCGGCTCCAGAGCTGGAAGGAGCCGACGCTGTTTGTGGTACAGGGATGCGGCAGTCACACCGGGCTTGGTAAGAAAAGTAGTGACGTACTGTGTGGGAGTGGGTGAGTTAACGTGATGACTGATCATCGGAGAGCTTGGTTTGGAGATATTCTGCACGAGCCCCGGCTTGGCCTGACTTGACGTAGCAGTAGAGGCCGAAAGCAATAGAGTAGTTGGTGAAGGCGGCTGGACTGTGATAGTTGCATTGGTGCCTGTCACGGGTGGAGCGCGGTATACAGAGCTTGTAGTATAAGTGCAGAGGTCCTGCTCTCATTTTTACGGGGGGCATGGTAGTACCCCCGCCCAACACTAAGGGTTGGACCTTCGGCTGGATAGCAACTGAACCCATTTTTGGAACGCGATGTGCTGGATGGTGTTTCCAAGTAAGGTGACATTAGGGGGCGTTCCCCTACCACGTTTCGTTAGAGGGCTGAGGATTCCTCTCTCCGACATGTTAGGCCGAGCAGTGACGTGAGGCATTCGGACCAGTGTCGAAGGAAGACGATTGACGTCCGACTTCATGTCTGATAGCAACTCCTCCAGCTGATTAAGTATTGCAAACAAAAACAAAAACGATAAATGTCCTTCTGTTACATCCTAGAGGTTAAAAAGATGAAAAGTCCTATCCACTGGATAAATCACTATCCAGAGGACATTAAAATTGGTTTCCCTAATGCGTATCCACTGTTTAACCATTTATGCGGTGGATAGCGCTATAGATTGCTATAGAGCTTTTGAACAATTGGGGGCCCTGGTGATATAGTGATTTTTTTTGTCTTAAACGAACCATAAACTTATCCAATCATATAACAAGGTTACTATGTTTTATACAGTTCTAATTACCACGAGCGAAGTGATTATGGAAAGAACTGATAAAGATGTATATTCTCAAGTATATAAATCTTTTACTTGTGGCAACCATGTCTTTCCCTTAAACTGCCCGCTGTTTACTGTAGAAGGTCATTGCACTTGTGCGACAGGCATCCTTTTGATTGCTTGTAAAATCAGATAGGGATGTGTATGGGCGGGGCATCATGGTTGTAAAACCGCGTCATATCTCATTATCATTTTCATTTAAATAATTGTTTGTTTGTTTATATGTCACCTTCATAACATTCATTTATTTATATTTTTTTGACTTGGCCCATAATGATAATGGTTAACTAAAGCAGTGCTGTACATTTTTTAAATACATAATAGTTTATGAAATTTAAGTCTATATCTACATTGGAATACGAAAACCTAACTGTTGAAAAAAAAGCCTCACTTGCACACTAGGATTACTGTGACGCAACTCCTTCAAGTTGGGCGCGAAAGTTCACGGCGGTTGCCGGTTAACATTTGAAGAAATTGCGATGATGTGAAATGACGTAAGCTATCGAGTGAAGAAAACATAGTACGGTCATCCTACTGGTTGTTTTTATTCAAGCTGCGGTGAGTTAGACGCATTTGAAACTTTGTTTCTAATTCGTTTTGGAAAGAAAACTGTTAGTACCTTTCTGAGGCATCGCCTGCAATTGTTATGATCTCTTATATTTGCACAGACATTATGGTATCGAAAGCAGGTTTTTGAAACATGATCAGGAAACGAGCAGCGGCCTTTCAAGTTTGAAACAACCAAGAAAGTTGGAAGTTCAGGACTTGTACGGTAAAAAATAACTATTTTTGAACATGGATTGATGGTAGTCGACTCAGGCACGTAGGGCCAGCTGTGGTACCACGGTTTGAAACGTGCGGAAAGAGAGTCAAAAAACAGGGTTTCATCCACCGTTAACTGTTTATTTTTTTTCTGCTTTATTTACGCGCGCTTTGTGTCGGGTTATTTAGTTATAGTTTTCTCCGGACCCTTTTCGGCGCTGACTCTCTTTCCAGGTCTGTTCACTGTGCCCCTGATGAGAATGACAGACCTTCTGAGAAGACTACAATTTTTAAATTAACATCAGTCTATGTTCCCGTCTATATTAGTGAGCTCACTAGAACTTAATAACAGTGTAACATAGCTATTTATCTATTTAGCTCTCGTACCGTAGCTAAATGAGTATTTACCACTTACTTAATGCTATACATTCTTATTAAAAATGACTAACGTATTTGTGACTATTTTTCCCGCAGCTACATATAGTTTACGCTCAATGAACTAATGTGTCGTTATTGAACTACTGGTGTGGTTATTGATCTGTTGTGTACTTATTGAACTGCTGTGCGGTTGTTGAACTAACAACAAGGAAAAACTAATCCTAAACCACACGGAAAAGCTTGCTACGCAGGCTAATTTTCACCAGAAAGGTTTTACAACAGGCCTGATAGTTTTGAAGTCTCTCACAAAACATCCCAAAAGCGGGGAGCGATGAAAGGCAAGAATATTCACAGGCTTATAGTTCGAAAGATTCTACTTTAATTGTGATGAATGAGTAACATGCAAGAATAGCTCGCGATGGGCTGACTCTACATGAGGCTACAAAATACTTTGACGTGTATAGCAAGAAGTAGCTCTAATGGTCCCCCGCCCCGCCCCGCCCTGTGTCACGATCGGCTGGCTTTATCACGGTTTCTCTCCGCCCTTCCCTTATAGACAGTCTGTTCACAGGCTATTGAAGTCATAAACTACTAAATGTTCTGTGTGAAAGAGTGCCTTTATGAAGTACTGCATTGGCAGGTTTGTTTCCTGCTAACGACTCCTTGGACAAATGCTGGTGACTTTCCTGTTAAGCCCTCTAGTTCCGCAGATCTACCGGAGAGGGCCAAAAAAAACACGACTCACTTCAAGTTTGCAAATCAAGTGGGGCCTGAAGTAGTATCGAAAAGGGCCATTCCAGTTTGTCAAACATGTAAGGATTCGTCAAAGTTGTCGAGAGGGGAGAGCAATAGCGCACTTCTAAGAAAAGAGCCTTTTCGTGACGACTCAGCTGGTTAAAACCCCTGTTCATCGTATCTCAGTTCTCGAAAATGTGCTAAAACACCCATCCTGCAGATTGATTTGATTTTTACCTTGCATTTAAAGCCATTCCAGGATGGTTGGCGTCTTGCCTGAGTTTCACGGTATCGGCTCGTCTCAGCTGTTCTTCTATTACAAGCGCTTTTTCTAATAACTTAAAACAAAACAGCACAATTCACAAGGGAGCCATGCACGGAAATCAATAGTGAGATGCTCAAACCAACACAAGGCGTCAACTAGGCCAAAACAAGACCGTACAATAACGCGGCACAACAACGTGGACTGTGATGGTAGAACGATTTTCTTATGACCTTGATAAGAAAAAACGCGAACAAAACAGAAACAAGAGAACGGAAATAGAGCTATTTTATTCGTTTATGGAAAGGATTGAAACGAGAGGACTCCAGGACTCTGACAAAGCTTTGATACTTTTCTTTCTTTTAATTACTGACGGCAACACAAACTTCTTCAGGTCAGCTTCTTACAACAGCTAGTTACTCTGTACTAACCATCCAGCTATACAACTTATAGAAGCATAACGCCGGTACGTTTAGGCTTGCTGATCATGAGAGTTACGAACGCTATTCCGAATGACTTCTAACGGATTTCCCGTTGTTAACAAAAGTGGAATAAACAATCCTACAAGAAAACCAATGAAAGCTCGACAGCTAAATCCACGAGGCTAAACCTTAAACCAAAACAGGAACTCCGATGTAGGTGATAATCAAGGTCAGCAATGGTCCCAAAACGTACCCACTTAGAAACTGACAATCAAACTTAATTAAACCCCAAGCTTGATGAGGTAAGGTAAGGTAATAACACTTAAAAACCTGTTAACGCATATATCAGTTAACCTTGATCCTCAAACCCAAACATAACGAAACTTAAATCACGAGAAGAACAAAGAACAAATAGAACTGTTACCAAAAATACTTATGATAATAATGTCAAAAACAGCCACAAAACTACTTCATAACACAACCTATTTGATGTCTAAAAAAACTTGGGAACAATATCAGCAGAACAAACCTTAAAGCGTCGCGCAATAAAGCGGTTCTTGTACTCCAGAGAGACTGCAATGAAAACAAACGAAGGTAAAAGGTATGCAAAAGAAGTCTGAATTGGATTGATAAGAAACTGTTTGACTGGTAATGTTGAAACACGTTAACGTGCGCCGTACTTATTCTAACGTCTCCCGACTGAAAAGTTCTTTAATTTAAACTTTTCTTAACGTACGACGCTCTCGCGTCCCTTGCACCTTTGGAAATCACGCAGCCAACTTACTGCACAGCTATTGTTTTACTATACCTGACAGTTCCTTAAATTAGAGTCTTTCGACTTACGTTGCTCGTCTCGCTTACATCCGTTTTACTTATTATTTATTGCAATGTTTTGGTGCGAATGTAAATATGAAATGGTTGCGATACAAGTAAAACGAGTGTGAGCCTTTTTTATCGATGTTTACTAACCAGGCACGTTGTGGCTTGCAATTTGCCCAGCAACCTTCGAGCAAGTGAAAAAATTATAGTCCATATTTAAGTTTAATAAACTCTGTATGCTTAAATAGTCTAACACAGAGCGCAGATCACCGGCTAAAAATAAGCACTTTCACGTTCTGTTTTCGATTAAAAAAGTATCCAAATTGTGCTTAAATAAATCATCAATTAATAAAGGAAAACTACAATGCTTACCTGGTCTTTTGCAAGTTGTTTGAGTTTGGCATACATTTTGACAATCTCTTCGAGCACATGGTCGATGCTCAGTAGCCAAGCCTTCTATCCTAAAATGGAAGATAGGTCACGTGCATCATCGAATGAATTTTGTTCGAATCATTGAATGAATATTGCGTAAATTATCGTATGAATATTGCTTGAATTGTTTCATAAATGTAGGAGAGAATCGAATGCATATCATGGCGAATTTATCGAATTTTACTACAAGTTTATCGAATGTATTGAACAAAATCAAACATATTTGAATTTTATTGTCAATATGTGGAAATTATCAGACGCATATACGCGACATCGAATATTGACACATTTTGGCAACCATAGTCAGGCGCGTCGTAAATAGGACGCTCAAGTTTCGTCTCACGTTTCTAATATTGTCATGTTAACTATTAACGCTCGATGTCCTTTGGAGATGATCTCGGATTTCAATTTAACGGTCACGTGAAGAGAAAAGAGATAAGGGACGAAATTCTGTAGCGGTCTTCGTACAAACTGTGACTCCACTCGACCTGACCAGTTTCACGCGTGGAAAAGCGCCAGGAAACTCCATCCGACGGTCGGCAGCCTTTGTCTGCAATTTCTGCGACAAGCGACGTGAATGACTCTCATGTTCGTGGTAATTTCAATGTTGTTTACTGGTGATTCGAATTATGTTTTTTCCCTTGTTGCTTTCCAGATTCAAAAGAATAGAAATTATCATTAAAATCAAAGCAAATTTTTACAAAGAGATTGCTCAGTTTACGATTCTTATCGCTATTATTGGAAATAAGATCAGTAAATATTTTTTCCTCATTAGCCTTTCGCAAATACTCTATATTTCTACTCGACAAACATACACGAGCGGTAAATTTAACTCGAGCGATTCAGCATGGTATAATCTGTTTTCTTTTTCCGACACATCAAGAAGTCAAATAATAGCAAAAGAGAGCGTCGCGAGAACAATGGAACTATCTTGACAAAACACGTCTCAACTGGCAAACTTATTTCCGGTCAGGTCAAGTGTAGTCATAGATCGGACGAAAAGTGGCCTCTAAAAACAACGCAAATCTGAGCAGAAGAACGGATATCAAAAAAAAAAGAAAACAACAACCCCGTCTAATTGAACCTTTAATCAATGTAGGTCGCAGATACTAGCCGAGTTTGTTCATCAACAAGGTAATTATGCCTTAAAATAAAAGTACCCTCTTTAAGTTTCATCCCTTGAACCTTTTCTCTTCTCGTGGCCGTTAGAGGAAAGTTAAAAACCCGCGTTAAAATTCAACACCGGGTTAGGGGTAACCGGCGTTCGAACAACTGAGTCATTTGTAGTTTGTTGTTGTAGCGAGTGACCAAGCAGTCTGGAAAAGTTATCTTACCATTTTCTTCGATCTAAACTTCAAACGACTAGTTACAGAACACCTGCACATACCGACCGTTTACAAGACCTGAGTCTTCGTACACCCCGACCTCTCACAAGGCTACTACTATCCGGACTTTGACGAGACGAGCGCAACTAGTTTTCGACTCAAGAGACAGCCTACAAGACGAGACTGATTATCTTAACAACGTTTTTAGTAAGAACAATTACAACACGGACTTTGTTAAACGGAACACTTACAGTAACACTGATTCCGACATTCAGACCAACGTCAACTCTGGACCTGTTACGACAGCGACTATACCGTACATCAGAGGTACCTCCGAAACTATCGCACGTATATTACAACCTTACAATATATGTGTTGCACACAAACCGATAACCACTTTACGACGACTGCTTACTAATGTCAAGGAGAAAGACAATCCGAAGGACAGATAGGGAACAGTGTACAAAATCAAATGCTGCGACTGCCAGGCTTCTTACATTGGTGAAACCAGCAGAAATCTTAGCACGCGACTGACCGAACGCAAAAAAGCGACAAGGAATGGTGACGTCAACAATCACATTGCTGAGCACCATTTACAGACGAAACATCAAATTGAATGGGACTCTGCGACGTTTATAACGTATTCTACAGACTGCTATCAACGTCTTACTTTAAAAAGCGGGTTTTCCTAACTTAGAACAAACGCCACTGAATCGTAGTCAACGGTAACCAGCGCCGTAAAAAACGACTTATTGACGAGATCAAGCAAAGCTAACTACGAGAGAACGACTGGAGAACTGACAATTTGGCTAACAATAGACGACTGTTTAACTGTGACAATAGACGGATCGAAACGCACCAGTTACTGATTACGAGTCTTCATAGCCAGTAACATCACGGCTTAACTGACAGACGACCAATAACATTGCCACGTAATTGACCAATTAGATCATAACCAGAGTATAACACCATCAACTGACGTGATACAACTTACTTTGTCTCTGAAGATGACTACCGCACAGGTTGTCGAAACGTTAGTCACTGCCAACAATATCAGTCCTATTCAGGAATACGTTCACCGGGACGATCAACCTCAACCTACTTTTGTTCTAATATTATTACAGTCATATTAAGAGCATAGAATCCGACAGTGGAGTAAGATGAATTTCCATTTGCGCATTCAATTCAAGTAAAAAAAGGACCTGCCCTATTACAAGCACCTGTTATCTGCCACGTACATACCCCATAATGTTTACTCCATCCACATCGATCAAAACTCATCAGGAACGTTTCTTCCCGCCATAATAAAGAAGAAAAACTGTCTTCCGAAGTGTTTTTATTACGAAAAAAGCTGCCGGTTACTATAATTTACCGCATCTACTGCAGAGTAAAAAATTAACAGCTAGTTAATTTAGTAGGACAGGATTATCCGTTGTAAACGAAGCAATTTTCAAAGCACTTGAAAGTTTTCTTGGTTATAACGGTATTGAGAGCGGAGAACTACCCAAAGGACAGGATACCCGACTACTACACTCTCATGACTTCGGGAAACAACTTCAAGGGTTTGAGCACTCTGCAAACATAATATTTCCATTTTGAAAGGATCTACTTTTACATCTTTAACAAGAGAATTCTGTTAACATCTTCTAAATGACTCAGTACCAAAAAAGGCTGTTCAGATGGTTAAGTGACATTCTTGTCCCAGGGAAATCATTTTACTCCTCCCTTCAACAAGGCAAGGGTCGGTGTGCATGGGGTGACCATGGTGTCCAGAGCGAATGGTTCATGCGCGCAATTCAATGGGAGACAAAGGAAGGAACAGTCAAATGCTAGAGAAAAGTAGCTGCGATCGGTTTGTATTTTTGATAAAATAATACGATAAAACAATTGGAAAGTATTATTATCATTATTGCTCCTATAGTTACCTTTCCTGCCTCAGCCAGGCCCGATTCAGATGCCGATCATCTATTTATGAGGGAAAATTAATACAGTGATTAAGGTCGCGGCGGACACCTTGAGTTCATTGTTAGGCATTTATTAAGGGCGACAAAAGGAGCCCGCAGCCTATTCTTGGTCAGCGCTACTCTATGAACTGTATGGCGAAAATTTCCCAAATCTGTCCACATTTTTGGGATGCTGGTGTTGTGCCGACTAATATGCATTGTATGTGGCTGCGAAGGCCTTAATGTTGAGTTTAAGATCCGTCGAATGTCATAGTAATCAAGTGAATGCACATGCAAGTGACGCAACAATCATTGTTCGATTCGCAAGCATACGTAATTCAGGTATACTAATTCTGTACCAAATGAGACTTGCCAGCAGGCAATCTATTTACTCAGGAAAATGAAAGTAGAGCCTGATCTCAGCTTAGAGCAAGACGAGTTATCGGTAAGATACGAGTGTTAGCAAATTCTAGAAATCCATGTAAATTAAGTTTATTCAGGTTTCACTCAAGTGCATGGTTTTCGTATTTTTTTAGCTTACTTTTCCAAGCATGTTATGTCGCTTCTCATCTGAAAGCTTCGATAACCTTCAAACTCTAGTAGTAAACTAAGCTTTATTAATTATTTTTCTTTTGCATATCAAGGGCCTTTGGTTAGTAAACATGGATTGAGTACCCGATTGAATATTCAATAAGACTTATTCGTGCTGTCGTGACTGTATACATTTCAGGTTGAGAAATGTGTCACGCATTACTGTTTTCATGGTATATTTGAATGCGAATACTGTCAACTCCTTTTATTGCAGACACTGTAGGGATCTCGAGTTGGCTTTCTCATTAGCGAGAGTCCGTAATGGCGGCAGTTTATTTCAGTGAAGCTTCTGAAATTTATTTTTGCCCGGGATTTAACCGCTGCTCCGTATTATCGGGGTGTCCGTTATAACGAGGTGTCCGCAAGGCGAGAGTGACTGTGTAGCCTTCTCAGGCTAATTGTAGCTGAGCAACTGTGAATAAAATCGTTGAATTCTACAAAATCATTAGGTACACCCGGGTTACCATTTGATGCGAACGTACCGCCGCAGATCAGTGCAGGTATCGTTCGCCGTGGGTTTAGTCGTGTTTATTTTTCTCCCATGTATCTCCGCCTTTGGCAGCTGCTTATCACGCTCCAAGTTACATTTTACAACCGTTATCGTCTCCATTTTTTTCTTTTTTTTGTGCTCTCTGACGCGTCACAAGCGGACTCGGCTCTTTTGCCGAATTATAATTTTATGAGAAGACTCCTGGACGTGTCCAGAGTTTAAACAATTTTGGTGTAACGCGTTTATACCTTTTCCTCGTATCTTTATAAGTCTCAACGAATTTGTGACTAGCTATAGAGCCGGTTATTTTGACAGATTTTTTATACCAAGTGGCGGACGAGTCCGCCATTTTGTAATACAAAAAGCTTGACGCTTTCTTCATCCATCTTAATTTCTTCAGACGATGACTCAGGAATCTCCGAAAATTGCAAATTCCGGGGGTACTTCGCCTGTGCACCTCAAGGCGATGTTTGCCGTACTTTTAGATGATGCCAAAAGAGATATTCTGCCCTACGTACAAGACTCTATCGAGACGATTTATGCCGATTTTGAAGATTATGAGACTGGCCCTGAGAGCGGTGAAGCGAGCACTGAGTGTTCGGATGTAGCTGTTAAAACGGCTGTTGCAACTTAAATAAACGATTTTATCCAACCAAAAACCTCAGACTATTCTGAAGGCTCGGATGGTAATTCCTTTAAATCACTCGCAAATGAATTTAGCGTTCTAGCGAAAAATTCACCTGTCATAGATGCAAATTTGGCAGAAATAGTGAGGAGTCTGCTTACAAAGAAGCTAACAAAAGGAACGTTGGCCGAGGTACAGAACAAGTACCTTAGACCTGAAAACTGCACTAATTTTGTTGCACCCAAGATAAACAAACAAATTTGGCAGCAATTACAACAGGAGACCAGAAACAATGATTCAGCTTTCCAGAAGGCACAGTCCTTGCTCTTGTCAGGTTTATATGCTGTACTTCAGCTGTGTAACAGTGCAAATGGGGATCAGAGGAATGTTTTGACTCCTACAGCAGTCCTGCTGTTGTCAGCAAATAGAGAGCTTGATCTGAAACGAAGAGATCTCATTCGTCCTGACCTGAACAAGCAATATGGTCCTTTATGCAACCCATCTACAGCTGTGTCAACATTCTTGTTTGGAGATGACCTAAACCTTTCTTGACACTGGAACTAAATCGCGTACACAATTATGAAAATGGTTCTCATTAATCACATCTCTAAGGTGAAGGTAAGCCCACATGTTCGCCCGCACTTCCCAACCATGGTTACTGCTAGTTTAAGTGTCATTGTCTGAGAAAGTGTTCCAGGGGCCAAACGTTGTGGTCAACCGATTTGGCTGAAACTTGGCACAGAAGCTGGGTATAATGAGATATTTCAAAAGCCACTTTGGCTCACTTCTCTGAGTTTTAGTTTTGGAGTTACAGGGGGGGTCTCATTTTTTGCAAAACAAGCTTTTTGTTATCGAGCTCTCCTAACCGTGGATGGATGGTTTCATTTTTTCAGCTCTAAAGGACTCGGAAAATCACAGTTAACCTCGATACTGCTTACTGAAGCTCGTATATGTCTGTGTAATCTACGTATGTATGGTCATGCTCCTTTGCTGATGGGTATTTAAAACAACTATTCGGGCTATTATAAGGTCAGACGAAGATTACATGTTAACGAACCTTTTGATAAGCTAAATTTATCTGGTAAAAATATAAAAATGGGCCTGACAAAATATGGAGACTTTCCATGCTTGGAGTAATGCTTGGAAATATGACGTGAAACTGACTATAAATCAAAGAAAAATTTAAGCATCTTGTAAAAAGATTGTTATATGTACATCAGAACATCAACATTTGTGTTCTGTGGTGGTTTCTAGGTTTTCAAAGAATAAAATCACCTTTGATTTGCTAAATTATGTGTTTGTTGCGCTAATCAGAGGCCCGTTTTAGATCAATTTTAAGGTAAGAATCGGTGTTATTTCTAAACAACGAAACTGGTTTGGCTTTGACAATTCATTTTCACTTACCAAATACAGAATAAGGGCTTCTTGTCAACAATTTGGTTTGTTTATGGCCTGAATTAAGCTCAAAATTCCATTTTGCATCGCCTTAGACGGGCATGAAGTGTTTGTTCTAAAAATTCAGTAAACCATAATAAGCCAAATTTTTCTCAACTGATTTTGATAACTGGGTGACTAAAGTAAACAGTGGTATAGGTTTGGAAGTTATGCAAGAAGGCAGGTGAATATAGTGAAATTTTGAAAAATGGCTATTTTTGGTTGTAATTTTAACATCAATTTTGGCCAAACTCTGGCCCCAGGCTCCTCTCTGTACAATACCTTGAGGACAAAGTTACATGCATGAACTGAAAGCTCTATTATAGTAGAGTTCATGGTCAAATTCATTTGGCAGCACTTTCAAAATGTCCCTTGGAAAGCTGGATTTTTGGTGCGCAAAGGGCAAAAAATGAGACCCCCCTGTAACTCCAAAACTAAAACTCAGAGAAGTGAGCCAAAGAGGCTTTTGAAATATCTCATTATACCCAACTTCTGTGCCAAGTTTCAGCCAAATCGGTTGACCACAACGTTTGGCCCCTGGAACACTTTCTCAGACAATAACACAAAGCGTATGCACGAAGTACAGCGACTGATATCGACAGGTTTACGAGATATTCATAACTGGATAAGAGATGAGCGGATAATTTAAGGTGTTCACGTGCACGTTTGGCACGCAGACTGCGAACAAAATTTTTATTCAAAAGTAACAAACAGGTTCTGAATCAAACCTTGTTTCACTGATTCTCAATAACATGGAAATAGAATAAGGAAATCTTTTGAAATATCAACCAAATTTAATACCAAAACTCTTTGTACGTTTTTGTTTTTTTTTTTCACCTTCAGTTTGCTGTTACAAAGAACATCAAAACGTGGAGTGTAAAACCATACTAAGCATAATAACATATCTTGCTTTGAACTCGTGCTTTAGTGAGGACACCTTCGGGAGTCTCATAATTAGACTTTTTCCGACAATCTTGTGTCCAAGAATTTAGCGCAGATACACAACTTCACGAGCTGGTACTGCAGAGAGGTAAACTTCGTAGACTTAAGTGTTTTATGTATTGAGCGGAATTCTAAAAGAGCGCTTTTATAAAAAGATATAAGGCGTTTAGCATGCTTTGCAGTCGTTTTGGAACATTCTCGGCAACTGAAAAAGCCTGGGCTCAAATTACTGCAGAATCCCGGATGTTTGTCTGGTGAAATAATTGCTCAAACGAAGAAGAGTAAAGACAACTGAGACAGTAAGAGGCTATAAAATTTCAAACCAAGTTTATAGAGCGGCCGTCAAATCAATGTTTTTGTCAGTGATGTTTTCGAATACTTTATTGAAAAAACAAAAATTGTACTTTTCCTTTGGTCTATTTTTTTAAGTTGTGTGTGACCCATTTGACGCAGCAACGTAAAATATTAAGAGCCAGGGCCCGGTTGCCTAAAACGTCCGTAACAACTACGGGTACACGTACGTGCACTCGTAACTTAAGTCAGTTGCATGAAATCACTTAAGTGGTCCACTTAGGGAATTCACTAAAGTGGTTGCACTTACTATTTTCGTAAGTGTTCACTTAAGTGTCGTTTATGCAACAGAAATTGCGGGTGTTGCATAAAACTTTTTTTAAGGGAAAAATAGCACGTAAATTTACGGGACCTATGTAGGTCCCGTATCGTTACTGTTTTTACTAAATTTAACGAGGTCTTTTGCTGAGGAGTGAAAACAGTATTTTTCTTCACGTAATTCGTTCTAATGCGCTATGTTAACCTCTGATGTACACTTTTGTGAAAAAAGAAGAAGAACTATCATTTTCAGTAGATATTGAAGAAGAATAACGTTTGCATGCAAATTTCATTTTTTGAGAGGCTTAAAAGAGGGTCTCAATGGGGTTAACCGATAGGCGTAAAACGGCCAAAAATTTAGCCGATAGCCGTAAAAATTGAAAAATTTTAACCGTTAGCCGTAAATAGGGTAAAAAAGAGTTAACCGTAAAAGAAAGTGTTCCTTAGATTTGCTACTTTTAAGGAAGGTACTAAACTCACCTATGGTTGTGTTTTTTTATTTCCCGGCTAGTGTGACTCCGTACGCACGTTAGGCGAAGCGCCTTTTAGGTGTTAACCAAGACCTAGGCTCCATTTCCGGCGCTCTATCGGGGAACAAATTTTTTCCATAGCGAAAGTGTGGCTTCTTACTGGGGATTAATATCTGCAATTTTCGGGAGGTCTTGCCCTCGAAACACTAGTGAAACAGCACGCAGCGATGTCACTGTTTGTAAAACACGTTGCCGATAAACAACACTTCCCTGGATTTCTCCGCTGACGCTACGGTAGACATTGCTATGCCTAGTCCCTGTACGACGTCTTCCCACGCAGTCTCGGTCAAGGCATTTCGGTGGCGAACTCGCTCGGACCACGTGATCCGAAGCGCATTAGCCGCGCCGAATAATGCGGCCTACGAACAAGGCAACGGCAGACAGTCGTTCCTTACAGTCCTTCGCTATCATTAAAAACACTGGACAAGGGAATTTTGTTTTTGGCCGTTTTCACACTAGAGCTAGAAATGGATCATCCGTCCGAGACTAGCCTGTGTACAGTCGAGCCCTCCCCACAGACACCCCTTCTCCGATTTTTTTCTGAGGGGAGGGGGCGGCTGTACCAAGGCTACCTGGAACGGATAATCCCGTCTTCAAAAGTCAGGCGGATTGTTCACTCAAAATTAAAACTATTCCATTTTCAAATTAAGACGTGTTACCTATCTGACGCGAATCATCAAACGGATAACCCGTCTCACACGAATAATCCTTCTTTAGTGTGAAAACGGCCATTTTTGTTATAATGAATGTCGCCCCGGCCTTGAGTTGGGCGTTTGCTTGTCTGCTTTTGCTTTTTCACAACGATTATTTTTAAATTGACTATTGACATTTCTATGTGTAAAATAATATTAGAAGTGGATTACTTTATAAAAAGTATGATCGATCCAATGTGAAAATTTTTCAAAACAATGGCTTATTTTATCCCGAGATGATCCGAAGACCTTTATTTTGATTTAAAAATACAAAAAAATACAGGTTAATTAATATTTAACTTTTTGAAAGAAAAGCAGTTAATTTTTAACTCTTTCGTTAACCGTAACTGAAAAAAAATTAACCGATAGCCGTAAAAGAGCCAAGATTTTAGCCGATAACCGTAAATGCCACCACCCCATTGAGACCCTCTTTTACGGCTATCGGTTAATTTTTTTTCAGTTACGGTTAACGAAAGAGTTAAAAATTAGTCTCGGACGGATGATCCATTTCTAGCTCTAGTGTGAAAACGGCCAAAAACAAAATTCCCTTGTCCAGTGTTTTTAATGATAGCGAAGGACTGTAAGGAACGACTGTCTGCCGTTGCCTTGTTCGTAGGCCGCATTATTCGGCGCGGCTAATGCGCTTCGGATCACGTGGTCCGAGCGAGTTCGCCACCGAAATGCCTTGACCGAGACTGCGTGGGAAGACGTCGTACAGGGACTAGACATAGCAATGTCTACCGTAGCGTCAGCGGAGAAATCCAGGGAAGTGTTGTTTATCGGCAACGTGTTTTACAAACAGTGACATCGCTGCGTGCTGTTTCACTAGTGTTTCGAGGGCAAGACCTCCCGAAAATTGCAGATATTAATCCCCAGTAAGAAGCCACACTTTCGCTATGGAAAAAATTTGTTCCCCGATAGAGCGCCGGAAATGGAGCCTAGGTCTTGGTTAACACCTAAAAGGCGCTTCGCCTAACGTGCGTACGGAGTCACACTAGCCGGGAAATAAAAAAACACAACCATAGGTGAGTTTAGTACCTTCCTTAAAAGTAGCAAATCTAAGGAACACTTTCTTTTACGGTTAACTCTTTTTTACCCTATTTACGGCTAACGGTTAAAATTTTTCAATTTTTACGGCTATCGGCTAAATTTTTGGCCGTTTTACGCCTATCGGTTAACCCCATTGAGACCCTCGTAAAAGAGCCAAGATTTTAGCCGATAACCGTAAATGCCACCACCCCATTGAGACCCTCTTAAAAGTTTTCGAAACGACTTTTAACTTTCTTTACACTCACCGATGGTTAGCTTAAAAAAAAGAGTGAATCATTAATAAAGTACTATATCAAGGTTACGTGTGCCCTTAAGTGAGCCCGTAAGTTACCACGCAAAACAGAAACTTACGAGAGCGCTAAGTGTGTTCCATGCAACACCCGTAAGTGTACCCATAACGGATTCGTAAGTGAGCTACTTAAGTGAGCACTTAAGTGCAGGTTTTATGCAACCGGGCCCAGTCTCTGTACGATCCTCATATCGAGTTTTGCCCACAAAATGGATTTCGCTCATAATTTTTCTGTAGACTTCTTTTAATAAGTATATAACAAATATGAAACTAGATTGGAGAAATTCGCTTCCGTAAATTTTTTTAACGAATTTTTATATCAAGCCATTTTTTCGGTAAGAAGGAAGCTGAAAACCTTGCGTTGCGTGACCAAGAGCTCTGCGTGGCGGCGCACTTGTTTGCTGAGGAGATAAAGACAGAGTCGGATTTGGTTGGAGAAAATTTGGCCACCAAAGGTGACGAACTTTATTTTCAAGATCTGTCAATATATAATAAACTAAATATCTCTTCAGCAAAGGTGGGGGAAAAAACCGCCAAAGAGCTACAGAGTGTGGCACCCCCACCAAGACGCCAGCAGAGCCCGTGGGCAAGTAGGTCGGGAAGTTGCAGCCCTTGCGTGACCAACTTCACCAACCGACTAGAGAGCTATTAAAGCTTAAAACAGGAAACCTTTAAATTGCGTTAAGAGATGATGCAGCCCCCGTCTGACCATCACTCCTTTTTTTTGTTTTCTTTTTTTGTTTTTGTTTTTGTTTTTTTTTTTGATACAGCGAAACAGACTCTGCAATGAAGAAACGCACTGCAGAGTCCTTGTATGAGATGATGCAGCCCCTGTCTGACCATCATCGCATACACACGCGGCATTGTGAAATGTTACGATTTTATAAAGTACTACAAGCACGTTATGGTGCAGCCCTTGCGTGACCACCAATTAGGTAGCAATTAGCGAAAAGTTCTACATATGACAGACAAGATGCATGGCAGCCCATGTCTGACCTATGCGAAATTAAATTCCTTGTAATGTAGAATTACGAATGTAAAGTTTAAAGGCATCAGACTTCCATCGGCCAAGAGCGCGAATCTGGGCGTCAGAAAAACCTTTGTCTGCTGCGAGACAGGCCGCGCCGATGCGAAAGCTGTGACTCTTATAGCGTTGAGCATTCAAACCACAGAAATTTAAGCAGCGCCTACGTTCGGTGTTAAATTGGTTAACCGTAATGGGTGTATTGTCTGCATGGCAGAAGAGGGAACCGGGCTTGTTATCCCGGAAATGGCAATACCAGAGTATGAACTTAACAGGACAAAACGGTGAAGATTCATCACCAGTAATAACAATGTCAAAAGGGCGATTGCTTGTGTTATGTTTGAAATGGGTGATTGTGATCTTAATAGAATGGATTTTCCCACCGGATGCGAGGAACCGGATGTTATCGTACGAAATTACGGTAGTGTGACACGCGCTCCTGGCCGCTAGTTCACCGATGCGAAAGAAACCATAGAAAGCTGTGAGAAACATGGCTGAAAAAAGTATACGCTGTGCTGCCGAAGAGTTGGTGTGCTGGAGAGAGCTTACGAGGTCATGCAAGATAGGTTTAGATATCGGTAACCTGACATCACACGATTTCTGACGACTGAGCGAGGTCAAAAGTTTTTGAATAAGGAAAGCCTTTGTGGGGTCATGCAAACCTTTCATCTTGTGGACGTAACCAATGGCCGATAGATAAGAAAGAATAGTCGAAGGCGAAAGATTTCTACCGTCGAGAAAAGAAATAAAAAGCGCCAAAGACGCGGTGGTTAACGGTAAATTGAAGGCTTTTGTCTTGTAAAATTTCTCGTGAAATTCACGAAATAGTGTCCACGCTCTACGGTATGATTGACCCGAACCTGACGCCAATACAGAGCTCAAGAGACTCTCTAAGTTAGCGACCAACTTTTCGGCAAAAGAATCTCGGGCACTATTGTTGGCAATTCGTCTGCTTAGGGTGAAAGTTCCTTGAACCGTGCTATCTGAAATCGTGAAAGACAATCGGCCCAGGTATTATTAAGACCTGGTATATGTCGAGCACGAAAGATAATGTTATAATTGAGAGCAGTTAGAACCAAGTCACGGATCAAGATCATAACTAATTTGTGTTTGGATGTCTGTTGATTGATAATACTGACCAGCGCAGCGTTATCAGTAACAAACACGATACATCGGTTAGCCATCTGAGAACCCCAAATACGCACTGAGAGGGCAATAGGAAATAGTTCGAGAAAGGTAATATTGAAGGATTGCCACAGATCCGAAAAAGAGCCGAAGAACCAGTGAGGGCCAAAGATGGCACCATAGCCCTTTGATCCGGCCGCATCGGTATACAATTCGAGAGGAGGAGCTGTGTTCCACTTATCATCCAAGAAAAAGGAACGGCCATTAAATTCCCTGAGAAATTTTAGCCATACCTCCATATCGTGTTTGGTTTCCTTAGTGAGCCTAATGCGATGATGTGGGCGTCTCCCCCCAATGATGAGATCAATTAGGCGGCGAAGAAAAGCACGCCCAGGTACGATTACGGAACAGGTAAAATTTAATAGACCTATTAGGGACTGTAATACTCGCAAAGTAACTTTACGACGTTTGCAAAAGGATTCAAGTAATAGGCAGCATTTTTGAAGCTTATCTTCCGGCAAACGAGCTTCCTGATTAATTGAATCGAGTGTGATACCCGCAAATTGTATGACTTGAGATGGTCCACAAGTTTTTTCCTGAGCAATGTGCACGCCAAGGTAATCACACATACGAAGAAAATTGCTTAAATCGGTGCGGCATTGCTCTTCGGTACGCGCAATAAAAAGAACGTCGTCAAGAATGTGAAGAACTCCGGATGCGCCAAATCGGTGCACAGAGATCCACTCCAAGGAAGAACTAAAAGCTTCAAAAATTTGACACGAGGATGACAGTCCCATAGGAAGACATACGTCAAAGTAAAACTGATTATCCCATTTCATGCCTAGCAAAGGAAAATCGGAAAGATGAATTGGAATAATCCTGAATGCCCATTTAATATCGGTTTTGGCCAAAAAGCAACCAGCCCCTAAACTTTTACGTACCGCAATGGCATCAGAAATAGAAGCGTAGTGAACCGAAGAATATGCGTCCGGTATGTTATCGTTTACTGAGGTGCCATGAGGGTACGATAGGTGTTGAATTAAACGGAATTCAGAGGGGTCTTTTTTGGGAACAATTCCTAAAGGAGAACAAACAAAGTTTGGAAGAGGAGGGCAAATAAAAGGACCACATATCCTCCCGGCCTCACACTCTTTACGTAGTTTCGTCCGAACGATTAGCGGTTGGTCTAAAGCGCTTTTAAGGTTGGGTGAGTGCAACGCGCAGCGTTCCCCATCAAAACCAACGCGAAAACCAAAAGTAAACCCATTAACTAAATAAAGGCGGAGAGAAGTTTCGTATCCGCTAAGAAGAAAATTAAGCCGATCCACCTTTACGGGTGTTACTGGCTTGTGCAGCGACTGTTGAAATGCCTGCTTTGACGGGGTGTGTTTTAGGTTGGCTGGAGGAACACTGTGCGGCAGGGTGTTTCGAGCCACACCTATAGCAAATGTGTTCGAAACGGCACCCGTTGCACACCTTCCCCGCATGGAAACGCCAGCATGTGCCTCTTGGAAAGGACTGGGAGCGGGAGCGCAGTGGTCCCTTGTCCGAGGAAAATTGGGTTTTCCGACGAAAATTTGTCACAGCCTTCAGCCAAAGTTCCCAGTGAATAGCGTCACATGGGTATTGTGCAGGGGCTGATTGCCTTATGAAACGAAATTGTTCGTCATAATACAACCAGTCACCTGGTTTTGCGGCGAAATCGCGGGCAATTTCACAATATTTCATCAGCTTGGGTGTGTCCGTGGGTATTTTTTCCGAATAGATCGCAACAAAAATATTAAATGCAGAGACCCACTGGTTGATAGTTTGGATCTTTTTAACTGGTTGGTTAGGTTCTAAAGTTAAGTGTGGGCGGGTGGTCTCACCATCCGAAGAGGCAAGAGACAGAAAATACCTATGATTATTGGGAGAAAACGAGAGGAGAGTTCCAAAATCAAGATATTCGTTGGACCAGATTTTGGCCTTGACTTTGGAACTCACCCGACTGCTAAGAGAAACAGCCACGCTAGAAAAAATTTGTTTCGGAGCCGGCGAGTCTAACCCAGGCTCAGCTAAGATGACAATGTTTTCGCTACTCGATGGAGTACCTTGGGTGATCTCGGCCAAGGATGCGTTGACTATATTGGGCACTGACTGGTCCGTGGAGGACTGTGTCTCCTGGCTGGGTGCTGCTGGCCATTGCGCTTTCATGGCCTCCGCGACAGCTAGCTGTACTGCGCTAGAAATGGAGGCGGAGAGGGCCTGCATATTGACGGCCATGAGAGGCTGCTCCGTGGAAGTTGCAGGTTGTTGTTGATCACTGGGTCCAGGGCGGGTTTCGATCATTTCTGTTACACGTGCCCGCTTTGCAGAACTTCGCGTGCGTGTTTGAGACGTTCGCTTCGGCTTAGGAGGCATAACTTAGATAAGTAAAAGTAATTAGATTAAGATAAGGCTAAATGCCATATGTTTCCGCTAAGAGAAGATAACATATCAAAAACGGTATGAGTCAAAGAGGAGCAAATTAATGAAAGGTCTGAGCCGGGATGTTTATTTTTCCTTTGAGTTGTGTTTTTTGTTTAACAAACGGTAATGTGGCTAAGCTACGCACACATAATGGTGAGGAATAACCGAACTCTGCTGAAAACCAAATGGCGAGCCACGTAGCAAGAATTGAGTGACATAAATGCCTGGTAAACGAATATCAAAGTGCATTGAGGACACACCCAAATAAGGGCGGTCGAATAGGATTGCACACTCATAATATTCACGAAGACACAAAGTATAATCTGTTATGCACGGAAGGCCAACAACAGTTCTGTAGAACTGTAAAAACAATAAGTGCAGCCAAAATAGAATGCGCCCAATTAAATAAAGGCGGCAAGTCAGTAACATAAACGGCTGTCACTAAAACAAAGGCATGGCGAGGCAAGTACGTAAACGTTAAAAGGCTTGACTAGGAAATGAAATGAAACGTTGAAAATTCAACAAGACGAAATTGTGCTGAACAGGCTCAAGGACCTTAGGATTGCTCCCCTATGACTACGATGGTATTTTTCCTGACCGAAGGAATTGAGATGCACACCATCACGTGCGTAAAAGTTCTGAGTCGAGCGCCAAAATCCCCTATGGCTCCAAAAGATAGCATAAGGTATAGGCTCCAAAAAAATACCCGAAGGTATTTCGTTAACAGCTTGGCCTTACGATTAAAGACCACTGCGCCCTAGCGCATGATGGTCTGGCACACGCAGACAACCTTAACACCATAGTTGTTATGCAATAGCCTATCAAAATCTTCAATAGCTGAGCCAACATGTAAAGGGTCAGAGTCTGTTAAATCATTGGAACCCAACTGCATTATAACTATCTCCGGTCGAAAGGACTCGATAACATTCAAGTCAAGATGTAGCGTTTTGGAAACCGTGCGGCCACCGACTCCGTGCCATTTTATAAAGGCACGGTGAGATAACTTGAAATCAACGCTAGAACGGTAAGAATCACGAGACAGGAAAAGGCGCAAACGGCGAATAAAAGAATCTCCCAGAACTAAAACACGGGGCTCAGCCATTAAAAAACAGGAAAGATAAAAGGAAAAGAGCGTACTTGCCTAAAAAATGCTGAAGATTGGTTCAAACCAGCGATGTGAACAACGTGATGGCCCACTGGACGAAAAAACGGATTTGCCTAAGTTTGCTAGTTGAGCAAATCTATTGTAAATTTAGGGTACTAATGTTGCTACTTATTTGTTCTTGGTGCAAATTCTGTTCGAAAGTGAAAGTTTACTTTTCTGCAAGGGTGGCGTAAATGTGGAGTAAATATCAAGTTTACAGATATTTTGTTTCACTTTTGCTCCCCATAGTAAATTTGGTGTTTAGATTCAAATTTGCCGACATTTTGTTCTCTGTGTAAAAATCGAACGTCAAAAATGAATGTTTGCTTGATATTTTCTGGCATAGCAAAGTTAATGTGTACATTTATGGTTACTAGAGGCGTAAATTTAAGCAAAATATGATCAAAGAACTATCTTTACGACCACTTTAACCAACGTTTGCACATTTACCAAACTTCACAGTGTTATTTCACGCAAGTTTTGATTTTCCATTGCCCGTTTCAATCACCATCACATTCTTCTCAGAGTTTATCATATTACTTGCTGCAGCTGGTTATTTCGGGTAAGGCCATCCCCCCTTTTTTTTCGTTTAGCGTCGAATGCGTTTTCTGATATTGGGTCTGTGGCTCGGAAAAAAAAAATATCACAAGAAGTCTCGGAATAGGAGGCCCTGACGTAAAACGTTACCATTTACAATTTGGGTGAACAAAATGCACAATATGTGAAAGGTTTGAACCCAGGAGTCATTTCAATAGTAGATTGCAGAGTTTCATCGTCCGGGTGAATGTAGTCCTGAGTGCACTCGATCGCAAGATCAGCCGCCATGTTTGTTGTTTCCCAGGCTTCCACGTGACTTTGGCACATGCGCGATTTGATTTACATTGTCACGTGCGGCTTTTGAACCAACAGAATAGTGTAAAATAAACTTTCGTTGAACAGTTCAAATTCACGCGGACTTCTCAAGCAATACAGCGTTGCAAAACGAGTAGTTTTGTTATTTTCGGATAATAGAAAGCCTGTCTTTCTATTCAGCTGTTCTATTACGATTTATACCTTTGTTATTTTCGAGAGACAGTGATCAGTTGCGATATTCTTCACATAAAGCCTGTTTCCAAGTCATCAACTCAGCTGGATTGCAGAAAGGTATGTTCTTTTTGATATCGTGGTTCGTTTACTTACTTTGGTTTTCTAATAACTTTGCGCAAGCTTAAAACCTCAATGATAAATCTTAAAATTTAAGATGCATGCACAGATATGCCATTGATTGATTCCTTTTTGTTTACTGCAGAAATAACTGTACTCTTTGTTGCGCATCGTCTTCATTAATGGAATAATCTTAAGTAGCCAGATCTTGAGCTGTGCAGGCAAACATTTCTTTTACACCAATATAAGTCGGTGGTGTGACCTTAGCATGTCCATAATTCAGTAATTTGGCTTGTTGTGCAGCTGAGTTAATATGTTAGATCTTTGGGGTTACTGTATTTTTCAGGTGACAGCACTTGACAAAGCAGTGGTCACTATAATTTATTATTTAAGATTCTACTACATTTCAAATGACAAATGATTTTCCTTTTGAAATTTTTACAGTCAAAAACTCTTGTTTTACATCTATACATAATTATCATTCAGTGATATTGTGAAATCTTAATTGGTTCATTTTGCAAGTGACGGCATAAGTTTGCCAGATCTTGAAGCATATGTGTCATTCTGAGTGACCATGCCCTTAACAAAATTTCTACCCTGTAACAGCTCTGTAGCATCACTGGAACAGGGTTGTAAAACTAACCTGTAACAACCCTGTTACAGCTCGTCATTTGGCACAGTTAGCAAGGCTGTTTCTACACTGCAGCAGCCTTGGAACAGCCCTGTCATGTTTAACGCAAAATTTCTTAGTAGACACCCTGTAACAGCAATGTTACAACCCTGTTTCCACCCTGTGATGGACATCCCTGCCACAGCTCGTGAATTGGCACAGTTAGCAAGGCTGTTTTTACACTGTGGCATTCCTTTAACAGCCTTGGTACAGGTTTCATTCATCACAACCCTGTTGCAACTTGTTAAGTGGCAGTTAACAAGGCTGTTTTTTTTTACCAGGTGCCAATGTTGTGATACTCCCTCTCACACAATATACACTTTAGACAGCAGCCGTTTAACTTCTATACAGTGGGATTATAGTACTATCAGAACATGATTTTTTATAACTTCATATCTATTAAAGATGAAACTTCACCTTTTTTAGGCATATTTGAACTCATGAAAATTCCTGAAGCAAAGGAACGATTTGCGCCACAAAAAGCTTCAAAGTTGAACCACCAACGGCTGGTTTAGTCCGTTTAGTCACTTAAGTAACAATTAAAACAATGCATTTCAACAAACATGCATTGAAAGAACACTTTCAATAAAGGAAAACAGTAAATACAGTCAATTAAGAACTTAACGTTACTTTATTTTTCACTTGCCCATGTTACAGTGTGTAAAAATATAAACAGAACAAAATTTGAACTGCACGCAACAGTCTGATCTGGCTTGTAAACATCTTGTCATAGTTGCTTGATTTAATGTACAACTAAGGACGTCAAAATGCCGACTTTACAATAACTGTCTCAAAAAACAAAAAAACAACGATTTTTGTCAGCAATTATAAGAGATGAAACGCGGAATTGTTCCATTGTAACAACGGTTCCGATTTTGACAGTTTATAATAGTTCTCTTGTCTGGTTCGTCGTAACAAGGCTTAATTTGAAATCGCTCACCTCGATCGTCTTTCCTTCATGATCCACAATGTGTTACATCTCCTCATGAAAACAGCCAATCCATTTGTGTTTCAGTTGTTGCTGCATTATTTCTAGGCAGGGCAAACAATCTTTGAATCTTGCAAGTGCCGCGGAATGTTTTCTGTTCACTAGATCGATCTGTTTCCCATTCGTTGAGAGCTGGTCAAAGCACAATTATTTTTTTGCTAATACTTTTTCACTCTCTGCTTCAAAAGCAGCAAAAAACGCTCTACAGCCTTTTTGAATCCAAACTGGATGCACTAGAAAACGTTTGAATATTTTCACCTTGATTCAAATGATCGTAAGTTGTTTCAGGAATGGAGATGTGTAATACGATCTTCCGGTGACAGTGCTGACCAATAAGATTAAGGTCTTGGATTTCTCCAGGGAATTACCGATGGCGTGTCTGTCACGGAATGAAAATAATTATTGAAGTTCCCTCGATAAAGAATTTAATTCCATGCTTGCAGAGGTCTCTCACGCAAGAAAACAAATTGAAGTGATCCAAAAGTCTTTCATTTTTAGTACTGTAAAAACTAATTAAGTTTCGGCGGTTTTTTTTATTTAAAAGAACAGGAAGAACAGGAGCTGATGTAATAGGTGTTTGTAAAAGTGGTAAGTTGATCATAAGAAGGTCTTCGTTTTTAACATGAGATAAAAGTAAAATATATAAATATAAAGAAAGCAACTTCAAACTACAAAGGTAGCCACGAAATCAGGAATTAATTAATGTTAGTATCAATGAAAAAAAAGAAAAAACGAAGGAAATCCAAACAAAACCAAAAACAGCATATTAAAAGGTGTACAATAATCGTGTTTGATGATTTAGCGATACCATTTTCACCAAGTTCTTTTCGTTTTATTTGTTATAAATGATCTAGCTGACCCTCGCACCTTTTAACACTTTTAGACTTTAGAAAAATATTGCCATCTTTCTACTGATTTATGGAGTTTAGGCTACATTGTTACTGCCCTTTGATTATTATCCATTGTGTGAACAGAAATAGACATCTCACAGCTCTGCAGTAACCTGGTTACTGTCAAATGTACCTAACACAGCCATTCTGCATCCCTGTCCTAGTTCTTCTACATTATTAGGTAGCCCTGTCTTAACCCTGTTACGGTAACTGGATATTTTCACAGCCATGTAACAGGCTTGTTATACTTAACTATGTACACTTTTACAGCCCTGTCACAGCTCCACTTGTTTTAACTCAAGTAAGTTGCAGCTGTGTCACAGCCCTGTTACAGCCAGTTTACAGCTCTGAAATAACGTAAACAGGGCTGGAAACAGGATTTTACAGGGCTCTCACAGGGTTTTTGCAGGGTAGAATTTTTTCTAAGGGCAGTGTATTATTGTTCCACATTTAAATGACAAATGATTCTTATTTCATAAATTGTACCATCCAATACTCTTATGGTTGATACATATGGCTCAGTGATACTGTGAGATCTTAATTTTGGTTCATTTTGTGAGTGACGGCACTTGCCAGATCTTGGAGCCTATGTGTCATTCCAAGTGACCACCGTATTATTGTTCCAGGTTTAAATGACAAGTGATTCTTCTTTCATAAATTGTACCATCCAAAACTCTTATGCTTTATAAATATGGTTCAGTGATATTGTGAGATCTTAATTTTGGCTCATTTTGCGAGTGACGGCATTTTTTTCATTTTGCGAGTGAAGCCTATGTGTCATTCTGAGTGACCACTGTATTATTGTTCCACATTTAAATGACAAGTGATTCTTCTTTCATAAATTGTACCATCCAAAACTCTTATGGTTTATACATGTGGTTCAGTGATATTGTGAGATCTTAATTTTGGCTCATTTTGCGAGTGACGGCACTTGCCAGATCTTGAAGCCTATGTGTCATTCTGAGTGACCACTGTATTATTGTTCCACATTTAAATGACAATTGATTCTTCTTTCATAAATTGTACCATCCAAAACTCTCATGGTTTATACATATGGTTCAGTGATATTGTGAGATCTTAATTTTGGTTCATTTTGTGAGTGACGGTGTATGCCAGATCTTGAAGCCTATGTGTCATTCTGAGTGACCACCGTATTATTGTTCCACATTTAAATGACAAGTGATTCTTCTTTCATAAATTGTACCATCCAAAACTCTTATGCTTTATAAATATGGTTCAGTGATATTGTGAGATCTTAATTTTGGCTCATTTTGCGAGTGACGGCACTTGCCAGATCTTGAAGCCTATGTGTCATTCTGAGTGACCACTGTATTATTGTTCCACATTTAAATGACAATTGATCCTTCTTTCATAAATTGTACCATCCAAAACTCTCATGGTTTATACATATGGTTCAGTGATATTGTGAGATCTTAATTTTGGTTCATTTTGCGAGTGACGGCGTATGCCAGATCTTGAAGCCTATGTGTCATTCTGAGTGACCGCCGTATTATTGTTCCACATTTAAATGACAAGTGATTCTTCTTTCATAAATTATACCATCCAAAACTCTTATGCTTTATAAATATGGTTCAGTGATATTGTGAGATATTGTAATTTTGGCTCATTTTGCGAATGATGGCACTTGCCAGATCTTGAAGCATAAGTGCCATTCCAAGTGACCACTGTATTACTGTTCCACATTTTAAATGACAATACCTCATTATTTATACCTTTTGTACAGCTCAATGATGTTGACGGATCTTTGTTAGTTCATTTTGCGAGTAAATGCTTTGGCTTTATCATGCCAAATAACCACAATTAATTAATTATTGTTCTAAGCAACATGTGGGTTGCCTTAATGTTATGTTTCTCAGGTTCTGACCTGTTTTACGGTTTATGTGTACAGTTGAGTCATGGCTGTGCTCTGTTAGAGCCTGGTGACCTGTGGGACACTATCAGTTCTGCTCTTGAATGACAGGGAAATTAATTTATTTCAGTTTTTTTTATACTTGAAAGAGTCTTAATGAAACAAATGCAGATTCAACAGAAAGAGGCATTTCTGCTCTCTACTTTAACACCTGTTCCAAAAAACATATTATATATTTAATGAAAAAGTTAGTAGGAATAAAATGCAGGGAGAAATGTTTCTCACAAAATAATATCCTCAAACTGTTCCTTTGATTAAGAGAGTGTTTTCAGCTTTTAGAATCGTGTCATTGTTCTGCAACCCAATCATTTACACTGAGCATGAGCAGTACATGCTTGTTTACCAACTGTGGGTTACTTGTTGGCTGCTAAATCATGGCTCTTCATTTTTCTTTCAGAAAAAAAATGAAAGGGCCAATATGCTCTGAGGGAGTCAACTAGCATCAGTTAGTTAGACAAGGACAAGTACCTTGCATGTATGTCCGTTGCATATATGTCATCAGAGGAGTCTTTGTCTGAAACAGCTGTATCAGAGTGGCATGAAGGTAATTCTTCAGGTTCAGATGAGGACCTCCCAAACAGGGAAAATCTCTGTGTAAGGCCATTTTCCTGGCAGAGCATTGAGGTTAATGGTTTAATGGCCCAGTTGGACCGCAAAGTTGCATGGTGTCAAAGCCAATGAGGTGAAAATAATGGTAATAGAGCACACAGTGAGACCAGCATCAAACCAAGGAGCACCAGAGTTTGAGTTTGAGTTTGAGTTTGCTCTGGCACCCACCACTTACAATAGAAAAAGGAACTTGATCATAAGCATAACACAGATAATTTTTTGAAGAACATTCAGAAAAGAAGAAGACATTTTAGATAAAAATTTACAAAAAAAATAATAACACTCAAGTTGAAGTTGACATGCATCATGATTCAGTTCCTTTTCAGTTAAGTTCCTAGAATCATATTTACCCAGTAGACAATTGCACAATTTTTTGAGTTTTGATGAAGACCTACAATGCAGTAAGTGAATATCCTTTGACACCCATGGGAAGGAGCCATGTTAAAACTAGGTAAATTACCAAATCTCAAAGTGATTTG